>CM074723.1:148559246-149306746 GCA_037306005.1 Rhinophrynus dorsalis
GTATTTTTAAGAATCCTACATTTGAGACTGATGATATAGAATCCTGACGGATTGGGAACAGACCTGGGAGGAGGACTAGATTCCAATACAATCTAGATGAGAGTGAGAAGAAATCTTTGCAGGAGGATAATACCATAGTGATACACCAGGCGGATAAGGGAGGGGGAATTTGTATTTT
The DNA here is from genome assembly GCA_037306005.1 of Rhinophrynus dorsalis. Taxonomy (NCBI): domain Eukaryota; kingdom Metazoa; phylum Chordata; class Amphibia; order Anura; family Rhinophrynidae; genus Rhinophrynus; species Rhinophrynus dorsalis. The sequence continues at coordinate 148,559,425 of CM074723.1, forward strand.
GAATATATTGAATTATGTGTGTGAGGCTAGAAGACTGTTGTAAGATAGCAACACATACAATATCCTTAAAGGGATAGTAATACTTTATTATTACTATCCCCCATATTGTAGATATTTGCAAAATAATTTAATAGCCCCAGGTTCATCTCTCAAACCTTTATGGTTTGAGAGATAACCGAAGGAAAAGATCCTCCCTCCCTCCCCATTCCCTGAAGTCAGCATTGTACCGACTGCAGGGATATCCGGTCTGACTTTCATCAGGCGGCTCTGCAGCAGAGCCATGATCACGTTAGTGAAAAAGAAGGCCTTTTCAGTGAAATAATTCTTTGAGAGATGAACCTGGGGAGGGCTAATAAATTATTTTGTAAATGTCTACAATTTGGGGGATAGTAATAATAAAGTATTACTATCCCTTTAAGCATAATCCCACTAAAGATTATCTGGTAGAATTGAAGAGTCTATTAGAAACAGAAAGAAGTCAGGAAGTGATAAATAAGGAGGAATTTGCATTTTTATATAATGAATTTTTACCATCCCCATTTTTTATTATCTCCCTACATGTCATAAAGATCAAAAGAAACAGCCTGGGTGCCCAATAGTGTCGGGCACAGGTTCCATGACTGAGTATTTATCACAGTACATAGACTCGTATCTACAACCATTGGTGGTACTGTTGCCCTCGTATTTGAAGGACAATATACAGGTTATTGACAGCTTGGATAAGATTGTTTGGAAAGACACATACAGTTGGGTCACATGTGATGTGTTGGCTCTGTATACTGTGATTCCACATTGTGAGGTCGTACAGGCCATCTAGTTCTTTTTGGAGAACGACGGGGTGATGCCGGATGGCCAGGTAAAGTTCCTGCTGGCGGCTGTGGCTTTCGTCCTGGGTCATAATTATTGTTCCAGGATCAGATATACAGTCAGAAGGCGGGCAATCTATGGGCTGAGCATTTGCCCTGTCGTTTGCCAACTTGTATATGGGGATATGGGAGTCTGTGTCAGTCTGGAGCAATAATGCTTATGACAATTAAATTGTTTATTACAGGAGAAACTTAGACAATGTCCTGATTATATGGGAGGGTACAGAGAAAGAAGTCCAAGATTTCTCAAAATACATTAATAATAATGAATTTGATCTGTCTTTTACATTCCAGACAGATAGTGATAAAATATAATTTTTGGATTTGGTTCTATTTAATGATGATTATTGTATATATACCAAAAATCATAAAAAGCTGGTAGATAGTAATGGATACCTTCATTATGAGAGCGGACACCATAAAATGCAGAAGCAAAATATCCCTTATGGGCAACTGAAAAGGGTGAGATGAAACTGCAGTAAGGATGTGATTTCCAAGAAGAGGCCCTGGGCATTAGAAAGAAGTTTTTAGAGAAAGGGTATAGTAGCCAATTGCTAGGTCCGGCAGAGGATAAGGTGAAAAAGATTCCTAGAAAGGAGCTCTTAGAATATGAAGAAAAAAAGAGGGATCAGGGGCATTGAATGCCCTTTTTTACCACTACCTAAAATCAAGAAGCCCACCAGATGGAGGGGGTTCTTCAGAAGCACTGGCACATATTAAAAGAAGACCCGATATTCGGGCCCAATCTGGAGGAGATACCTTGTGTCTCCTTTAGAAGAAATAAAATCTAAAAGAGTTGGTGGTGCCCAGTGATGTTTATAAGAAATTATAAAATGAAACAAGTGACAGTGTTACCCAGGGCTGTTTTCTGTCTGGGGTAAAGGGGATATATAAGTGTGGTAGGAAGAGCTGCCTTACATGTTCATACTATCCGTTCAAAAATTCAGATAAAAAAAATACTTTTAGCTCAACGGTTATAGGTAAAGAGTACCAGGTGCATCAGTTCCTCAACTGTGATCTGATTATGTGGTATACCTCCTCAAGTGCCAGTGAGGCAGGCAATATGTGGGGAGGACTAAACATCAGCTCAGGGTCAGAAGTGGGGAACATTTGAGAAATATCACCAATAAGATGGAAACAAATAGTGTGCCCAAACATTTCTTGGATCATCCGGAATGTGAGAAGGAAGGGATGAAAATCATGGCTATAGAACAAGTAAGGGTAAAGAGATGTGGAGGGAAATATTGTTACATTTGAGGAGGAGAGAAACATTCTGCATACACCAGTTAAAGATTAGGGGTGGGTGAAACTTTTTGCCTCAAACTGAAATCGGCAAAAAATGGCACTTTCCACTTGGTGAAAAATTTCCCATGAAAAGTGTCTATTTTTTTCCCCACTTTTTTCGCCTAGCTCATTCCATTGAAATTAACGGGAACATTGAAGTTATGCACCAACACATACCAAATATTATTTTATTTCCCAAAGGCATAGTATAAAAGGAGCATGAGGGTGCCTGTGTTGATGAGGGGTGGGGAAAGAGTCAGTTGAACAGGGGATGATTTTTGGGGTGGTTAATAAAAAATAAATTCTAAATAACATTTTTTAAAAAACAAGTAAGACATGGTATTAAAGAGGTCTGAGGAGGGTGCCTATGTTGGTGGGTAGAGTCTGGGGAATTAATCAGTGGAACAAGGAATTAGTTTTGGTGGCATTTCTTGACTGGTATTGGGGGGACGGTTATTAAAAAAAAATCAATAAAATAAAATAAGAAATTTGTATGTAAAGTGAAAGACAGGAACTCCCTAACATAAGCTGCCACTGGGGTGGACTAATACTTTACTTGATAGAGTATTTTGTAGAGGATGATTTGTTAGAGTTGTTGTTAGAGGCCCAAGTCCTGAGGAAACATTGATTTGTAGGACTTAGGCTTGATAGAATCAAACCCCCCCCCCAATTTTTATTTTTATATAGGACTATGTTTTGTTTGTTTTTTGTTTTTGTTTTTCTTATAGCACAAGCCCTGAGAAAAAAAATGCCCTACTGGCCTAGTGCCAGCAGGACGTTGGCCAGTGGCCACTGGTCATTGTCAAATGTCCTCCTCCTGAGTCTGAGTCCATAATTGCAGAATTTGCAACTGCTGTTCGTACTGCTGCTGCTGAGTTGTTTAAGCAGCAGGATGATTAGGCAGCTGAAAGGGAATGGTATCAACAAAAGCAGTAACATGGGTGATGAATGATGAAGGTTCCACTTGCCATGACTAGCTCCAGTGATGCGCCTGAGTCAGTAGCAGCACAATAAAAATTTTGAGTGAGAATAAATGTTTTGAAGAAAAAGGCCTGTTAAATTAGTTGGGATTTTTTTTTTTAGTTTTTACCCAGGATGCAGTTGGTTTCACCAGAATTGTACCACTTTCTTTGTTTGATCAGTGAATTCTGGGAAGCTCTGTACCTTGAGATTTTTGAGGGATGTTCTACACAGTTCACAGTTTTATTATTTTTCATTGCATACTCAATCCCTCTTGTGCTCACAGGGTTAAAAATCCAAATGTATTTTTAAAAAGTGTATATATATATATATATATATATATATATATATATATATATATATATATATATATATATATATATATATATATATATATATATAATACATAACATACAATTTACCATTTGATATGATTCAGCTCTGCAAAAATAAAAAAAACTACATATTTGTATTTCAACTTTTTTGTCAATTTAGTGAACAAACCAACAGCAAAAAATAGAATTCAGAGTTTTTGAAAGGGCAAAATGAAGTAAAAGTATTAAAATATACAATATCTGTGAGTTTTGAAATGGCTGAAAGTCTGACAAAATCTCTCTGTTAAATGAAAGCCATAAATATGCTGATCAGCAGTTTTCCATTTTAAGCTCTGAATACAGCAAAAACACTACGAAGGAAAGCAGTAAAAATGCAATACAAAAAGAATTTAAATTAAGTCATTAGTGCAATTCACTGTCGAATGTGCTGTCCCCATAAGGTATTTGTCAAGAATTATATTATGAATGTTTTAGTATTATAAAATGCAGAGAAGCTGTACCATAATTTTGCTTCATGATTTTTACTGCTCTTCAGTCTATCTGTCTGCCTGTCTGTCTCTCTCTCCTATACTCATGCCCATCAACAATCACCAAGAGAGATAAATAGATATTAATGATTTATTTTTGCTTTCTATTAACTGGGCAGGATAGGGTCCACATAAGACCCTTGTATATTGGTTATGTCCCAATATCTATGGAAATGGGGTTCCCATAGCTTAATACTGCTCCATTTATACTCCCCATTTGCTCTCCTGATTGTAAATTGCAAGGCTGAATGATGACTTAAATGCTGATGAGAGGAATCCCCAATGAGCTCCTCACTCAGAGCTGATTTTACCCAGCCATGCAGATCACTGTGATTTTCAAATGCAGAAGTGTTAAGTTGTGGGATCTCTGTTTCCATAGCTCTTTGGACACAGCCAGTGATTAAAATATTGGAATATAGGAATCCACAGATTTTATGTCAAGTGAAAAGCTACACACTGCAGCCAAAATGTTCCTGGAGTACCAGTGATCTGCCTTCCTTTATTTTTTAAATGAATCCTTTTTAACCAATAATTTTGAATACATATAAAGGGTAATGCACTATATGGTGTCTATATGAGTACTTTTATCTGAAGAAAGATCCATTATTTGTATTTCTCTAATATTGCAAGAATCAAAGTTATGGAGACTTTCAAGAAGTTATTTATTATATGCTTCTTATGAGTAGTTAGGGGCACAAGTAATAAAGCTCAAAGGTATACAAGCTTTTTCTTATTTCTTAATGAGTGCTAAGGTATGATCGATTCACTTTTTGAGGGCTGCTATGTATTTCTCAAAAGGATTAGGTGACATATAATTCTATTTTTCAAGTCTTTGACCTTTCTAATATTATAACATTTGTTAAATATTTGCAGATGGTCAATTTTGCAGTGAAATTATAAGTATTTATCATATGTATTATATTTTAAAGTTTGATTTACAGTGTTCATACCAATTACTTTAGATATAAAAGTAGAGGGCGTACTTCACTATACATATTCCTTTTTTCTTTCCCCTTTACATGTCACTTTAAGCTCAAAATAGCACTTATATTTCTTGTATATTGTTTTAAAGGGAGTCAGATTTTGTAGACATAGTGACTAGGGATGGGCGAAAAGACCGAAAAATTTCCCTTGGGAATTTTCACAAAAAAACAGTTTCCTTTAACAATTTTGAAAGAATTCCCACCCATAGAAAATACATAAAATGTCCTTCTTTTTACTACTCCCAATAAATTTACAATGAGAACGTTTCCATTTTTTATATGTTTTCTATGACTGCAAGAATTCACACTGCAATATCACTTCTGATGGCTGAAGTAAATAGCTGAAAGTAAAAGTTGTGAGTCTTGTAGCAACATATACATTGAAAAAACTGTTACCAGGCTGAGTGCCTTCATCCTTTTCCCACAACACGAATGCTTAAGAAACACTGGCACAGTCACCCTTGAAAAATAACTGTGGCTTGGGATATTTTTGCATGGTGCAACACATCACATTAGTCATTTAAAGCCGTTGTTTTCAACAAAATAAAAGGGCAACATGTCAAATGCCAACATTTTGCAAGTTTACAATTCCACAGGCGTGCTTTGGCATTATTTTTGTGCAGGTTTTGACTTATATCTAAGAACTTAGTAAGAGTGAGATTGCAGTACATAGTGGGAGAACTGTGTAACTTTATTGCTTTAACAACATGACTTGTGGAGGTGGTGGGGGTGGCGGTGGTATGTTTGGGCACTCTATGACTCTTGTCATCTCCAAAAATAAACTCGAAGTCATACTCCTCTGCAGCAGGAACAGAAAATCTTGGCACACTGTCTGACACATCAGTAGCACTTCTATTATGTACCCCAGAGTCCCAAGAACTTTTAATGGCACATATGACCTGTTAATGGTATATCTCCCAGTTTGACCTGCAGTTATGCTTCAAGTAGGATCTCATTGAGGAGGTTTCTATGTGTGAGCCTGCTTTCCCCCTGCTCACAGGCTTCTTACACAGACAACAGATAGCAACATGCTTAGCTTTAGGATTGTGAATTAAATATCTCCATACTGTGGACTTCGTAGACTGCGGGGTTCCTAAGGGGCTGCTACTACTATTGGTGATAGATGTTGTTGCAATTGTACTACTACTAGGTGTCACAGGTGCTGCACTCCTAAGAGCAGCAGAGGCATGCATCATAATTAAGGTTGTGGAGTTTTATAAGCTGTGTAGTTGCTGATTACTCAACACTAATGGTGTGTGTGTGTGGCTAAGTGGGCCTTGCCGATACTGATGATGACTGACAGGAAGACTGTGTATTTTTGGGTTTCTCTGCTTTTCCAGGATTAGACTTTCCAATTGATTTCTCAAGCAGTTTATGGACAGGCATATTGCTTACTGTCAGTGGAGCAAAACTGAGCTTTTACCTTTCATCTAGTTTTCTGGCCATGTCATCATCATCAATCTCACTCCCAACTTCATCTATATCTGAAGAAGTAGATGATGCTGGACTGATATACTCTAGATGTATGTCATCATCCTCAGCATTGCCTGCCTTCTTTTTCCCCACTACTTTGATTTTCTACTAGGCATTTAAAAGTCTCAAACAATCTATTTTCACTCTTCCCCTTTTGAGGTATTTTTACAAAATTCACTACTACTTTAGGACAGGTGTTTTAGTTTGTCTCACTTCTAGATTCATCAGTTGGTTAAGCTGCTACACTTTCTTGCACTATGCTATCAACACTGGAATGTGACTTGTCAGTGTTTTTAGATGGTTTATTAATAGTATTGGTGGTGGTGGAGCTTTTGGTAGGACAAACTGTATCCTTCTCTGAAGGAGAGGGATCATCATCATTTAATGCACACACTCATTAACCATTGCTGCAGATGGATTTTGGACTACCACTCACAGATCCCTTCACTACTCCTAATCGTTTGACCCTCCCCATTCCCCTTGTGAGTTTGCTGGACATTACTCAACTACTATGTGTGTTTTACTGTAAAATACACAATAGAACTGATTGTGTGTGATGTCTTGCATTGGCCATCTACAAAATATTCTATTTCATCTAGTATCAGTATACCTGTAGTCCATGTCAGGGTCCCTGTCCCTGCCACCTATCAATTTTTTTTATAATTTTATTTTTTTAACTGGCCCCTATCCCTGTCAAAAAACAAAAAACACACTTCCTGTTCAACTGCCTTTTCCCTCAGACTCATCTAGCACAGAGATAATAGCTGCATTAAGAAGAAACTTGGATCACCCCTGCCTGTGTGTTCCTAGCCTGCTTCCTCTCATAAACACAGAATGGCATGCTTTGGGAACATGACACCCCTTTTATGCTATTCCTGCAGTGAAAAAGGGAAACTTGCCATGTGGTGGTGGGAAATTCAGTCTTTCTATTGATTTCAATGAAATGAGCTAGTCAAAAAAAGTGAAAATCTACACTTTTTCACCAAAAATTCACTTATCAGTGAAATGTGCCATTTTTTCCTGTTTCTCTTTTGAGGCAAAAAGTTTTCCCCATCCCTATTCTGGAGTCAATCAATCACAGGAGATATAGTGGGGTGGTAGAACATGGGCTCTGCTTCTGGCCAATGCTGCTACTAGGACTTCTGTTCTCACTACACAATTACTCCACAAAGTATTTTCTGCTCTGTTTATATCTCTCTGGTTGTACAGCTCTCTATCTTTACTACACCTCAGAAAATGTCAAAGTTCTGTATTTTTATAGTAATGAGGCAGGAAGTATTTTGGCCCATAAAAAGCATAGTGGAGAAAAGGCAATACTCTTTTGAGAATTTCAATAGCAGAAAAGCAGAAATGTTATGAATTTTCAATGCATGGGAATTTTTGCTGGGAAAAAAGAGCAAGTCATGGATTTCCCATGAAAATTCATACCAAAATATTGGACTTTACTCCCATCTCTACTGTGGTTTACATCCCACTCCTCATTCTTTGTGGGTGTACTTGTCTGCTAGTAAGGATGAACCCCTGAAATCTAGGAGGTAGGAGGATTTGTGCATTGTTTAAAAAAGGAAGGAAATTTTCCTACATAAAGCAAAGGCAGAAAAAAATCCTGTTTTTGCAGGCTGCATAATATTGACAGGTATACAACCATTTAATTATCTCAAGGTATATAAAAAATAACTTACCTATAGTACTTTAGCTGACATACTTTTATGCTATGCAGTTTGCCACTTGATATACTTTTATTACAGTAATTTCAAGTGCAATAATACTACACCAAATAAAGCAACATATTAATCCATGTGAAAATTATTGATACTGCTACAAAATACACTGCTGTAACTTACCAGCTTTGGCCTCTATCCATATGTAATAAGAATGGATTTTGTGCATGTACATGCTTTGCTAAGCTAAGAATCAAACATAAATTGAAGCATTTTCCATTGACATATTATCATGAAAAAGGGCTACAAACTGTAACATTTATCACTATGATATAATCATGCACTTTAAAAGCATTTTCCATCATCTCTACAAGGGGCTGTTACATTATATTAGAATGAAAAATGGCAAGTTTACCGGGAATTTAAGTTCTACCAGTTTTGCTAAAACACATTTACAATTAAACCTCACATGTAACACATTTTAGTAGATTTTCTAACTTGTTTTTATAATGATGACATGTTTGCTACATAGGTGTCTATTTAGGTAAATGGATAGTAGGTAGATAGATTGGAGTAGTATTTTAGGACTGTGTTTTTATTTAACAAAAACACAGTGATCAATTACAAAGCATCATTATATTAAAGTGAAAAATAATTTAGTACCAGCTCCTGTCCTGTATTTGCACAGCACGCACTCACAGAAACATGCATGCATGCACACCCACACACTGATACTTCCCAGGAACTATGTGTAAAGCAACCTCTTACAGGAGGCATCTGGTAAGGCACTTGAATAAAGTGTTCTCTGGAAATGGAGACTCCCTCCTTGCTGCACTTCACTCCCACAAGTGATACTCAATTTACCATATAGCAAAGACAGAAGAAAAAAAGAAGTAGGGCCTATACCAGAGAACCCAAAGGACACCCATGCCCAGAACTTAAAGAAAATGGTTTTCTCCAGGTGGGATGTCCTGAATTCCAGGAGAGAGAGAGAAAGAGAAAGTAATTCATAAGTAAGCACACAAAAATCTCCTAGTTTTCTTGTTCATTGTGTAACACAGAAATCATGGGTATATACAAAAATGAATCCACTAAAATTCCAGGGAGGGAGAAAAAAATCCCTCAAAATACAAGCTAGTCTTAACAGAGACAAATCAGAAACAAATATGAACTTCATGTATCGAAGGACACTGACACACACTAAACCAAGTAACAGCGAAAAGGTTACTAGAAGTGAAGACAATAAGGGATGGGCGAAAAGTCAGAAAAATTTTCCTCATTACCTTTTATGAAAAAAGAGTGATTTTTTTTCACTTTTTTCATGAAAGTTTTCTCCTTTTTGCCATGGGCCACCAAATTTTTGGCCTATGTTTCCTATGACTGCAACATTTCCCACCACAATATTATGATGTGTATAGCAATGGTGGTAGTGGACTGGCAGGGTGTGATCGATGCATGTATATGAGTATATATATATATATATATATATATATATATATATATATATATATATATATCTACAGCAGTTATTACCATTATTATGTTTGTGTCAAATGTAAACTATCCTTCTCAGATTATTGATACATTGATACATTGATGATTATTGGTCATAGCGGTGGTTCCAAGTGTGGTAGCAACACTTCTTCACATCCTTCCACCTCCTCCTCTGTGCTGCTGTTAATACATTTGGCCTGACTTTCTCTGTCACGTGTGGTTTCTGCTACCTGATACTCAGATTGTATAAGATGTTGGTTCATTTTAAAAATGTTAGTGTCCCAACATTGCTGCTTGATAGCCACCTCTTATGGCCATTTACAACCAGTTGCACTGAAAACCCACTAAGATTCAAAGCTTACTAGAGGGCAACTAAGGGTTTCCCCTGCAGTATGTGTCAATGATGGTCACACACACTGTTTTGTTTGCCAGTAGTCCATGGGGTCAGTGTTTCTGCCTAGAACATTGCTTTCCTGAAATATATCAGTGCTAGAATTTCACTAATTCCTAGTATCTATCCGACTCACCAGCATGGTTGCCTCCCCAAAGGGATTCAGCAGCTCACACACATTGCACATTGGTTGCCATTGGCCAGATGACAAAGAGGCTCCCTCCAAAGCCTTCCAGTTTTGCATGGGGTACTCGCTAATGACTGTCTAGCATGTACAGTGTGGAATTCCACCTGGTAGGGACCTCTATTTTCATCTGGTGATGGGGCAGGATGTTACACTGTTTCATGGAATACAGAGCTTTGCATGCACTGTAGGAGCGCCTAAAACTGGCACCAATTTTGCAGGAAATATTTGGCATCTCTCTGAGGGTTTTGATTCTGCCAGGAACAAAACAGGACTTTTGCCCATCCCTACTCTTTATATAAGTGAAATATTCCATTATATTATCAGGTTAATCATTTCAAGTGCTTTATTCAGATGCTGCTCTGTTTATGTTCAGTATCTACGGTTTCACTATATATGGTAAGATACTCTCTGTTCCATCTAGGGTAAGGGTTAAAATGAATATAATATTCAATTTGAACTAGTTGGAGTGATATTACTGAAGCGATTGAGATTATATTAAAATGACACAGACAAGTTATCCAAGGTTACTATATATCATTAGATCATTTGTTCAATATTATCTCTATTAAATGTAAATAAGAAAATTAGCTTATGATGCTATTTCATTTAACATTTCAAAAACAGTTTGCTTTTAATAAGTGATTAATAAAATGATCTAGTTTTAATAGATGATTTGAAGCATTCACCCTTTATTCAAAAAGCACTGTACAGGTCTATGATTTAAGAGAAAGGTGCAGTGTTGTGGACTAAAAATTAACAGTAGTTCTGTCCTTCCTGAACCAAGCAACTTTTCTGTCTCTCTCTTTTTTTCTTATTCATTTGTAACTTACTGAATCCTGACTAGCGTTACAGCCTCCTATATCCCATCTATTATTTCCAAATACACTCCCCTTTATCATCTGCAGTCTGCACAGGACCATCTTTCTGCAGATATCATTACATTCTCCCTTTTCCACCTGTAGTATTTATCTTTGTACAGAAACTAAGCTTTGATATTCCTTCCCCATCCCATCAGACTGTCCCCTAGCCTTCAGATCTTCATATGCTAACTGAAAATTCACCTCTTCAGGAAAGCATATCAATTGCCCCCATAAACATTATGAGTAATTCCAAATCAACAGCCTGTACAACCTCTACTTTATCACATTCCTTTTCTGCATCACTTTTCTACACACAACCCCATCAGGACCTTACTGTGCACACATAAATTTTTCTTCTAAATAGACCAGCAACATATTTGGACCACTACTCTGAAAAGCACTTCTATTACCAACCAACTGACTGGCAGTTCATATAGCAAGAGGCACTTACTACATCTAAGGCTTACACCTTCTGTGTCCCAACCCACCTTCCTCTAAACTGTACACTCTCATAAGCAGGGCTGTTTGAGCCTTTCATTTTCTAGGTTCAGTCCATCCTGGCTTACATCTCTGTATGTCTATTCCCTGATGAATTCTACAGAGGCCTCTTATGCATTGCTTCTGTATTGCTCCACCTCTTTTTATTAGGCTCAGCATCTGAGTTTGGGAGTTGAAAAGATTTCAGATGTACTGGGAGGATGTATCACATATTGAACTCAATAAGTGTTTATTGTGGAATTATTACAAACAATTTTGGTCCTTCTTCCTTTTTGTATATTATTTGGACATTGCTAGGTTAAAAATAAAATGAAGATATATAAAATATAGTTTAGGGATTTGTCATTTAAATACAGTTAATGATAGTCCCCAAAGCATTGTATTAAAGAAAAATGTTTCTTGTGGTTTGACTTATTGTACTGATATTTCTGATTACCTTAGACTAATTGAAAAAGAGAATAAAACTGCTTTTTCGGTAATGAGATATATAGGTAGCATTTTTATTATTAAATTACTATTATGACTAATCTGTAAAATAAAATATAATTTAAATAGTATAAAAATGGCAATCTAATTCCAAGATACATATTGGTTTTATTGCATATATCATTTTTCATTAAGATATGACTCTTCCACTTCCAGCATGAAAGGAAAGATCAAATATTGCAATTGCCTGTAGGCACTGTCATTGTAAAGTCTGTGATATCAATAGATGTTAAAATACGGTTATTTTTGATGTGTATTTGTAGATTTTCTCATAGAAAAATAATGTATGTATTATTTCTATTGCCATTACTAGTTTTTAAAAACATTGTTACTGAGGTTTTTAGATTTCACTTAAGGCACATAAACAAGTTGGTCACAATCTAAGAACCAAAGATCAGAAAATGATTATTGCTAAATCCATTATTCTCAGCTAACAGAGCTTTCTCTTGTGTCATTAACCTTCCCATTATCAGTGAGTAATAAATTGCTTTATTTGTAGGCCTCTTGTAATAGTTCAGATTACTTTTTTTGTTTAACTAAAATAGGGTCTCTAAGAGTTGTATTGTTTATATTGAAATCTATCCATTAAAAAATAAAAGCTTATGAGTAAGATAATGCTATAACTGATTACAAAACAAAAAATATATAATTTCATATGCAGTCAGCCTAAACCTTGTAAGGCCCAAAACAGAGAGAGAAAAGCACCATAGTATGCTTTGCAAATGGTAGATTTATTTAATAAACAGATCTACCAAGACAAGAAATGCAGACAGCACAGGAAAAAATTCCTCTACATGCTGTATTAACCTTTTCATTATCAACCACTTTATTGCATATTTATAGGAAAGTTAAGTGAATTCAGCTCTGAGCAGAAGGAAAAGTTGGAATCCAGTGTATTCCTACTACTTTTCACTCTCCACCCTTCAAGGTAGGATTGAAGAAGAATTACATAATGAATCACTTTAATAAGCATATGATTCTTAAAATAATAAATAAAAAATATATGTATATATACATCAACATCAATATCTTCCAGTCAATATATGTGTCAGAGTCAGATCAGGAAGCAACACTGTAAGCTGCTGGTATTAACTTAGTAGAGGAGAAAGTCCACCAAGAGAGAACAGACAGATTAATATAAATAATGAAGCACCAGTAGACAATACAATGACTATATTGCTGGGGTGGCCTCAATGAGCCAGAAGCTGGGGAAACCATAGCTGAAGAGTGTAGGCTGCTCTAGAGATGTCTAGTCAAGAAGCAAAATCAGGTAAAGAAGGGGTGGTCAGGAATAGCCGGGTCAGGAACACTGGAAACACATGAACAAGACTGGGTACTGATCATGGCAAGTATACTTAGATTGCACTGAGATGCTAGATAAGGGCTCAGCAAAAGATATCATCATAGGGCGGAGAAAGGAAAGACCAGCAAAACAGAATATCTGGCAAACAATTAGAAAACAAGTAAGAGCATGGCAATATGGAAATGCAATTGCATCAATACATGTCAACACTGATAAAGTCCAGATCAACGCAGAAAAAAAGGGGTCAGACAAGGAGATACAATCTTCCCAAATCTATTTTCTGCTTGCTTAAAAGAATTTTCCACAAACTAAATTTGGACAAAAAGGACTTAAGATCAATGGAGAATCAAAGAACAAAAACAAGTGAGTGCAAGCGCCTCAAAGTGCAGATGTTTTCAATATCGAATCACCATCTCTGTGCACTTAACACCTCTTGTAGAATATTACATCTGAAAAGAGGAGCGCAAAAACACATATAACAGTATAATCTTTACTTTTTTTCCCACACACAAGAAGTACAAAAAAATCACCAGACCACCAGTGTCTATGGGCATATAATCTCCCAGTCCTGTTAGCCTCGATCCCCCTGCCCAGAACAGTCTGTTATTGGAAACTAATATATTTCATCCCTTGGCATAGTAGCTGGGATTCAAGAACTGTGACAAGGGACAAAATATATTAGTTTCCAGAATCTGGACTATTCTGGGCGGGGGGATCGAGGCTAACAGGACTGGGAGATTATATGCCCATAGACACTGGTGGTCTGGGGAGTTTTTTGTACTTCTTGTGTGTGGAAAAAAGTAAAGATTATACTTTTAGATATGTTTGTTTTTGCTCTCTTTATTTCAGATGTGATACTTTGTACAAGGGATAAGGTTAAGGTTAATATTGAAAGAGGCATCAAAGAGATACATCGGGGAAACCTTTCTAAATATCAATTGTGATAGAATTGTATACTCATCATCTCAACCATCCATTTCATCTATTCATCATTTCATCATTCAATCCATCATTTCCATATAGGTAAGTACTGTATTGTATCTATTTTTGAAACTCTATCTTTGGAACTATAGTTTCTATATTTGATATTTGCATTTATGGACCTATTGGACATATAGTACAGTATTCGCTTTTTTGTGGATCTGATTATTGTAAGATTCTATCTGTATTGTAATTATTGGTTTGGCTTCCTACATATGTATGGTTCATTTTTGAAAGGGTGAGTCACAGTGTGCAGAGTGGGGGTGTCTTAGCTTGCAGCACAACTGTCTGGGGGACTCTGATAACAGTATTTAAGTTGCACAGTTTCCCCAGAGTGGTGTTCCAGGTTGAAACATAAAGCCACATCAATAGAAGTAAATCTTGTAGAATATTATTCACAGTCTTGAAAGGCAACATCCTGCCTCGGGTATATATGTATCCACTGGATAACCCCCAATGCAGGTCCTCTCCAGATCCTCCCAATTGGCTCCTCCAAACTCAAGGCCCCTCTGGAGAGCACTTCAATATGTAGGTCCTTCTATCCAAAGGACTATCTCACCATAGGGCTGGAGTTGCTTTTGGAACACGGAGATCTATTTTTAGGGGGTACTGTAGACCCAAACATTTACTATATAAAAATCTTATTAAAATAACAAATGGGTGGAAATCTTCAAAAATAGAATATTATTTTATAAAAAGTATATTGTTCTATGAGACACACATATACTACATATAATATATATATATATATATATATATATATATATATATATATATATATATATATATATAGGATGAAGCGTTTCGTGCAGTGAAAGTCACTTTTTCAAAGCCACAAACAATAAAAGCATCACATTTATGACATATACCCTTTTTAAAAACAAAATCTCCCACGAAAAGACCAGGCCCAAAAGGAACTGGAACTACTTCTTCATTATACTATTATTTCCTTTTTACAGATTACAGAATAAGCGTTCCTGATCCATATCGGTGGGGGCACACATTACTCTCTCTTCCGACTGATTTTCCGGCCCTATGATACTTCCTTCTGGAATGCAAATGCGTTCCATTATTACTTATCATCCCACACATACGTGTCATAAGGATCCGTCTCCCATTCAGTCACATTGTCTGAAACTACCGATCTTATAACTGGATGGCATGTGTGTCCCCTTTCTTAGATTGGAAACACCATCTTCCCCAACCACTCTTTTATTTTGGCATACTTATTTTCACTGATTAATAAACATTCCTAAAACATATACCACATTTAAACCACCCTAACCCCTGCATACCTGTATGTAGTTCTCAAAAGAATAAGCCTCAACAGACTCCACCTATCTAGCTCCTCCGTCAAATAAAACTTCCTACCTCTATCTCTTCATTTAGGCCCAGAGGGGCCATGGTGCTAACTTTGTGAATCCAAAATGATTCTGGTCTGCAAAGGCTCTTAAATCTATTGGTAATGGATACTGAGATTCTTTCCAACCCCTTCACAGAGAATCCATACTGTTTCCCCAAAGCACATACATTGAAATGGACCGGTACACTATAGTCTGTATCTTTCTTCCAAATTTTTCTCCTGTGTCCCCCTATACTAGTACTCCTGTGTAGGGATGGGTGAAAATTTTCGCCTCAAACTGAAATCTGTGAAAAATGGCACATTCCGCTTGGTGAAAAATTTCCCACAAAATGTGCCTTTTTTCCCACTTTTTCCTGTATTATTTTCCCCTAGCTCATTGCATTGAAATCAATGGGTAGAAAATGTTTTCTCCACCTCACAAAAGTTTTCTACAGCCATATAAAAGGCTGTCAGGCTCTCACAGCAGCCATTCTGTTTTTGTGTGAAGAGAGAGCAGCATGTTTTTGAGCTAAAGAAGATAGGCAAACAAAGGGGAACTGAAGCTTAGTTTTAGGGAGTCATTTAGGTAGGGCATTTGTTCTCTTTAGTAGGGTCCAAATTGCTTGCTAATTTTCCTTTTATTGTCTGTGCTGGGGAAGTCTGGGGAAAGAAGTTGTTGATTTTGTTTTTTAATTATATATATATATATATATATATATATATATATATATATTGGGACTAACTGTGATATGGTGAACAACTTAAAAAAACAAATAATTAAACAAATAATATATTAGACAGATGACTGGGAGTTCTGTAACTGAGGCAGACTTGATAGACAGCAGAAAACATTGAGAATTTTGTTGAGGGCCAAGGCAAGACATCACACTCCATCAGTTGTGTACTGTAGACAGTAAAAACATATGCAGTATTTGAGTAATTTCTAGCAAATGCACAAGTGGAAGGGGGGAAAGGTGGAGCAGTGCAAGGACTCGGGAGTAAAGTGGTAGTACAAAAACTGAGTGCAGCAATTGTTACTGCAGCATCTGCAATAAATGATGATGATCCCTCTCCTCCCGGGGTGGTGCAGTCTGTCAAGGTCTCACCAATCACACCACCCAGTCCCCCACTACCATACACATCTGTCACATTGTAGGTTGTCCTTTTTTTTAATCACTTGACATCATCACAAATATGTGCCAGTATCACTCAAGCAGGAAATTAGTGTTGTGGGCAAAGGACAAAGGCACCCTGCATGCTAGCACATTTTTCAAGGTATATGTTGCTGTAGGACTCACAACTTTGACTTCCAGCTACTTATTTCTCCACTACATCCCTCAGAAGAAGTTATATTGTGCTGGGAAATGTGTTGGAATAGGAAAAAATGTGTTGTAATAGGAGAAAATGTGTTAGAATAGGAGAATAATGTATTGAAATAGACAAAACATTTGCTGGAATAGGTGAAAAGGAGGAAAATCTTGCACTGGAGAAAAAGAGAAAACTTTCACGAAAAAATCAAAAAGTCTGCCGTTTTTCTTGAAAAGTCATGCAGGAAATTTTCTTCACTTTTCATCCACCCCTAATCTTGTGGAGCTTGTGGTACTCCCCATGAATAACTTACAGGAGAGCATGTACAAATGATGAGCTGCAATTAATAAATTGCAAAATAGGATATTTTACTTCTGTTTCCAAGTTGTTTGTAAATTCTTTAACTCCATTTTCCATATTCTTGTAGTTCAAACATTTGCCCTTATTATACCTGTAATTGCCTTGTAATGCCAAGAAGAAAGATTTATGCTTCTCACTTTCTATATATACATTGGTCTGCTTGGTGCTATAAATCCCCTCAAACTTTTGCTCTTCCTATAGACTATTTTTGGGAAATCACTTAAACCTTCTTTAAGGCGGGGGGTCCAGATGTAAAACTCCACAGTGCTTTTTGAAAATAGTTTCCATCTTTCTAGAAAACATTTTGTACTGTGTAACAAACACTGTTCCTTGTATGTTTTCCTTCTTTTCTTGATTTTGTCTCTATTTCTTTGGTTCAGGATTTCTATTCTGTCTATATCTTTTGTTCTGTCAAAGGCCTGTTGGATATTTTCCTCCCCATATCCTCTCACTAAAAAATCCTGCCTTACATCATCTCCCTTGTCCATATTACCAGTGACCCATGAACAAATGTGCATATGAGAGGGCAAACCTGGTCCCCTTTTTTTATCCTTTAGCTTGAAGAAAAAAGGTATTCTGAAAAGCAAAACAAATTGTGTTGAAGAAGGAAGTTAATGCAGGTCATCAGAAATTCTTGCAGAATTTCCTGCATCGCCTCATCCCTATCCAGAAAGAAGAAAATCACCTCTAATCCTAGGTAATGGCGGATGGAGGTATAGAAGGCTGTGACGTCTAAAGTAACCCACCAGTACCTCCCTTTCTCCCAATGAATCTTGGCCAACTTCTCCAGCATGTGCTGCGAGTCCCTCACATATAAGGGAAGCTCCACCACATACTTCTGTAATAATTGGTCCAAGAAAGCAGAGAGATTAGTGTTAAAGGAGCCAATCCCAGATATAATGGGGCACCCAGGAGGGTCCACCACTACTTTATGTAATTTAGTGATATTACATAAAAAGGGAATACTGGGATGTAAGATGGAAATAAATTGGTATTCCTCCCTAGTGTTGATACCCCTCTTGAGCACCCCATCAAGTATGTGGATCAGCTCCAGATTATAAAGGTCTCCTGGATTGTAATCCAACCTTTTGTAGACTGTTGGTCACTGAGCAGTCTACAGCCCTCAGTCTAGAGTGTCCTGGATCATATTTGCTCCCCTTATCCGCCTCCCTTATTGTTATGTACTGATTATCCGCCAGTACCCTTACAGCACATCTTTCTTGTTTCATCATATTGAACCTTTTGCATTTTCTATGTCTGACAGTTTTATTGTAATTCTCCATCACTGGTTTATAAAAAAATGTGCACATAGTTACCCTTATATGATACCGGATAAAAGTTAGATTACATTAAAGTCCATTTTGACAAGGGACAAAATCGATGGAATCAAAGTATCCTTCTTTTGTGGATAATCCCTAGTCTCTTCATGGGTATTATTCTCCCTCCACAATTTTTCTAAAATGTCAAGATGTTCTTGATTTTACTAACCAAGACTAGCATCTCCCTTTTCTCCACTTTGATTCCTCCTGGATCCTTCCCTTTTTGTTTTGAAGACTCTCTTAAGTGTTAGTCTCCTAGCGAATTTCTGGAGATCAAGAAAGAACCTAAAATAATTGGATGTGGAAGAAGGAGCAAACTTTAATCCTCTCCTTAGAACCTTTACTTGGGACCCAGAAATATCCACACTATATAAATTGTATATTCCATCAATATTCCATCCAGCTGCCAAATCTAATTTTTCCTTTTTTTAACTCCTCTCCTTCCTCATCTGTGTCCTCTTCTCTCTTTCTTTTCACTACTTCCAAACATTTCTTTATCTCTCCCACCTTCTCTCTGTCCACCCCCTCCCCCTCCTGTTTGTTCTTGACCTGACTGGCACTGTCCAGTCCCAAAAAACAGGATGAGGGAGAGGAGGAGGAAGAAGACGGTGTGGGGAGAGAAGAGGAAAGAGACTGGGGTACGGAGGCCAGGGCCGGATTTGCCATTAGGCAAAGTAGGCACCTGCCTACAGGCGCATGCCAACGAGGGGCACCTGCCATTTGTATTTTTTTTTTTTTTTTTTTTTTAATATTCTTTAAAAAAAAAAAAAAAACTAGCCACCTCGCTGGCTGCGCCGGCGGCACCCACTCACATTGCCTGCCCCCCCAGTCTTGTACCTGATGGAGCTCCCTCTTCGCCTCTTTAGGAATGCCGAGTGCTCTGAGATGACATCATCTCCCAGCGCTCTGCATTCCTGAATAGGAGACCGCTCAGGAGCTCCATCAGGTACAAGACTGTGCCAAAGGAGGCACATACAGATCTCCTACCAGGGAGGTAGGAAACGACAACGAGGGGAGGCAATGTGAGAGCAATGTGGAGCTAATGGGGGGCATTGTGGAGCTAATGGGGGGCAAGTTGGAGCCGATGGAGGGCAATGTGGAGATGGTGGGGGAAACTTGGAGCTGATGGGGTGGGGGGCAATGTGAGGGCAATGTGGAGCTGATGGGGGCATTGTGAGGGCAATGTGGAGCTGATGGGGGGCAATATGGAGCTGATGGGGGGCATTGTGAGGGCAATATGGAGTTGATGGGGGGCAATGTGAGGGCAATGTGGAGCTGATGGGGGGCAGTGTGAATGTAGTATGGTATATGAAGATAATGGGAGCAGTATGGAGCTGATGGGGGCAATGTCAGAGCAATATGGAGATGATGGGGGCAATGTGAGGGCAATATGGAGATGATGAGGGGGCAACGTGGAGATTAGGAGCATTGTGGAGGTATCCAGTGCAGATGGCCCACGGGGGGGGGGCACTTCAAATTTCTGTGCCTACAGGCTCCTGAGATGTAAATCCAGCCCTGTACAGAGGAGGAGGGAGAGAAGAGGGAATTCCTGGATTTTCCCATTCTATCTTCCTTTCCTCTATCTCCTCTACCTCCAAAACAGAAAATCTATTTGAACTGTCAATAGCTCCATTCTTAACACTATCCTTATTTGTATTCCTACTTGGGACCTGTTTCCTCTGATGCTCACAACTCTGTCTATCTAACACCACCCCTGTCCCTCTGTGGACAACTGCTGTAACTAATTCATCCCGTTTACTACCATTAAAATCTTCCCTATCCTTAGTATTTCCCACACTTTCTACTGTGGTCTTATGCTGTTTGTGAGTATTATTAAATTTATATATACTATAAGACCGTACCTTGTTATTTTTATCATCACTTTCTTCCCTTTTCATTTTGTTTTGCTTCCTCTCTCTCAAATTAACCTCTACTTTATTTATCTTCTCATTGATCAAACTATCCAAATTCTTAAACTGAGCTGTATCTGAATAAGGGTTAATTTCATTCTGAATAATTCATATTTCACCCTCAATTTTATGCATACATTTCTCCCTATATGCTATAATGTGATGCATCAACTTGTAAAAACAATCATCAAAAATATTATTCCACCCACCTGTAAAATCCATATCCGGAAAGGAAGCTTTCTTCAGGATCTGTAGACCCCTAGGAATAATCTTCCTTTTCAGATATTGTCCAATCAATAAGATATCCCACCAGTGTCTTAATTCACTGCTTAACAAATTTTCCAACTTAAAAAAACATTTTTAGGCCCCTATGGGCCTAAATGAAGAGATAGAGGTAGGAAGTTTTATTTGAAGGAGGAGCTAGATAGGTGGAGTCTGTTGAGGCTTATTCTTTTGAGAACTGGATACAGGTATGCAGGGGTTAGGGTGGTTTAAACATGGTACATCTTTTAGGAATGTTTAGTAATCAATGAAAATAAGTATGCCAAAATAGATGAGTGGTTGCGAAGATGGTGTTTCTGATCTAAAAAGGGGACACACATGCCCTCCAGTTATAAGATTGGTAGTTTCAGACAATATGTCTGATGATAAGTAATAATGGAATGCAAAATAGGAAGTAGCATACAGCGCATACATGGGTTGACTCTGTGGGATTCTGACGCAAGTCTGTAAAAGACCAGAAAATTGATAAGAAGAGAGAGGGATGTGTGCCCCCACCAATATGGATCAGGAATGCTTATTCTGTAAGTCTTGTTTTTTAAAAATAGAGAAAAGAGAAATTTGATGGAATCCTTTGATATGCAAAAGGGAAATAATAGTAGAATGAAGTACTAGTTCCGGTTCCTTTTGGTCCCGGTCTTTTGGCTGGAGATTTTATTTTTAAAAAGGGTATATGTCATAAATGTGATGATTTTATTGTTTGTGGCTTTGAAAAAGTGACCTTCACGTCACAAAATATGTCAGCCTATATTATTATATCTAGTATTGGAGTGTCATATAGAACAACATGCCACTTTTTAGACAATAAATATTCTATTTTTGAAGATTTCTACTCATTTATTATTTTAAAAAGATTTTTTATAGTAAATATTAGGGTCTACAGTACCCCCTAAAAATAGATTTCCGTGTTCTTGAAGCAACTCCAAACCTATGGTGAGATAGTCCTAAAATAGAAGGACCTACGTATTGAAGTGATCTCCAGAGAGGCCTTGAATTTGGAGGAACCAATTGTGAGGATCCGGAGAGGACCTGCACTGGGGGTTATCTAGTGGCTGTGTATATACCCAAGACAGTATTTTGCCTCTCAAGATTATGAGTAAAATGGGTAATTACAATTGTAATGTTTTTATTTTGATTATTAATAAAATTGTGATTATACTGATTGTTGATTTCAGAGTTTTTGGGATCAGTCAGAAGCGGAATCCTTTGAGCGCCTGTACAGGGGCAGGTTGATTCATCCCCTGTTGCTATTAACCGGTTAAAAGGATCGTAACCGGCATCTACATAAGAGTGAGTACTTTTCCTTTCACTGGCTGTATTCTACAAGAGGTGTTGAGTTCACAGAGGTGGCACATGTGCTCTCTTCTTTTTGTTCTTTGCTTTTACATGTATGTTGGACCTGCGATCAACTGTCTATTGAAGAGATATTGGAGATATTGGAGTGACGTTTGTGAAAACTAAGGATAGTACCTACCTTTTGTTTTATGGACTTTTTGCCCTGTTGGGTAATTAGTGGGTTATATGATATAGGGATCATTTACATTAATATACCCTATTTGTAGTGCTGGGGGGAGTGTATATTATTTATCAATGGAGGATACTTACATCATTTACGATTTGCAGATAATATCATACCCTTAACCAGCTGTCAATAAAGAACTGCAAGAATGCATTGAAAAGCTACAACAGGAAAGCAAAAATTTGAGTCTGGAGATAAACATCAATAAAACGCAAGTCATGATTAATAAACTTACCATACCAAGGATAATCACAGTAGATAGAAAAGAACTAGTGGACAAGAAATGTCAACAGATGGAAACACCGTGATGAAAATTGAAATTGGGATTGGAAACCTTTGTAGTACTGTCTTTAAGCCAAGCGAAAGCTACCAGTGTGTACTCCCACTCTTTACATATGGCGGTAAAACATAGACACTGAATGCCAACGCCATACAAAAATGTTAGAGAGAAGTACAAAGCATTGAATTCTAAACATAACAAAAAGTGACAGAAAAAAGTGTGAATGGATTTGTCAACTAACAAAGGTCTATGATGTAATTGAAAGCTTAAAGCTCTGGACATTGAAATGAGCAGGGCACATAGCAAGAAGACCTGACTAAACACCCAAGAAGAACACTAAAGACAAGATGGGTGCAAACTTGTGTCTCTGGCTGAAGACCCACTCTGTGTATGACCTCTGACTAGTCTGACCACCCAATCTGTCGCTGACCTGTGGCTATGTCTACTACCTTGGGCGTGGCCTTCTGTTTAGTAGATAACCAATCTGGTGCAGGCTTTTGGCTCTGGCAGACTTCTTCCTGTTGCCTCCCTACTTGTCGGTTCTTCCAGGTGCGGACCTGGGACCTTGGTTACCCTTATCTCTGTCTGGCTTCTCCTAGGTGCTGACCAGAGGTATTGTAGATTCTCCTGTTCCTTGTTGGGACATGGTATCTGAGTCACACTGTAGCAGGCTTCTATTCCTGGTAGTCGTCTCTTGCTCTGTTGTATGCTGCTCTTCATCTTGCATATTGATTTACTGTCTTGTGATATTTCTGTATATTTGCTGCCTTAATAAAGTTGGTGTTACCTTAAGTACTTGTCCTGTGATTCCTTGCTGGCACCGTGACACCAAGAGACAAGGAGCTTGTTCCAGGTCATCCAGAAGTGCTTGGGAGAGGAAGTCAAAATTCAAGGACACTACTTGGTGCAAATCAGAAGCCAGGAAAATACCAAGATATTTGATTTTATCTGGGGGCCAACGGAATAGAAACTTGCTCTTCATTATTCTACATGTTGACTGGGGCAGGTTTATATTTAGAATTTCTGATTTATGTGTGTTTACTTTGAAGTTGAAAATAACACTAAACTCTTGAAACAGGTCTATCAAAGCCGGCAACAACACCACTGGAAGTGAAAGAAAGAGTAGGATATCATCAGCAAAAGCTGATAGCTTAGATTCCCTCCACCCTCAAACACAGAAGACCAGAAATATCAGGGTGTAAGTGAATTAAATTTAGTAACAGGGACAGTATAAAGATTTATGGGGATAGGGGGCAGCCCTGACGAGTTCCATTTGAAATATTAAAGGGCTCAGAAAGAGAGCCATTGATTTTCAGGTGTGCTGTCAGCGAGGAATAAAGACACATTATCCCGTGGTTACCATGAGAACCCAAGCCCAAGTGGTCGAGAAACACATCTATGTATACCCATTGCACCCTGTTGAATGCCTTCTCAGCGTCTACTGTAAGCAGCAGTTATGGAATCTGCCGAACCAAAGAGGTGTGCAGTAATGACAGGGGCTTTGCAGTGTTGTCCTGTGCTTCCCTTCCAGGGATAAAACTTGATTGATTAGGATTAATTATTTGAGGGAGACAAGACTTTAAGCATTTGGCATCAAGTTTTACAAAAAACTTGACATCATTATTTAGTAACAACATCGGGCGATAATTGGCACACAGAGATGGATCTTTGTCCAGTTTGGGGATGAGAGCAATGTGGGCTTCCAATGCGGAGGGTGCAAAATGGTCATCTGTTAAAATAGTATTGAATGAACAGGGCATATGAGGTATAAAAAGGGCAGAAAAATCTTTTATAATATATAACGGAAACAGTCAGTCCCTGGACTCTTCCAATTTGGAGTGTTGCAAATCACGTTCTCAAGTTCCTTCATCGTGAAAGGTGAATCCAGAAGCTCCAGAATATCCCCAGGGAGTTTCTGGATGTTTGATTTTGCCAGGACATCCTGATCAGGGGCAATGAAAGGTGGTCTAAGGTTATAAAGGTTGCTAAAGAATCTTCTGAAAGCCTTTGATGTTGCTGGAAAAGTGTGGCACAATTTGCGCAAATCATTTTTTTATCTGGATATAGTGGTCTGGATGTAGTGGTCTCTACACTTGATCCTAGAAATATGTGCCAGTAGCCTGCCAGATTAATTGCCTTGCATGTAGTGTGCATACCGAGTCCATAAGAAGGATTTAGTCTTTACCGTAGGGTAATAACTTGCAATTTCCCATCTGGTAGCTAATGACTCCTGGTAGGCGTCTGGAGTCCGTGTTCTTTGATTAAGTGCCGTCTGTTCCACCAAACGAGAGAGAAAAGAGTGGAGACGGGCTTTCTATTGTCTCTTACATTTAGCACCTAATCCCATGAGGTGACCCCAAAGTACGCATTTATGTACTTCCCACAGAGACACCACAAAATCCACTGACCCCTCAACGATTTCAAAATAGTCAGATATCCATCCCTCTGTCTCTTCTGCTTCAGGCCAGGAACAACTGTCCAACGAGTAGGGCCCTATCACTGTCCCCAGGATTCCCTGTCAATCTTAGCTGTGTTACCTGTGCATTGGAGGAGGCTGATTGGCCCGCCCAGGATGTTCCTTTTTATACTGGCTCTTGGGCACTTGTTGTTGATCAGGTGTTCCTGATCCTGCGCCTCGTTGCTGAGTTCCTAAGTATCCTGTGTACCGATCCGGCTTGTCTGACTATTCTACTGATCCTGCTCCGTGATTGAGCCGGTTCTGGCTGACGACCCTGCTCCATGTTTGACCCGGTTCTGGCTGACGATCCTGCTTCGTGTTTGATCTGGTTCTGGCTGATGACCTTGCTCCGTGATTGACCCGTTTTCCGGCTGATGTTCCTGCTACCGTATCGATCCGGTTCCGGTTGACGTTCCAGTCCTGTGTGCTGCTCCAGTGTTCCTGAGTAGCTCCGGTGGCTCCGGCGACATTCTGAACTGTCTGGTGTCTCGCTGATCCTCTCTCTGTACCGAGCTGTTGCCTGAGGTTGCTATATCATTCCGCTGTCTGCTGAGCTGTCCTCTCCTATACCGAACCATATTAACCCGTGCAGTGCCTGTAGTCTCCGATTACGTGCCTCATATACACTTGCCAAGCCTCTGGTTACCCATAGAGCCTGTTACGATTTGAGCCTGTAAGACCTAGCCAAACCATCACTCGCAGAGCACTGTCCGTTCCGGTGTTCGGTGTGCACCGTGACCGCGCCGGTTGGCGCTGGTAGCCTGTCCGCTCTTGCGGTGTGGATTCTGTGCGACACCGGAAGGGTGTCCTGGCTCTGGTTCACTAACGCTCAGGGTGTACGTTATCCTCTGCACTTCCCAGTGCCCCGGCTCGCTATAGCTTGTGCAGTATCAGTCTATCTTGGCACCCTAAGGGTGTTTGGGCGCAATCCCGTTGGCACACGCAGGGTTACTACCGAGTGTACGTTAAGGGCGATTCAGGTTCTGATCTCTTCAGCTCTAGCAGTAGCGTTCCTCCGAATCCCACGGTGGTGGTATTGGCTCAGCTCTGGGCTATAGGTGCGCTCCATTGTACTACCTTGAGAGTGATTCAGTCCAGACACTATAGTCCTTTCTCACCATCAAGAGACTGTTATCATATCCTGGGTGTTGGCTAATCAAGGACTGAGTTGCTTCAGTTTCTCCTCTTTAACCCTGTATGGTATTTCCCCAGTCTATATATATCCATATATGTATTGCATAACCTTTACTTGGTCTGTACTTTGCCAATACTGATTATACCTGTACTGGCCCCTAGGGGCACTGTTCTATTATCATTTTCTCAATAAAACTGTGTTTTTACTTTCTACCGTGGTCTGAGTGTCAGAAAACCGTAACAGGCCCCCTCTCTTAGCCGACTCCGCCACTGGGGCACGATGGGCTTCCTCTTGATTGGGACGTCTACCAGGTGGCAGGAGAATGCCGATCTCTATACTAAATGATGGAATTGCTTCAGGGGTGCGTATAAAAGCTTGAGCCCCTTTATGTGTCACTATTATAGGAAATGGGTAACCCCATGTGTAAGGGATAGAGAGTTCTCTCAAATGGTCTGTAAGTGGTTTTAACACTTTTTGTTGTTGCAGGGTAAGCACAGACACATCTTGGGGCAGGACAATCGTGGATCACACATAGTTAATTTCTCCCACCTCTCTACCTTTTTTTATATACCTTCTCTTGAAAGTTAAAAAAATGGCAGCTGACAACTCTGGGAGGACCGTTTTATGAGGGTTATCTGGGATACTCATCACTGCGGTAAACATGGATTGTAGTGCAGATTCTAGGTCACCAGGCTCTATGGACTCTGGTATACCATGAAACCGCAAGTTATTTCTGCGGGCTCTGTTGTAAATGTCATTGAGTTTCGCAGTGAGCAAATTAATGGTATCGTCCTGCTGGGCTAGAAGTTGAGCCAGATTGCTTTGTTCCTGGTAGGACGCTTCTCTGTCCTTTTCCAGTAAGTCCACCCTCTGTCCCAAGGAAGTAATGTCCTCGCGGAGTTCAGAGATTTCCTCTTTCACTGCAACCTTTATCTCTGCTACTAGGTCTTTTAGGTCATCTTTTGTAGGGAAAAAGCCAAGCCATAGCCAAGTCTAGCTGTTTGGGTGAATTTGCCAGGTTAGACAGAGACAGGGCCCCACTTCCAGATGAAGCTTTGGAGATTAGACCGCTCTCGGATATTGCTGATTGGGTAGAGGCTGTATGCTTCACCCGTTCATCCACAGGCCTATGACGCACTGGGAGATATCTTTGACTCCTGCTTCGGTTTTTTTGGGGGCTCCTGCTACCTAGTGGCATTGGCAATGATAAGGGGTATAATTTGAAGAGGTCATTTTGGGAATATGGTCAAAAAATGTAGGCTGTTAAGCCCACACCATGCGGAACAAGCACTTCAGGCGGCCATCTTGATCCAGTGCGACTTGGCCCCCAGTCTCACTTTCATCTTTTGTGCTCCACTTCCAACTGGCATAGTGGGCCATTTGGGCATTGTCCACTTAAGTCTCCCCTTTTTCTTCCCTTTCCATTCCCTCTTCACTCTTCTCCTCCTCTGTTTTCTCTTTTGCTCTCTGATCTTTCTTCTTTCTCTTCTTTTCCTTTCTCCACGGGTTCACTTATGCAGCTTCCTGGATCTCCATTTCCTTTCCATTCCAAGCAATCTCTCTTTCACCTTCTGCTCTCATATCTTTCACCTACTGGTGTGGCCCTTTTAGGAGTTCCTTTAGCAGTTACTATGTTGATTTTATGTTGTCTAATAGCTGTTGGTTTGATTTACATTGTAACAGTTGGCATCTATGCTATATTGGGTATCTACATCATTGCATATTAAGCACTAATGCTGTCCTCTAGTCCCCTTGTGTTGCTATTGCCCACCTCAAAATGTGATAGTTGCCCATTTCCTCTGTGTTTGATTCTTTTGTACATGGTTGTCTTTTACTATATGCAATTCTTGTTTGGATTGTATGCTTATATTTCCAATAAAGCTTAAAAAAATTCTTATGATTTTTCAGTAACTGGCTGGTGTCAATATTTGCATTTGTTTGTATGATCATTTTGTTTCTGTTTATTTCTTGCAGTCAGTTTTGATTTTTTCTCTTACTAGATGATGGTCACTTCCAATTTTAGTAACGGCTAGTGTCCATCTTCTAAACTGATTAAATCTTTGTCTATTTTTTACAAAATTCATATAAGCCAATAATGTCCCAATTTATGTTATTCAGTTCTTGGACTAGCTCCTCTAAGCTTGAAACCATACTCATAGATTGAATGTTAAGTATTCCAGTGTCTAAAGCCCAAGGACATCCTGGAAGTCACAAACACACATTCCACTACAGTCAACACTTTCCTACATGCCTAGATAAAACTACAAAATTAAACTCCAACTACCAGTCTCTCCCAAGAAACAACAAGGACTAGAGACAATAAGTAAAAAAATAAATATAAAGTAATATATCTCATAAATAAAATGTGAATGAGAAATAAATGTCTTATGGATAGCTAATTATGATAATTATGTATAAAAAATATATGTGAGAATATGTTTACTTAATTGGACATAGAAAAAGCAAAAAAAAAAAAAAAAAATGTTTACGCTAATGTTCCTAAGAATAGAATAAAACATGTTGGTGAATAAATGTGTGAATAATATAATGCAATAAATTTGAAATTATATATATATATATATATATATATATATATATATATATATATATATATATATGTAAATAAAATAACAATGAAATATAATTATATCAATGTGAATGTAAACATGAATCTAATAATTAGATGTTTAAAATGAACTAATGTAAAACTGTGCAACTGTAAATTACTGTATACTCATATAAAAATAAAAATAAATGAAAATGAAGTGAAGTGGTGAAATAAACAATAAATAAAACATTCTATCAGGATGTATTCCCTGTCTCATTCAGCTCCTCTGGGTACAGAGTAGTCACTCTAAAGATCCAGTAGGATTCCAGAATGTCTAATCTGGAAAAAGGTATCCATGATGGAATGAATCCACCACCACTAGGGTCCGTATTATGATGCTTCAAGAAATATCTAGATATTTAAAGTCTGTACTGACATTTCTCCTACGTTGTTCAAACCAAGATCTAAGATGTTGGGTCGTGCAGCCAACACATTGCAGACCACATTCACAGTGCAACAAATAAACAACAAAGCTGGAATCACAATTCATTAAAAGTTTGGATCTAATATGTTCCTGAAGTGAATGTGGAAAAGAAAGAACTGACTTTATTGCCAATATGGCTATATGTCAGACAAATTCTGACACCTCAGGTGTATGAACCTTGAAGCCCTAGATTGCCAGGTGGGTACAATTTACAAGCTTCGACAGCTGTTCACGCTGTGCCAAGCATATACATTGTTAAATACAGTCAATGCATAAGCCGGTAGTACTTGCATGCAGTGACTGCACTAAAAAAAAAATGCCCAGACTTATGTGGAGGGATATCAGGATTTTTTTTTATTGATCTCCCAGTAAATCATGCTTGGTATTCAACATTTACAAAGGAGAAGCAGAGCTTTCCCTCTTTGTTTCTCTCTTACCTGAACTTCCAGGAAAGAGTGGGAGGGATCAGGGGAAGTCTCCCAACATTACCAGTGACCTGATCACCGGTGCCATTAGAAGGCTTTGCTCAATACCACCCACTCCTACTGGGGGTAGGAGAAAAAAAGCAGCAGAGTTTCTTTCTCTCCTGCGTCATCATTATTGATCTCCCAGCATGATCAGTGAGATCCAATGCATTGGTCTGGCACGCACACAATGTATTGTTGGCAGGATTTAATTTTTATCAGACCTTATTCAGACCTGATTGGAAGGATCCAAATGTCCCCCAACAAGGTCTGAATAAAAAATTCTGAAAAAAAAGTGTGTGTGGCATCAGAAGGGGGGACACCCCCAACAAGGTAGGAATGAAAAATAATAGTTTAAAACAATGAACCCCTGTATGCCACAGGGGGTCCAGTGCATTGCTTTGCAATACATTGGATAACTCCTGTGGCACACAAAGGATATATTCTTTAAGCCATGTTTTATTCAGACATGATTTTGGGGGTCCTGATGCCTCCCAATGAGGTATGAATAAAAATAATAATTAAAAAATATTAACCATCTGTGTGCCTTGCAAAGCATTGGACCCCCTGTGGCAGACAAGCTATTATTATTTTTTTCATTATTATTTTATTCAGACCTCACTGGGGTGTCATCAGGAGGGGTCCTGAAGCCCACAACAAGGTATAGATAAAAAAATATTGGAACCCCACCGAAAAAACCTGCACACACATACATTTTTTATTCAGCCCTTGTTGTGGGGGGACATGAATAAAAAATAATTATTAAATGCAGTCAGTGCATAAGCCGGTATTACTTGCATGCAGTGACTGCATTAAAGAAAATGCCCAGACTTATGTGGGGGGATATCAGGATCTCTTCTGTTATTGATCTCCCAGTAAATCATGCTTGGTATTCAAAATTTAAAGGGATAGTAATACTTCGTTTTAACCTTTATGGTTTAAGAGATATTCACAAGCAAAGTTTTCCCCTCCTGCCCCTTTTACCTAGTGTAAGCCATCTCTTCTCAGATGTGAATCTGGTCGTAAGACCAGACAGATAACAGAAGGGGACACTCTTCTTTGTATGAAAACAATGAAAGCCCTTCCCCCCTTGACAAGTTTTTCAGCTTTTTCCCTTATCTTAATTGAAGATTGTCCCTCTCTGCAGTCTACCTGGGCACTTCCCTTCTGATCTGGCTGAACAGGGGGGAATATCTCTTAAACAATGAAGGTTTGAGAAATAAGACATATCGTTATTCATGTTTTTTTAATGCCTACAAAATAAAATAAAGATAAAACGAAGTATTACTATCCCTTTAAAAAGGAGAAGCAGAGCTTCCCCTCTTTGTTTCTCTCTTACCTGAACTTCCAGGTAAGAGTGGGAGGGATCAGGGGAAGTCTCAGCCCTTGTTGGGGGGGCATGAATAAAAAATAATTAAAAAAAAAAAGACCCCTCTGTGCAAATGTTTTGCAATGCACTATACACACAATTTTTTTTTTTTCATTATTATTTTATTGAGACCTCATTGTGGTGGCATCAAGAGCATTGCTGATGCCCCCCAATGTGTATATAAAAAACCCCTGTGTGTGCTACAGGGGAGTTCAACGCATTGCTTTGCAATGCTTTGGAACCTCCTGTGGCACACACATGAACATTTTTTTTTATTCAGTCCTTGTTGTTCGGGGCAATCAGGAGGGGTCCTGATGCCCCCTAACGAGATATGAGTAAAAAAAAGAAAATTAAAAAAAAATAAACCCTCTGTTTTCCAAAGAGTTACAATGCATTGCTTTGCAATGCACTGGATACCTCTGTGGCACACAAAGGATTCTTATTTTTTTCCCATTTTTTTTTATTCAGACCTCTTTGGGGGTTGGAATAAGGAGGGGTCCTGATGCCCCCCAATGAGGTCTAAATAAAAAAAAATAATGAAATCAAAACCCTGCATGTGCCACAGGAAGGGTCCAACACATTGCTTTGGAATGTGTTGAACTCCCCTGTGGCACACATGGGGGGGTTGTTTTTTGGGGTTTTTTTTATTTATACCTTGTTAGGGGGGCATCAGGAGGAATTGTGTTGCCTCCCAATGAGGTATCAATAAAAAATAATAATACAAAAAATAACTCTGTGTGCAACAGATGGCCCAAATGCATTGTTTTGCAATGGATTGGACACCTCTGTGGCAAGTACACAAAATGCCACCAATCCCCCCATGTACCCTAACCCTCCCAGCCTGGTACCACAACCCACCGGCAGTCCCATACCACCATCCTGACCACCTAGCCTGGTTCTACTTCCTACTGGTAGACACAGACTACCAGTGTACACTGGATTCAGGCTGGCAATCAAACAGTGTATGTGGGTGACATAGAGTGCACACTGGATAGTAGCAGATACCCCATATCCATTAACCTCCCCCCATCCTTTCTTCACTGCCCACTGGTAGACAAACCCACATAAACTGCCTGACTCCTAACCCTCCCCCCCCGCTACCTGGCTGGCCAATCACACTGCTTTGTTTACCAGTAGTCCATGGGGCCATTGTTTCTGCCTAGAAAGTAGCTATCCTGCAAGTATGCAGAAACCATATCACATGCAGTGGGACCACTCATAGGAGCTACATAGTGTTTCTGTGTGTTAGTTACCACCCTATCTCATCTTCTAGCTGGTTTCATCATTCCCCTAGTAGATGATTACCTGGGTGGTGCATTATCACACATCTCAACCAATTGGAGGCTCTCATTCATTTTTAACAGATACTGGCCATATACAAAGCCAGTCTCTGCCCAAGATTCCCACACTGGGACTTGGGCAATGGCCAGGTACATATAGAGGGGTGGGGGTTCTGTGACCATATGCATGCATGCCACCGCCAGTGGACTTTTTTTTATAATTTAGAACCTTTTTTTATCTTGACCACATAAGAATTACTTATGTATTTTACAAAGGAATGACAAAATATTGCTTTGAAGAGATATGCCACACTTCTTTTAACCCTTTGAGGGCCGGGTGGTATCACTCCGGCACTCAAAGTATTAACTGTGGCATATCTTGAGGGTATTTTTTTTTATTTAAAGTCAACTCTAATTGGATTTTTTTTAACACAGATTTTACAGAAGAAAGAAGAAGGAAACAAGAAGATGAAAGAGAGAAGACTGAAGAAGAAGACAGACAATAGCTGACCAGGGTGCCGAAGACCCCGCTGAACATCAGCATTACAGGTCAGTTTTTATTTTTCAGTAAATGTGTTAACTGTCGTGAGATTAACACTGTGAGTGCCACTTGGGTATGCAACGCTGAACAATGCGTTGCATACTCCACTGGCACTCATAGGGTTAATCTTCTTTTGTTGTTAAGAACAAGTATGGGTTGGAAAACACTTTTCTAACACACACCAGTGATTTCACCTCCTGTTAGGGACTCTGTGCCACCATTTCATGGTGCAGTTTTTTTAGCAATAAAGCGTGCAGTCCTTAACGTGAGTTGAAGCAACTGAGTGTAATAGAATACCAAATTCAACTAGTTTTACATGGTATCCAGTTGGCGGTTGGACATTTTTGCGCGGCGGTTGTTTTTGACAGCGCAATTAATAGGAAAGCAAACTGTGCTGTCAAAACCACAGTCACCAGTTTTTTTAACAATAAAGTGGTAATAAATCAAGCCCCAAGTATTTTGAATGTTATCTGTATCCTTGAATAGGTAGAAATGTAAAATAGCTCAATTGTTTAAACCTTTGAGTGCTTTGCAATGTGTTCCATACCACTCTGGCACTCAAAGGGTTAATATAACTCATACATAGTAACATAAATAGTAACATAGTAACATAGTTGATGAGGCTGAAAAAAGACATGTGTCCATCAAGTCCAGCCCATGCTAAAAACACCCCTGTTGATCCAGAGAAAGGCAAAATAAACTCTGGAGCAATTTCTCATTTAGCTCCAAGTGGGTAAAAAAATTCCTTCCTGACTCCAAATGGCTTTCAGATATTTTCCTAGATCAACATCCTATCTGCTTTGAAGCTATCTGTCATAATTTTTAATATTGCTCTGTGCTAGATAGGCATCCATTGCTTTTTTGAAAGCAGTTGCATTGTCTGCAAGTCCAACATGCTGAGGCAAAGAATTACATAGCTTTACCACCCTTACTGCAAAGAATCCCTGCCTTTGCTTTAGTTGAAAGCGTCTTTCCTCTAGTCTTAATAGATGACCTCTTGTTCTTAGCTCCGCTCTTTGTGTAAATAATAAATTGGCTAGTTCTTTTCTTTTAATGTATTTGTAAATGGTAATCATATCAACCCTTAGACATCTCTGCTCTAATGTAAACAAACCCAGTTTGGCTAGTCTCTCTTTGTAACTCAGAAACTCCAATCACGTTATCAGTTTTGATACACGTCTCTGCACTTTTTCCAGTTCAACAATGTCTTTTTTAAGAACTGGCGCCCAAAGTTGTACTCCGTATTCTAGATGAGGCCTAACCAAGGATTTATACAGAGGTAGGATCCCTTGCATCTACACCTCTTTTTATGCAGACTAGTACCCTATTTGCTCTTGGAGCAACTGAGTGACTCTGTACACTGCTGTGAAGTCTATCGTTTATCAGCACTCCTAAATCTCTCTAATGAGGATTCCCCAAGTTGTTTACCATTTAGAGTATATGTAGCATGTTTGTTTCTACAGCCCAAATGCATAACCTTACATGTATCTACATTAAATGTCATCTGCCACTTTTTTGCCCATTCATTCAGTTTATCTAAATCCTTCTGCAGAGAAAAAAAAAACATCCAGCTCTGTACATATTTCCTTACATAGCTTAGTGTCATCAGCAAAGATTGAGATGCTACTTTCAATTCCCATTTCTAGATCATTAATAAACAAATTAAAAAGCATTGGGAGTAGGACTGAACCCTGCGGAACCCCACTTATAACTTTAGACCAATTTGAAAAAGTTCCATTTACAACCACTCTCTGCCATCTATCATTTAACCAGTTCTCAATCCATGTACAGATAACACCACCCAAACCGAAGCCTTTTAATTTATGAAATAACCTGTTGTGAGGCACTGTATCAAAGGCTTTTGCAAAATCCAAGTATTCTACATCTACAGCAATTCCCCTGTCCAAATAACTACTTACTCTTTCATAAAATGCAAGTAAATTAGTCTGACATGATCTATTCTTCATGAATTCATGCTGATTCCTACTACTGAATAGTGTCAGTTAGAAAGGCAAGTGACCTCTCATTTAATACAGGTGAATGTATAGGTGCCATAATGATATACCTTGCCTATCTTTCCTAAAATTTAATGCAGGCAGTTTCAAAAACATAAGTGTCAGGTTGTATGTTAACCACACAAATAGGGTACAATTTTTCTCAAGTTAGTAGCAGGTACTGCATACAGTAGGGAATTCTATGGTTTTGAACAATTTTAATATTGTTGAAGTGATGGAAATTAAAAAAAAAAAAGTATATATTCCTATAGTGCCATATTTGGAAATATTTGTGCACTTCAGCCCAGGGCTAGAAAGATAAGGGTCCCCTCATTTGTTGCAGGAGAATGTCTATTTTACAAAATGGTATACCTTGTGTACCTTTCCCTGAAGTCTCTAATAGTTGTGAACATTTTACTACAGGCAGCCAGTTTCAAAAAAGAAACATGTAGGTGTAATTCTGTGCTGCTGTCACCCATACCGGCTCCTAAGATCATTAGCTAACTTAAAGTTAGAAATTCCATAGTTTTCACCAATTTCAGTACATTAGAATGGGTAGAAATGTAAAAAAAAAAAAATTAAGTATTTTCCTTTAGTTCCACCTTCTGAAAACATTTGTGAACACCAGGCTAAGGGTAGGAAGGCAAGTGACTCCTCATTTGATGTGGTATGATATCTACTTTCCGGACATATATATCATTTTATGTAGTTATTCAGCTATTCTAGGGTAGTTTTATCATGTAACCACTAGAATGTGCATATTAGTTCATACAGTTGAAAACACCATTTTGCACTCCTGGTAATTATGGCTCTGTGCTATCCATGGGTGTAGGTAAACTGTGCAAATTTGGTATTTTTATACTTGGGGGACTCAGGGATTTTTCAAATAATTGAAACTTTCATACTCAAAGTAAATGTTTTTGACTGGATAGTATGTGATTTAGGCAAATAATTTGCTTTTCGCTTTTTTTTTAATCATGACATAGCTTTTTGCACATTGCAGAATTCACTTCATGCAAGCCACCATGAAAAATCTCAATTAGCTCTGAAAAAAAACAATATATAGTTTTCCATATATAACTAGAAATTTAACATCAGATATCATGCCTAAATAAGTGGATGGGCTACAGCAGTGGTTCTCAACCTGTGGGTCGAGACCCCTTAGGGGGTCGAATGACGATTTGCCAGGGGTCGCCTAAAACCATCAGATATTTATATTTCGATTCATAACAGTAGCAAAATTATAGCGATGAAAGAGCAATGAAAATAATTTTACTGTTAGGGGTCGCCACAACTTGGGAAATTTTATCAAAGGGTCGCGGCAGTAGAAAGGTTGAGAACCACTGGGCTACAGGGTACAGAAAATCAACCAAGCCCCTGGAACAGAAAGGGTTAATTTTTTTTTTTTTTTTTTTACAATGTTAGCCATGTCTGTGTCAGACTGGATCATGGTCTGTATCTATCCATGGTGAGTATGGGTGGACAAAAGGTCTGTCGTGTTCCCATGAAAAAATTGTCAAGCCAGGTGCTTGCCTGCTTTTTCACGGGAAAATCCACTTTAAATACAGTGATTAAAATCTTTGCTGTTTTCACCCATTGGCAAAAATCCTTTGCTATTTTTTCAATGGCTAGAAAGTTTTAGCCCATTTATTAATGTGTTTTTTGCATTTTCTCTATACAAACATGCCATTTTCCAGGAAGAGAAACACATACAAGCAGCTACAGAGTGAGAGTGAGGTGCTAGGCTGCTGAGCTGTGTGCTAATAGCAAAACTGAGGCAGGAGAGGCTCATAGTGACTGCTGTCCCTATGAGCAAGTTTAAGAATAATTAGAGGAGCTGGAAGGACCCTTATGTGTCCAGTGAGTCTGAGGAGGAGGAGGAAGTGACCACTACAGACCCAATACCAGCCAGTCCCCCCCCCCCCCAGGGATCTTGGGGAAATTTATCTCACGGGACGAAGTAGAGGTTAGTAGAGTGAGCAGGACAGGTCTGCTGCCCCTACTGCCACGAGTGCTGAACCTGCTGCCAGTGTGTCTCAGGAGGAGGGGGGAAGGAGAAGATGATGCCAAGTGTGACAGCAGGGGAGCCTAAGTCGCACTTACCATCCCCAAGCAGTCCCTCTACTAGTACTACCACAAATAAGGTGCAGCAGCATGTACAGAGTGTTAGGAGTGAGGGACAGGGTGATCATCATATTACTAGTGGGGAGGAAGACTCAGTTGGGTCAGGGACAGAATTTGATGTTTTAACGTTTCTAGTAGTAACAGTGATGGTGAAGTAGCTGGTGGGACTAGTGCTAGATGAGTGGTAGGGGGAAGCAGTGTAGAGCACACAGATGTGGTCAAGGGAGGCCACACCATTCTCTTGACCCTGGGAGTTTCCTTACCCTCTCAGCACTGTCCAGGTGGGACATGATCCTGAAGAAGGCAGAATTGTTGCTTCGCAGCAATAATACCACAACCATAAGGAACACAGATCAGCTGCCTGTTATTGTTGCTAATGCTGCCAGTCTGCCTTCTTAAGGTCAACAAGAAATGACAAACGTGACATTAGGGCACCCTCTGTCACATTTCTCATCACCTACTCCAACCAGTGAGATGTCTGTAATAGAGAAGCAGCAGCATGGAGGGACTGGTGATGTTGTTAGTGATGATGAAGCTGGGGTGGAAGAGATGTTGATGGCCTTTTTAGCCCAAACTGAGAATGGGAGACAGGGATGGGTATGGACACCACCGCCACCAGCAGTGAGTTTTTGGAATTTGCAGAATTTGCAAATCCTGCTGCTGCTGAACACAGTGGGAATGGGGTCAACAAGTGATGCAGGACTAGGATAGGTTCCACTTGCCAGAAGCGGCAATACTCCTGGTCCTAGTTGCAGTGCTGATTCTGAGGCAATTGCAGCAACATCATCCTATTTCCCAGACAGTGAAGGGGAATGTGGAGGACAAAAAAAGAAAGAGGACATTCTTCTCCACCTGTTCCCTATCCCTATCCCCTGAAGTCATGGGTGTGGGACTATTTTTCTCTGGGGCAGGCACAGTGTAGTCATCAACAATGGCACCGTGCACAATTTGTGACAAATCAGTGAAAAGGGGGAAGGAGGGAACACACCTTGGCACAACCTCCATGATAACACACATGAAAAACAAACAACATTAAATTTATGTGAAACATGTTAAAGCCAAACACCCACCTCAGAGATCGAGCACCACTGTTGCTGTACCCATTGACTCTTGCCAAAGGCAGCAAGAGGCGAGGTGGAGATAAAAGAGGAGGAAGAATAGAGAAACACATCCAGATGCTGAAAGGTTGATGATGAGTGAAACCACTGGCTCGCCATCCCCATCTCGTTCTAGGGAAACTACATCTTCTGCCAATCCACCTCATTTATTGTTACCTCCCCCGTCAAGTGATAACCATTCTGTAGATGTTATGATATGGCAGTCCACCCACTGCACACTTTGTGGTGCACTGACCACACATGACAGTGTGGTGTAGGAGAATTGCAAGCAGGGCATCAAGTGGCATCTGAGGAGATTCCATCCCACAGAATATGCTAAGCTGGTGTCAGGGAGGGTTCATCATTACCATTAAACTGTTAGCAAATTGGCATGTGTCCTTAGCGGGGTATGTACAAGGGGTATAGTGACAACAGCAGTACTGGGTTTCTGGTGGAGGGATTTTACATTGGGGACCTTATGTTTCATAGTGTTTTGTATAGAATTGTGCCAGTTGTTTCACGTGAGTGCAGATGTACCCATTGTTCCCAATCCTTCCCTTATTTACACTGTGCACATTGTAGCTGATATAAGGCACAGTTCCTGCTCTCAAGGGAAACATTCCTATTCTCAACACACCCATGATTTTGGAGAAGGGGCAGGTGGAGAAGCATGATTGGCCAACTTCTTATTTTCTCCACATATACCTGAAATGGCGAGGAATAGTTATGGTGCTGCTACTGCCTCACTGGAGCTAGTCATGGCAAGTGGAACCTTCATCATCCATCACTCACATTACTGCTGTTGTTGATCCCATTCCCTTTGAGCTGCCTAATAATCCTGCTGTTTAAACAACTAAGCAGCAGCAGCAGCAAGAACAGCAATAGCAAATTCTGCATCTACATCAGGGCATTTGACAATGACCAGACGCCACTGGCCAACATGACATGACCTGCTGGCATTAGACTAGTAGGGCTTTTTTTTCGGGGCTTGTTTAAAAAAAAAAAAAAAATAGGCCTACAGAACAAACAATTTTTGGGGGCTTGTTTCTAACAAGCCTAAGTCTTACAAATCAATGTTTCCTTAGGGCTTATACCAAACAAGCTTCCCCGCTGTGAGCTTTTGGAATTTGCTGAGTTTACTACTGCTCTAATTTCTGCTGCTGCTAAGTTGCAAGGGCAGCAGAATGCTGAGGAGCAGGATAGAGTACCACAGACAACAGTGCACAGTGCACTGTCCCAGCCAGTGAAAAGGAGTATGGAGGAGAAGAAGAAAGAGGCAATTTTTCTCTACTTTTCCCCTCCATTCTGAAGTCCTGGGTATGGGACTATTATTGTCTTGGAGTAGGCACAGTGCAGTCATCAGCGATGACACTGTGCACAATTAATGATATTTCAGTGAAAAGTATGGAGCGCACCTTGGCACAACCACCCTGATAACACACATGAAACACAGACACCATTACATTTATGTGAAACATGTTAAAGCCAAACCAAACCCCTACCAAAGAAATCAGGCACCGCTGTTGCTGTACCCCCTGACTCTCCCCAAAGGAAATAAGAGGAGAAGTAGAAATCAAAGAGGAGGAAGAATAGTGAAAAACAGCCAGAGAGTCAAAGTTCGATGCAGAACAAAACATCTGGTTTGTCTTTACCTTCTTGCTCTAGGGTCTGGGCACAGGAAGATCATGTAACTACATCTTCTGGTGATCCACTTCATTCATTTTTACCTGACGTAAGCTGCATCTAGGGCAGACTGATAATTGACGGGATAAAGTATTTTGTAGAGGAGGATTTGTAAGGCTTAGACTTGTTTTTAGAGGCCCAAGCCCAGAGAAAACTTTGACTCGTAGGTCTTCGATTCAATTGAGGCACAAGCCCTGAGGAATCATTGATTAGTTGTAGGAAGTTAGACTTATGTCAGGCCCAAGCCTTGAGAAAACATTGATTTGTAGGACTTATCCTTCTTAGAAACAAGCCTACCAAAATGTGTTTTTTTTTTCTTTTTGTAGGATCCTACTGACCTAATGGGCATTGTGAAATGCCCTGGTATAATTGAGGAATATGTGACTGCTGTTCCTGTTTCTGCTGAGTTGTTTAAACAGCAGGATAATTAGGCAACTCAAAAGGAATGGGATCAACAACACCAGTACATGGGTAATGGATGATGAAGTTTCCACTTGCCACATATAGCTCCAGTGATGAGGCAGCAGCAGCAGCTCACCATAACTAGCCCCCACCACTTCAGGTATATGTGGAGAAAAAAAGAAGCTGGCTAACAATGCTCCTCCACCTATTCCTCCACTAAAATCATTGGTGTGCTGTTAGAATATCAGTTTTCCCCTTGAGAGCAGGAACTGTGCCTTTCATCAGCAACTGCAATGTGCATAATGTATGATAAATAAGGGAAGGACTGGGAACAATGGGCACATCTGGACTCACATCAAACACCTGGCATAACTGTAACCAAACAACATGACTCTTAGGTTACTGCTGCTTGGAGGAGGTGACGAGCAATGTGACAGAGGGTCCCCTAATGTCACACTTGCCATTTCTTGGTGAGTGGAAGAGAGCAGACTGGCAGCAGTAGCAGCAGGGACAGGCAGCTGATCTGTGTTTCTGCTGCTGGTGGTATTAATTGTGTGCCTGCTCTGTCCCAACAACAGTTCTGGCCTCTTAGCCTTCAGGTTAATGTTCCATTTGAACACTTTAGTGAAAGGAAGGGGAGGTCTCCCGGTCCCAGGGTCAGAGGAATGGTGTGAGGTCCCTTGACCGCTAGTCTGGACACTCTCAAATGTTTCCCCTATCACTCTAGATGCTTCACCATTACTGCTACTACTACTAACATCAACCACATCAAGTTCAGCCGCAGAGACTTCCTCCTCAGTCTCACAGTCACTAGTAATATGAGGATATTGTTGTTGATTACCCACTCCTACACTCCTAATGCTAACAAGCTGCTGGACCTTAGTAGTAGTAGTACTAGCACTGGCGGGACTGCTTGGGGATGGCGAGTGTGACTTAGGGTCCCTTGCTGTCACATTGGTATCATTTTCTCCTCCCCCCCTCCCGAGTACTACAAGGCACACTAGCAGCAGGCAAAATATTAGTGGCAGCAGGTTCAGCACTGGTAGCAGGTACAGCACTGGAGGCAGCAGGGGCAGCACATCTGGCAGCAGGTACGGCAATGGTGGCTACATGTACACCACTGGTGGCAGCAGGGGCAGCATGTCTGGAAGCAGGTACAGCAATGGTGACTGCAGGTGCAGTACTGGTGGCACCACATCTGGAAGCAGGTACAGCACTAGTGGTAACAGGGGCAGCACATCTGGCAGTAGGTACAGCAATGGTGGTTGCAGGTACAGCACTGGTGGCAGCAGGGGCAGCACGTCTGGCAGCAGGTACAGCAGAAATGGCAGTAGGGGCAGCACATCTGGCAGCAGGTGCAGCAGTAATGGCAGCAGGGGCAGCACATCTGGCAGCAGGTACAGCAATGGTGGCTGCAGGTACAGAAATGGTGGCACAGGCAGCTGACCTGTCCTATTCTCACTAGTACTACCCTATTCTCCCTCCCTTCAATTCCCTTTTCTCCCTCCCTTCCCATTAAATTCCTCAAAATCCCTTGGGGAGATGTAGGGTGACTGGACAGTATTGGTTCAGTACTGCTAGTCACTTCCTCCTCCTCAGACTCAGTGGACACATAATAAGGGTCCTTCCAGTTCCTCCTTTTACTGCTCATAGTGATAGCAGTCACTATGAGCCTGTCATGCCTCAGTTTAACAAATAATAAACAGCAGAACAGCACAATATGTCTACCTAGTTCTGTAGCTGCTTCTGTTGTGTTTCACTTTCTGGAATACTTCACGTTTTATAGTGAAAAAGCAAAAACAACGTAAATCAATGGGCGGAAACTTTTTAGCCACTGAAAAATTGGTGAAGAATTTTGGCCAATGGGAATAAAACATGGAAATTTTACTCGCTGTTTTAAAAATGGATTATCTCATGTAAAAGTGGACTATAACGTGTTTTTTGTGGAATTTTTCGCAGGAACATGGCGACAACCTTTGCCCATCCTTAAATGTGTCTTCAGTGTCCCACACAGTGTGCAATGGGTGGACACAAACTACCACATCCTGACATCTACTGAATGGCTATCAACTGATGGGGGAGGTAAAGATGAACGAGGTAGATCGCCAGACGTTGTAGTTACCCTAGGTCAAGAAGCTGACAACGAGCCAGGTGTTTCACTCACCATCTAACTTTCAGCCTCTGGCTGGGTTTCTATATTCTTCCTCCTCTTTGTTCTCTCGCCTTTGGGGAGAGTCAGGGAGTACAGCAACAGTGATGTCTGTTTTTCATGTGTGTTATCAGGGC
The DNA here is from genome assembly GCA_037306005.1 of Rhinophrynus dorsalis. Lineage (NCBI taxonomy): Eukaryota > Metazoa > Chordata > Amphibia > Anura > Rhinophrynidae > Rhinophrynus > Rhinophrynus dorsalis. The sequence goes on from CM074723.1 coordinate 148,601,896, forward strand.
GGTTGTCCCAAGGTGCATTCCCTCTTCTCCCCTTTTCACTGACTTGTCAGAAATTGTGCACAGTGCCATCACTGATGATTGCACTATGCCTGCCCCAAGAGAAAAATAGTCCCACCAGGACCTAGGGGGGTATATATGGAAAAGAATGGACTCTTTCTTCTTTTCCTCTGCGTTCTATTCACTGGCTGGTGCAGAGGATGATGTGGCTATTGCTGCTACTGACTCAGAATCAGAACTGTAACTAGGAACATGAGTATTGCTGCTAAGTAGAACCTGTCCTAATCCCACATCACCTGACCCCATTCCCACTGTGCTCATGGTGGTCTGTGGCACACTATCCTGCTCCTCAGCATCTTGCTGTTCTTGCAACTTAGCAGCAGCAGGAATTAGTGCAGTAGCAAACTCCACAAATTGCTGCTGGTGATGCCCATTCCTATCCCTGTCTCTCATTCCTTCTCAGTTTGGGCTAGAAAAGGCCATGTCTCTTCCACCCCAGTTTCTCCACCATCATAATTATCACCACAACCAGTCCCTCCTTGCTGCTGCTGCTCTGTTACAGACATTTCAGCGGTTGGAGGAGGGGATGAGAAATGTAACAGAGGGTCCCCTAATGTCACACTTGTCATTTCTTTTTGACCTGAAGAAGGCAGACTGGCAGCAGTAGCAACCGGCACAGGCAGCTGATCTGTGCTCGTGGTGGTGGTGGCATTATTGCTGCAAGCCACCACTTCTGGCTTCTTCAGTATCATGTTCCATGTGGACACTGCAGTGGGGCCTGGGAAAAGGGGACTCCCAGGTTCAGGGGAATTTGGCCTTCCTTGACAGCTAGTCTGGCAGCTCTGCAATAAGTCCCCTATTTGTTTCCCACGGGCTGCTTCACCATCACAGTTACTGTTGTTACTGTGCCAGTGTGGGTAGGCAGAGGCAACTTAATGCATAACTCAAGTATTGGTATAGGAAGGAGGGTGTTTGGTTTTTAGAGCACTGGGCTGACTATGCTCTTGGGTATAATCTATATGGAAGTGATGGATTGCACCTAAATGGTAGGGAAGCCACCATGCTAGGGGAGAGAATGCTAAGTAGATAGTACATTGAGAATATTAAGTAAATAGGAACTGGGTCACAGTAAATGATCATGGCGGTGGAGAAGGGGTCGGGATAAATGTAGCCAAAAGGGAGGAAAATAAAGGATGTAGAAAATTAAGATGTAGAAAAAGGCATGTAGAGTGTAATATATGTAAAGACTTCAAAATGAATTGTATGTTTGCAAATGCAAGAAGTATGGTAGATAAAATGGGAGAACTAGAATTGCTGGGGGTTAATGAGCATTTGGACATAATTGGTATAACTGAAATATGGTGGAATGATACACATGATTGGGCTGTAGATATAGAGGGCTATTCCCTGTTTAGGAGAGACAGGTTTAATAGAAATGGGGAAGGTGTGTGCTTATATTAGAAATCAAGCTCAATCCAAAAATAAGGGGTGATATTAGTGAAGAAACTGACAATAATGTTGAATGTTTGTGGGTACAAATTGAAATTAAATGTTGCGTAAAAGGTAAAATATTGATGATAATGTTGAGGCCCAACTGCTATTGCAAATGAGAAAAGCTGCGCAGGCATAATATAATTATGGGAGATTTTAACTATCCAGTTGTCAACTGGAAAAATGAGACCTGTCATAGTGCTAAGGGAAGCAGGTTTGTGAGCATGCTTCAGGAGAGCTACATGTCACAAATGGTGGAAGTGCCAACAAGAAATAACAACATATTGGACCTAGTGATAATGAATAACAGACATGATATCCAATATTAAGTTAGGTGAATATTTGGGAAACATTTGGCAACATTTGAGATCAGGTTGGCAAAGCAAAATTATATAGGTTCAACTTTATTTTAAAAAAGCTAACTTCAAATTGTTAAGACTATCAATGCAACACTTACACTGGAATAAATTACTTTAAAGCAAAAATATTGGGGAGACATGATCAGAATTAAAATTTAGGTTGTTGAAATTTACCCAACAGTATATACCAATAGGGAAAAAAAGAAGTAGATCACAGCCAATGTGGTTAAATGCAAATGTAAAGAAGGAAATGACAAGGAAAACAAAACATTTAAACTATTTAAATCTGAAGGAACTGAACATTCTTTCTTAAAATACAGGTAGTGCAACAAAGATTGCAAAAAGACAATTAAGTTAGCAAAATAGAGAATGGAACTTGAATTCAAAGAGAAAGCAAGACTAAACCAAAAAAGTTTAATATATAAATGGCAAAAAACTCATTGGACCATTCAAAAATTAGATGAGTGAGTTGAGTGAGTCCAAAAGGGACTGACAGCACAGGCGCATGGACGTCACTATGGCAAGATGTCCGTGCTTCCTGCTACTGTCAACCTCGGAACAAGTTTAAAATCTGTTAAACCAGGTAATAATTCTGGCGACTAGCGCTACTAAGCAGCTAGTCGTCAGATGGGATCTGGATTCAGATAAAGTTTTTGTGGGGTGGTAGTTCCCCTTTAAAGTTGACAATGGAGTACCTCAGGTTTCAGTACTTGGTCCCCTGCTTTTTAACATGTTTTTAAATGACCTGGAAATAGATATAAAAAGTAAAATATACATTTTTGTAAATGACACTAAAAAATGCAGGGTAATAAATAGAGAACAGGATATTTGTTCTCTACTGAGGGATTTATATAAAATGGCAGATTGCGCAATCAAATGGAATATGAAGTTTAATGTGTAAAAGTGTAAAGTCATGCATTTGGGAAGAAAAAATCCCAATGCTACTTATTAAATTAATAGAATAATTTTAGGGTACTCGTTACTAGAGAAAGACCTGGGAATCCTTGTAAACTACAAACCTGGAAACAGTGACCAGTGTCAAATATCTGTAGCAAAAGCAAACAAAGTCATGTCTTGCATAAAAAGGGTTATTGAAGCAAGAGTGGATAACATCATTTTGTACAAATCATTGGTAAGACCTCACCTCGAAATGCAGTGCAGTTTTGTGCAGCAGTTCTGAAAAAAGATATTCTAGAACTGGAGAGAGTACAGCTAAGAGCAACAAAACTAATTAAAGAAATTGAGGATTTGATGTATGAGGAACCACAAGACAACCTTGGTTTATTTACTATAGAGAAAAGATGACTAAGAGGAGATATTATCACAATGTACAAGTATATGAGAGGTCAATAAAAGGATCTCTCTGGTGAGCTATTCATTCTAATGCCTGATCAAATAACCAGGGGACACCCCTTGAGGTTAAAGGAAAGGAGGTTTCAACTTCAGCAGAGAAATTTTATTTACAGTAAGGTCTGTTAAATTGTGGAATTCCTTGCCCAAAGATGTGGTTATGGCAGATACAATGGTTACTTTTAAGATAAAATTAGATACATTTTTTTCAATAGGGAACATACAGGGTTATACTATATAAGTAGGCAAAGCAGGAAGGTCAGATAAAACCAAACTTATTTGGCAGCAGGAAATCTATATAATCCTCATGCCTCTGGGTTATGAGGCAAAGGCTGAACTTGATAGATTTGTCTTTTTTTTACTTAATTTACTATTTTACTTTGTTACTACTAATGCCAACTACATCAGTTTCAGTCCCTGAGTCTTCCTCCTCACTAGTAATATGATCAACCCCTCCTTCACATCTAACACTCTGGACCTTCTCAGTATTAGTAGTACTAGTGGTGGAACTACTTGGGGATGGCAAGTATAACCTAGGGTCCTCTGCTGTCACATTTGGCATCATCTCCTCATCCCACCCCTCCTGAGAATTACACTGGCAGCAGGTGCAGCACTGACAGCAGGCACAGAACTGGCAGCAAGTACAAGTAACTGACCTGTCCTGCTCACTCTACTACCTTCTTCTTTCTCTACCCTTGAGAAAAATTTCCCTAAGAGCCCTAGGGGTGATATAGAGGGACTGGCCATTATTCGGTCAGGGAACTAGGGAATTCAAACCCTTTCATGTTGGTGGTAGTGGTCACATCCTCCTTCTCAGACTCACTGAACGTATAATGGTCCTTCCATCTCCTTTTATTGTTATTAAACTTGCTCATCGTGATAAGTCACTGTTAGCCTTTCCTGTTTTAATTTTGCAAATGAACTCACAGCACAACAGCTTAGCACATCTCTCTTGCTCTGTAACTGCTTGTATTGTGTTTCACGTCCTGGAAAACGGCACGTTTTTGTAGAGAAAAGGTGAGAAATGTGTGATTAAAGGGGTGAAAACGTTCTAGCCATTGAAAAGACAGCTAATGGGCAAAAACTGCAAAGATTTTCCCATGAAAAAGTGGACAACCTCTTGGTATTTGTGGATTGTTTTTTCATGGGATCACGATAGACCCTTTTGTACACCTCTAATAGTGAGAGCAGCAGTACTTGGTTTCTGGTGGGATGATTTCATATTGGGGACCCTAAGCATCATAGTGTCCGGATAGAGTTGTGCCAGGTGTTTGATGTGAGTGCAGATGTGCCCATTGTTCCCAGTCCTTCCCGTGCACATTTCACTTGCTAATGAAAGGCACTGTATCTACTCTCAAGGGAAACATTTCTTTTCTAGTAACAACACACCTATGATTTTGGAGTAGGGGCAGGTGGAGAAGCATTATTGGCCAACTTCTTTTTTCCACAAATACCTGAAGTAGTGGGGGTTAGTCGTGGTGCTGCACCTGCTACTGCCTCATGCACATCACTGGAGCTTGTACTGGCAAGTGGAACCATGATCATTCATCACCCATGTTACCGCTGTTGTTGATCCCATTCCCTTTGAGCTGCCTAAGCATCCTCCTGTTTAAACAACTCAAAAGCAGCAGCAAGTATGACAATTGCAAAGTCCGCAATGATACCGTGGCATTTGACAATGGCCACTGCCCACTATAACATGACCTGCTGGCACTAAGCCAGTAGGGATTTTTTTTTCCCCAGGGCTTGTTCTTACAAAAAAAAAAGCAGATGCCTAGAAAAAAAAATGTTGGAGGCTTGTTTCTAACAAGCCTAAATCCTACAAATCACTGATTCCTCAGGGTTTTTACCAAATAAGTCCTACAAATCAATGTTTCCTTAGGGCTTGGGCCTAACACTAGTCTAAGTCCTACAACAAATCAATGTTTCCTCAGGGCTTGGGCTTAACACAGGTCTAAGTCCTATAACAAATCAATGTTTCCTCAGGGATTGTTCCTCTAATATGTCTAAGATCTACAATTCCATGTTTCCTCAGGGCTTGGGCCTCTAACAAATCATCCTCCACAAAATTGTAACAGTTTGTACGACACTCAGACACAGTAGGTTAGAATAAAACACAGTTTTATTAAAAGACACAATGTGAATGCCCACTAAGGGCTATAGTGAATCACAGGAAAATATCAATCATGTACATATGCCCACACAGGCCCAGTACACACTGGTAGAGAGTTAGATACTGTCACCGGCAAATGCAGCACAACATGGGTTAAAGTTCATAGATAGCAATGAGTCTCTGATGAGGTGTGTTTGACAACGCCCAGTATGATGGTAATGGTAGCAAGAGACTGTGGTGCGAGGTGTGGAAGCACCTAGTCTGTAAAGCAGGACTGAGACTATACCCTGTGCTGAGCAGAACGGAGGCCACAATACTCTGCTAGAGCTTGAACAGTCTTGAGCCACGGGCACCCGACCGGTGCTGTAACGGAAGCACAGTACTCTGCAAGAGCTGATGGACTTGAGCCAATGGCACCCGACAGGTGCAGTAACGGAGACACTGTACACTGCTAGAGCTGATGGACTAGAGCCAATAGCACCCGACCGGTGCAGTAACGGAAACACTGTACACTGCAAGAGCTGTAGGACTGGGGCCAATAGCACCCTACCGGTGGAGTAACGGAGACACTGTACACTGCAGAGCTGATGATTTAGAGCTAATAGCACCCGACCGGTGCAGTAACTGAAACACTGTACTCTGCAAGAGTTAACGGAAGGCTCAGTGTAATGGAAGCAACAGTGCTCTGCAAGAGTTAACAGAAGGCTCAGTGTAACGGAGGCAACAGTGCTCTGCAAGTGTTAACGGAAGGCTCAGAGTTAACGGAGCCAACAGTGCTCTGCAAGTGTTAACGGAAGGCTCAGAGTTAACGGAGGCAACAGTGCTCTGCAAGAGTAATGGAAAGCTCAGTGGGATGGAGGCCACAACACTCTGTCTGCTAGGCTAGCGATGCGGAAGTAAGAATGTCGCCCCAAACAACACGGAGAACAGGATCAGAATAGCTGGCCGGATCACAGCACAGGAGCGTCAGACAAGCCAGGTCAGGTCACGGAGCAGGAACGTCAGCCAGGCCAGGTCGAATCACAGAACAGGAAACAGAAAGAGTACTCAAACGGGCCAAGTCGGTACACAGGAACGCAGGACCACAGCAACACAGTAGCACTGGTACAGGAACACCATGAAAGGGCACCTGACAGTTGCCAGAGGCCCGGTATAAAAAGGCCATACTGGGCGGGCCAAACGAAGCTCAGCCAATGGGAGCACACCACACAGAGAGTGACAAAGAAGAGCACGGGCACCGTGATAAAAATACTGTCAAGCATCAGTCTGACCTAGTCGCAGCTTACATCAGGGGGTCCCTATCTCTGTCATGTTATGTACCAATTTCTTATTTTATATTTAATTTTGCCTATTAATATTTTTATTAACTGCACCTCCAATCCCAGTCAACAACCCCCCATACTGCACCAACACCGGTACCATCATACCTCTTTTATACTATGCCTTTGTGAAATAAAATAGCATTTGTTATGTGTTGTGTGTAAATTTAATGTTCCCATTGATTTCAATGCAATGAGCTAGGTGAAAAAAGCAAAAAAACACTTTTCACTGTAAATTTTCCACCAATCGACAAGTGCCAGGATTCTCGCCCATCCCTACTGCTTGGTCACCCTGCTTGCTATCTCAGTGCTTGCAAAATTATAGCTGGTAGACTTGTGTGAATCAGTTCTGCCTATTTCGGAATTCAGACGAATAAGGGTAATTTATCGTCATTTGGGCCGGCCAAAATGCAAGGGCCATTCTCAAAATAAAATACCCTGAATCCGAACAGCCCATATCCAAAATTTTGTTGTAAACTTCAGAAATTCGGACAACGGTTTCCCGCTATCACGGTAATCAGGCAAATAAGGACAGACAACAGTAATAAAATATAACCACCTTTATTGATAATACACAGTAATGATCATAATGCCCAATCAACCCCAGAACACTGGACAATAGTCTCCAGTCCACTACTAGGAGCTGCACACTGTGCCGAGCACTGCACTACTGCACTATACCGGAGGAAACATGGAAATGTGCTTATGGTTCAGCACCGATAGAACCAGCTATATGGTAGCTCGAGTCCCAACCAAGGTATAGGTTAACTGGAGGCAACAGGAACGAGAGCAAGCCAGAGTCACGGGTACACAGATGGCAGGCTGGGTAATGCAAGGAGCAGGTCAGAACCGATGTGGGTAGTCAGACAAGCCGGGGTCTACCAGGAGCAAGTTAGTCAGCCAGAGCCACAGGTCAGAACTGATGTGGGTAGTCAGACAAGCCGGGGTCAAACATGGAGCACCAGAGCCACAGGTCGGAACCGATGTGGGTAGTCAGACGAGCCAGGATCATACACAGAGCGGATTCGGAGGTCAGGCATGGGTCATAACGAGAATGCAAGAGCTACTAGCAGAAACACTACGTAAGGACATTGTCTCCTAGGTCCAGGGAAGTATAAATAGGAGCTAAGCAAGGCAGGAACCGATTAGGCAAATCAGCACTGGCCCATAAACAAGTGCACAATACAGCTCCTGCTCTAGTGACGTCAGAAATGTGGAAGTAGCAGGCGTCCACGCCGGCCGAAAGCATAACAGAAGAAGGAAGCACAGGATCACTAGGCAGCCTAGGGATACTGTGATAGTACCCCTCTTAATGACCTCTACCCTGTGGAAGAGGACCAGCACCATAACATATGCGGGAGTGGAATTCACGGAGAAGGGCAGGTGCATGTAGATCTCTCTTGGCGACCCAGGAATGCTCTTCAGGCCCATACCCTTTCCAATGAACCAGATATTGTAACTGGCCTCTGACTCTGCGAGAGTCCAGAATACTTTGCACCTCATATTCCGCATGACCCCCTACTTGGACAGGTCTGGGATGGACAGGAGCAGTAGTATAGCAGTTACAGACCAATGGTTTCAGTAGCAACACATGGAACACATTCAAAATGTGCATGTTAGCAGGGAGTTCGAGGTCATAGGTTACAGGGTTGCTCTTACGGAGAACCTGAAAGGGGCCCACAAATCAAGGAGCTATCTTTTTACAAGGTACCCTGCAGGGTAAAAAAGAGTCTGTGGTATCTATTTACTGACTCCTGCCTGCTCCAGTGTTCTGCAGTTTGCTGCTGGCTACATCTACAGTGTTCCTGTCACTCCGAGTCCACCCTGCACCAGTCATCCTCAGTTTTGTTGTCTCTTCTAAAAAAGTCTACGGTATCTATCTACTGAGTCCTGCACCAGTGTTCTGCAGTTTGCTGCTGGCTACATCTACAGCGTTCCTGTCATCCTGAATCCACCCTGCACCAGTCATCCTCAGTCTTCCTTCGAATTTCATTTATTTGTTAATTCGTGCTTGTAGCCAGCTAGCTACATCCATACTTCATCTACTTCATCCATAGTACCATGAGTCTAAAGCTCCACCTTACCCTGTTCCACCGTCTTCGTTTAGACCCTGGAAATGGTTCCATTTATTTTAATTTATTTAATTTAAAATTTTTATTGTATATTTGAAAGTATTTTAAATTCAGCCGAATAATTCGGACTATTGCCGAATTTCTTTCAAGTCGAACAGGTCCGGTCCAAAATGCGGATCCTCCGAATGGAAAAAAACATTTGTCCGAAATCTAATTTTACCAAATTGTTTTGCTGTGCACAAGTCTAATAGCTGGTGGGGTGACAGTTGAAGCTGTTATTACTGATACTTAATTCACAGGTGTAATGGATTTACCCCCATCCTACAGCAACAGGGATTGCCTGATGTCTGAGAAAATATCCTCAATTAATTGAATCTTGTGGTCACAGCAAGAAAAACAATACATCTGATGGAACATAAATAAATGAAACACAAAGAACATAGCATACAAATACTTATGGCAAAAATGCATACATTAAATAAAGAAAAAAAGATTTGCAATGTGTTGGTAACATCTCTAGCATCCAAGAGGTTTTACAGTGTTGATGAGCTGTACCAACACAGTAAAGTGCTCAGCTTATATGGGCCACAGATTAAATGCCTGTCCAAAGGTAAATATTTAAGAATAAATAAATAAAAGGGCAATTTCCTTTATCAACACAGTAAAATAATAGTTACATTTTCAAACTATCCAGATAAAGTATGTAGCTTCTAATAACAGAGTACTCAAGGGAGTTTATTCATCAAGCTGAAGAGGTGCAATTATGTAGCAAAAAAGTGCACCAGATGGCACACCAACAGGAGAGCAGAGGTCTAAAATGAATGTATTTATGATGCACTGAACAGGGCAGTTTCCTGTCCTGAGTAATACAGGTGTCCCAGCACCATGGATCTGTGGTAAATTTGCAAACTTACAGATGTTTTACAGGAAACAGGCTTAGTTTCCTAAACACCCAACAATGGATTATGAATACCTATGGACCTAATGAGAAAAATGATAATTATTGACATATAGTAGAGGGTGCCAGCTAAATCCACAAAACTGCATCTACTACTACTACTACTACTTTCAGTAAACTATATAAACTTGTTGGAAGATGACTTGAAGATAATGCCAGTAATTAAAAGTCATATTTTCCTCAGCATTAACATGATTTCTAAAATAGGATGGTACTATATCAGTACAACTTGACATGCAGGAATATCCAGAGAAACTACCCTATCATTTACAATGTAGTTTTGGGTAACTTTTTTATTTTATAACCTTTCATTCCTATGTTTATATTTCCTTACATGTAGGCAACCATGGTACCTGTGCATTTTTAATTCTTACATTAAAGAGGAAGTCTGCTCTCATTATAAAAAGGAAAAATCCATAAAAAGAAGGAAAAGGCTGGAATTAGTCTTTCTTACTGCCTTGTGCTGCAATCCTGTCTTTTAAGTAATGATTTAGTAGGGGAACTAATTATATATGAAATAAGGTATACTCAGTTTAGTTAAGTTTAGAAAATGTGCATATGTGTGAGCGTGCATCACAATAACGCATTTAAAATGTTGCTTGCGTCAAAATGGTGTTTTAAAATGTCATTGTCTAAAATATCTCCTTAGCTAAACTACTGTATCCCCAAACTTACCCTAACCTATCCAACCCTAACTCCTCTATCCTAAATACCCTAAGCTACCATTATCATGCCCTAACCACCATAACCTCACACTTAGTCACTGGACGCTTGGTGGCATAATGTTAGACACTGTTTTAATAAGGTGACATTTTAAAGAGACATTTGAAAAGTGACATTTTGATGTAAGTGACATTTTAAAAGTGCTCTTTGTGACACTAGGCATGTACTAGCTGCCAGTGCAATAGGATACCTTTCACTTTCATTTCATTTTAAAGATTTCATGCGTTTGTTCAATTATAGCAATAGCAAATTTGATGCATATGCTCAGGGCCACTGTCCAGGAGGTGCAAAGAGCATGGGGTTGCCATTTGTTTGGAGGTCTTTTTGCATTTCATAAGTAGTGGCTTAATATTTGACAAAATTAATGGCAAATTGTGATGGTGAACTGCACATATAAAAAGTCTGTTTGAATGAGTTTGGCAAATGGTGATGGTGAACTGCAATATAAAAAGTCTATCTGAATGAGTTTGTATTATAGTAAATGTAGTGAGATAGTATGTATGTGTAGTGGACTGGAAACTTACTGTGTATATCACTGTGTGTATTTGTGCATAATTCTATATTGTTGTACCTATATATGTGTGTGTGTATTTACAGTAGAAATCTTTTTGCTGTTTTAAGCTCAGCAAATCATATGACCCAGTGGTAAGCTCAACAAATCATATGACCCAGAAAGATCTGTAAGAGTTCCAGTGACTGTTAGGAAGTAACTGGTAAAGTGGATATTGAAAAAATAGGTAAGCATGAGCATGGCCAAAAACAAGGACTGGTTGTAAGTGGAAGCTGGCAAAATGGTCAGTATACAGGCATAGTTTTTAAATAGGCTGTGTCAGTTATCTAGGGACAAAGACTAATAATGTTGCAGTGCTGTCTAGAAACTTGAGCAGAAAACAGCCATATAAAAACTGCGTATATTTAAAACTTACAAGCACAAGTAGAAAATTTCCTATTTGGATAGGTGAATGAGGCATTTTTGTTAAGGGCAGAAGTGTCATTCATGCCACTGATACCTGCTGGTAGAATTTTAAAAAGTGATGAATCCTCACATCATCTTTGTTTATACAAGAGGTAGAAACCTTTGGTACAGCATGTGTTGGGGATTACAATTCCCATCATATCCAGCCAATTGCTGACTGATTAATTAGTAATAAATGAGTTGTGTTTTAACCCTTTGAGTGCCAGAGCAAAGCAATGCATTCCTTACCCCTCTGGCACTCAAAGAGTTAAAACAGATAGAATGCAATAGGTTGTTTACTACTTCTTTACACTATCTTTTCACCATTGCTGGAGCAAGCAATGAAGGCAAAATTCAAATGCATGCATTTTAATCTGTTCTTGACATTAACTAAAAGATTAACCCAGAACACAGTTCACAAAACGAAACCTGTTTGAGTGGAACCTCAAATGATACTTAAGGACTATACTAAAATTTAACTTTTACTGTTATCTTAAAATAGGATTCAAATTAGTTTTAACTCTAAGTACCAAATGTATATGAGTATCTTCAGCAATACTATCATGTGTTGACAAAACAGAAGCAAGGATTAATTCCCATTAATATCCAGATAATATGAATATTAAAGTTTCCTTTATCTACAGAAGGTCTATTTAAAAAAAAAATAAATTCCTGTGAATATCAAGATACCTTGCAACAAAATGTAGGTAACAAAAACATTGAAAATAAGAATATCCGAACATGTAGATAATATTAAACATGATCCATGAACAATCAACAATAAACAGTTGATAGTCCTAACATCAGTAAGTAGACATTCTTGGGGAGAAACTCTCACATAATCCTAGTGGTCTACAATCCTGGGGACTTGAAATAGTCACCTTGGGAGTGAGGAAGGGCAATCTAACTGAAGTACTTTTGAGAGAAGAAAATCAATGGATTTTCTATCTGAATTCTAAGACTCCAAATGGAATGAACAAAGAACAAAAATGTACTTTACATAAATGACATATTTATCATATGATTGATCTTACATGATCTCAACACATTGAAGATATTTGACTGAATGTAGGAGTTTATATAATGATATGTCCAATATATTAATATAGGGATTATTTTCCTATATTTGAGGAAAACAATAATTCTCATTTTAAGTTAAGATTCAGAACATTTTAAGGCAATTTAGCTTACATACAATCAGTGGACATAAGGAGGTTTTTCCTTAAAATGAATCTCCTCACAGTACAATATGTCTAATATGGCACTGAATATATATATATATATATATATATATATATATATATATATATATCTCAGCATAAGACTTAATTCAATCATGTATATATTATGTATATCATTGAGGAATACTGACAATGGATGTCCGATTCCATATTTTGTTTGTCATAATAATTCTATCCAATGACAGTGTTTGATGGGCTGGACTATGGGTATTTAAATCTGGTCAAGGCAAACCTTGGGGTTTTTTACCATGGAAAAAGCCTATAGGTGACACAGGTCAGGACTTGAGGCATGTCACCTTTTAAATATATGGATCACTAATTAATCTATCCATATACCAATGGGGGTTTAAGAAATCAATGTTTAGCTCAGTATGGGAAATCTCCACCAAGAAATAATTACCAGTATGCTATATCCGTAGATCCCATAATGCGATACACGCAAACGATGGGATATACTAACTTGGATAATATACTTTTTCAAGTTAGTTGTAGGTTATTTTTATTATTTCTGTTGTTTCACTGTAATACGTTGTGATACAACAGCATGGTATAATGTTGTATTTAACATTAACATAGCAATGCAAGTTTACTTAATGAGGGAACAAACTCTCCCGTTGGTTTTACTAGCAACTCTAGTGTCATTAAACTGACGTTCTGATGGAATTTATTAATATTGCTGTATATTTACCTACTTATATATTTGTTTTGAGAAATAAGTTTAGGAATTGTTAGGAATTTACTAGTGATGATCGAGCACCCCGATCTTCGGGTGTTCGGGTGCTCTGGCCGAGCGCCCCCGGAGGCTCGAGTGCTCGGCCGAGCACCCGAGCCCCATTGAAATCAATGGGAGGACTCGAGCATTACACCAGGCACCCCCTGCTCTGATGAGGGGAGGGTGCCTGGTCCATAGGAAAAGGGCAGAAAATGATGGAAACACCACAGAAATGGTTCAGGGACAGCATAGGGAGGATGTCTGGATGCACATTGCCCCTTCCTCAATGCCCCCTTCATCTCCACACTGCCCCTTCATCTCCACCATGCCCCTTCCACAATGCCCCTTCCATCTCCACACTGCCCCTTCCATCTCCACACTGCCCCTTCATCTCCACCATGCCCCTTCCACAATGCCCCTTCCATCTCCACACTGCCCCTTCCATCTCCACACTGCCCCTTCATCTCCACCATGCCCCTTCCACAATGCCCCTTCCATCTCCACACTGCCCCTTCATCTCCACACTGCCCCTTCATCTCCACACTGCCCCTTCCTCAATGCCCCCTTCATCTCCACACTGCCCCTTCCATCTCCACACTGCCGCTTCCACACTGCCCCTTCCATCTCCACAATGCCCCCTTCATCTCCATCTCCACGATGCCCCTTCCACAATGCCCCTTCCACAATGCCCCCTTCATCTCCGCAATGCCCCTTCCACAATGCCCCCTTCATCTCCGCAATGCCCCCATCTCCACTTCACCTCCACATTGCACCTTCATCTTCACATTTCCCCTGGTGGTCTAGCGGTGTACTTGACAGATCTGTGCCTCCTTCGGCACAGATCTCTTTGACTGAAGCTCCCGGCGCCGCTGTAGTAATGCAGAGGCTGGGAGATGATGTCATCTCCCAGCGCTCTGTATTACTAGAGCGGCGAGATGAGTGAGAGATCAGGTAAGCTGCGGGCGAGGGGGTTGAATCTCCCGGCCAAATGAGGGGGGCCCGGAAAGCCTCATTCAAGTTGAAAGAGGCTTTCCGGGCCCCCCTCATTTGGCCGGGCCCTAGGCAGGCGCCTTGTGCGGGGAGGAGACCCGAACATGGCGGGCGAGCACATGCGGTACTCGTACGAGTACCGCCATGTGCCGAGCAGAGCGATGCTCGAGCCGAACCGAGCTTCGGCCGAGCATGCTCGCTCATCACTAGAATTTACATACACCATCTCTTCAATACTAAAGAGGACTGTATACAGTAACTGATTGGGAATATTATATCACACACGTTATCATGATTGTGGAGTGTTTTGCTCTGTCATGTATCTGCTTTAGTTAATAATCTTTTGTAATATTGGATTCATCTATTTTTCACTCCCTTAATCATTTTCATTTTATGGCTCATACATAGCCCTTGTTGTTTATACAATATGCATATCTTAGGGATTGGGTTGGGTTTCTCCCTCAAGCCAAACTGATATCTTTTTAAACACCAGGATCTACATTATGTATGACCTTCTCTCTTAATTTCCAAAACATGGGATATATTTCTCCACACTGGTACTATTGTACAATTTGATATTCAAGGCAAATGATTTTGAAATATAGTTCCTGTATATAAAGGAACTTTAATATGCATGTCATCTGGATATTCATTGGAACTAATCCCTGTTTTTGTGTTCCTGTAAATATAGGAACTAATTTCAACCCATGGTGGTGAATATACTTACCTACATTAGGTACTTATATTTATTTTTAGTATTTTAAATCTTTTGTTAACATAATAACAGTAAAATGTTAAGATTTAGTAGTCCTTCAGTATCAGCTGAGGTGCCATTCAAAAAAATTTCCATTTTGTAAACTGTGTCTTGGGTTAATTTAATTATATTCCTGTAATCACTCACCTACTTATGTGAATGATGTAGGTTTTTGATACCAAAGAGAAATATATGTGTTTGGTGCTATCTTCCTTTGTTTGCTTAATGCCTGAAAGGTTATCAAAAGTTCAATTATTTTATATGTATATTTTTATGTAACCGTATAAAATGTGTATATTCTCATATTTTATGTGTATATTGTTATGTAACTTTAATAAAATGTGTATATTCTCACTAATGACAAATTAAGACCAATTAAGACCCATGAGGCTTGTCAAAGAGGTTTGTAGGGAAATGGTGAATAAGAAACAGGCTTTTAAATTGCTTAATTCAGAAGGATCAAAAGAAAAAAATAATGCAGTAGAATCTATAAACAAGCAATTAGACTTGGTAAAATTGAGAATGAGAAAAGTATTGCAAAGAAAACAAGAACAATCAGAATCATTTCTACAAGTATATAAATGGCAAAAAGATCAAGGTCAATATTGGGGCCTTTAAAACTTAGATGAATTAATTAGTGAGGATAAGGTAATGGCTGAAACCTTAATTTTTCTTTAGTACGTACAATGACAGATTTCGGGCAAGCCGGGATAATCACATCATTTCCTCCTTCATGTATATGACTTAATGGGGACAAAGTCTAAAGGAGACTACAAAAGGTTATGGTGAATAAAGCACCTGGACCTGATGGTATAAACTCAAATGCTGCTAAAGAGCATAGTTTAGTAATACAAGACCATTATACTTAATATTTATTGATTCATTATCATCCAGAATTATGCCCTTTGATTGGAAGAAAGCAGATGTAGAACCATAAATCAAAAAATCACCTAATGATAAACATGAAATACCATATAGTATCCTCATAGTGAAAAGTTAAAAATAACACTGTGCAGCCTTTATCGTATTGTTATCCCCTGACTTAGCCGAGTGCGACGATACACATTGGGATCAGCTGCTGAGAGAGAATCCCTCCTTGTTTGCTCCACTCCCATTCTGATACCTCTTTGGTGGCTAAGTACTAGTTCTTTATTATTAGGAAAAGTGGGTCTATATGCAATCGGTTACACAGGTTACACTTTATATACCAGGTAGGGACTTTTCTCTAATAAGGTTATTTATCACTAATAGTGTTATCTTTAGCTTTTCACTATGAAGACAGTATATGGCATTTCACGTTTATCACTAGGTGTATTTCTATATTTTGTACTTGACCACTAGTGAATGGGAGATATTTTGAAAAGTATACAGGTTGGATAGAACGATAACAGAGAGGTTACATTGGATTTATTATTGATCTCTATATGCTGTTCCTCCTAAAACACGATATAGCAGATATTGGGAGTCTAAGGAGGGAGTATTTCTCTCTTTGGTGTTTTTAAATGTTTTTAATTGCCATCTGTGTATTTTTTGTACTTTGGTATATCAATAAATATTGTTCTAGATAATTTCTTAATATAATGTATTTTTGTGTGCCTCTATTATTGGACCTGCTTTTTGTGGAGGTAATATGGGATGAATCTTTGCTGATGACACTAAACTGTGTAAAGAAATACAAACAGGCAGAAAAGTGTCAGATGAGGTTTCAAATAGATAAATGTAAGGTTACAAATCTGTTTTTTCAGAAGCAAACTACATATACATTAAATAGATTTTTTCCAGCCTCATTAACTATGTTACTACATTGCTATTTTATATAAGCAAAGGGCTATTTTAATATTTCTTGACCTTGATATTATCATGGTTTTCTTTCATCCAGTATGGGATTGATACTTATATATGTAGACTGGGTATACTTGAAGATGTCAGCACTTAGGAGGGTAGACTCATACAGTACAATTAAGTGTAATTTAGCCATAACTAATATGCAGTTGGCTAGTTTATTATTCATACTTAGGTCAGACAATGCCTCTGGTGTGGGTATTTAAACCTGAATAGGAAGCAACTTCAGTAGCACTGATACAATCTGATAAACAAAAACAAAAAGAGAAATGTTTTCTGGGAAATGTAATTTGAAACTTGAATCTGAACTCTTTATCTCTTAATGGAAAACCACATAATAGTAGTTGTTGGGGGGAGATTAGAGGGCTAACATTAACTATATAAAGGGGGGACTGAAAGCCTAGGTGGGGCCACACATGATGTAGGTGGGAGAGGCTGCTACCTTCAGCCCCTCCCACAAATTCAGGCCCAGCCTTCCACTTGTGCTTGGGGCCTCCAGATGAGGACAAGTAGAAGGATAAAAATGAACCACTGTGGAACCCCCAGGCCAAAGCATTGACAAGGAGGAAGATTCAACAAGGACAATCCGATTAAAGGAAAAAAAGGAGCAAAGAGTTTATGCAAAATCTCTAATACTTGTGCAATAATACATACTGATGTATGAACATCAATATGCCACGAATGAGAGGGTGAGTTTAATTTTGTGGGGTTGGGGATATATCTTGTAAAGCAATCAGAATGCCACCCCCACCCCACCTCTGGATGATGTGAAGGGGAAACCCTGATTCTGAATGAGTGGCCTAAAAAATCCAAATGATGTTTTCCTAGCTGAGATAGAAGTGATCTAACATACTTTGTGAAAGTGGCTAACATGAGAGTGCTGTCTGCCAATGGAAGGAGAGGACTGGAATCTGGTTCAACTGAAATGAGTGAGGAGAGCTTGCATCCAGGCTTCACCTATTGGAAGTCGGAAAGAAAGGAATGATACATGTATGAGCAGGCAGTGAATTCCCCTGGCTTATGAAAGCCAAAGAAGGCTACGCAGATAGCTGAAGAAAGAACAGTGCTGGTATGGAAACCAAAGTAGCGCAAACAGAGAAGATCTAGATGTGGCTGGAGAAGGGAAGGCATGGACAAGGAGCATGCTGGGTGAGTTTGAGAAGTCCTTTAAGCACAATTTGATATGGTAGTCTGAGAGAATAGATGGCCAGAATGGTGAATGGAAGGCTAAGTAGTGCTGAATACCATAATGGTATTGTCGAATGGTGCTGGGTAAAAATTTGAGGAAGGAATGACAATAAGCTGCAAAAGCTTGAATTACTGAGGATAAGAGGGGGTGTAAGGGGCAAATACTGGAGAGAAGGTTTGAAATGATGACCAAGCTTTTTCATAGGCTAGATGACTGCTGGTAATAAGAGCATGATGAGTGCTGCTTTGTTGATTAAACTGTTTAAGACATGATGAAACCTTGGTAGGTGGGAGGATAGAAAAAATTTGTGGTAAAGGGAGAAGCAGGTCAACTTCCTGAGAAACATCATTACTGACTGAGAGGGGGATCTGCCCTTATTAATGAGTTGGGAAGTTGCTCTATTATCGATGAAAAAGATGGCTGCATACTGGACCACTGTGACCCCCACAGAGCGGAAGCGGCTACCACGTGGTAGAGTTCAAAAAGAAGGGATGTAACAGAGAATTAGGGAAGATTGTCAGTTTCTTGAGGCCAAGGTTCGGGAAACCATTCCCGGCCAAAAATGGCAGCAAAACCATGGCTGGCAGAAGCATTGAGTACACCATAGGAAAGGAAGGGGAGGTGACGGGGGAAAGAGGGCATGGGCATTCCATTGAGAAAGGAAATGAAACCACATGCATAGATCTGATTTAGCTGGCTGGCTGATGGGAATGCTGTACTCTGAAAACGAAAAGGAGAAAAGCAGAAGAATTGGTATGATTCTCATTGCAAAGCTGAGGTGGCAGAGAAGAGACTGTAGTTCTGAGCGGAAAAGGGTGTATTGGTTATGGTACTGCATGCTGATGGCACGGATTCTAGAGAGTTTGTTGTCTGGGATACTAGCTGAACCCAAAATGACCCCTATAAAAATCCACTGTACTTGGACCTCATGTTTTGTGAGCTGCCAATGGAATGTTCAACCTATAGAAAACAGACTGGAGTTTGGCTAGGATAGAGGATGGCCTAGTGTCTGGTTCTATTAGTAAGAAGTCATCTAAATAATGAAATACTGATTGGCAATGACAGTGGTTACTTAGGATCCAGCAGAGGGCTTTGGCAAATGAGTCGAACAGCTTAGGGCTGCTCTTTGAGCTGAAAGTTAACATGGAGGCAAAATAGTACTGTTCGCCCCACTTAATCCCCTGCAAGTGCCATAAAGAGGAGTGAACTGAGATGAGCTTAAATGCATTTGTATTGTCAGCCTTTGAAAGCCAACAGTCTGGACCTGCCTGGTGAATGAGGGTGATGGAGTGATCTATTGAAACGTACTGCAGAGTAAATTCCTGGGATGGAATTAGCGAGTTAATACTGGAAGTAAAAGAAGAGTGGGAATCCGAGAAATCTATATTGAGTCTGTTTTTCTGAGAGAATTTGCAGGTGGCTAATCCCAAAGGATTTTTTCTCCAAATAGAAAAGGAAGGTGAAATGGGCACAACATTTCTCACATTCCTCAGACAGGAGAGAGGTCACTATGTGAGGTTCTGCTAGCACTACTTGGAGATTGGGACATTCTAGAGAACTGTTTGGAGTAGAAATGACACCGGTATGAAAACCTTCTGAAAAAACTGTAAGAAGAAATTGGGTTAATTGGGCATCTGGATGAACAGAAAGCAGAGAACAGAGAAAAACGAAGATTACAGGACGTAGTCATTTATTAGATTAAAGAGAACATGGACAGATAGCCCTGGAGTGGGCCTTGTGGCACCATGTGCAAATGTAAAGCAACCCACAAAAGAAATACCCCTTAGTATTAAAATTGTTACAGATTGGTAAGGAACCAAGATAATGGATGACTATCGCCAATTTCTCCCGGTAGGGAGCATGGGGGGGGGCGGAGTGAATAATGTTAATGACACGGTGTTTTGAGAGGTGGAGGGCCCCAAACTGCTTGGCGGAGCTGACTATATGGAAGGGAGATTGGGTGAGTGATATGTAGACTGGCACAGATGGCACACAGATGACAAAATTGGGAATAGTAAATGTCATAGATAATCTTGGATTCTTAGTTTTAAGGGTCACAGAGACGTCTCTGCAACTTACAGTTGTGTGCTCTGCCAGATCTTGGGATGCATTGAGCAGGGACACCAAGTTCAAATCATTCTCGATGATGTCTCTTCAGATGTGATCCAGTATCATATGGACTGGAGTAATATGTGGAGGTTAAGGGAGATACCTGGAGGGGGGTGAGACCACTGCTGATGTGAATAGGGTAGCTGCAGAAGACACATTCTAGAATCGAGAGTCTAGTTTGTATATCAAATAATGCTGACCCCATGTCGGTGAGGAGGTGCATTATTTGAGCCAGTTGTGAAGCAGGAGGGGAAACAGGGGGCTGTAGCTGAGGAGAGGCAGAATTCAGGTTAAACAGGAGGCGGAACAGTTCCACATTTCTGGCTGAAGTCGGTTAAATTCAGCCATCAACTTTGTTATGGTCCAATCCATTAATGATGGGCTGCAAGCTCTGAAAGAGAGGGATATGTGTGTGTGATGAAGCGGAGGGAGGTAGAGTGGAGTAAAACTATTAGACTAAGACTGTCGCCACTCGCAAGTGCATGTGAAGTACTAGTGAGCTTTCCATACAGAGCAAACAGAGGTTCCTGCAAGTAATTTGTTACTATTAATCATGCACTAGCTAGTGGCCCATGCTCCAAATATGACACCATAGCTGCTATACCTCTAAATTTGGAAACCCTTCTTACAGTGACTGTCGGGGTGCATAGTGAGAATGGCTGCTGAACTGAGGTGAAGAGTTAACAGATGCAGACCTAAAGGGTGACAAGAGTAAGGAAGTAGGGATTAACTACTAGAATAGGGAAAAGAGAGAGAGAAAAAAAATAAAGAAACAAATGTAAATAAATAAATCCTAGGGTAACCTTCGGCCTCTAAGAAGAATTAAGGCAATGTGAGGGACCTCAACCTCTGCAAAGAGGAAGGTAAGTGAGGGACCTTGACTGTGAAAAATGAGGAAAAAGTGGAAGATTAAAAAGCCCCTCTGCCTCTGTGAAAAGGTGGGGGGAAGGGGTCCTACAGCCTCTACAAAATATTAAAAAAAGGAGGATTACTGAGTCCTTCAGCCTCTGCAAAGAGGCAAGGAAAGCAAGGAAAAAACCTTCAGCCTCTGTGAAGAGGTAAGGAGGGACTGCGTGAAAGAGAAGGGGATAAGCAGTCATAGCCTCTGTGAAAATGTTAGAAAGGAGGGTTCCTTACCTCTGCTGGAGGGAAATAATTATGGTGCAACTTTGTGGAGAGGAAGGTTGACTGCAGCAAAGACTCCTATGCCAAGGAGAAAGAAAAGAGAGAGTCGGGTGGTTAATGAAAGTGCAGACTATACTGGTGGCGAAGAAATGTAATGTGTATGTATGTATATATATATATATATATATATATATATATATATATATATATATATATATATAATTTATTTATTTATTTTTTTTCCCTACAGCAGTTTTTACCATTGTCATGCTTGTGTCCAATTGCTATACTTCTGAGATTATTGATACACATTACCTGATGCTCAGATGGTATGAGATGTTGATTCATTTTTAAGAATGTTAGTATCCCAGCATTGCTACTTGATAGCCGTGTTCTACAGTCATTGATAATGTGACCAGCTGCACTGAAAACCACTCCGACTAATCGCTTGCTGGAGGACAACTAAGGGCTTCCACTGCAATACGTGTCAATGCTGGCCACACACACTGCTTTGTTTGTCAGTAGTCCATGGGGTCATTGTTTCTGCCTAGAATGTAGCTATCTCACAGGTATGCAAAAACCATCTCACAGGCAGTGGGACCACTTTTAGGAGCTACATGGTGTTCCTGTGTGTCAGTTACCAACCCATACTAAGGGAGCTAGTCCCAAAGAGATGTGCTGCCACCACCACCACCACTGTTGGGTTTTTGCTGCCCCTGCTGAGACCTATGAATTGCTCTGTGTTCTGAATGGGATATTCTGGTTGATGATGAAGCTGCTTCTGCTGGTTGAAATGCTTCACTTCCTTCCTTTTCACTATGCTGTCTAGTTGATTTTTGTGTAGTTACTTTCTCCATCTCATCCTCCACAATGCAGCTCTCCACTCAATAAGATTATCTTGATATTCCTTGATAGAATCCAATTCCTCAGAGAGCTGATGCTGTTTGTCACCTCTGTATATAGTAAGGACTATGTGAACTTCCTTGATTTAAAAATGTACATAAAGGAAAGCAAAATCAAGACATATAGGAAGCTTACTGACACCAATGGCTCCTTTGTATAGATGAGCTATCATTTCAAGCCATGGATACGTAATAACCCTAAAGGAGAATTTGGGGTATAAAGCAGAATTGTACTGATGAACAAATAAATCAAATGGAGTAACTTTTCAGAGAAAAGGGATACCAAGAACATGTCATTAAGAATGCCAAAGAAAACGACTTAATTCAAACACTTGAAGAAAGTTAATACTGAAGAGATGAGGTTCAGCAACCAACACAGCACAGACCATGCAGAGAACAGTAAAATAATAGAGAAGTACTGGCCGATTTAAAAAAAAAAAAAAAAAAGGATGAGGATTTGAAAGGATATTTGAGTGAGAAACCCAAAGTTACCTTTAAAAAGTGAAGGAATTTAGAACAAGTGTTAATTCATACCTTTTTTACAGGACCAACAACATCTTATTTTAAACAAGAACTGAAAGAATTCTATAAGTGTAGTAGGTGCATATAATGTAAATCAAGTAAAGATGGAAGACGCACTATCCACTCATTTAAGTCTAACCAGACAGGGGAAACGTTTAATATAGATAAATGTATTAGTTGTAAAAGCAAAAATGTTGTTTATCTTATAGAATGCCCTTGCAGTAAGCAGTAGGTAGGTAAAACGGTTAGGTAGGTTAATGTCAGAATTAGGGAACACATGCAGAATATTGAGAAAGGAATGGAATCCCATATATGAATGGGCAAAAATTTCCACCTCAACGTGAAATCTGCGAAAAAGTGCACTTTCCGCATGGCGAAAAATTTCCTGGGAAAAGTGTTGATTTTCCGCTTTTTCCCCACTTTTTTTGCCTAGCTTATTCCATTGAAATCAACGGGAACATTGAAGTTACATACAACACATAACAAATATTATTTAATTACCCAAAGGCATAGTATAAAAGGGGCATGAGGGTGCCTGTGCTGGAAGGGTGTGGGAAAAGAATCAGTTGAACAGGGAATTATTTTTTGGGGGAGTTGTGCCAAGATGTGTTCCCTCCTTTCCTCTTCTTACTGACAGTGCCGTTGCTGATGACTGCACTGTGCCTGTCCCAAGAGAAAAATAGTCCAACACCCATGACTTCAGGGGGGAGGGGAAAGGTGGAGAAGAATGGCCTCTTTCTTCTTGTCCTCCACATTCCCCTTCACTTTCTGTGGCAGCGGATAATGTTGCTGCTGTTGCTGCTACTGCCTCTGATTCAACACTGCAACTAGTATTGCTGGAGCTGGGAAGTGGAACCTGTCCTAGTCCCGCATCACTTGTTGACCCAATTCCCACTGTGTCCACAGTGGTCTGTGGCACACTAGCCTGCTCCTCATCATCCTACTGCCCTTGCATCTCAGCATCAGAGAGGAATTAGAGCAGTTGCAAATTCCTCAGATTCCAAAATGTCACTGCTAGTGGTGGTGGTGATGCTCCTGAGTACTACAAGGCACACTAGCAGCAGGTTCAGCATGTCTGACAGCAGGCACAGTAATGGTGGCAGCAGGGGTAGCACATCTGGCAGCAGGTATAGCAATAATGGTTGTAGGTACAAGACTAGTGGCAGCAGGGGCAGCACATCTGGCAGCAGGTACACCAATGGTGGCTGCAGGTACACCAATGGTGTCTGCAGGTACAGCACTGGTGGCAGCAGGGGCAGCACATCTGGCAGCAGGTATAGCAGTGGTGGTTTCAGGTACAGCAATGGTGGCTGCAGGTACAGCAATGGTGGTAATGACAGCAGGGGCAGCATGTCTTGCAGCAGGCACTGTCCTGCTCTCACTAATACCACCCTTTCTCTCTCCCTTCCCATTCCCTTTTCTCCCTCCCTTCCCACTAAATTTCCCAAGATCCCTTGGGGTGATTTACGGGGACTGGACAACATTGGTTCAGTACTGCTAATCACTTCCTCCTCCTCCTCAGACTCAGTAGACACATAATAAGGGTCCTTCCATTTCCTCCTTTTGCTGCTCATAGTGATAGCAGTCATTATGAACTTCTCCTGCCTCAGTTTTCACACTGAATAACATCAGATCAGCACAGCACGTCTACCTCACTCTGTAGCTGCTTCTATTGTGTCTGACTTCCACAAATATGTCATATTTTTATAGTGAAAATAACGTAAATCAATGGGCATAAACTTTCTAGCCACTAAAAAATTGGCTGGGAATTTTGGCTAATGGGAGAAAAATGCGGAAATTTTGCTCGCTGTTTGAAAAGTGGTCTTTCTCTTGAAAAAGCGTGGGAACATGGTGACAACTTTCGCCCATCCCTACTCCTATAGTGTTCCAGCCCACAATCAGCCCGCAACAAAGATGCATCTGGCTTAATATTTGTGGGGACTGATATGACAAATCCACATATAATATTTACTTTTTCAATATTTTCATCTGTAATAGCAGATAATATATACAGCAACATCATCTGTAAATAAATAATTGTGGTGCATTGTGTAAGTGCACTGACGTAGACCATTTCTGTACGGTGTGTAGGGGAGGAGACACCCTGTTTGCAGTGTCCCTCTTGGTCGGTGTGTTTTTGCACATGAAAAACTAGAATTTGGTAGCCCCCACCCCTTTGTCATGGTGAACAGGATGGCCCCTCCCCTTCACCATGGTGATGAAGTTGTGGCCACTCTCCTTCATGGTGGTGAGCAGAATGTTGGTGGAAATTGAAGAGGAAGAGTAGATAAACCCAGCCTGAACCTGAAAGTTTGTTGGTGAGCGAAACACCTGCATCACCATTGGCTTCTTGCGCTAGGGTTCAGGCACAGGAAGACTCAGCAAGTATCCCTATCCAGCACCCTTAGTTTCCTCTACCTCTTCCCACCAGTTCATAGTGACAGGATGTGGAAATTCGTGTCCACACTTTACACATTGTATGGTGCTCTGGCCACACATGGCAATTGGTGGAGACTAACAGCAAACAGGGAATCAAGAAGTATCTGAAGAGATTTCATCCCACAGAATATGTAAAGCTAGCGGCAGGGAGGATTTATCATTATTACTAAGCTTGCTAGTTGCCACATGTCCTTAGTGGAGCAGACAAGGAGCATAGTGACAGCAATACTTGGCTTCTGGGGGAATGATTAGATATTGTGGACTTAAGCATCAAGGCTGCAGCTGTGACAGTTGTTAACTATGAGAGCAGATGTGTCCATTGTTCCCAGTCCCAAAATATTCCTACACACACTTTGCACATTGTAGTTTCTGATTAAAAGCATAGTTCCTTCCTGTTCTCAAGGTAAAATATTGTATTCCAACACACCCATGAAGTGCCATTTGTCTCCTGTTTCTCTTTTGAGATTAATACTTTTTACGAATCGCTAATCATCATCATCTTCAGACATTGATACAATACAAGATGAAGGTCACCACAGCAAGTTTCTAACAACTTTGGCCTTGTGCTTTTTATTGCCATTGTGTACCAATAAATTTGGTAATTTCATCAACCTAGTCTTTGGTCTTCTTCTTGAGCTTTTAGCATTGAGTGGAATCTATTCCAAAATGTATATTGTCCATCTACCATCAGATCTTCTCGCTATGTGATCTGCCCATACCCATTTTAGGCACTTCACTCTTTCAATAATGTCATAAACTTTGTTTTACTCTACATAGATTATATACACAGGGAACTGGGCTTACCATCTGCTCCATGTCCATGGGCTATGGCGACTTCCAACAGGATAGAAAACATCAACAGGTGGAAAATGCAGACACGGGCACCCATGTCAGTGAGCCAAGCCTCGACATTGAAACAAGAACTGGTCTTTCTGGATGACTGGAATGGTGCCAAGCCTCACTCTGACTATCCAAGTCCATGCCTCTCTCCAATCCCCTAATGAAGCAAGCATAAGTCTCGTGAAACACGTTGGGAAGTTGTCCTAATAAAGATCTTTGATTCTTATTGATCCTGAAACTGAAGTGATTTATCCTGAAGTGCCTATAACTTGTGGCTATCTGGTGAGTGTATACTTAAGGGGCTAATACTCGGGAAGCATGGTGTGAAACAGTCTGCCCTTAGAGAACTTATTCCCTTCACTCCACAGATCCAAGTGTGAATTGATCAAGATGATCATCATTTGAATTGGCAAATGAAGGGTTAATTGTTTCTATCTGGTGTGGTGAAGTGATTTAACCTGAAGTGCCTATATTTTGTAGATATCTGGTGATGTATATGAAAGGGACTGACATTTTGGGACACACAGTATAAAAGTCTGCCTTAGAGAAGTTATTTCCTTCATTCCGCAGATCCAAGTGTGAATTGAACAGGAAGATCTCCGTTTGAAACGGCACATGAAGGGTCAATTGGTACGTCTCTGAGCTCTCTCTGTGAAGCGATTCAAAATTTTCTTAGAAGCAGCTCATCTGTGTTGACTTTCATTACGGGCTTTCATCCAAGTTTCCATCTAGTAAGTGCATTTGTTATACGACCTACATCAATTTTATTTACTCCTGCTCTTAGCTCATTTGTGCTCTTTTTTTCTTTTCTACATGTACATTGGATTGTGAAGGGGTTGTTGAAGAAGCTGCACAATCAGGACCGTCAAAAAATGTTTATATAGACTGATGAACATTTATGTATGTATTTTATTTTCTTTTTGATATAATTATATCTGTGATAAAACCAAGAGACTTGTAGACTGTGTATTGGAGCGCTTTCCATCTCTTTTTTGTTATATACACAACTAAGCAGGATCACTTTCCCTCCCTCCATCGTTGTTGTGTCCCCACTTCACTGCAGTCCCTCACACTTTCTCCCTTGTGTTTTCTGTTGTTTCTGCTCCCCCCCCCCTCCGCCTTCAGCAGACTAGCTCCTTTTTTGCAAATGGCTAGACCGAGAGAAAGTGTTTAAATAAGTGTGTATGTGTGTGTGGGTGTGTGTGCGTGGAAAGTGAGTACCTGCATTTTAACCCTTTGAGTCCCAGCCACCACACAATACATTGTTTCTGAATGCAGTGCATACACCTCAGCCACACTGAAGGTTATGCGCTGTGAGCACGTTTTAATCCTTTTAGTGCCAACCACTAAACAATGCATTGTTTTTCAGTGCACTGCTCTTCATCCCCCTCTGCCACTCAATGACAGAGGGCAATGCAATACATTCAGAAACAATGCATTCTGCACTGCCTGCCACTCAAACAGTTATATTTCATTGCAGCATCTATCTGTTTACCATTCCAACTTTATAACAAGGCTGCACTGGCAATCATGATAACAAGAAGTAAAACAAAACAAGACAAAAAAATCTTACAACAAAAATCATGCATTTTATCACTCAAGTTCCCATTTGCAAAACACGGTCATAAAGCCCTCCCCCTCCCCTTATCATTCATCTTTTCCTCTCCCTCTAATTCCTCCCTCAGACATTCACCTGCAATAGGCTGTTAAAAAACACACCTATTTGCTAAATCTATTCAGCAAAGTATGGGTGCACAAACAAATTAATGCTTAACAAGTATTAAGAATACATTCACAGTATAACTAATTTCTTATGTACAACCACATATGCAGACACACACCAACACATCTCCATATACATCCATACAGACCCACACACACAGGGATATTGCCAACGCTGGACTTTTTTTGCAAATTTAAAATTACACTTTACCTTAGTAATTAGAGGGATAAAAAAATGGGCATTGCTGTACCCCATTGTTAGTTAACAATAAATTACACAACTGATCATGCTATCCATGTTTGTTTTTGTTGTCTGCATTATGTGGGGAAAGCTAAAACTACCATTAGAGTATGGCTATTTATCTGTTCACTCTTCATGCAGCTCTAGAGAATCTACAGTTTTACTGCTAAGTTCCTTCTCCTGCTGCACTCACGTCCTTCTCCTACATGGTGTTGCACTTCAAGACTCTGCTCTTGCCTTCCAGTCTGTCAATTACAGTTCCTTCTCTTCATCTGAAGGTCAATACAAGAACTATCCAATTAATTATTTAAGAATAGAGCTGAGCTAAGAACAAGAGGTTATCCATTAAGACTAGCGGAAAGGCGCATTTGAATAAACAAAGGCAGGGATTTTTTTTACAGTAAGGGCTGTAAATCTATTGAATTCTTTGCCTCAGGATGTTGTACTTGCAGATAATGCAAATGCTTTCAAAAAGCAATTGATGCCTATCTAGCACAGAACAATATTGAAAAGTATGACAGATGGCTTCGATGCAGATAGGTTGTTGATCCAGGGAACTATCAGACTGCCATTTGGAGTCAGGAAGGAATTGTTTTACCCACTTGTGGCTAAACTGGAAATTGCTGCAGAGGGCTTTTTTTTCTTCCTCTGGATCAACAGGGGTGTGTTTGGCATGGGCTGAACTTGATGGACACATGTCTTTTTTTCAGCCTCATCAACTATGTTATTATGTATCTCGCCACCATCTGTCTCTCAGTTCCTATTGAGCTTCCAGTAAAATCCACTGACTCTATTCGGTGTCCTCCTGCCATCTAGTGGATGCTGGGTATGCTCAGCTTGGCCATTGTCTCTTCTTGCCATCTAATAGAGTATTCTTCCTATACTTAGTGTTGGAGTCAGCCTGTACTCTGCATTATACTCCAGCAGTTATTAACATTTATCTATACATCTCTGTCATGGACTGCTGGTTAGGAAGGGGTGCAAATACAAGGAACAAGAAATAGTAATGCACAAACCTTCAATGAAACAGAAAAGAGCAGGGCCTCTGAGCTTTGGGAAACAACTAGCTCTGGGCAAAGGGGTACAGCTAGCTCTGGGCAAAGGGGTACAGCTTGCTCTGGGCAAAGGGGCCAGCTGGGAACAGAATCAGGTCTCTTTAGCCTGAGTGCAGCAGCCTACAACAGCACCATAGGAAGGTAGTGGCACTGAGAGGTACCGCACCAGGCTGAGGAGAGGGCAGAATCATGACAATCTCTTCCTGTATTATTATTTTACCTCCATACTCTCATTGGTTCTAGAGTGCCCTGAGCCATCTGCTTTGATCCATCCTCCCCTCTGTCCTGCCCCTCGCAGTTACCTGGTGCACTAATCCTGGTCACTTCCCAGCTTAACCGGGGGTGGATATCTGACCTTGCGGCCAACAACTTTATCTTAGTTTCGACCACAGCAAGGTTACACTTGCTGCTATCATTACCAAAGGGTGAAACTTCCTGCCCATAGAGAATGCATAAAATGTTCTCCTTTTAGCCACTAGCAATACATTTCCTGTAAGAACTTTGCAATATTTTGCCTATGTTTTCTATGACGGCAAGATTTCCCATTGCCATATTACTTCTTCTGAGGGCTGAAATGTAGAAATAAATAGCTGAAACTAAAAGTTGTGAGTCCTACAGCAACATATACCTTGAAAAAAGTGATAGCAGACATAGTGCCTTTCCCCACCACACTAACTTCCTGCTTATGTAACATTAGCACAACCATCCTTGAGAACTAACTGAAGCTTAGGATATTCTAGCAGGGTGTAACACATGACATCAATTCTTTAAAGCTTCTATTTTCAACAAAAGGAAAGGGCAGCATTTCAACCATCAACATTTTGGGAAGTTTACTATTCCATAGGTGTACTTTTGCATAGTTTTGCATAGTTTTTGTGCAGGTTTTGAATTCTAAGAACTTAGTAAGTGTGGGATGGCAGTACATTGTTGAATAACTGTGTATCTTTATTGCTTTAATGACTTGTGGAAGTGGTGGGGTGGTGGCAATATGTGTAGGCACTCTATAACTCTATATAACTATTATAACTCTATAATGTCTCCTCATACTCCTCAGAAGTAGGACAAGAAAATCTTTGCACACTCTCTGACATATCAACAGCACATCTATTACTGTAAGTGTTCGCTTACGTGGATGCGGCCGCCAGACCCAGTGGGTGGCCGGTCTCAGCGTCCTCACGGGTTAGCCGTGTCTGTTGGGAGTACCGGTGCGCCCTGTTGTTCATCCAGGTGACCGACCTCCTTGCTGCTCCCCCTGGCAACTCCAGCCGCATCTAGCTCGGGCGCGCATTACAGGGATTCCCTGGTGACATTGTGTCTTGGTTCTTAAAAGGACATTACACTAATTGTTCCACCTCTTGGGGGTGGAGTAATTAGTAGATAAACTGCCTGGACATCACTTCAGTTGACCTTTCGTGGTGTTACAGTGCAGTTGTGTTTCAGTGTGCTCTGTGTATTACCTGGTTTGTCTGACTACCTGATCTGGTGTTGACCTGTGGCTCTGTCTGACCCTTGGCTTGTACTACATCCAACCTGGTGCAAACCTGCGGCTCTGGCTGACTAACCACTCGGTGTATGACCTTAGGCTTGTCTGACTAACCGATCTGGTGTTGACCTGTGGCTCTGTCTGACTATCCGCTCCGTGTATGACCCTTGGCTTGTCCGACATCCAATCTACTGTAAACTTGCAGCTCTGGCTGACTAACCTCTGCGTGTATGATTAGGCTTGTCTGACCATCCTATTTGGTGCTGTCCTTTGGCTCTGTCCGGCTAGTCTCAGTATTTACTCCCTCCTGTGGACAGCCATCTGGTGCAGACCTGGGGCTCTGGGAGACTCTTCTATACCGACTGCAGGTGTGAGTCCAGTATTAGAACTCAGTGGTCCTGACTGCAGGCGTGAGTCAGTGATCAGCTCCTAGTTAAAATTGACTGCAGGCATGAGTCAGCTTCCTCCTAGCTAGACTGACAGCAGGCGAGTGTCAGTGTTTTCCGTTGTCTCTGGTCGGAGTCGCAGTTCTAGTTCCAGTCCTTGTTCCAGTAGAAGACCCTCCATGGCGGATCCGGTTCCTGTTTCTGTTCAAGTTCCACTGGTAGAAGATTCTAGGGGTTCCTGTTCCTGCTCCAGCCTTAGGTTCTGTAGAGACTTCCAGTGGCTCCGGCCTAGTCTCAGCAGTTTGGTCCTGATAGTAGTGTGTGCTTATTTGCCGACCTTCTGCCTGTTCCTATTGTCTCATGTGTCTCGTCAGCCAAGCCGGGTCAGTACACAGAGCAGGAACGTCAGCCAATCCCAGTCGGTACACAGAGCAGGAACGTCAGCCTAGCCGGGTCGGTACAAAGAGCAGGAACGTAGAACAGGCAGAATAGTCAAACAGTCCGGGTCATACACAGGATTCACACAAAATAACAGGAACAAGCACTGGCAACACCACGAAAGGGCAGTGCTGAAGTGACAGGGCTCAGTATAAAAAGGCTAGGTCTGGGCGGAGCCAATCCACAGTAGCCAATAAAAGAGAATCAGGAGGTGGTTTTGATATAACAATGTCGCCAGCGACAGCACGGGCACCGTGATAGGTAGACAGAAATGCTGTCTTTCCATTAATTTTAATACAATGAGCTAGGTGAAAAAAAAGAAGCGAAAAAAAAACTGCTATTTGCTAAATATTTCCTGCCTGGCAAAAAGTACCAATTTTCTCCTGTTTCTCTTTTAAAGCAAAATGTTTGTGCATCCCTAGCTATCATCATTCATAAGTTACACTTCCCAGCTTCAATCTAAACTATCAGATATGGCAGAGGAATTGAGCTAGTTACAAGAAGACCAAGCCATTCAAACAGTATGGATTCAGCAAACATGTCTCATCTTATCAATCACCAGGAACATCAAGAACAAGTCCTCTCAGGCCATTAAATCCAACTGGTGATACTTGAATAGAAATGGGATGCAGTTGTAGACCAGGTTTACTCTTCAATGCTGTCTCCTTTTCATACTATATCTGACCCACTTTTTTCCACAGCTACCTTAGGAACTACTGCTGCACCTAACTCATGGTTTAAAAAAAAAAAAAAAGATTCTTGTACCGGAGAAACTTAACTTTCTGCTAACTGATCTGACTACAGAGAATTACTCAATTGATATCTATAATATTTACTCACCTTTTCTCAATCCTTCTGATCGCATTCTGCCAGGGTAGCCTTCAGCACCTCCCTGCTTAATGGCAATGCCTTGGCCTGGGCATCCCCTTTAGTGGAGACAAATTCAGCTCTTTTAGAAGATTTAGATGCCTTTCTGTCGCTCTTTCATGCCATCTTTGATTGAATGGATGCAGAGCCTCAGCAGAAGCCTCTTCCCTAGAACTACATAACGACAATCACCAGATCAGGAATTGAAACACTAGTGAGTGAGATAAGAGATGAGAAATGCAACACCACTTAGGAGAAGGCAGAGAATGGTATAGATGCGGCAGAGCAGGAGATCAGCAGCACAACTGCAGAGGCAATGGGTTATCCCAAAAGAGATCATGAAGTGTGGTCTGTGGAAAGCCTGTATAGCAGCAGGGAATGGAAACATTAGATGAGAGATGCCAAACTGAAAGACAATAGCAGTAGCCAAAATTGAGAGTTGGTGTCAGAACCAGTGACAGGAGAAAGCTGAGGTACCATATCAGATATCAGGAGCAGAGTCAAAATGGAGTGCTGAGGTCAATTCACACAGAGCAGTTAAGAGAAGCAAATTGCCAGAAGAAGCACCAATGACGAGGTAGGCTTGAAGATAAGGCATGGTGTGAGGCCATAGGTAGGGCTAAAATGGTACAGGTAGCCAATGAGATAGAGGGGGCCGGACAACAGGGGAGACAGGCATCAACTGTAACAGGTATTCTTTTGTGGTTTTCTTTTATTATGTTTTCATTCAGTTATAATGACTTCCCTCTTTATCAGGCCATGTTATGGTCTTTCTGCTAGTGCTGATTAGTTTGCTCTGCTTGTTCTATAGCAATTTGTTGCTCCTGGCTCAGCAAATTTGTTTGCCGGTGGGGTATGTTTGTAGCACATTGTGGCCAGACAATTATCTATATGAACATTTGTGTTCTCTTCCCACATATTAGGATTTTTTCCCAGCAGTTACCCTTGCTTGTTAGACATTTGCAAGACACTTTTAAATTATTGGACTAATATAGTGTCATTGATAGGTAACAATCAGGGTTTATGTTTATATGCTTTACTGTTCATTGTAGATACTTTTGGGTGTTTATCCAAAATGTTTTTTTTTCTGCATGATGCTTATGTACTTTAGGGGATAGCCTTTCTAGTAGATTTACATATATTACATGCTTGTTATAGTATATGATGTCACTGTTATAGTGAGATGCCAGTTTTGGCACCTCTACACTGGGAAAGGAATTTGAGGGTGCTATTTTCTCTATTCTTTTGTCCTGAAGTAGGATCCTGCTATCACGGTGCCCCGTGCTTCTGTTGCTGAGCGGCGACATTGTTATTCTCTGCTGCCTCCTGAATGGCTGGGCTTAATTGCTCACACTGGGCTTGCCTTTATATACCCTGGGATGTCCTCCCTTAGGCGCCCTTTTGTGGTGTTCCAGTTCATGAGTTTGTTCTGCGCTTGCTGCTCCGTGTGTGGCCTGGCCTGCCTGACTACGAGTTTTGTTCCTGTGTTCTTGATCTCCGGATCATTGCTGACTGTATTCTGGCTGAAGAACCCGATCCGTTGCTGACCGTATCCTGGCTGAGAACCCGCTCCGTTGCTGACAATATTATGGCTGAAGAACCTGCTCCGTTGCTGACCGTATCCTGCCTGAGAACCCGCTCCATTGCTGGCTGTATTCTGCTGTGTACCCTCACCATTGCTGACCAGTGGTGGTGCTATTCCATTCCGTTACTGTCTCTGGTTCTGCTTAGCGGGCTCTGGTGCCTACTGGGTCCGTCTGTGTCCGGGCGACCCCTGGTGGCCATTGTTATTCTGGGCTTTACGTTGTAGGTAGTGTTGCGCCACGTGGTGCTGTTTCTTGTCGACCAAAGGCTAAGCTTGGGCTTAAGCTGCTCCTTAACCGCTGCTAGCGGTGTGCACATTCGAAGTACCAGTACAGGTGTTCTACTCTGACTGTGTTACTCTGATCTCTCTCTGTGGCCTTCCTTCCTGCTGCGCTGTGCTCACTCCCTCTGGGAGTTATTCAGTAAGTTGCTGGGCGTTACCATTAACCCTGTGTATACCTGGAATATCCAGGAAAGGGCTTACATTGCTCTGGGCAGTTCCTCGTGCTAGAGACAGTGTTATACATTCCATCTTGCAGGTTAAGTGGTCACTAGCCATGTTACCGTTGCCTATTGTTGCCTCGATCCACCCCTAGCGTTCTAGGGTTTGCATCTAGCAGCTACCTTGGTCTCTATTACCCTTCCTGAGGGTAGTGCTGCCATTCTTCAGTTGCCCGGTATTGGGAGACCGTATCTGGTTCTAGTTGCCTCGTTGCAACTCCATACAGTTTGGGTCAGAGTTGCCTCTTTCCTCAGGATTCCGTGCCCAGGCGTCTGGGCAGTGCCAGTTCCATTTAACGTACTCCTCCGGTGTACGTTCATCTGGTCAGCTCTCCAATGGGTTGCCTACCACCTTACTTGTCTTGTCAGCACCTCTCTACAAGCTGGGTACCCGTTGTGTCAGTCTACTTATTTTAGTACTGTATTCCTACTGCTACTGTGTATCATTTATCACTGTGTGATCTGCCTTGTGGTCCTCTGGGCCTTATTCCGTGTATGCTGAGTGTTCATCTAAAAACCGTGACACCTGCTTGGTGTAACTGAAACATTTATCAATAGATTGTTCCTTTTTTCGCTAAAATTCTATTGGCCTATTTATATTTCTAGTGTCCAGCTAATACACCACCTAATACTCTATGGGCTGTATGTTCAAAGGGATAAAATTGTTGTATGAAAGACAAAAATAAGTAATTGGATGCATGAACGACATATTTTCCATAGAATATACAACAAAAAATGAGTAATGTCCGTTCTGTATGACACAACTCCAGAATTGACGGGCAAAGGGGTGGGAAAAGGGTGTGGCTAAACTATTCTTCAGTGTCGTATAGAGGAAAAGAAAATTTGTTGTAACTAACTACAAAAAAGTCTTACAAAAGACAACATTTGTACGTTAAAAAAAAGTAGAGGGAATGTGTTCTGATTGTGAGAATTTTTGTCTTTAGTTAAGACATTTTTGTCCTTAGTTAAAACATTTTTTAAGACATTTTTGTCATTAGTTAAGACATTTTTTTGTTGTTCCATACGACAATTTCAGTCAGGACAAACAACATATTTCCAATCACAACCAACACTCTCTGAAAATATTAATGATCCCAACGACACTGTACTTTGAAAAGTTTTTACAAACGACAAAAGCTATATTTCGGTACTTCTTTGAACATATGGCCCAATGTTGAGTTAGCTGTCTACTTGACATTATTATGAAAATATGGTGATCGCTAGAAAAATTCTACCCTAGGAAGTAATGCTGTGTGCTTCACACACAGGGTGCTATACAGTTCATAATATACTTATTCAAAAACAAAGAAAAAAGATGATCCACAACCAGTGCTCTAACTTCTTAAAAACATATTGAGAGAATAATCTAAACACATATCACAAAACAGTATAAAAAAAATATACAAAAAGCATATAGTTCAATAAACACATTATTCCCTGTCCCTACAAATATGGAAGCCAACCACCTTCCCTCCAAAAAATCCCCCCTCTATCAGAATAAAAACAGCAATCCTCAAAACTAGAAAGGAACTCTATTCTAAACAGTCACATTGGCTGGGCCCAGCATATATAGGGTTAATAGGCTTGCAAGCATTAGAAGGCATGTATAGCAAAGCTTCAAAAAAAAGTTGCATTCCATATAGCTGTGAAAATAATTTCAGCCACTTCATAATATTGCATAGAATCTTCTCCTCAACATAAACAGCGCCAAAAGCAATCATATACAGGGAGCACCAACAAATAAATAGTTAAGCCAATGAGATAGACCTCAGTCACATCGATACAGGACACACCGTAATCATGGAGAAGTATATAATGAGTGTCAAACTCACCATTCAGAAGTC
Source organism: Rhinophrynus dorsalis (assembly GCA_037306005.1). Classification (NCBI taxonomy): domain Eukaryota; kingdom Metazoa; phylum Chordata; class Amphibia; order Anura; family Rhinophrynidae; genus Rhinophrynus; species Rhinophrynus dorsalis. The sequence goes on from CM074723.1 coordinate 148,638,019, forward strand.
TTCTTTATAACTCCAGACATGGCACTCCAAGTACTCTGAAAAATATCAGCAGTCATTCCTCTCCAGCTTTCTTCAGCGTCCCCACATGCACCGGATAAACACTCTGTATAAAGTAACGTGGTTTAATCAGCCTTCCAAGGGAGGGCTGGCCTGAGGGGCAGGGGGCAATTGCCCCCTGGGCTGGTCATATGTCTGGGCGGCTGGGCCACTGCCTCACTCAATCTTCCTCTTAGTGCTGTTAATTGAGCTACACTAATGATGCCACAGAGCTTACAATTGAAATGGAGAAACACAAATTATACCACAGAGCTTCAATGCAAATTGAGCTACACTGTCAGCATAACCTGTTTCCCTTCTATGCTCTATGGTATCACTAGAGTAGCTTCACTTACATTGCAAGCTCTGTATTATCAGTAGCATAGTCCCAGTTCAACTGCAAGCTATGTGGTATCACTTGCTTTACTTCACAACAATTTTAAAATTAGAAAAAAGGGGCTGGGCAGGAACAGTGGCCTCGAACCATAATAGAAATGGGTCACTTGATTGTATTTGCCCCCCGGGCCACAAGTTGCCAGCCCTCTCCTGCAGCCTTCATTCACATCATCTGATGTCTGTGGTCGCTTCATCCAGTTCCATCAATTTCAAGTTATCAAAGAGTCGTCTAAGTTTAGAGCAGTGACTTTCTCCGATTAGAGGCTAGGGAATCACATGTTTATCTGGTGCATGTGGGAAGCTAAAGAAAGTGGGAGAGGAATGACTGCTGATTAGTGATGAGCGAGCGTGCTCGGCCGATGCTCGGATCGGCTCGAGCATCGCTCTGCTCGGCACATGGCGGTACTCGTCGAGTACCGCCATGTGCTCTCCCGCCATGTTCGGGTGGCGGGGATCTGTGCCGGAAGAGGCACAGATCCGAAGACGCTCCGCTGGACCACCAGGGACTGGAGGTACGGGGGCATTGCGGAGATGAAGGGGGCATTGCGGAGATGAAGGGGGACATTGTGGAAGAGGGGCATAGACTCTATGCCCCTCTTCCACAATGTCCCCCTTCATCTCCGCTATGCCCGTCTTCCACAATGTCCCCCTTCATCTCCGCTATGCCCCTCTTCCACAATGTGCCCCTTCATCTCCGCTATGCCCCTCTTCCACAATGTCCCCCTTCATCTCCTCTATGCCATAGAGGAGATGAAGGGGGACATTGTGGAAGAGGGGCATAGCGGAGATGAAGGGGCACATTGTGGAAGAGGGGCATAGCGGAGATGAAGGGGCACATTGTGGAAGAGGGGCATAGCGGAGATGAAGGGGGACATTGCGGAGATGAAGGGGGACATTGCGGAGCTGAAGGGGGCATTCGGAGATGAAGGGGGCATAGCGGAGATGAAGGGGGCATTGACCAGGCACCCTCCCCTCATCAGAGCAGGGGGTGCCTGGTGTCGCCCCATTCATTTCAATGGGGCTCGGGTGCTCGGCCGAGCACTCGAGCCTCAGGGGGTGCTCGGTCAGAGCACCCGAGCACCCGAGCATCGGGGTGCTCGCTCAACACTACTGCTGATATTTTTCAGAGTACTTGGAGAGCCATGTATGGCATTATAAAGAAGACTTCTGAATGTTGAGGTTGACACTCATTATATACTTCCCTGCGATTACTGTTCATCCTGTACTGATGTGACTGAGGTCTACCTTATCGGCTTAACTGGTTATCTGCTGGTGGGCTCTGTCTATGCCATGCTTTTGGCTCTGTTTATGTCAAGGAGAAGATTCTATGCAATATTATCAGTTGGCTGGAATTAGTTTTTTTCACAGCTATATGGAATGGAACTTTTTTTGAAGCTTTGCTATACATGCCTTCTAATGCCTGCAAGCCTATTAACCCTATCTATGCTGGGCCCAGCCAATGTGACTGTTTAGAATACAGTGCCTTTCTAGGTTTGAGGATTGCTGTTTTTATTGTGATAGAGGGGGTATTTTTTGGAGGGGAGGTGGGTGGCTTCCATATTTGGAGGGACATGCGGATCATGTGTTTATTGATCTATATGTTTTTTGTATTTTTTTATGCTATTTTGTGATATGTTTTTAGATTAATCTCTCAATAAATGTTTGAGATGTTAGAGTACTGGTTTTGGATCATCTTTTTTCTTTGTTTTTAGCTGTCTACTTACCTTAATCATGGCATGTGAGCTAAGATTCTTATTATCAAAGATAAATATTTTCAAGATAACACATAATTCATAACACATTTTTTAACTTCACTGATTTGTAACATTTAATGTTTTTGTGTTATTTTAACCATTTTTAATCAAAATTAAATCCTTTTATATAATTCCTGGGAATTTTCAAAGTGGCACCCTCTATTACTAGGTGACAATATAGTGAGTGCTTTAAGACTAGCTATAATTACATTTATCACTTAGCACCACAACAGTTTGTGTTTTTTCCAGACATTATTCTTGGTGGTGCTCAACATGATTTCCTAGAATACCTCATTAAAAACATCACTCATAACGTGAGTTTAAAAAGTCAGAAAAAAACCCTGCTAATTGGTAATTTTATCTGCTTGGTGTCTGTGCACGCTAAGGAATTTCTATTAATTAGTAGTAGGGGACAGATTTGATTAAAAATAACCCTTTAAATGTCAGAAGGTGTGTCCTTGATAACACTCACATTTTAACCATTTGAGTTCAATCCTTTGTTCATTTCTCTGTCACGCAATGGTTTAAGACAGACTAAAGGAAAGTATTATTTATAAACAATGGCGAATATGTATAAAGGCCAAAGTAGAAATCATGACTTGAGATGGCTTAGTTGGTTAATGCATCACCTGTAGAATCTGTTCAAGGTTGCAGATTCTAGTCTCGGCAAGGCCAGCTCAGCCTTTCTCCCTTCTGAGGTAGCTAAAATGAGTTCAGGACATACTTGAAAAACAAGAAACAGTCTCAGTGTATTCTTCCTGGTAAAATACTTTCACAAAAAAGGGAGAAACTGACTACACCACCATGTCTTCAACTTTTTTTTTTTTAATCTCTCCTTCTCCCTTTTTCATTCTTCTCCCTCTTTCTTCCTTCTCCCTCTCTTTCTTCCTCCTCCCTCTCTTTAGCATTGCTATTCCATGTACTGCTCCTGTGACAGATGGGGGTTATTATAGCGTTTCATCCTTTCATGCCTGTCCTGATATTCCATATGTCGATATTGTAATTGGTTAAAATGTGATATGTCTTGACTAATTGCAGTATGATTTTCCTAGCCTTACATTTTTTGGAATAATGTTATTGATCTCATGTTACTTGTGATATCTGTATTTCTTTTTTGTACAGGGAATTAGTCCTTAATACCTTCATTATCTGCTCCCAACTGTCCTTTTATTTACTGCTCTGTTATTTGAGTTTCTGTTAATGCTTGATTATTCAATAAAGCTCTTAAAAATTAAAAAAAAATCTTCAAATTCAAACTGAATAAATATTATTTTAACTGCTTGAATGCTGGAGAGGCTGCCAAACAAAGGTTTCACCATTGTTTTTGATAGCATGTGGTGTCATGTGATCAGTGATGTGACCGATAGTATCGTAAGTGATGCACTCAGTGATATGAATGATGATGATAATGATGTCAGTTTTCATAGCAAATATAATGTACTGATTAATGTTGAGCGAGCGTGCTCGGCCGATGCTCGGATCGGCTCGAGCATCGCTCTGCTCGGCACATGGCGGTACTCGTACGAGTACCGCCATGTGCTCGCCCGACATGTTCGGGTTGCGGGGATCTGTGCCGGAAGAGGCACAGATCCGAAGACGCTCCGCTGGACCACCAGGGAATGGAGGTACAGGGGCATTGCGGAGATGAAGGGGGCATAGCGGAGATGAAGGGGGACATTGTGGAAGAGGGGCATAGACTCTATGCCCCTCTTCCACAATGTCCCCCTTCATCTCCGCTATGCCCGTCTGTCACAATGTGCCCCTTCATCTCCGCTATGCCCCTCTTCCACAATGTCCCCCTTCATCTCCTCTATGCCATAGAGGAGATGAAGGGGGACATTGTGGAAGAGGGGCATAGCGGAGATGAAGGGGGACATTGTGGAAGAGGGGCATAGAGTCTATGCCCCTCTTCCACAATGTCCCCCTTCATCTCCGCTATGCCCCTCTTCCACAATGTCCCCCTTCATCTCCTCTATGGCATAGAGGAGATGAAGGGGGACATTGTGGAAGAGGGGCATAGCGGAGATGAAGGGGGACATTGACCAGGCACCCTCCGCTCATCAGAGCAGGGGGTGCCTGGTTTGATGCTCGAGTGCTCCCATTCATTTGAATGGGGCTCGGGTGCTCGGCCGAGCACTCGAGCAGCAGGGGGTGCTCGGTCAGAGCACCCGAGCACCCGAGCATCGCGGTGCTCGCTCAACACTAGTACTGATCAATGTTCACTACTATTTCAGGACAGGTGTTTTTGAAAGTGTTTTTCCCACTGTCAGATGCAGAAGCTGGTTGAGCTGCTACGTCTTCTTGCACTATGCCATCAACACTGGAATGTGACTAGTTGTCATCTTCAGTGATTTTAGATGGTTTATTAATAGTATTGGTGCTGGTGGTCATGGTGGTGGAACTTTTGGTGCAACTTTAACAATCTGCAGCACCCATGGCTTCAGTCAGTTTTTGGACTACCACTTTACTCACATCTCCCTGCACTGCTCCTTCTCATTCCCCCTCTTCCTTGTGCATTTGCTGGACATTACTCAACTACTGTGTGTGTTTTTACTGTAAAGTACACAATAGAACTGATTATCTGTGATGTCTTGCCTTGGATCTCTACAAAATACTCAATCTCACCTAGGGCTCTATTTAATAAAGCACAGTAAAACTGCCAGTAAGGCAAAAATTATTACGGAGGATTAGCCATGTCTGTGTAATGCAGCAGCACAATATGCTGTCTGCCAACAAGGGTAGACCAAAAAATACACATAGCTTCAAAACATGCATCACACTTTTTTGAGCTCACTGTGCATTCACTTCAGTCGCTATCGCTAAACAATGCCAGGTATGTCAATGTCAAAGGACACAAGATTACTGTCAATAGTTATCTAGGTACACTAAACATTGTCAAGACAAGTTCAAAATCAAAGCCAGTCCCAACATACCAAAGTAAAAAATACATTCAAATAAACCTATATATACCACAAAATAACTGACATACCTTGCAGTATTTGGAGGTCCTCTGAGCTACAGTACAGAGCCCAGAAGCGGAGGATAGTGATAGCGAGAGAGAGAAGAGCAGACACTGGAGAGAGGCAGATGGAGTGGGGAATGGAGAGTATTGCATATAAATATACACATAATACGCTTTTGCACATATTGCACACATACAAACACACACATCTTTATTTTTCCGCACACAACATATTTGTTTTTTTTTATATGCAGTGTGATTCAAGGGAATGACAGAGAAAGTTTGGGAGTGAGTGGCTGTATGAGTGGTTGTGTGTGGGAGAGAGAGTTATAGGAAGATGGCAAGGAGACGAGTGGAGGCTGGAGTGGTGGGGAGAGGAACAGAAGAGGAGGAAAGATAGCAGGGGATCTCTGGTCAGAGAAGGAGGGGGAGAGGGAGAGCAGCTGGCCAAAGAGGTACCCAACTATGCACAGGTACACAGAGGACATGTACCAACACGCCAGTGGGAACTGGAGGTGATGTGCTGCAGGAGTACACACATCCAGGGGCAACGCAGGCAGGGCCTGAACTCCATGCCACCTCTCAAATTTCAGACACATCCCAGTTTGGTTTGGAGGAGAATAGATTGAGGGACCTGTTGTACTCCCACCAGAAGAACTTGATCATTATGCAGATCATCATAGAGATGGAGCACATCCTGCTCACCACAAAGTGGGCCAGTGGTATTGGTGAGTGGCATCAGGTCCTCAATGTAGTCAACTCGGTGTCAAGGTGTAAGCGGACTACCTACTCCATAACTGGGATGGACAGACTGCAAGAGAAAGATAAAAAACCAAGATGGGAGACCAGGCCATGCATGCAAGAGGCACCAGAGGTAGTCCCCCTGCTAACATCACCTTTATTGCCTGGGAGGAGATGCTGCAACAGGATCTCTCCATAACTGCAGTTCAGTGGGTGGCTATGACACAGGTGACAACATCATCCTCCAGACTCTGTTAAGTCTTTTGTGTCCATAATTGTCCACCACACAATGTACTAGATTTAAAAGTAAGGCTCTAAAATATGCAATGGGCCAAATTGAATACCGACCGACATAATAAAATGTCTAAGTCGGTATTCAAAGGCCCTACCAGCCAAAAGCAGAACGGATGTTAGGCCAGAGAAATGGTCTTATGTCTAAACATCTGTTTTGTGTGTTAAGTTCCCAAATGCCGCTAAATAGCGGCAATAATGGGAACTTCAAAGGAAAAAGTTAAATATCAGTGCCTGACATACTGTCAAGCACTGATAGTTAACTTATATGTGTTAAACTTACCTGTCATCCACTGTCCGTCTCCTTCTATCTTCAGTCTTCTGTCTCCTGTCTTGTATCCTCTTTCTTCTTGTCTTTTAGCTGTAAAAGTAAAATAAATATAAGTACAATTTTTCATCAAATAAGCCATACACTAGTTTAACCCCTTGAGTGCCAGAGTTGTATGCTTTACGCACATCTCTGAGGCTCAAGGGGTTAAATAGTTATTAGTGTGCGGGTGAATTTGAACATGCCTCCAGTTATTAAAATGTTTGCAACTGTGTAAAAATAAGTATTGCAAAATTTATTTAAAAATATATTTAGCTTTTTATTTGTCTCTGCCACTGTGGACGACCGCAGAGGCAGTGGTGAGACAGTGATGTGTGGCACAGACCCCCTCATTCTTCCCTCACAGGCCGATGCCCATTCCACACTGATGGAATTTGAATGGAGACTGCCTTTATATATGGGCAGTCTCTGTTCAAATTCCCTCACAGACATTGGCTGGGATGTTCTTACACAATTCTCAGCCAATTAGCTTCGAGTGGCGGTGCTTGAAAACTGGGTCTACAATTTGATCCGTAAAAAGTATCAATTAAATGTGTGTTAGCACTATCACACACCTTTGTATGGCTCTGGGATAGCTGTTCCATAGTTCTCAATATCAGACTAGGCCTCAGCCCACTGTAGTCTCTGTATATGGAGAAACGTCCAACGGACTAGCATTGACTCAGTCTGCAGTCAGTTTAGGAGACATGTCTCCAATAATGAACACAACCAAAGAGATTACTGACTCACACCTGCAGTCAGTAAGATAGGAGTCTGATAGAGACCCAGGTCTGCACTAGGATGGATGTCTGTCTCCCTTATTTTTGTGTAAGAAGATGGAAAATCCACAGACAGAGCACTCACTGGGCGAGCCCATTATAGTAACAAAATCTTATTAAAATGACATAGTAAAAACAATATGCTAAATTAAATGTACATAGTGACACTCCAAGGAGATTAAATCATAAAACCAGAGAGTGCATATAGTATACAATCATCAAACTATAACTTCTCCAGAATAATACACAATATGGAGAGTTTTATACAAAAAACTGGTGATCAGATAAGCACAGATCTCAAATTTCAAATTGGGTGCAGGTTTATATTTATAATCATTCAACACATACCGTAATCATACTTATATCTCATAATGTAAATGTGCACCTCAAACTCAAAATTTAAGGTGTGAGATGTGTGGACAAGCGCACTATAGATAGGCAAATCCAGATATAACCATTTTATAGGAAACCTATTGAAGATATCCCTATCAAAGTGTGCAATGCTACTAAACTATTTAATGATAATGAAGATACTGCAATATTGCTGGAACTGCCAGAATTAAAGACTCTGTTTGAGGATTTGGCGAGATTAATGGAGAAGGAAATGAGCACATGGTGGGAAATTACTACATTACAACAATATATGAAGGTTCAATGAATCCCTAGAGGATTGCACATACATAAATTGCCTACCTACATTAAAGATAATGCTGGGTTTATGGAGATGTGGAACCAAGCGTTAACCCTATGTTCCAATACCTTGATGCAATTAATAATTCATTATAAGGAAGATATTCTATCGAAGTTGCAACAAGAGATTAAAGGGAAATCAGTTATCATAACTGAATCTGGAAATGACCCAGATTTTTCTAAGCTTGATGACCAATTGTCTATCTTGAAAAGTTAGAGAATCAATAATTGAAGTTAAACAGAAAAAGTTTATTCATGATAAGGAAGATTATGATATTGATAGAGTCAGTAAATCTCCAAGTATAGATGCTTTCTCCTATACCAGAGGGAGATCTGGATGAAGATCAACATTAAAAGCGTAAAAGAGTAATCTTTTTACATATTGGACCAGATTCCATTAAGATTACAGATTAACATGGTACTGCACCAACCTGCCATTTTAACCTCTGTCTTCAGTACAATTGTAGATCTGAATAAATTTCTGCGAAAAATCACTTTGAGTAAATTTTTGGATACTGGAGAGGTTAATGACAAGGAAATAAATAATATCAACGTATCTCAGGATAGAATGTCTACACAGGTCTTAAATTCTAACATTGTTTGTGGCTCCTCAGCTCTAATGATGTCCATGGATATTTGTTTGTCCTCAGATCTATAAATTATGAGATCTAAAAGTGTTGCATTGGATTCTTGTGGTGATCTTACTCATGTGGATGCTAAATTTATGTCCACATCTGACTTTTATTTAGTTGCCATGAGAGGAGGAGTTTTGGACTCATTTCAATGTTTGATTGAGTCTGATCTATCTTGTCTAAATGACAACTGGGTTAAGGGTTCTTATAATCTAAGAAGATCAGAACACGAAGCCCTGGACCACTTAGCTGATATGAAAGAGGTGATCATTAAGAATGCAGACAAAGGAGGAGCTGTTTTGGTTCTAGATGCAGAGTTTTATCATACAGAGGCCCTAAGACAGCTACAGGATGCTGAAGCATATGGTCAACTTCCCACTAACCTTTCCAGGGACTTCGATCTCCTCCTGGGCTCTCTAATTGACAGAGATGTCGGATGTATTGTACTAACTTCAAGAGAAACAGAAATCTTGTTGGGGAAACATCCAATTACACTGATTTTCCACCATCTCCCAAAAATACACAAGTCATTGGAGAGCCCATAGGGGAGACCGATAGTCTCTGGGATAAGGTCATTGAATGAGAGGTTGGGAGAATGGGTTGACCATGTGCTTCAGCCTTTAGTTTTACGTTTACACAGCTAACTGCGAAACACAACTTATGTCATCATTAAGTTGGGAGATGTGAAGTGGTTAAATGGCTATTTGTGGATAAGTTGTGACGTCAAGTCACTGTATTCATGCATACCACATCAATTGGGACTTGAAGCGTTGCAGTATCATCTTACTAATTATAGTGCATATTCAGACGTGTTGATTGAATTCATTCTTCATGCAGTGGAGTATCTGCGAACACATAACTTTTTATGTTTGATGGCTCTTTCTATCTCCAGAGACATGGGACTTCAATGGGGGTGAAGTTTGCCTCCACTTACGCCAACCTGTTTATGGGTTGGTGGGAGGAGTCCCACGTCTTTGGAGATGTAAATCCGTACAGGGAAGAGATTATATGGTTTGGCCAATACATAGATAATTTACTGGTCATTTGGGGTAGGCAGTTAGAACAAGTTGATATGTTCATAACTTATTTGAACATGAATGAATGTTTTGGATCTCACCCTTTATGATGATATAGAAACAGGGGTTATCCATACAGATATTTTTCGAAAACCCACTTCAGGAAATAGTTTGCTGAGGGCGAATAGCTCTCATCCGAGGCACACTATTTTAGGTATACCAGTGTGTCACAGTTTTTGAAGACTCTCAGACTTAAGGTTTGGTAAAAACGTAACTTTACTAAAAGTTAAAGGCAGTCCCCGTAGGGTAAACATACATAACAATACAACATCAATAGATTATACAACGGGTTCTACCGGCCTTGCCTAAATACCGGGCAAGGCAACCCAAGTGACAGTATTAATGACAGGCTCTACCGGCCTTGCCTATACCGGGTAAGGCAACCGTGAGATGACATATTCCGGTTCTACCGGCCTTACCAATACCGAGCAAGGCAGCCCAATGGAATGCTGAATGTAGGCTCTACCAGCCCTGCCAATACCGGGTAAGGCAACCTTTAAGATGGTCAGTTACAAGGTTCTACCGGCCTTACCAATACCGGGCAGGGCAGCCCAAGGAGGTACTGTAGTAGGCTCTACCGGCCCTGCCAATTCTGGGTGAGGCAACCTACAGGATGGTAACGTACAAGGTTCTACCGGCCTCACCAATACCGGGCAGGGCAGCCTGAGCGAGTAGACCAGCTGTCAGGTGACTAAGACAGCAGAGAGCAAAGTATAGAGGTCTTACTCAGCAGAAGTCTATTGCCAGGGATAATCAGACAACTGCAAGGAAGTGGACAGTGACTGACCACAGTACTGGATGTTTCAGGAGCAAACCAACGTCCGCACGTTGGGACTAATGGTAAATAGCGCCACCAGATTTAATGGAGTAAACCAGCGTCCCCACACTGGAACCAACAATGTATCTCGCTACCAGTTTAATGGAGTAAACCAGCGTCCGCACGCTAGAACCAACAATGTATCTCGCTACCAGTTTAATGGAGTAAACCAGCGTCCGCACGCTGGGACCAACAAGGTATATCGCAACCAGGTTAGTGGAGTAAACCAGCGTCCGCACGCTGGAACCAACAATGTATATCGCAACCAGGTTTAGTGGAGCAAACCAGCGTCCGTACGCTGGAGCCAACAATGTATCTCGCAACCAGTTTAGTGGAGTAAACCAGCGTCCGCACGCTGGAACCAACAATGTATATCGCAACCAGGTTTAGTGGAGCAAACCAGCGTCCGCACACTGGAACCAACAATGAACCACGCAACCAGTTTAGTGGAGTAAACCAGCGTCCACACGCTGGAACCAACAATGTGTATCGCAACCAGGTTTAGTGGAGTAAATCAGCGTCCACACGCTGGAACCAACAATGTATATTGCAACCAGGTTTTGTGGAGCAAACCAGCATCCGCACGCTGGAGCCAACAAGGTATCTCGCAACCAGTTCTCGTGGAGTACCAGCGTCCGCACGCTGGAACCAACAATGTGTATGCAATAGCGAGGAGAACAATGTCGCCAGAACGACAGCTGGAGCGCGAGACTCAGGAACTCATACCGGTTAACCAGCACGGTGCTGGAACACAGGAACCCCGGAATACAGGCACACAGGAACACTGGAACACCGGAACGTTAGCATACAGGAACACTGGAACACTGCAACACAGGAACGTTAATGTACAGGAACACTGGAACACCGAAAGTAGTTTAAAAAGGCTGTGTGAGGAGGGCTAATGACAGACAGCCAATCATGAATACTCAGCAAGTGACAGACACAGAGCAGCACGAATCACGGGCACCGTGATACAGTGTGTCAGTTTCTCCATCTTTGGCGAACTGTTCCACCGATGCCTCTTTTGAGATACAGGCTAGAGAACTATATTGTAGGTTTCTGGAAAGGGGCTATGCACCATTGATGGCTTTGGACAGAGCCGTAAATGTGATAAAGCTAGCCTTCTAAAGACAAACACTGATACATCTGTGCATAAGAAAAGTGATGTTGTAGCTTCAGATAAGATAATTTTTTTCAATAGCTTTTAGTATGGAATTTGACAATCTAGTCAAAATTATTAAAAAAATCTTCCTGTTTTAAATGCAGATCCAGCTTTGCATAAGGTGGTGTCTAGAAGTTTCAGATTTGTGTCATGCAAGGCTCCAACACTGTCTAATATGTTATCCCCTAGCCTGTTTACTACTAAAGGTACATTGGCTTTCTGCCAAGGGTATGGTTAAATGTGGTGAGGGTCGATGTGGTTGTTGTGGACTTGTCAATGTTTCAAAAACATTTACATCTACTTCACAAGGCAAGCGGTATGAGATGAGAGGATACATCAACTGTGCTTTGAGAGCAATTATTTACCTGATTACATTCTCTTCGTGTAAGATGCAGTTTGTAGGAAAAAACATCAGGACCCTGAGACAAAGTATGAATGAGCATCTCAGTGACAATAGGTGTGAAGGATAAGGATCTGGTGTCTCCTTTCATTTCAAGGCTTGTGGCATTGACTCGTTCACTGTACAGGGCATTGAAAGGATGGTTTTGGGGCCTTGTGGGGGTGATTTGAATAGGAAGTTGTCCAGAAGGGAGGTTTTCTGGATTTTCGAATTGGGAACTAGGTACACTTTGGGTCTCAATAACGAATATGATGTATATTATTATATTTGATAGGTTAGATTAATTGTAGTGATGTATGTTTGGACTGGGTATTGTGCATAGGCATATTCCAGGTTGTATTTTGAGTGAATTCATCTGTCAAAAATATTGTACTTGTATATTTGTATAAAATGGATTTGCCTATCTATAGTGCGCTAGTCCACACATCTCACACCTTAAATTTTGAGGTTGAGGTGCACATTTACATCATGAAATAGAAGTATGATTACAGTATTTGTTGAATGATTATAAATATAAACCTGCACCCAATTTGAAATTTGAGATCTGTGTTTATCTGATCACCCTTTTTTTTTTTTATAATATGCTCCATATTGTGTATTATTCTGGAGAGGTTATAGTTTGATGATTGTATACTATATACACACTCTGATATTATTATTTCATCTCCTCGGAGTGTCACTATGTACATTTAATTTAGCATATTGTTTTTACTATGTCGTTTTAATAAGAGTTTGTTACTATTATGGACTCGCCCAGCGAGGGCTCTGTCTGTGGATTTTCCATCATCTTACACAAAAATAAGGGAGAAAAAAAAAACTTTTTTGGTTTCCAGTTCACACACATACGCCATGCTCATAACTGAGTTACTGGAATGTTGTTGAAGATCTTTGTGAAAAAACTGTGTGCGCTACGATCTGAGGTGGATTAAACCTCCGATCATATGTAGCACTGTTTGTACATATACATGTTTCAGGAACTCATAGATGAGTACAATGACGCTTTTTAAATTGCCCATTATGGTTTGATTATATGCGCTTTTAGTTTATTTATAATTTTTCTTATTTTTTTTAATCTTTTTTTGTGTTGTAATCCTGTGGTATTGGGCACTGAGGACGCACATTAGTTTATGTGTTTATTTATTTCACTTTTGAAGAATTCATAGTCGCACAGCTTTAAGAGTGTATATGTGTTAGACCATACACTGGTTTATGGTTTATAATTTTGTCAGATCGGAATATATGTATATTCAGAATAATTTTAAATTTGGGTAAGTGTTACATATAGGGATCTATTCGGTCCCCGTTATTAATGTATATGTTTTTCATATTCGGGATTGGTACTTTACCGGTAAATGGGTAGTGTATGTATATGATTCTTACATGTTTAGCTGGGGTGACTAGACAGTTAAATTTAAATTTATATTCACGTCTGTTTATGGAGATACTTTAGGTGGTATGACAGGGTTAAATCTACATGTATGTGAGTGTATGGAGTTTTTTCATTTGTCACTTTGCATATACTACTTCAGCTTGCTTCCTCAGGCCTTTGATCATGGTGATTGGGTGATGGAGATTTAAAGGTTAGAGCTCTCACCGAGGTTGGCATCTTTTATCATGAGTAAGTGCGTAACGCGTTGATCGATGCAAGGCTACATATTTGCATCTACTGATGTGCGGCTCCCAGATATGAGTCTCTCCATATGGTTGAAGAATTTGTAAAAATCTACTTTGGAGGTACATTGCACGTTTTAAATTTTTTAACTATGAATAAAGTTGTTCTTTATATTTGTGGATAAAACCTCTGATGTGCATTTTTTTGTAGCATTATGAATTTGCAGTTTTAAGCTAATGGGGAAAGCTTTAATATACGCACCTATGTGGTTGTCCTATTGTTGCATTATATGACAGGAGCTGTGGAAACATTGTATCGCAACTACTGTTTCACTCTGGACATCAAAATTAAAATGATACTGTCCTTGAATTGGAGGTAAAAGCTGCTGGATGCTGTGTGATATTAGTTGACCACCTCAAATAGTAGCCTGTCTTCCTCATAATCGACCCAATCTATTAACTCACTATGCTAATCCATTCACATCTGGTGGAAAAAGCTTTGGTGTGCAATGAAAAACTCTGAGGAATCATTGTCATCGTCATCACCACTATCACCACTTTCACTCTTCATCTCTCTCACCCTCCCTTTTGCCACTTTCCCTATTCATCCTTCCCACGCTTCCTTTCATAGCTTTCACTCATCATGCCTCCCACCCTTCATTTTGATTGGGTGTTACTGCACGGGAAATACTTTGGTACTATTGCTAGTATATATGCAATACACATTTTTGGTTAAATAATTAACCCAATGAAGCTTTCAGGAAAGTGAAAAAGTAAAATATACTATGCGCATAATCTTTTTAACTTTGTTAACTTTGTCATAGCCTTCATTTTATTTGTTGAAATATTTTATGTTATAAAAGAATCTTATGAATGTTTTCTTTAATAAAAGTTAGATATTTTAAACTTTAATTAAAGAGTTTTCACTGAATTGTGAATAACATATTCCACATTTCTGTGCTCTGAACATTTATGTAAAAGATGTTTGGTTTAATATTTTATTTGACACAAAGTTTTGATACATAAAATTCATTAAAAGGTTCTCAGACTATGAGGAATAGAATTTTGCATAATACACTTAATTCTATTTTACTTTTATACACTACTGCACCCTTATGTTCTGATGGTGGCCCAAGAGAAGACAAATAAGTTGAATAACACTATTGCAGAAAATGGAAGAAAACAGGTCTACCTTAAATACATTTATGTTTAATTTAATGTGAAATAGCCTAAGTATCCATCAAAATCATAATTGAGAACAAAGATAAAAATAAGGAATTTGGAGAAGTAGAAATAAGTAATCGGTTCTCAGTTTTGTGGGAAGGTGAAGAGGTATATGTAAGAGATAGCTCTGCCTCTGAACCCTCAGAAACCATAAGAGTCTTTTTTGGGGAAGGATCCAAGAAAAGAAAAGGAATTATAGATGTTTACTTAATAAGCGAAGCTTTGAGAAGAAAAAGAGAAGAGGAAGATCTAGAAGAGGAACCAGGGGAGGCCAAAAAAATAAAAAATACAGAGTAGGTTTAAGGTCTGGGTACTTCCTAGATGGAATATATAATTTGTCTAGTGTAGATTTGAATCCAGAGCAACTTTCACTGTTGCAAACGAGTTTAAAGTTTGCACTGACTGCAACCCCAAATGATTTCACATTTTTTTATTGATTTACAAAAATTTGTGAGAAAAATAACTCTAATATAGTTTTTTGTAAACAAGAATGCTGAAGATGAAAAGTAGAAAGAGGGGGAAGAAGCGGGTGAGGATGAAGAAACCCTAAAAATATTGGAAGATTTACAAGGTGAAAACTTTTTAATGGAATACTTACAAAAGGATATGAATAAAGAAGGTGAAAAAGTGGAGAATCTCAGTATCATTAATTCCCATCATTGTAGAGGACCCTATATAGAGTCATTTGCAAAACTTGTGATAGTACATTATAATAAAGAAAAATATAATAGAAAGAGTAAGAAATATAATCTGACATTGCAAGAAAGGCAAGCAGTCAACGACCTGTCCCTCAGTGATCAGCTATCTGAGAAGCAGACAAGGGGGGTTCTGTAGTAATACAGGACACCGAAAAGTATCTGTTGGAGGGAAGCTGATTACTGGGGGACAGGACTTCATATTGTAAATTAAATGCCAACCCTCATGATGATTATCAAAAACAATTGGTTTCCTTAATAGATGGGGCACTCAAGAGGGGTATTATCACCAAGGAGGAACACAGGTTCATTAATATATCTGAGCCTGTGGTTCCTTTTTTCTACCACATTCTAAAACTGCATAAAGCAGTGGTGGACCCTCCTGGGTACCCTATCATTTCTGGAATCAATTCTTTTACAGCAAACCTGTCAGTGTATATAGAACACTTTTTGCAGAAATATGTGCAAACATTACCATCTTACATCCTAGATATGCAGCACATTTTGGAAAAGGTTTCTCAATTTGAATGGTGTGAGGGATGCCCTATCTGGGCTACACTGGATGTGACTGCCTTTTATATCTCTATACAGCACAATTGTGGTTGGTGGTGGTAGAATTTTTTCTGAATAAGGATCAAGATATGCACATACAACAAGAAGAATGTATTTTGTTATGCACAGATTTCATTCTCAAACTATTTTTATAAATACCAAGGTGATTATTATTTTTAAACACAAATGATTTGCCCCCGCATACACCAATTTATTTATGGGTTACTGGGAACATCTGGAAGATCTTTCCCAAGGCACATGCGGGGGCAGTCTGTTGCTGTATGGCAGATTTATAGACTATATCATTTTAATTTGGGAAGGTAATGTAGCGTCACTGCAAAGTTTTTTTAAACTGACTTAACACTAATAATAGAGGAATACCTTTAACATATAATATTAGCAAAGAACAAATTACATTTTTGGATGTAATGTTCCAAATCTCTTCAGAGGGACAAATACAGAGTACCATCTATAGAAATGAAGTCTCGCGTAACCCCTACATTGAGGGGTTGTCATCTGCCTAGATGGCTAAACAATGTACCCTATAGCCAATATCACAGATTGAGGAGGAATTGCAGTAATTAGGATGACTTCTTAAATAAGGGAGAGCAATTACAACAGGATTTTGCAGAGAGAGGATATACAACAGAAGTGGTCAGTACAGCTTTTGATAGGGCCAAAAAAAATAGTGAGGAATAAGATTCTGTCCGTAAAAAAAGAAAAATGAAAAACAAAGTAAACAAACTAAACAAAATTCCCAATGGAAAAAAGAAAACAATCCATATATAACTCAGTATAGTATATTTGCCAAAAATATTGAGACAATTATAAGAAGATACTGGCGAGTACTAAAACAAGACCTTCTATTAGAGAGTATTTTAAATGAAGGGCCTACATGATTTACAAAAAAGTAAAAACATTAGAGGATATATAGTGCCAAGTAGGACAAAAAAGTTAGTAGAGAGGTGTCAACAGGATTTCTTCCAAAATTAAAAAGAAATTACAAGTGTAATAAGAAAAGGTGTTTTGGTTGCAAAAATACGGGGCACAGGGTTACGAGTTTCAGTGGGATTAATAATGAGGAGTTTAAGATACAGCAATTTATAAATTGCGATACTACCTTCATCACATATATGATTTCTTGCCCATGTGGCAAGGGATATGTGGGGAGGACAACTCGCCGATTGAGGCGAAAACTAGGAGAATATCGTAGGAAAATTGAACGAGGGGATACAGATCATAGTGTCTCAAGACAAATATGGTTCTATCCATAACTTTCAAATGAAAGGTATAGACCATATAAATTTGACTGTTCCTAATACGTATCAATTTTTATGCAAAAAGGATTCACAAGTTGGGAACCCTGTCTCCAGGGGGACTCAACAAAGAGTTAGAGTTGGGTAGTTTAATATAAATTTTATAGATGATATATGTTAGAGAAAATAGATTTAGCGATGAATCTCAGAACCTGTTCTCATAGATATGTATCTGTATTAATCCTATATCTTTGCATTAGAAACTGTTGGAATGGTTTTAGAGATATGGGGGATGCAATGTAGGTGATATATTAAGGTTTTGTGTGTCACTTAATGTGTTGGATTATTATAATATCCCATATATGAATGTAGAAATATTTCCCCTTCTCTGGGAGTTCTTGAATATATAACATGGATACGGAGGTGTTTTATCTGGGGGACTTAACCGTTTGCTTTGTGAAGGTGCATCAGACAAGGCGAGTGGTGGTGGATCCTTTAGACCGGCCAGGATCCATGTATATGTTAATGTTTTGGTCCTGGGAGGCATACACAAGTCCTGACTTGTAGTTTCTATAGAAACATGTTTGGTTAGTATGGAGGAGTTTGGTCAGATGGGAAGCATGCACGCACCACAGGGTGTATTATGTAGGGCAGAGACATGTTGTGGAGCTAGACTGAACAGGAAGGAAATCAGAGTTGTATTTGCATCTTGGGACTGAAAGTGGAACTACCACCTCCACTAAAGTCGCCCTGCAATACTTGATATTGTAGACCTTTGTTTGGTGACAAATCAATGCACACCTTTTTCAGTCTCTTTTTTGTTATTCAACTCTCCATACTTCTCTGTGTAACCTTTCATTTTTGTGGGCTTTGTTATTCATTATCCATGTTTTACATCCTATATAATAATTCTCTAGGATGTTTGTCATGATGTTTAGGCAGTCTCTGCTGCGCATGATTGCATCACGTGAGTGAGTCAACGCAAGACTGCATCGCATGGAGCAGTGAGGTAGCGGCCTCTTAACCCTTTGTGTGCCAGAGGGGTACGCTATATATTGCAATGCAGTGCATTGAGTACCCCTCTGGCACTCAAAGGGTTAACATTACCCGGATCTTGGCCCATGTACATGGGCTTTTACACTAGTAAGAACATAAACAAACATAAGAACTAGGAGGACACTTTTTCTATGTTGAATGGAGGATACTGATGTAAGCTCTTGCTATTTTTTGGTTGATCAAGGTATCAGTTACTGTTGGCTTTTGCAGAGTCAAATGTCTTTTTGTAGTCAGTGAAGGCTATTCATAATGGAAGGTTGTATTCATTATTCCTCTCTGTAAAACTTATTGCAGTGTGTGGATATGGTCCATTGTATTTAAACCACTCCAGAGGCCTGCTAGTTTTTTTTTGGATTGTGCTGCATTAAGTATTGTGTCCATTCTTCTTGATAGTACCTTTGTGAAAACCTTATAGACAACTGGCAATAGGCTTATTGGTCGATAGTCACCTTTTTCTGCAGTAGGATGACTTCTGCATTTTTCCTCAATTTGCTGAGTAGTAGGTATTTTGAAAATAGTTTAGCTAGGGCCTTGAATATGGGTTGACCTCCGAATTTCAACAATTCAGTAGTGTTTTTATCAGGTCCAGCTGCTTTTGTAATTTTTCATTGATTTTATTGCATCTCCTACTTTTTCTGCCAAAATGGCTGACACAGTTTCAGCCTCTGGCACTGCATTAAATTTTTGTTCTTCATCCTTATAAAGATTTTAGTACAATTCTTCCACTCAATGTTGTATTTGTTGTTGAATTTTGCTGTTGTACCATCTTCAAGCTTTAATGCAAACATCTAGCTCCTATGTGTGGGAATCTTTCATTTTGCTTTTAGCCCTTGATTTTCTTCCAGTGTCCTATTAATGAGCGCAACATTTAATTTGCAAATTTATTGTTTTAATCTTCTCCTTATGGCCTTACACATTTCTGCATTTCTGCATATGCTACCCTGTTTCTAATATTACCATTTTGCTTAATTTATTGCTGCTTTTTCATCATGGAATGGGAAATGTCTGTGTCTGGAAGGCAGTGCAGCGATTTATATACATACACATATATATATAACTTCAGTCCATATTTTGGTAAGCACACCCAAAGAAAAAAACACATTTAAAATTGATGGAGTGCAACCAATTTTTACCAAAATAGCTAAAAGCAAATATACAATTGGTGCACATCCATATTTTCATAATTTTTAATCCTTTACTCTGCAGAATCTTACCTGCATTTCACCATTACATTGATGATGAGGATTTAGTCACATAATATGGCCATAGTATCCTAAGCTTAGCACCAAGCTAAGGTAACCCATCATAGGCAAGTCCTAAACCTTAATATACTTTGTTTTAAGGGCTGAAACTCCTGCTTTAGGTGGTTATTAACTTTAATTTACTTCATCCTGAGAGCTGAGTCTTTCAACTTTACTCGTTAATGGAGAGAGACTCTCTGACAGGCATATAATGTCCTAAAGACAATGAACATTGCACCTGGAGCTGTGAGGGGTTCTTAAACCAGTAGAAGCTGGTCAAACCTCCTAAAGTACAATTCCAGTGCAGGTTTTGGTAAGCACACCCAAAGAAAAAAAAACACATTTAAGATTTCTTTAGTGTAACCAATTTTGACCAAAACAGAAAAAAAGTAAATACACAAAGTATTGGTGTACATCCATATTTTCATCATTTTTAATAATTTACTGTATGGCATCTTGCCTGCATATCAGCACTATATTTATGATGAGGATTTAGTCACATACACAGTATACATAAATATATATGCAGAAAAAGATGATTCAGCACTCACAGGACTTCAGAATCAAAATGAAGCTTTATTGTGTAGTGTAAAGTTTCGATGTGCCAGTGCACATTTTTGTCAGGACAAGTGTATGTGGTACACATCCCCCTATATATACAGAATCAAATCTCATGTCAGAAACACCTGGAATGACATCACAGATGATGTGGGTAATCCTAAAGTCCAACATATTGTGTGATGACAGATAATTGTCTTATAGTTGTCTAGAAACATAAGAAGATCTAGCATACAAAAAAGTACAAAACAAATGTATGGACCATGTGGAGAAATAAATAAAATATTGCGATGTACCAATGGCAAATTTCATGAATGAGTTCCGTACTCCACAGTGAGTTCAAAAGTCCACACCATCCCCTCTGTTATTCAGAGAGGGAAGTGCTAGTTACCATGATTGAATTGAACAAATAGAGTCAAAGGAGACCACAGTGATAGATCACAACAATAGCAGTAAAGTGGCATGAATGGAGTACAATACACAGAGATGGTTAATCTGGTGAATTAAAGGACCGTCAAAACTGACACTGATCACCATATAATACTGTACAACTGCTGTGTAACCCATGAGCCATCTGATGTAAAAAGCACACATATGTCGCACTCTGGTGCATTGTGCAGCATCGCTCAGTAGACAAAATGGGATAACAGTACTGCTTCAGGGCAGAACAAAGAAATTTTGCAGAGTGACAAAGTAAAGGCATACAAAGTAGTCCTAAACCGAGGTACATATTAGGTCCAGGGATTACACCGGGGACTGTTTAAAGGCAAAGAACTGATGCCTACCGTATACTGCAGTGGCAAACAGAACCTAGGGCATGTAGAGGCTATCCACATCTCCTGGTCTATATAGTCAGTAGAAAATAACAGGGCTAAATTAATGGTGGTCCTACAGTTGCCTGTTAGCTGACCTTAAAAGTCGCTGCAACAAGGTTGTCAGAGTCACCACTTTAGTGGTCAAACTGGAATATCCTGTATCCAAAAGATGTATGACATAGACAGACACATAAAGCCCTCATGATCCCACAAGTCATGTGCAGATAGGCTGACTTGCTCCTCGAGATGCTGACTGGTGTAGCCTATAGTCAGGACTATCTGTTGTTCACAGCAGTGTGTGTAGAAAAGGTGAAATTATGATAGTCTTTGGGGAGATGATATCATGGTGGTATATCCAATACACTTCCCTTTGTAGTAATTTCTTATTCCTATCACCTCCCCTGCATAGAGTGGGAATCTGTTCGATCAGCATAGTTTTAATGCTGACCAGGCTATGTCCTTTATCTAGCCAATGTCTGGTCACAGGTTTGTCAGAATGCCCTTTGCTAAGTGCTTGTCTATGATTGGCCATTCTTTCTCAGAAGGTGGTGGATGTTTCGCCAACATAATATAGTCCACAGAGACACATAATAAAGTACAGTACAAAGTCAGTGGTATCAGTGAGTCGTTGCTGGATATTAATCTTGGTGTTTTTGTGTGGATGCCTGAATACTGATCCTGTGATCATGGAGTTACATGTGCTACATTTAATGCATCTTATGCATCCAGCTTTGGATTTAGGGAACCATTTATCCTTTGTGTCTGTCCTGTTTGCAAGTGTTCTAGGTTCCCACCTTATAATGCCAGTTTTGACCAGAATGTCTCTTAGCCTCTTTCCCTTTCTGAAGGCAACAAAAGGGGGTTGCATGGTTTCAAAAGGCAGTGAAGAGTCTGAGGTCAGTAACGGCCACCATTTCTTCACATAGTCTTCTTAACTCCTACAAAATCTCAATCAAGATGTACCTAGATGTGATCCTGATTTTCTACTGCCCATATGATTCTTACAGATACAAGAGAATTACAATAAGGTTATGTTTTGTATCCTGAGTGAAGTGTCTTTATACTGGAGATTTCATAGACTGAAAGGTTCCTGTGAGACTACTGCTACTACTACTACTACTACTACTACTACTACTACTACTACTACTACTACAGTACATTACAGGAAAACTCTGTGTTTGTTTCAGAACCACCGCCAGATTGCAATAAAAGAATAAAGTGCACACCAGCTGGTGTAGTACCCACCACACCTCAGTATATGCGTGTTCCTTTTGTTCTTGCACATGTTGGAGTGTGTGAAAAATAACACTGTACGTCAAGTTGTACCACTTACCTATTTGTCTTGAAATTATGCTTTATTGTTTGACTGAGTAGAGTCTGAGGCAGGCTCAGCAAGGCTCATCCATCTCAAGTAGCAAAGATCATCTTCCTGTGTGTGTCACGTATTCACTTATCAAT
The DNA here is from genome assembly GCA_037306005.1 of Rhinophrynus dorsalis. Taxonomy (NCBI): domain Eukaryota; kingdom Metazoa; phylum Chordata; class Amphibia; order Anura; family Rhinophrynidae; genus Rhinophrynus; species Rhinophrynus dorsalis. Next base: position 148,660,528 of record CM074723.1, read on the forward strand.
CAATTTTTCTTTAATCTCTCCCTTCTCCCTTCACACCCACACCTAGCTCACTCTCTTTGCCTAACTAGCATCTATATTTGAGATGCTTTCTCTTTGTCTCTCTCTCTCTCTCTTTCCCCAAATACAAACTCTAAACACCCAGAACATTGACACCCTTTTTATAGTAGCACAGTGGAAATACATGACACTTTTCACAGGAAGCGTTATTTTTCTCATGTTTTTCTTTTGAGACAAAACATTTCACCAATCCCTACTACCAATGTTACAGTTGTCAATTAATTTTAAAATCCTTCAAAACACTTCATTTAATACATCAATAGTATCTGATTTCATTAAGCTCTGTACTAAGACTCTGCATTCATTAAAATCCTGGAAGACTTTTGTAAACATATCTGTGCTGATGGGCCTTAATCACTTAGTGGAAAACTGCACAAGGAGAAGTTGAAATTCCACATTACATTTAGTTTATTATGCAGATTATAGATTCCACAAATACACCCAAAAGAAAGTCCAGGGTAGCAACCTGATGGAGATGTGCTATGGTAATATTCTTCCATGCCAAAGGAATCTGGCAACTTAACCAAGACAATGAGGGGCATGAAATAATCCAAATTTTGGTAGATTGTCAGAGGACTGGACTGCACTTAGGTACACAATGGCTGCACAGGATTTGAACCTATACACAAATGGTAATTCTGCACTCACCTTACAACGTTTGGAGCCTAGGATGGAAAGAGCCACCCTATGATAAACTGACATCATCAGCATGCTTTTGCACTCAGGCACAGTGCGAAATGTACATAAGGAGATCAGGCGATCTAAGCAACTGTTTTTCTACACCTATTTCAGGAAAGCACAATGAGGGGCCATGGCTATTCCTCTTGTCCTGCCTAAACCCTTTATCATCCAGTGCATCAAAACATATCCTCCCAACACACAACAAACCCCCTTTACCACTCCATTACCATGCAAGTTTGCAATGCAGTGAATTGCAAGCTTGTTGGCAAGGGATCCGGAAATGTACATTACAGTAAATAAATGAACCCATCCCTAATAATCCATCCCCCTTCACCCGCACTATCCTAATCTAACCTCAGACTAACCCTTTATTGCCAGATCTTCTTGAATTAGCAAAACCCACAACTGAGAGAAAATTGTTATAAAAGTTAAACATTCAACTTTTATGGCCAAAATTACCTGATCAGATGGCGAGTTTAAAGCAATCACCCCATATGTTTATAATCACTTATGAATTAAGTAAGTTAATCTGGGGAAAAGCCCTCTTATTGATTTACCAAATGTCCAAAGAAGAGGGACCAGGACCCCCTCTCCATTTGGGAAATGAAGTTTAAAAAAAGGTTACGATGATTTCCATAGCCCCCATATTAATACCCTCAAAAAAGAGAAAGAAAGCATAAAATAAGTTAATGTGAGGCTGGAGACAACATATTATTTAAAAAGTAATCAAAGTCCTCTAAAATATCCCACCATCCCTTTTATTTGTTTTTGTTTAAGCTAAAAAGCATTCACCTGGATGTCAGCAATCCAGTGATGTTCACGATGCCCTGGGTCTCCAGATCAGATACCTAAAGAAATGTAGAAAAAATAAAATTAAATCAAAACTCCAAAAATCTGCAACCTCTGTCACCAAAGCTAAAATTAAAAGAAAAATCAACCCAATCACAGAAGAGAAGAAGGGATGATGCATCTGAAAAACATGACCCTTTTATCTGGTTGCTGGTTGGATACTGTGAGTGACATCTTGTTTATGCAAGATTTCTCAGCTTACGATAGAAGAGGTGGTTGAATGGAATAATGTAATGTTTTACAATTACTTAATTTCTCCATTGTTAGTATAATACAAATGCATTACAATCAATTCCAGTAACAGATATGTTAACTGAGGGGGCTCTCATATGTGAGGCCCATCCTATAATGATCCCAGTCTATATCAGCCTGCTCTTAGTACATGTTCCCCAATGTAAGAAGAAACCAATGCACAACTGGACTCAATAAAATCTAATTACGCATCAGAGAAATTCCTAGCCCATAGGCACAAAGGACAACTGGGATAATGCTGGGGCAAACCAGTCAAACAGTAAAGCAAAACATAAGTATTCATTTGGTTTAAATGAAAGTTGAATACTAGAGAGGCCTTGAAAAAGAAGAAAGGAGAGCACACACCATTTGAGAGTAACCTCTAGATAATATGAGATCAGTATTGCAAAATGATTGTACTTACAAGACCTTTTCTTGTAAGGGATGAAAACTAATGTGGTCTAGGATCTGCCACCTTCCATCTACCAATATTGGATCCGCTCTGTAAACCCAACAGAGTCCGGATGATAATCCTGGATTGTCCTTTGGTAAGAGAGAAACACTTATCTCATGAGCTTTTCTGTCACCTCAGCTATTTATATCCATCCACCAAGAAACAGCCCACACCTTCTCACACATGCAAATCCTGCTCTCACCTGCTTTACCTGACTGCAACTCTTCTCATGGCTGCAGGTGACATCTCTCCCAACCCTGGCCCCACTTACATACCCACCTGTGTCTGTCCTAGACTGCAGCTTACCCGCACCTCTTGCGGGGCAGACCCTAGAAATCTGCTGGCTGTTCCCTGCCTCCCCCCATCCCTTCCACCCTTCTCCTGTGCATTATGGAACGCTCGCTCTCTACTAAACAAACTCCACACTGCCCACGACCTTTTCCTCTCTAAGTCTCTAAACCTATTTGCTATCACTGAAACCTGGCTCTCACATTTGGACTCATCTGCCGAAGCTGCTCTCTCCTATGGTGGCTTATCTTTCTCCCACACTCCTCGCCCTAATGGCAAGGGTGGGGGTATGGGACTTCTTCTCTCTCAGTTCTGCCGCTCCAGGCCTCTGTCCCTTCCTCCCTCAGTCTCCTTCACCTCTTTTGAAGTGCACGCAGTCCAGCTCTTCTCCCCTGTCCCTCTTCTGGTAGCCGTGATTTACAGGCCCCCAAGCAACCCTTCCTCCTTTCTCTCTGAGTTTGAAACTTGGCTCTCTGTCTTTCTGTCCTCAGACACTCCCACATTACTCCTTGGAGACTTCAACCTACACACTGATGATACATCCTCATCTAGTGCCTCCCGCTTTCTCTCACTGACCTTGTCCTTTGGCCTTCAACAGTGGACTGCTGCCAGCACTCACAGGGATGGTCACTGGCTAGATCTAGTTCTAACCAGAAACTGCTCAGTCTCTGACTTCACAATTTCCCCATTTCCACTCTCTGACCATCATCTTATCTCCTTCACACTATCTCACACACCTTCCCCTGCCCTCCCTAAATCACCCATCCTAACCAGGAACCTACACTCGGTCAAACTACCAGACCTGATATCGACTGTGCAGACTTCCCTCTCTTCTCTCTGCTCTACTGCTACTACTACTACTAACATAGACACTCTGGTCCACGAATATAACACCACATTAATGTCCTCCTTGGACCTGCATGCTCCCCTTCAACGTCGACACTCCCGCCCCAGGAATCCCAGACCCTGGCTAAATTCAACAATCCGCATGCTACGCACCTGCTGTCGAGCTGCGGAACGTCTTTGGCGAAAGTCTCATTCTTTTGCCAACTTCCACCATTACAAATTCATGCTATCCTGTTTTAACACCACTCTGACCCAGACTAAACAGAAATACTTCTCTCAGATTATCACTACCCACAAATCTAACCCCCGTGACCTCTTTAAAATCTTCGATTCTCTTCTCAAACCTCCAAGCTTGAACTGCTCCTCCTTCTCCAACACTCCACAGGACTTTGCTGACTTTTTTAAAAGCAAGTTACAGTCCATCCAACAAATGATGGGATCTACATCTTCTCCTCCTATGCCTCTGATTCCTAGTCCACCCCGAGCAACCCTCAGCTCATTCTCCCCTATAACAGAGGAGGAGGTATCTTTTACTATCCTCCTCTCCACCCACTACCTGCCCCTCAGATCCCATGCCCTCTCACCTTCTTAAGGCTTTGCAAGTACTCTTGCTCCCAGCCTTACTAATATCTTTAACTCCTCTCTCTCTACCAGAACTTTTCCATCCTCATTCAAACATGCAATAGTCAGACCTATACTCAAAAAGCCCTTACTCAACCCCACCTGCCTTTCAAATTACCGTCCGGTTTCTCTCCTCCCCTTTACATCTAAGATCTTGGAACGCCTGGTATTCTCCCGCTTGATCTCTTTTCTCAATAGGAACTCTCTTCTCGACCCTTTACAGTCAGGTTTCCGTTCCAACTATTCTACCGAGACAGCTCTAACAAAAATCACAAATGATCTACACACAGCAAGGGACAAAGGACACTTTAGTACACTAATCCTACTAGATCTATCTGCTGCTTTCGACACTGTTGACCATGCACTCTTACTGGACACACTGCATACACTTGGCATCCGTGACACACCTCTAGAATGGATTTCCTCCTATCTCTCTAAACGTACTTTCAGTGTTTCTTTTTCTAACACTTTCTCGTCTCCCCTCGACCTCTCGGTAGGTGTACCTCAGGGATCAGTCCTGGGACCACTTCTTTTTTCACTCTACACACTCTCACTTGGTGACTTCATCTCATCTCTTGGATTTAATTACCATCTGTATGCAGATGACACACTAATCTATCTCTCTGTCCCTGACCTCACTCCAGCTGTGCAGTCTCGAGTCATTCAATGTCTCTCAGCCATTTCATCATGGATGGCCCACCGCCACCTTAAACTTAATATGGCTAAGACAGAGCTGGTGGTGTTTCCTCCTAAAACCCATCCACCAACCCCCTTCTCCATCACAATAGGAAACTGTGTTATACACTCAGCATCCAAAGCACGCTGTCTTGGGGTCATACTTGATTCTAAACTAACCTTCTCCCCCCATATCCAAGCTGTCACTAGAACTTGTCACTTCTTCCTAAAAAATATTGCAAAAATACGTCCATTCCTCTGCCTATCAACAGCTAAAACACTATCTCAGGCACTTGTTCTCTCTAGACTTGACTACTGCAACATTCTACTCTCTGGTCTTCCTGCTTCTCATCTCTCTCCACTTCAGTCTGTTATCAATTCAGCCACAAGAATCACCACATTTGCTCCCAGATACCTTCCATCTCATCTCCTCCTGAAATCCCTCAACTGGCTACCTATAAAGTATCGTATTTCTTACAAGATTCTCCTCCTCTCCTGTAAGTCACTCTGTTCTTCAGCACCCTCTTACATTTCTGCCCTTATCTCCCGCTACACCCCTTCCCGTCCCCTACGGTCTTCTCAAGGGTTCTTCCTGTCCTCTCCCTACACAACTCGAGCCATCTCTCGACTACAATCTTTCTCACTGGCTGCTCCTCGACTCTGGAATGCCCTCCCCATCACCATTCGCCAATCATCCACAATCATCACTTTCAAGCAACTCCTCAAAACCCACCTGCTCAGGGAGGCATCTCAATAGCAATGTCCTCCTTCTGCACACTGACAGTCACATCAGAATCCTTCTGCACTTCTTTCACCACACCTTGTACCTGCACTTATAATACTCCTCCTAGTGTCTCTGTTTGTCAATATGAATTCAGCCTAGATTGTAAGCTCCTTGGGGCAGGGTCCCTTTCTTAGTGTATGATTCCCTTGCTGCACTTTCCCTCACAAATAATGTAATGATTGTACTTAACCTTAATGCTCTTAACCCCAGTTCTGTCGTTTTTGTATTGTATTATTTCAACTTCTGTTAAGCGCTGTGTACATGTAGGGCGCTATATAAATAAAGATACATACATACATACATACAGAGCACATCTGTTGGTAATAGTGCCCCACAAAGGACCCCAAATGGATTAAATTCACCAGATGATATGGTGAACTGTACACATACAAAGCCCAACCTGGCTTGAAAATGAACACCAATAAGAAGTGGCAAGATGAAAATATGTATATATACTTTTATTATAGTCTCCCATATCCCAATAATAATAAAATCAGAAATGAAAATAAAATAAATTGAGTCTTTGGCTCTTTATATTCAACACTTATAAAACAATGCAATAAAAAAAATTGTGACTAGACTGGATTGTATACACAGAGGGTGTCAGAACGGATCTTCTATGAGGATATATGGACAAGTATAGTGGGACACATTGTAGGAGACAGTAAATAGACTGATAGAATTGGCCCCTGAGAGAAAAAGCATGCTTCAATAAAAGCTAGTGTAGAGCTCGGCTTATGCTTCCTCTATCCAGTTTGGGTGTCCCCTTACTTGATTACTATGTAGAGTCTTAGCACATCATCTCCAAGTGCAAATAAACCTTCATCTGGATCTTTTCCTTTTCCTCTTCACTCCGATTCAGACCCTCAGTCTCTGGTACACGGATCCAGCGTCTTCAGTCACACGTAGCAGGTGGAGTCTTGGTTTTCTCTTCTTCAATGCGTTTCTGCACTATCTTTGCACCTTCTTCTGGAAAGGGCCTGTAATGGCCCATGAGCTTTTCCTGACTTATAGTTATCCTGACCAATCAGAAGTCAGGCATGAATATTCATGCGAGGATAGCGGGAACTGATTTGTAGTATTAGTGGCACAAAAAACTGAAAGGATTTAAAAAACTATTCAAAACCATGCTGCCTGACCTGGATAGTCACTCACCAAATCCCAAAATATACAAATATTACTTTATGGTCTGGCGAATTGGTGTTGAATATAATAATCTATTTTTAGTATGAGTATAAAAATCGCAACGATATTCCTAGATAATATATAATAATCAATCCACTTGTCTTGATTTCTTCTATATATCTCACAACTTGTAGATTTCCTAAGTTTCTATAGCTCCATTTTGTATTTAAAGGGAAAGTTCTTAATAGGAAAACATCTTTAAATGGATAATATCCTCTTATTGTAATTGGGTTTATACACTATTTATTGTTTGTCCAAATTTTCTAAATCTACCAATCAGATAAGGACACTTCGGACATGATCCCAAAATTTTCTCTAATTAGTCTATTCAATACATGGGACCCACCTCATGCATATCAAAGGTATAACGCATACCAAACATAAAAAGAATACAAAACCTATGGCAATCACACACAAGAAGAAACACTAACATGTACCCTAAAAAATCTATACTGAAACATGAGACAGCCTATTCTATCTATAACATCCCCGCTTACCCTATCTAAACGATTGATCGTTATATATAAAAAATAAAAATATGAAAAATGAATGTGATATTAAAATGAATATAATATCAAAAGTTCCTCCAGACAGAAAAATCTTACATATTCAATATTTTTTACTCCACAACTTCCTAAATCTAAGGTGTGTGAATTTAAATCCTTATTTCTTTCTCTCCTATTTGTGATACATTTGTTACATAGATCTTATATTGGCTTCACAATAATCCTCTGATATATGCTGTGTCAAACGAGATGAACTCTCTGCATCCCGTTTCTTAACACTGAGGCTCCAATATCCAATTTGTTTTAAACCAGCAAAACACGGGTGTTTTGGTGCTAATACTGCACTCACATATTACCCTTAACTCTATTTGTTGGAACGTGTACTCGAATGAATTAATCTATTACACCGCTTGTAACAGTTTAGACTCACGGTTACCACGTCCGGTTTTCCAAGTTTGTTTGCTGGTAAGGTGTTCTTAGGTCTCCTTTCAGCCTAATCCTGTGTGTTACGAGTTTGTGTTATTATTTGATCACCAACTTCTTTCAGGACTCCTTCCCGTCGTCCTCAGTGTCTTACGGGTTTGGATACTTTTTCGATCACAGTCTTCATGGATTTCTGTCTGTCCGTCCAGAGGTGCTGTCCTCCAACGCATTTCAAAATCGCCTGATTTCTTCCTCAAGGAGAAAAAACATGTAATGGAGATCTCCCACCTGTCTGTTCCTATATACCTACATACTCCTCCCCCCAGGTGTCTCAGTAACTCCGAATAATCACGTAACACTAAATCAATGGTGCACATTAAAATCACAATACAATATGCAACATTTTCTCCTTAAGGCACAATGTGTACAATATAATACTCTAAATGTTATTAATAATGTCTCTACAAGTCCACGCAATAATATTAAAACAATGCACGTTTCTTAAAGGGACACTTCTATACATAACTATTCAGACCATGCACATCTCTTAAAGGTATATTGGTTAATATACTGTATCAAATCTTCTTCCACCCCATACTACTGGTTTGTTACAACACTAGACCCTAGTATAAATATTAAATCAACATCATATAACAGTTGTTTTTAAACATAAATTTGTGCCAAAACTATCTAATCCATCATACCTCTTTAACTCGAGGTGTGCATTCTCCGAAATGTAGTCCCTAATCTCTGCTCCTATTTCAAGTAGTACTGGGAATTGATTTGTATTTACAGAAGATTTGTTCAAGAGTATAAATTCTACATAAAATCTAATCTAACAAAAAAATAAGTATGACATTACTGAAATATACAAAAAACAGGGTATATAAACAAAATATATACAAAGGATTATGTGGTTAGCTGTTACATGTCCAGAACTATATGTAACCAAAGATCTTGAGTTTAGAGTGAAATAAAATGCGATAATAATGGGTGCTTCATAATCATTTAGGAGCCTTACTAGAATGCTGTGTAAGTTTTAAAAATCCTAAAGTTAGCATTGCAATAGCAGATCTGAAAAATTTCAGCCGCATAAGTGGAGTCCGCACTCACCATCCCTTATCAGTATTACTTTAGATACCTACTTGGGTCATCTTTACACCTCTTTGTTTATTATATTCACAGAGTTACTGTTTCATGCAATTGCCATGCTAACTTTAGGATTTTTAAAACTTACACAACATTCTAGTGAGGCTCCTAGATGATTATGAAGCACCCATTATTATTGCATTGTTAAGTTCGCTACAATGTTCATATAACTAGGCATAAATGAAATATAATATCCCTACAGTCTAGTCACAATTTAGCTACAATATTTGTGAATACTGCTATGTTATTTTATTTCACTCTAAACTCAAGATCTTTGGTTACATATAGTTCTGGACATGTAACAGTTAATCACATAATCCTTTGTATATATTATGTTTATATACCCTTTTTGCATATTTCAATAATGTCTTACTTATTTTATTGTTAGATTAGATCTTACTTAAAATGTATACTCTTGACCAAATATAAATCAATTCCCACTATCCTCACATGAATATTCATGCCTGACTTCTGACTGGTCAGGATAACTATAAGTCAGGGAAAGCTCATAGGCCATTACAGGCACTTTACAGAAGAAGGCGCAAAGATAGCGCTGAAATGCGGTAAAGAGGAGAAAAACAAGATTCCACCTGCCACATGTGACTGAAGATGCTGAAGTGTACCAGCAACTGAGGGGCTGAATCAGAGTGAGGAGGAAAAGGAAAAGATCCAGACAAACCTTTATTGGGACTTCTTGGGTAGGGATGGGCGAAAATTTTTGTCTAAAAACTGAAACTGCCGAATAATGGCACTTTCCGCTTGGTGAAAAATTTCCTGCGAAAAGTGTTGTTTTTCCGCTTTTTTCTGCCTTTTCTGCCCATTGAAATCAATGGGAAGAAAAATATTTCTATACCACACGAAAGTATTCTACAGCCATATAAAAGGCTGTCAGGCTCTCACAGCATGCCATTTTGTGTTTGTGAGAGAACAGAGCAGTACATTTTTTGAGCTAGAGGAGGTGCATTGTACGGAGGTCCAGTGCACTGTCACAGTGTTCCTTTGTGCTCCGGATCTCTGCCTGAGCGTTCCCTTGTCCTCCTGTGTCCTGCTGACTGATATCCTGTGTACCAACCGGCTTGCCTAGACTTCGTTCCTGCTCCTTGTCCTGCTGACTGATATCCTGTGTACCAACCTGGCTTGCCTAGACTTTGTTCCTGCTCCTTTTCCTGCTGACTGATATTCTGTGTAGCAACCCGGCTAGCCTAGACTTCGTTCCTGCTCCTCCAAATCGACTTCCTGTGTACCGAACTGGCTATCCTGACTCTGAGACTTCTTTCTCCTTGCTTCCAAGGAGTCCTGTCATTATCTGTGTAGACCCTTCTGGTAGTCCTCCTTCGATCAGGTCTGTACTCTCTCCTTTGGGGTTTATTGGGTCTGCATAGTGGGTACTGGTCCTGGGGAGTTACAGCTACCGTCGGTGGCCAATGTTTTCAATCTCCGTTCCCAAGGCTCTCTAGCCTTCACTCCCCCTGCAGGGGAGATTGTACTGTTGTTCCTCGATTACAATATACCACCGTCAATCCTTTTAACATACCACCAAGATTTTTAAGGGTCAACGTGATTGATAATTATATATGTGCCAAATGTGGTTGACGGTCACTTCTTCAGGAGATCTAATTTATCAACCCCTACACATTGACTACCGGTACCTCTCTTCCCATGGCTATATGGTTAGTTTGTTTTTCCAAGACTTTAGGGTTAAATCCGGTCAGATATCCAAAGAAACCAGTCTATTCCACAGCACTTAATGCTCAAAGATATGGATCAGTCACAGTGTACTCACCGTTGTCATCTTCACTGGGGGTAAAATGTTCACTTGAATTTGTGTGCACCCTTACTTTAAGAAGATTTTAATTTGTTTTAGTCACAACAGGGAAGAGGAAAAAACAAAAAGGAATATCTGAAGCTGTAGTTATGGCTTTGCTGACACCACAACCGATCATCTTATCAGCTTCTCAAATCTTCACAATCTTTTGCTTTAAAGACTTGATAGAAAATATCTTCTTTATAAATTTTTCTCCTCCAAAATTAGCAAACAAATGTATTGAATATTCCTGCTCAATACTATATATGGCAAAGATGTGCATATCAAAACTGACTTTCTACCATATATTTGCCAATCTATCTTTTCTGGAAATATGGAAGCCCTGGCAGCTTAGGCTTAAAGCAGAACTACCACCTCCACTAAAGTTACCTTGCAATTCTTATGCAGGTGGCGACTAGCTTTGTAATCATTATTTTACCTCTCAAAAGGGCCCACAAATAAAGTTATTCTTAAGCTTCTGAGACTGACGGCCAGGTTACTGCAGCCTGTGTGCCTGCGCTGTCAGTCTCTTCCGGAGCCGTCCGGGCCAGTGCAATGCCTGTGAAGGGTGAAGAGGATTGACAGCGCAGGCATGCATTCAAGATGTCCGCAGTGCTGCCTGCCTTCCGGTCTCAGAAGCTTAAGGATAACTTTATTTGTGGGCACTTTTGATAGGTAAAATAATGATTACCAAGCTAGTCACCATCTGCTTAAGTATTGCAGGGCGACTTTAGTGGAGGTGGTAGTTCCGCTTTAAGCAAAATCACTTAATTCTTTACCTCGGTAAGTACTGAGTTCTCAATATCTCCTATAACTAAGATTATATATTCAAAAGTTACATTGACCTAGGATTTAAAGGAATAGTTATGTTTCACAATAAAAGCAGCTCCAATTAATCTTCATAGTATTTGGGCCATGGAGAGTGTTATTTCAATACTGTCAGTGTTGTAGTTCAAGAGTAATTGAATGATAAAGTATCCCCCTCCCTTCCCTTTTACTGATGTAACACTGCTCAACTCAGAGCAGCAAGATTGTCTGGATGGATTGCAGAGAGAGGCAATCTTCAGTGAGCATAAGGAAAAACCTGAAAAACCTGACAATGGGGCAGGGTTTTTCTTATGTTCACAGTAAGAAAACTGTCCCTTGCTGTTAGCTGTCAGGGGGTCCCAAGATCAAATTCCACATCTGAGCGGAGGTTGCTTACATTAGATAAAAGGGGTGGGATGAGGATACTTTTTATCATTCAATTACTCTTGAACTACAACTCTGACAGTATTGAAATAACAGTCTCCATGGCCCAAATACTATGAAGAGTAATTGGAGCTGCCTTTTTTTTGTGCATTACTATCTCTTTAAATTTCATATGTGTACCTCCAGTGGTCTCATTGGGCTCACACCTCTGGGGGGGGAGCATTTTTCTTTTTTAATAACTTGATATTTTATTTCATTTTACAGGAAAGATGAAAAAGAAGATAAGAAGAAAGAAGATTACAAAGAAAAGAAGAAGGAAGATTGAAGAAGAACACTGACAGTAGCTGACGAGGGTGCTTAAGACTCTGCTGGACATCAGGATTACAGGTACGTGTTTCTTTCATGGGCTGTTTTTTTTAGTCGGATTAGCCCTGTGAGTGCCAGTGGGGTAAGTACACCCCCACTGACACTCATTAAGTTAATTCTACTAAGTTTTGACATATTTTAGGATTGCTTTGGATGTATTAATATGCGAGTCAGGGCCCCACATCAATACATCCACTGATGACTTTTATTAAGGGTTTTTTGAGGTTCATTTTCTGTGTATGCACTTTTGAGCTGCATTAAGGGACTCTGCACCCAGAAAAATTGGGTGCAGATTTTCACACATTAAAGTGGGTCCCTTAATATATTTTAGTACATAATGCATGGAATTGAATGGTATATTTCTTTGTTTTGTTGTTTGTCAGTGGGTGAAAACGCACGCACATGTATCGCCCGAGGTTGGGTTTTTATTTAACCAGTTTTTTTCATAGCACAGGTAATTGCATGGCTTACCGTGCTTGAAAAAATACCATCAGCTGTTTTTTTTGGATGAAGGGGCCAATTGGATACAGGCCGTAGAGTCTACCAACCAAAAGGAATGGAGGCTCAAAAAGGACTTTGCTGATTGCTGAAGCTTTCATTGAGCCATGCATAGGTCTGCAATAGGACACAGTGTTTATAAATCTTGTTGTCTACTTGTAATAAGTTTTACTTGTCAAAGCTTAGAGATAGAATAATTAAGTCTAAGACAGCTTTGAAGGTTATTGTTGTTGTTTGTTCTCTTAAATATTTATTTATGTGTATTTCATTCTGTATACTATTGTTTTACCCATAAAGATAACATTTGCATTTTAGAGACAAGTTGAATTACTTACTATAGTGTTCAGAAAGCTTACACAGTTCATACAGTTTTATAAGAATAAATAAAATGAAAAAGCATTCATATGCTCATTTTAGAAACTGCATTAAAATAATGTTATGCTTGTTTTACATTTCATGGATTTAGAAGTCACTATTTCAAAGTGATGAGTGGTGACCTTCCACCTGTGAGGTTATATCACAAACTCATATCATTACTGAGGATGTTTTATTTGCTAGTGTGGGATGAGGATGATGGCTTTTTGTCATTATGCAGAGATGTTTTATTATCACCATGGGTTACACAGTAATTTAACAGGCATTAAGTAATCTGCTGAGCTGTAAACATCAATAGCCTGATGTTTGTAGAAAATACATTAAGTCAATCAATATACAAGATCTATTAATGCTTGATGAGGTCCTAACTGTGTATGAACTATACTGCTGATTCCAGTTTAGTGATCAATATTTGAAACGTTCTACAGTATTTATGTAGATTTCTTATGTTTTTTAAGTTTGTATACTTTTCTTACAACCATCCTATATAATAATTCACTAGGATGTTTGTCACGATGCAGTCATGCACAGTAGAGACTGCCCGCATGAGTGAGGCGATGCAAGACTGCATTGCGTGGAGCAGTGAGATAGAGGCCGATTAACCCTTTGAGTGCCAGAGGGGTACGCAACGCACTGCAAAGCCTTGGCCTATTTTCATGGGCTTTTACACTAGTATTTAATATGTCAATATCGATCTGAAACCCATTTCTGGTTCACAAAGATACAGTAACCTGTAATCATCAAGATGTCCTAAGCATATACTTACAAGAGCACTTGGATCAATGAAAGTAGGATATTATTATTATTATTATTATTATTATTATTATTATTAATCATGGATCACAAACTCATTATAACATTAAAGTATATGTGATTGCCCTTGCATAACCCAAGCTTTGTACACAGGGAATGACACTGAACACTGAAGGGGCTGGAAGTGATCCAGCTGTCTTGGTACATAATGGTACCAATGACAAAGTAGGAGGAAGATGGAGGTCACTAAAGAATTATTTCAGGGATTTAGGATGCAAGCTCAAGGCAAGAACCTCTAAGGGAGTATTTTCTAAAATATTGCCTGTGCCATGCACCAGTGCAGGTAGGCAGAGGGAGCTCAGGGAGCATAATGCATGGCTCAGGAATTGGTAGTAATAAGGAGGGTTTTGTGTTTTTAGAGCACTGGGAAAACTTTGCTCTTGGGTACAGTCTATATGGAAGTGATGGATTGCACCTAAATGGTAGAGGAGCCTCTGTGCTAGGGGAGAGAATGCTAAGAAGCTTGGAGGAGCTTTTAAACTAGGAAAGGGGGGAAGGGTATAGATAGTCAAAATTGGGTACATAGAGCAGATAGGAACCAGGTCCAAGTAAATGATCAGGGGGGTGCAGAAAGGGTGGGGATAAATGTAGTAAATAGGCAGGAACTCATAGTAAATACAGTTGTAGATAAAAGGCATGTAGGGAGTGATATATGTAAAGACTTCAAAATTAATTGTATGGTAGCAAATGCAAGAAGTATGGTAGATAAAATAGGAGAATTGCTGGTGGTTAATGAGCAATTTGACATAATTTGTATAACAGAAACATGGTGGAATGATACACATGATTGGGCTGTAAATATAGAGGGCTATTCCCTGTTTAGGAGAGACAGGATTAATAGAAAAGGGGTAGATGTGTGCTTATATTTGAAACCAGAGCTAAATCCAATTTTGAGGGGTGATATTAGTGAGGAAACTGGCCAAAACGTGGAGTCCTTGTGGGTAGAAATTGAGACTAAATGTGGTGTAAAAGGTAAAAAAAAAAGTGTTGGTGGGTATATGCTACAAACCACCAAATATTGATGACGATGTTGAGGCCCAAATGCTATTGCAAATAAGGAAAACTGCCCAGCTTGGGCATACTATAATTATGGGAGATTTTAATTATCCAGACATCAACTGGAAAAATGAGACCTTTCAGAGTGCTAAGGGTAGCAGGTTTGTGAGCATACTTTGTGAAAGCTACATGTCACAAATGGTGGCAGTGCCAACAAGAAATAACAATATATTGGACCTAGTGATAACGAATAACACAGAAATTGTATCCAATATTAAGGTAAGTGAACATTTGGGAAACAGTGATCACAACATGGTTACATTTGAGATCAGTCTTACAAAGCAAAACTGTATAGGTTCAACCAAAACTCTTAATTTTAAAAAAGCTAACTTCAAATTGTTAAGGGCTTCAATGCAACACATAGGGCTAGATTTAAAGGCAGCCGTTAGTAAAAAAAAAATCACTAACAGGTGCGTTAAGTGTCATGTAGCAATTCAAAGATCCATCTAAAGAACAGCTAACGGCAGTTGCAGAATCCTGACGGCCAATACACTTAAGTGCATTCAGACAAATGGAACAACATACCCCAGAGCTATTCAAAGGCTTGCGGTACTGGTAACGGCTGAAAAAAAGACACACCTAATGGCAAAAAGTTAAGACCCACTTTTCTTAGCCGTTAGACACTTAATAGGCAAAACAAAACACCCGTTACATAGGAAAATACACAAAATGCTTACCGCACAACCATGTAAATGGAAAAATTAACCCGTGCAATGCCAAAACAACAAAAAAACATGGACACACAACACAAATCACTCCACACACAACAACAAGCAACACCACAGGGACAACGACACACAAAACAACAACAACACAACATGGCACGGAACAATGGTGGTTATCACACAAAGCGGACACCTGCAATTATAAGCTCACCTGGGCAACATCAACACGCGACCTGCACCCCACAACTGCACACCCGCAAATGGCACACACATAACAAGCACAACACACCACATCTTATAACACACACACACCTGCAAACACTTACCTGGACACAAACAACTCACCATTGGTCAGCACTCACCTCATCACCACACCTACACAACGCCCTATCAAGTACTTAAAGGGACAACTTACCACACTCACTTGTGGCTTGATTTCCACTCAGGGAGGGAGAGAGAGAGATAGAGAGAGGTAGCGAGAGAGAGAGAGAGACAGATAGAGAGAGCAAACAGTATGTTGGGTTACATATTGTTGTGAAGAATGCGGAGAAGGAGTGCATGGGAGAGAGCTAGAGAACATCAGCAACCTCCAGGCACACCTGATCAACAGCCTTCACCTGTTGCAATTGAGGAGGCTCTGGCTCAGCAGCCACACAGGAGTCCATCCCCACCTGGAGGGCAGAGGATGTATAGATGACCACCAAGGCCCAGGGTATACCGCCCAATGGTCACCCTCTTTGGAATGACTGATGAAGAGGTCATTTATCGCTACAGGTTGAGGCCTGACAGCATCATTGCCTTGTATGAGGTCATCAAAGATCAGGTGGATCCCATCTACATCCACAACCATGCCCTAACTGGCCTGCAGAAACTACTCTGTGCCATACACTTCATGGCAAGAGGGGCCTTCCAGTCCACTGAGAATTACGCATCTGGCATGTCACAGGCCACATTCTCCAGGGTGCTGGCCCAGGTCCTGCCAGCCCTCAAAAGCAAGGCCAGTACCTATATACATTTTCCCACCACCGACATGGACTGGATACACATCAAGCAGGCCTTTTGCGCCAGGGGAAGCATGCCCAGGGTTGTGGGTGCTATAGATTGCACCCATGTCTGGATTAAGGCCCCAGCACGTGACGCACACCTATTAATCAACAGGAAGAACTTCCACTCCATCAATGTGCAGATGGTGTGTGACAGCAACATGAGGATAATGAATGTCTGTGCAAAATATCCTGGCAGCTCACATGATGCATACATTCTCCAAATGTCCTCAGTCCACAGAGATTTTGAGAATGGAACCGTTATAGGGGGATGGCTAGTGGGTGAGTTCACAAAACAAAATCACACCACATATACAGGCGTACACACCACGCTGCTCAGCATGCACCTGACCCACAGCTACTACGTCCACCACACAAAACATCATTCACACAACATGTGCTCCCTGTCTCACCATGTCACTCACATTACACAGGTGATGCTGGCTATGGATGCAAGTCCTGGCTACTGATCCCTGTGGCCAATCCCCAAACACATGCCCAGGAAAGGTACAACCAGGCTCATGCCAGAATGAGGAATGCCATTGAGCGGACATTTGGGCTCCTCAAGTCAAGATTCCGATGTCTGGACCACCCTGGGGAAGCACTGCAGTATGCACCTGCTAAGGTGTGTGACATCATTGTGGTGTGCACAATACTGCACAACATCGCAGTGGACACCAGGCTGCTGGATTACATCCCGGACCCCTCCATACAGGAAGTGGCCATGGACATCGGACATGTGGAGGAGACCATGAGAGGGGCACAGATCAGAGACAGGCTCATCACAGAACACTTCACCTGTGAGTATAACACAGGCATGCAAACAATCCATGCAAGTCCCCCATCAGTCCTGTGACACTAACCACACTGCACATTTTGTTCTGTCTCACCCCACAGGAACAGTGACACAGCACTGCACTGGCAGTGGACGTGGCAAATTGTGTGTGTGGACTCAAAAACCATCCTCCATTCCACTCTCCACGTTGACATACAGACCCCAAGAATATCACGCACACCCTCAGGAGAAACAAGGTACAACATATTACCCATGTTCATCACCTTACAGGGCTTGATTGACAGCAACTAACTGGATATGCCATGATCGTAGCCTGAGCAACCATGCTAGCCCAGTAGCGAAAGAGTATTATCCAATGCTATGCATTAGATAATACTCCGGCACATCAGGGGTTAAAGGGCCTTTGGACTCAATATGGGACCTGTAGTGTGCTAGAGCTGAGAAGAGCAGCAGAGGGGTGGATGTACAGTGGTATTGTCACACAATGTAGAGGTCATGAAACGTAGATCAGATTACCAGGGACTCCATGCTGACCTGTGAGTGTGCAGACATATGTGCCCCTGACATGAATACACACATCAACAAATATGTCCTAATAGTTCCATGGAACAAATGACATTTGGCTGCCACTGTCACTTTCACAGTGGCAGCACAATGTCATTACTTCCATGGAGCTCTCAGAACACTTGTTAATGTGTGTATACATGTCAGGGGCACATATCCATAGGACTGGTGCACATGTCCTTAGTTCTCCACAGAATTGGTTACAAGTGAGTATACAACACATTGTCAAGCAATGGTTTGTGTACTCACCTGTAACTGTCAAAATTGAGGGGATTAAAAAGACTAAATTGTTGTTGTCTTGCGGCATGCTGTGGAGCCATCCAGGAGGGTGGGTTGATGTTAGAGGCATATGGCCCATATTGGGTGGTGGCCACAGTCCCTGGGAGCCATTGCCTCCCTGGCAGTGGTGGTGCTGCTGATGGAGGGTAGTAGCTGGTGGAGGTGGCTGGATAGGTCCACCTCTCCTCCTGTGGCATCCAGCCACTGTACTGGGGAGGTGCAGTTTGAAGAGGTGCAGCCTGTGGTGGTCCAGCTTGTAAGGGTGCAGTAGTATTGGAGGGGATGGTAATGGTGGGTACGGTGACAACCGGCTGGTCCCCTCCTATG
Source organism: Rhinophrynus dorsalis (assembly GCA_037306005.1). Taxonomy (NCBI): domain Eukaryota; kingdom Metazoa; phylum Chordata; class Amphibia; order Anura; family Rhinophrynidae; genus Rhinophrynus; species Rhinophrynus dorsalis. The sequence continues at coordinate 148,679,054 of CM074723.1, forward strand.
TGTACTCCTCACTGGGGGATGACATTGCTTCCTCCACTGGCTCCCGCTGGGCTTGAGGGCCGTAAGCTGTGTGGAGAAATAAGATGTTGTGATTAGTGACCTTAGCCATATGTTTGTGGAGACAGTTATACTCTGATATGTGGTGACAAAATATATATGTGTTTGGGTTAATCCCCCTGGGTAAAAAAAGGTACTCCCACTGCTGAAAGGTGTTGTTTGAGTTATTACGGGTGAATGTTTCATTTTGAGGTGCAATATCACAGTGGCCCGAAATAGTACAGTGGGGCTGTTGCAACACCCTCCCATGTAGATATCTGGTCCCTGTACCAGAGCTGTCCATATGATAGTGTAGTAACTGCACCACTGTACAATTTCAGGCCACTGGGATATTGCCCCTGACATATCCATGTCTGAGCTGTGATACCTTTTGAATCAACACACCTTTCAGCAGTAGGAATACCATTGTTTAACTCGGGGGGGGGGGGGATCCAACAACATATATTTGTCTTCACAACTTGTAGGGATGGCTATCCCTCCAGGGGGATGGCAAAGGTTAAGTCCACCTTGATGTCAGGTTGTAGATATTGTGAAAACAGATGTTGTTCGCTGTTAGTCCTATCCCTCCTACCCTCGTGGTTGTTCAGATATTGCTCTATGTGACAGATGGAGATTTCAGTCATTTGTCCACACAAGGGCTTTTCAGCAGAGCCCAAATTGCCTCATTTAGAGAACAATACTTAATTGGAATGGTGTACAGAGTGTGCATGGTTTGCAAGCACACTCTGTGGACCATTCCAAAGAGGTATTTATCTCGAAATGTTGCAACGTTGGGTCTGCTGAAGAGCCTCCATGTGGTCAAATGACCGATATCTCCACCTGTCACATAGAGCAATATCTGTATAACCATGAGTGTTGGAGGGATGGGACTTAGATGGAGACACATCTTCTAACGATGGCAATGATATGACATGATGACATTACCCATTGCTATCCCATTACAGTCACGCACAAGTAGAAATGGTCATATATGTATGTGGATATGTACCCTTCATATGGATACAGTAATATCCTTCCAAGATGTTAAGCCAGAGAGCAGTTCAGTAGGTGTGATTGCCTTACTGGCTATATATGTGCACCCATCCAACAATACATTGGATTGATATGATGGATATGAACATACCTCGTATATCCCATCTACATAGAGTGTGATATACTATGTATGTGTGTATTTGGATGGTAGCAATGTAGGTTGATTTGTGATGGGTGCACATATCTGGCCAGTAAGGCATTCACATCCAGGGAACTGATCCCTGTGTTCACATCGTGTTGGAACATATTTAGCAACATTTGAATCCTAAGGGCAACAATCCAGCCACTAGTGAGGGATATCTTTGATAGAGGCCTGTTTTTCTCTGTGTATGAGCCCATCCATCCTTCTGTGTGAGGCAACCATAGTCAATCCTAGATATCCATCAGTCATGACCTGTTGGTGACCAAGGTAAAATGTTTGCTATTTGTTTCCCATGTGTATCCTGCAAAGATCGGCTGGTGTACCATCCATCCATGGCATCAGCACCCCTGTGGATCCATGTGGGAATCAGATATGGGATATGTCATTTCAAGCCAGAGTAAATGATTGCAGCCACAACACCAATGTCTACTTTTCCAGCTCTATTTCTGTGGAATAGTTTTCAGCCTGTGTGTTGCACATACAAGCATTTATTCTGTGGGACACTGTGATGTGTGACCTGTTGCCCCCTTTTTGTGATTCAGTAAGCGGTGATGTTGAACTGATGAAGTGAACATGATGGTGACTTCTCTAGTGATCTCCTTTCCCCATTTCCAGTGTTTTCCATGGAGTCTGTACAATGGGACCTTATAAACTTGATTCTTGTTTTTGCATATTCTCCATGGACTAACACTGGTATTGGTGAAGTGAGGGTGTGTGAGGGTTACTTTGTGTCCACCATCTCTTTGTCACCGCTTAGTGAATGTCCCCTGTCTAGCATGTGATCGTTGGCCTATTGATTTGTTTGTTGTCTAGTTAACCCTTTGAGTCCCAGAGGGGTTGCCAATGCATTGTTGATCGATGCATTGATGATCCCTCTAGCACTCAAGGGGTTAGGGTGGGGGTGGGGACATGGGTGACATTGTGTGTGAACAGTGATGATATTTAACGTGAGCAGCTTCCTCCAAGTTTAAAGTTCTATTTATATAGATTTTGAGATCCCTTAAAAATATACTTAGCAGGTTAGATCCTGTAGAGTTCTGTGGTGGGATTACTTATAGAAAATATTTCCATAGCTCTAGATATGGGATTTAATACAACACGTTTTATAGAAGTATGGATTATATATAGGGAAAGCAATATATAAATAGTTATTTAGAGAAGAGTAACTATGAATAAGTAGCATATTAAAATATATATTAGGAGGTTTTATATTACATTAACATTTACACAACATTTTTAAATGGGCAGGTCAAAATCTTTTATATATTCACATTTATGTTATATGTATGTAATACCAAAAAAACTTTTAAGTTATAAATGTATTTTATATTGGCCATTTAGAGATGAGTGAAACAATGTCTGTGAAGAAATGGAGGATCTACAGTATTTTGCATTTGTGCAATTTTATTGATATATATTTTTCTTATATTTTTCTTATATTTTTTTTATATTTTTCTTATATGTTTCATACATTGCTCCATTTCTCTTCACATTGCCTCCCATCCCATTTCATCATACAGTTCTGTATTATCATTATTGGTCTAGCGAGAGGAGGCATTCACATCACCATGGTGACACCCAGAGCGAGGCGGGGAAACCAGAGCGAGGCGTGAGTTGAGCTACCGGTACGTGTAGCTCCTGCCTCGCTGTGGCTAGTGCTAGATGGTGGGAATGCGATTCTCATTCAATTTGGTATGTTCTTTGTTTAACCATATGTTGATTATGCACCTATTATAGGGTATAAATATGTGTTATGGTTATCATGTATCTGAACCCCTGACGAAGTGAAGTGTTATTTCACGAAGCGCTTAGGGTGGCAATTAATAAAAATTTGTTACTTTGTTCATCCGGATTTATTCTATATTGCGTTCCTGAGTCCATTGGATTGTAGCAAGCCGGGTCGGGCTCTAAATATACACATCACAAGCATCGATCTTGTGAGTGCTTTTTATGAAAGGGGCCAGCTCTGGGTCTAGTACCACACAGTCGTACACTTAGAGGATATCTTTTGTATATGTCCTGAATTTAGTGTAACACAGTATACAAGCACGCCCAGAGCCTGATCATTGGAGCCCCAAGAAATAGAGGATTGAGATGTTGGAGTGTCCCTAATATTGTCTGTTAAGAGTATACTTGCAAGATTTGGTCTTATAAGTAGATTCATTTATTTTCTACTATCGTTTTAAATATACACGGTTTGCTCTCAGATGGTATGCGTTTTCCCATCTTTTTCTATAGTTCTGCGCAGAGAGAAGGGTGCGGCTGAGGACACCAGGGATTAAAGCAGCAACATAGGACTATCCGTATACACAACCTATAGAGACTATCCGTATACATAACCTATTTATATTTTTATATATTCTTATTGATCGTGGTAATTTCCTTTATTGTTCATTGTATTATTTTATTATACAGAGCTATAGTAGGTGGAGTGCTATAGGTGCACATGTATATTGTATTTGCCAGAACCCTAACCTCACTGTTCTACAGATGCATGATACAAATGCTGAAAATATGGAAGACAACCTCTCCATCAAGGTGTTACCAGAACAAAATGAGAATGTGAAGCTAGAAGGCAATGTCCTAACTATTTATCTTCACAGATCACCCTCTGAGCCAACAGACCCAGAGAATCATTCTCAGTTTCTGACGCAAATAGACAATGTAGGTGGTGTGTTGTTTGTTCCCTTACAAGTTAAAGACTTGAGGCAAATCAAACAGACCAAGATGAATTTGAAACTGGAACACAGTTGCATCAGTAACCGACTACTGGTGCAGGTAATAGATCCCATGTGTGTTAAGTATCTTGCACCACATGATAATTTGGTTCATGACCTTGATGATGATAATACAAGTCACAACATTGTTGCTAGATGTATGTTATCTATATCACTAGGTGACAGGTCTGCAGAACATGTGTTTCTTGTAGTGGAGGAGCCCAATCATCAGATCTATATAGGCAACAATTTAGTACATTGTTTTGTCACCAGGATTTATCTGGTGAACAATGACATGTAGACTAGGTTAGAAGGGAACCTCAGTGAGCTTTAAGGTGCTGAAATCATGCCAACTGTTGCCATATCCAGTTAAGATACAGGTGGCTCATGAGATCACTATACCTGGAGAAGCGAGTCAGTACCCCATATCATTACAGGTCTGTAGTGGTCAGAACCTCAGGAGTCCTGATGCATTAATATGCATCTCAAATAGGATTCAGCAGCTAGGAGTTTCTGTGCCTCATACACCTCTGGTGAGTATTCGCAAAACACCAGTCCACATTGTGGTAAATAATGTAACCCCACATAGCATTATCTTGGATAAGGGAGCTGTTATAGGTTATGCACTGGATTCAGTATACTATACATTTGGGTTTCAGAACCAAGTAATTGGTCTACTGCCTGATAACTGTCTGATGAGCAACTGGTTGAACAATTGTTTTACTCCCTCCCAGATGGACTGTTCTCTGTCTAATCCATGTATTCACATCGTCCTAATACAGATACATGCAGGATTAAAGAATCAACTAGATGAACAAGAGTCCAGAGAATATCAAGAGGCTGTGGATAAGGTTAGTGCAAACACACACAGGTTTCCTCACTTTGTGTGGATAAATCATATGAGATAGGTAGACGTGAAGTATTTCCAGGGTTCAATGAACTGGTAGAGGAACAAATCTCTCTAACAGATTTGTGCTCTGATTAATCTGAATGCCAACAGCTGAGGAAAGTCCTAATGGTATTCCAAGATCTGTTTGCTAAGGACTCTTATGATTGTGAGCTAACTAACCTACATATTTAAAGCCTAGGACCTCAGAGTAGCCAAGTGGCAGAACTCTGCGCAGTCTATAAGTCAGTCCAATTATCTATTGAACATGACATAAAGGAATTTGTGATCATAACTGATTCCAATTACGTTCGCAATAGTCTTGTTGAATACCTCCCAGGCTGGAAAAGGAGCCATATGCTCTGATCCATTAATAAACCAGTGAAACATGGTAAGTTGTTTTGCGAGATTGATAATCTCGTGACCTCAAATAACCTTACTATTTTTTGGAAAAATACCAAGGGTCATTCCAAAGTCAAAGGCCCTGAAAAACAGGGAAATTACCTCGTTGGCTAAAGAAGGCACACTTAAAGGGGAAGTCGTAGACATTTCACACCTACTGTTTCATATCCAGGTGGATGCTGATACCAGGCAACAGGCCCGTAATGAAGCAGACACCCAAGTAGTAGTAGAAGATCCCCAGAACCATGCAGTCTCTGATGAAGACTGTGTAGGTAAGGAAGACTTGAAGATTTTGTGAGATCCAGATCCCAATTCTATATACAAGATGGTCTGTTAATTAAAACATCCAAAAATGGAATACAGCAATGGGTTGTACCCACTTCATTCAGGGGACTTATGCTCCAACATGCTCATGATGTACCTACTTCCGGTCAACGTGGAGACAAAATCACATATGAAATTCTCCGCGACCATGCATATTGGCCTCGCATGCTCAAAGATGTACAAATGTATTATCAAGCATGTTTGGTGTATTCTAAGTTCCAACCACACGGCCTCACTCATTGTGCACCACTACAAAATAGGGGGATGTCTTTACCGTGGTCAGATATCCAGATTTTGTAGGACCAGTCACCAGAACAGCAAGGGGGAACAATTATTTGTTAACAGTTACTTGCCTATTCACAAAATGGGTTGAATGTTTACCTGCTAACAATAATACAGCAGAAACTGCCAATATATAGTTAATTAACCATGTGTTCTCCAGGTTTGGATTACCACAGCAGATTTAATCTGATAGAGGTAGCCATTTCACCAGTGAAGTGATGAGTAAACTCTGGAAACTATTGGGGGTAAATAAGTTACATATTGCATATTGTCCTGCTTCAAATGGCGGGGTGGAGCGATATAATCAATCCATTGTTAACATTCTTAAAAAGTTTTAGGAATCCAGTAAGGACTGGGATTGAGTGGTCAGATGACTAATCCATTTGCAATGGAAGTCCAGACCAAGGCCGTGATGAGGATCATCCTTCTTCTATGACAGTATTTCCACGAAAAGTCAATCGTGATTCCAGGACAGTCTTCAATTATCATTGAGCGTGAGATGCCAGGGTTCATTCTCACAGAGAAGAGACTCGTATCCCAGATGATCTTTGACAGCGTGGATCCAAAGATCACCATTATGAAGAAATTTGGTATTTCTCACATCCAGTCTCAAAGGCTGGAAGCCTGATATGTTATGTATGTTAAGTTTTCTCAAGCCAAAACTAAGGAGGGCTTTTGAGTAGGTCAAACAACTGTTCATGTCAGATACTATTTCTCTTATTCATCAATCAAATTGGTTTATTAACTCCTGATTGGAGCTGTTGCTGTTTATAAGAATAATAAAGACTTCATCTTTAGGAACAAGGCTAGGCTGTAATTCAGTTAATGAAATGAAGTGAACTCTTACCACTTCAAGGACAAACCCAATAATGGGTATAAGGATATAACAGACGTTCTCTTCCAATTTTAGCAATAACATTTCAGAACCTTCTCCTTTATGCTAAAAAGGGAGATTTTGTCAAAGGGTCTGCCCTTTACTGGACAGTATATGGTTAAGATGTTATGCATTTCAGCTTCTCCAAATGGTTCTCTGTCTTGTAGACTGGACCCTTTGAGTGCTGAAAAAAGACCAGTCCTGCACTTGAAGCCCTTGCAACTATAGAGTCAGTAATAAAATATAACTTTTATTTGTGCTAAATCTTAAAATGGTAACCAACCAGGTAAGTCTTTTACTATTGGAAAACGTAATAGTTAAACTTAAAAAGTGGATCTCTGTCCACAAAATGGGTTTCAGGGGGTGAAAAGGAAAGCAAAAATGAGAAAAAAGGGGTACTTATAAACAAAAGTGCGTTCTTGTAGTCTCTTATTTCATGAGATACTCCACAGGACTCATGTATGGTTTAGGACAGTATTATGTATGTAAACTCCTATGTAAGAATACTGTTGGTTAGGTGGAATTCTGTGAACCAGAGTGATCATTCAGTTTTTTAATTCTACTTAGCTCACTGTCCAGAGATGGTTTGTAATTGTACCTTCATTAGGTGAAAACTTTTATTTGGGTATGCAACGTAGTGAAGTATTAAAGGAACAGTAGACAACTTTTAATTCTTTGAAATTACCCTAATATAGGGCTGGATCCTATTGTGTATTTATAATTAAACAAGAGGCTCATCACTATATATTTTGGTTTTGTATTAATATAGATAAACTACTCCCAGAGTGGAACTTTATAGTATTGGGCTCTTTCCGTTGCCTTTATCTTAAGAAACAATAAATACCCCACAACCTTATTTCACTCTATTGCTGTAGCTGCAAAGTCACTAATGCTAGTTTTCTTGCTTGTTTGTAAGCTTCCTTAGCTAGAGTCCGAGTGATTTTATTAACTCCCTTGGGTTTTAGCAACTGTAGCAGTCTACAATTTCATGTGGAAACATTTAGTTACATGTTGCTCTATCGCAGGAGAAACATCAATAGTATACACAGTTAAATCGCTCCATGCGAGTCAAACTTCCATGTATCTCCGGTACAGGTTTAAAGGCTAGACGCGTTCGCAGCTCAGCCATGGTTGCTGGGGGTGGGTGGAGTTAGTTAAATGTAATTAGAGCATAGGAACAATCATAACCAGTGATGGCTTTCAATAACACTAAACCAAACTAAAGAATCTGTCTTGTAATAGCTCAGACGTGCTATAGATAGATTCTAGCACCGTTTAGTACTGATAGATACCTAGTCTATTGTTTCAGAGATGCATATTTAGTTTCTACTAATTCATTTCCTTTCCTATATTTTCAGTGATTCTCATCATAGTATTTAAAGAGTCTATGTGTTAGAAATCCCCCCCCCAAAACTCCCATTTAACCCTACGCTATTGCCGTGCTAACCCACGGCTTCCTCAGGGGTAAAAGTGTTACCGACTGAGAATATCGGTGTTTTATACCCTCGACATCTGGGGCGTGGCTATCGTTGTCATGACGTCAGTGCAGGCATGATGTATCTTAAAGTATCGATAGCTACATTTAAAGTATTCATAGAGAAATCATGTTCTTTTATTTGTACCACACCTTAATATATAATGTATAACTCATACTTAAGTGGAGTTTCTGATCTCATGATGTTAGTATGTGATAAACAGATACATCAGTCTGAAACCATCCTAAATAAAAAAATATATAGAGATGATTGTAGATTAAACTTTAAAGTGTTCAACAAAACAATGTGGGTGAATTTTTTATATATATATTTATTATTTATTTACATCTACGAGATGTTCATTAATAGAATTTTCTCAGAGATTTTTTTGACTTAAAGTAATAAAGTAGGTCAATATTATAGCCATGAAACCATTAACCGGCATTATCTGTGTTGCTTTCATATATATATCTGGATGAACATACCATCAAACTTAGATATACTGAGAGGAAGAAGATATTGGTTGAATACTTTATATTGTAATTTATATTGTAATTTCAGTTGTATGCTCTACAAAAATATTTCTGAATTTTAAGCTCCAAATATTTAAAGAATATTTTATTTACTAGAATTAAAAAATATATAAATATTATGAAGAACAATTTTATTGCCCTAATCTTTAATGAAAGGAGTAAACGTAAATCCTTCATTAGGCCATACGGAGATAAGGTTTATCATGTAAATCAACCTTGCTTCAGCTTTTAAGAGGTTTTGATCAAAATTACCCTTGCGGGGATTTTGGTATAGTTTGTCAATTTACATGAATTTCAGTTTAGTCATATCACCTTCATGGTAGTTGTTGATATGTCTCGCCACTGGTTTTTCCCTCTTATTTCTGATATCTCCTATATCTTCTAAGGTTCTTCTTCTTAGTTCTCTTTTCGTTTTTCCCACGTATTGCTTCCCGCAATTACATGAGATTAGGTATATTATTCCTATAGATTTGCAATTAAGGAAATGTCTGATTTCAAATTCTTTGTTGGTCTGATTACTTTTAAAGGATTTAGATTGTAATCCAAATTTACATGCTGTGCATGTGCCACATACAATGAAACACTTGATATTTGATTTTAGCCATGTTTCTGGTTTAGCATGCGGGAAATAGCTTTGTACTAGAGCATCTCTCAGATTCTGACTTCTCCTATAGGTGATTTTAGGTGTATCACCAATCACTTCCTTCAGATCATCATCTGATGTGAGGATATTCCAATGTTTGCTTAGAATTTGTCTGATGGTATTGTGTTCTGTGCAGTAATTACCTATTACACGTATAGATTTTTTTTTTATATGATTTTTAGTGGATGTCAATAACTCATTTCTTTTTGACTGTAAGGCTCTTTGATAGGCCCTCTTGAGTATCTTGTTACTATATCCTATATCTCAGAATCTGTTTTTAAGTTTGCGACTTGAAATCTTCTGTGGTACTGCAGATATGTCTTAGCCTAAGGTATTGACCAACCAGAATCCCTCTTTTCAGGGGCTCAGGGTGGCCTTGAACAACTACCTTGAAGGTGATATGACTAAATTGAAATTCATGGGAATTGATAAACTATACCCAAGTCCCAAGTTGATCAAAACCTTTTAAAATCTGAAGCAAGGTTGATTTACATGCTGAAAACCTTATCTCCGAATGGCCTAGATGAAGGATTTACGTTTACTCCTTTCATTAAAGATTAGGGCAATAAAATTGCTCTTCATAATATTTATATATTTTTTAATTCTAGTTAACAAAATATTCTTAAATATTTGGAGCTTAAAATTCAGAAATATTTTTGTAGAGAATACAACTGAAATTACAATCTAAAGTATTCAACCAATATCTTCTTCCTCTCAGTATATCTAAGTTTGATGGTATGTTCATCTAGATATATATATGAAAGCAACACAGATAATGCCGGTTAATGGTTTCATGGCTATAATACATATATAATAAGACTAAAAAGTCTCTGAGAAAAATCTACTAATGAACATCTCATAGTTTTAAATAAATAATCAGTATATAAAAAAAACTTCACCCATACTGTGTTGTTGTACACTTTAACGTTTAATTTGTAATCATCTCTATATATATATTTCTATTTAGGATGGTTTCAGACTGACGTAACTGTTTATCACATACTAACATCATGAGATCAGAAACTCCACTTAAGTATGAGTTATACATTATATATTAAGGTGTGGTACAAATAAAAGAACATGATTTCTCTATGAATACTTTAAATGTATCTATCCGATACTTCAAGATACATCCTGGCAGTCCTGCCTGCCACTCACGTCATGGCAACAATAACCACGCCCCGGATGTGGAGGGTATAAAACACTGACATTCTCAGTCACTCGGTAAGACTTATACACCTTAGGAAGCCGTGGGTTAGCATGGTGAAATGCTTAGGGTTAAATGGGTGCTTTGGAGGGGGGGGATTTCTAACACATAGACTCTTTAAATACTGCAATGAGAACAATTGAAAATATAGGAAGGGAAACAAATTAGTAGAAATTAAATATGCATCTCTGAAACAACAGACTAGGTATCTATCAGTACTAAATGGTGCTAGAATCTGACTATCTCTAGCATGTCCGTGCTATTACAAGACAGATTCTTTAGTTTGGTTTAGTGTTATTGAAAGTCGTCACTGGTGGCAGTTGTTCCTAGGTTCTAATTACAATTACCTAACACCACCCGCACCCAGCAACCATGGCTGAGCTGCGAACGCTTCTAGTCTTTAATCCTGTACCGGAGATACATGGAAGTTTGACTCTCACGGAGCGATTTAACCGTGTATACCGTGACGTTTCTCCCGAGATAGAGCAACATATTACTAAATGTTTCCACATTAAATTGTAGACTGCTATAGTTGCTAAAATCCAAGGGAGTTAATAAAATCACTCGGACTCTAGCTAAGGAAGCTTACAAACAAGCAAGAAGACTAACATTAGTGACGTTGCAGCTACAGCAATAGAGTGAAATAAGCTTGTGGGGGTGATTATTGTTTCTTAAGATAAAGGCAACGGAAAGAGCCCAATACTATAAAGGTTCACTCTGGGAGTAGCTTATCTATATTTATATGAAACAAAGGTGCAAGAAAATATATAGTGATGAGCCTTTTAATTGTAAATATACAATAGAGTTCCTTTAATACTTCAATACGTTGCGTACCTAAATAAAGGTTTTCACCTAATGAAGGCACAATTACAAACCATCTCTGGACAGTGAGCTAACTAGAATGAAACAACTAAATGATCACTCTGGTTCACAGAATTCCACCTAACCAACGGTATTCTTACATAGGAGTATACATACATTTATGTATTTATTTATTTAGAAAATGTTTTACCAGGAAGAATACATTGAGATTTCTCTCGTTTTCAAGTATGTCCTGGATAGTTTTCAGTAAAAGGTTACATATTTACACTAATTGTGAGACATTATATACAAACATACAGAAATATACATACTTATTAAATAATGGGATTATTTACAGTTACACACTGTTTTTAGATATAAAGAAACATTTGCTTTTAAGGATTTTAGACTGGGTGCAGATGTGATTTTTTCCGGCAGATTGTTCCAGATTTTTGGAGCTCTGAAGGAGAAGGCAGATCTTCCTGCTTCTTTCTTGTATTGTGGTATACGCAGTGAGTTGTTAGTAGTGGAGCGGAGGTTATAGTTAGTATGGAGAGCTGGGGTGAGCATAATGCTTAGGTATTGTGGTAGTTTTCCAGAGAAGTGATTGTGTACTAAGCAAGAAAGATGAAGGTCACGTGTAGATTTGAGTGTTAGCCAATTTAGTTCTTTTAGCATGTCACAATGATGGGTAGTGTAGTCACACTGGAGGATAAAGCGGCATAATGAATTATATAGAGTGTCAAGTTTACTGAGGTGGATTTCTGGCGCTGGAGCATATACTACGTCACCATAGTCTATGACTGGCAGCAGCATCTGTTGTACAATACGTTTTCTCACCTGGGTACTTAGACATAATTTGTTTCTATAAAGTGTACTTATTTTGGGATAAAGTTTAGAGGTTAATTAGTCAATGTGGTGATCAAAATTCAGGTTAGGGTCAAGCCACATACCAAGATATTTGTAGGAGTCTACTGGGGCCAATTTACGATTAGACTCTGTCACAATGGATAGGTGGATATTGTCGAGATTACGCAGTTTGTGCTTTGTGCCAAATATCATTGTAACTGTTTTATCTGTGTTTAAGAAAAGTTTGTTCTGTGTTATCCATCTTTCCACTTTGTAGAAATCATGTTGTAATTCGGTTTCAAGTTGTGATATGCTAGAGTTTTTAGCATAGATTATGGTGTCATCTGCATACATGTGTACTGAAGATGATTTGCAAACCTTGGGCAGATCATTTATAAAAAGAGAAAATAGAAGAGGGCCAAGAATGGAGCCTTGGGGAACTCCACTTGTTATTTTGAGCGGACGGGAGTCATTGTTTGCAACTGACACATACTGCATTCTGTCTGATAAATAGGATCGGAACCATCGTAGAGAATTATTACCCAATCCTGAGTTATGGAGTTTGCTGATAAGAATGTTATGGTCTACTGTGTCAAAGGCCTTAGCGAAATCAAGGAAAATAGCTCCAGTGAGTTCACCATTTTCCATGCCAGTCTGGATATCATTGGTTACTTTTAGAAGAGACGTGACTGTTGAGTGGTTTGGTCTAAACTCTGATTGAAGAGGGGTGAAGAAACTGGTCTGTTGGTAATATTTATGTAGTTGCACATGTACACATTTCTCTATGATTTTAGATAAAGTGGGGACGAGAGATATCGGTCTGTAATTTGATACTACATTTGTATCCCCACTTTTGTGGATAGGTACAACTCTTGCCACTTTCCAGGATTTGGGCATATACCCTGATGTCAAAGAGGCATTAATTAGAGTTGCTATCGGTTGGGCTGTGACCATAGCACTGAGCTTTAATAAAATTGCTGGTAGTTGGTCAGGGCTTGATTGAGATTTCAGTTTTGGGTTGAGGAGGTGATCATATACTTCACTTTCATTTACTGGCCTGAAATTGAATTCATTTGCACTGTTGGACCAGGCTGCAGGTGCCAGTGACTGTTCTGAACTTGGTGGGACTTCAGAGTGGCCTTTGTTTTGTTTAATCAGTGTGGTGGCACATCCAACAAAGTAGCTGTTGAAAGCATTGGCTATGGCTGGGGGGCACTGTATGGTTTCATTGTCTATTGTTATATTTGATGGGTGATAATGGTTAGGTGGATTGTAGATGTTTTTTATAACCTTCCAAAAGTTGGCTGGCTTTGAAATGTTATTGTCCAAGTTGTTATTAAAATATTGTGCTTTTGCTAGTTTTGTTTGTTTTGTACATGTATTCCGTACTTGCCTATATATAGTGTGATCATGAGGGGAGCCAGTTTGTTTAAATTTTGTCCATAATGAATCTCTGAAACTGAATAATTGAATCAAGTCAGCTGAGACCCATGGTAGATGTGCCCCCCTGACCCTGACCTTTCTTAGTGGGGCATGGGTATTACAGACCTGTAGGAATTCTGAGTTAAAAAAGTAAATCGCTGAATCAAGGTCAGGTATTAGATGTAATCTATGCCACAAGCAATTTTTTAAATCATTTAGGAAGGACTGAAGGTTAAATTTTCTAAATGATCTCGTGAGTATGACTTTGAAATTTGATTTGACTGGTTTTATTTTGCGGACACAGTAAACTATGGAGTGATCACTAAACATGTTTGCTAGAACACCTGAATCTTGGATTCTGCTTGCGCAGGATGAGAGGATCCAGTCTAGCAGGGTATGGTTGGATGTTTTAAGATTTATGCGAGTAGGGGAAGATATTTGTTGTGATAAGTTCAGTGCTTTAAACAATGAACAATATTTTTCATTCCTGGAATCAAGCCAATTAATATTAAAGTCTCCAAGAACCATCAACTCGCTTTTCTTGTTTTGTGTGGCAATCACCTTTAGGTGTTGAGCTATGTCTGATACGGTGTGTGCTGAGGTATTTGGCGGTCTGTAGATGCCTACAATTATGATTTGTTTTGAGTATGGAAGACAAATTTTGCCAGCTATGTATTCATAAGAATCAGTGTTGTGAGAGTCCTTTAGAAGTGTAAAGTTTATTGGCTCCTGTATGTAAATTATTACACCTCCTCCTCGCTTTACACAGTCTTTTCTAAAGCATGAGTATCCATCTATGGCAACAGCAGTGTCTGGAATTTTTGGGGATAACCAGGATTCAGTAAGAATAAGAATTTTTGGTTTGTATGCATAACACCATGCTTTTAGTTCGTCCATTTTGGGCAGTATACTGCATATGTTGCAGTGCACAAATGACAGACCCTTTTTAAAGGGGAGGTTGCCATTTATTTCTATTTTAGGGCCAGGGTTAGTTTCTATATCATTTGCTAAGGCAAGTAACAATATGCATAAATAATACTGTCCTAAACCATACATGAGTCCTGTGGAGTAACTCATGATATAAGAGACCACAAGAACACACGTTTGTTTATAAGTACCTCTTTTTTCTCATTGTTGCTTTCCTTTTCACCCCCTAAAACCCATTTTGTGGACAGAGATCCACTTTTTAAGTTTAACTAGTACGTTCTCCAATAGTAGAAGACTTACCTGGTTGGTTACCATTTTAAGATTTAGCACAAATAAAAGTTATATTTTATGACTGACTCTATAGTTGCAAGGGCTTCAAGTGCAGGACTGGTCTTTTTTCAGCACTCAAAGACAGAGCACCATTTGGAGAAGCTGAACTTCTTTTCTATGATTCAAGTTTATCAAGACTAGCTGCACCAATTACATATTTTTACACCGAATAATTGGTTTACTAAGATGTTATGCGGAAAGATAAGATTAGTTTTATGTTTCTAGTAATGAGTTTTGAAACTTACATAAAGTTAGAGCATCTTTCTTTCCTTGAAATGACCTCATTTCCTGTATTCCCATGAATCTTATCTATAGTGGGAGCGGAATACCTGGTATTTCTCTGTAGGAAGATGCTAGTTTCACATTCCATGAGAGGCCACTTTATCCATGTTCTCCAATTATTTTCTTATCTGAATGTCAATTTGTTTGATTTAGGTCTATGGTCTTCCCTGAAGATTTTTGGTGGATGCCTATATGTAAGGTTTATTATACTGTAATTTCATTTATAGATATATATCTTAGTATATAACTGGGTTACATTAAGATATTTTACTCAGTCAATTTTGTGTACACCTATATCCCAATTCACTTATTATTATATATAACATTTTATTTATATTTAAAGAAAATCACATATTGTTGCATGAATATGTGTAATTGATTATTTTTAATCGTCTGTTAACTGTGGAAGAGAGTGTCATACCTAGATTGTGTAAAAGATCTAAAATGTATTAACCATATATTTTTATTTTATGCAAGATATACCATACAGTGTGTAGTCTCTTGTTCCCTTTTGTATATTCTAGACAACTCCCTCTACCTCGCTCGAATGTACACTCCACTCTCTCTCTCTCTCCCTCCCTCTCTATGGTTATCTTCCTTTCCTGGATCCTGTGCTCTAGATCGCAAATACTTGAAATGCAAGGTTTGTCAGTTATTTTGGAGTATATATGTGTATTTTAATGTAGTTGATACTTAGGTGTGTTGTGATTGTCTGTGAGTTTGAATGTGTCTTGATAACCTTCAGTGTCGCTAGATGATATTGACTTTTTTCTTTGAAGCTGACGTATCGTATGTTAATTATCGACTGATTTGCACGCACAGAAAAAGGTGTGATGCAGATTTTGGAGTGAAGTTAATTTTTTGGGCCTACACACGCCATTCTGGTAGATTTCTTATTGAGTGCTACGTAAGCCAGGCATGGCAAATGATCACTGGGCTTTTTTTAACTTAATAGAGGCCTTTGAATAGAGGCCTAAATGTCAGCTGCCTTTTTTCTTCCCATTCACTCAGTTTATCTAAATCCTTCTGCAGAGAAAAAAACATCCACCCCTCTATGTATTTCCTTACACAACTTAGTGTCATCAGCAAATATTGGGACAGTCCTTTCAATTCCCACTTCTTGATCATTAATAAACAAATGAAAAAACATTGTTCTCAGGACTAAACTCTGTGGCACCCCACTTGTGACTTTAGATCAACCTGAAAAAGGTTCCATTTACAACAACTATTTGCCTTCTGTCATTTAACCAGTTCTCAATCCAGGTACAGATATCACCTCCCAAACCAATGCATTTAATTTATGGAGTAACCTGTTGTAAGACACTGTATCAAAGGCATTACAAAATCCAAGTGTACTGCATCAACAGCAATTGCCTTGTACAAATTACTACTAACCTTTTGGTTACAAGTAAATTAGTCTGACTTGATCTATTCTTCTTCTCCTACTAATAATCTTGTTTGTTTTCCCATAGTTCTGAATACTGTAATTTAATAACCCTTCTAATATCTTACCCATTAATAGATGTCAAGCTCACAGGTCTATAATGTCCTGGTTTGGATCTTGCCCCAGTTTTGAGCAATGGAACTACATCAGCTTTCCTCCAATCACAGGGCACTACGTCTGAAGAAAGTGAATCAGGATATATTAAATTTAATGGTCTTGCTAGTACTGAACTAATATCCTTAAGTACCATTGGGTGTATACCATCAGCTCCAAGTCCTTTATTTACCATAACATTTTCCATTCTCTTTTGGGCTTTGTCCTCAGTAAGCCATGTACACCATGGAGGAAATTCTGCGGTTTTGTCTATTTGCCCATGTCCTGTTTTTGTTGCTTCCTTTGTATATACAGAAGCAAAGAATTATCACAGTGCCTGTGATTCCTGTCACTCTCGGTTGTGGATGTCACTGATTTGCTGACTGAGTTTGACCCGCCTCCTGATGACCTTTTTATACCTGGCTATCTCTTATGTCAGTTGCCCTTTCGTGGTGTTCCTGAGCCAGTAGTGCTTTTGCTGTGTTCCTGTATTCTTAGTTCCTGTGTACCGATTCGGCTTGTCCTGACCATTCTCCAGTGTTCCTGCCTGTGTATGACCCGGCTCGTCTGTGGACCACCCTTGGATCCTGACTCGGCTAGTTTGACGTTCCTGCCTGTGTATGACCCGGCCTTGCTGACTTCCTGCTCCGATGATCGACTTCCAGCTTGTTCCAGTGACCTGCGTTCCAGTTGTCGCCGCCGCAGCATTTTCCAGTTCCTGCTGCCCACGTCTGTGCCACTGCCTTGCCTGGTGATTCCTTCGATAGTGCTGTGCCTCGTTCTGTGCAGAGCTGTGTGTATTCTGTGGGCCTTCCTCTCCTTGCAGAGCCTGATTGTAGCGTTGAAGCCTCGAGTAACGTTACAGAGCCTTGCAGTAGCGCTGAAGCCTAGAGTAAACGTGCATTTTAACTCTTGCAGTGCTGCCTCATATTCACTCTCTCTATCTCCTGTACGAGCCTCGTTGCAAGTGATACTGCTGCTGAGTTGGCCGCTCTCCGTTGGCAACTCTAGTCTTACGTTGCAGAGTGTTCACAAAGCTTGGGCCGTTTGGGCGCTTAAGGCTCTCCGGTGTTGGTTACCGACGAGATCATTGACACAGAGTGTTGGCAGAAAGGCTTCAGTGTTGGCTATTCCGGTACTACGCCCGAGGGGGCTAGTGGCTCTGGCTCTAGTATTACTGCTTTCGATTACACCTGAGGAGGTTATTAGCTCTTGCATTGCAGGCCGGTTTCCATTACGCCCGAAGGGGCTATTCGCACTTGCACATACTAAAGCAGTTCCTGTAGCTACGCCCGTGGGGGCTAAATTGTTACCCATTCTGCTTATCATCTACCACCTTGGCAAGGCAGCTCGTTCCTCAGCACCTGACGAACATCATCTGTACAGCACAGCCTATTTAACATCCAGGGCATGTCAAACTTCCACATCTGAGACTGACTGTTATTTGGACTTTAAACCCTTTGGGGTCAATATCATCCTAGTGCATACTGATTTGCATTTATGTCCCTAATACTATTTTCCTTGTATTATCTCAGTTTACGTTATCTGTGTATTACCTACCGCCTCTAGAGGGCGTAATTGTACATTATTCACTTTAATAAAGTGTGTTTTATTTTCACTTATTGGTCTGAGTGTCCTAAAAACCGTAACAAGAATGTATTTAGGGTGTCAGGCATTGCCTTATCCTCACTAATGGATTCACATGTCTCAGCCTTAAGAGGACCACTATGAACCTTCATCTTTTTGCTATTAATATTAGAATTGATGAAGATTTGTCTTGCTCTTTTTTGCAATACTTCTCTCATTTTAAATGTTAGCTAGCCTAATTGCTTGTTTGCAGATTTTATTACATTATTTATTTTTTTAAATGATGCATCTGCTTCGTATTTCTCATTACTCATTATTAAGCTACATTGGACTCAGTTTACTCTTTTGGTGTTTTTTCTCAAATGGAATATATTTGTTTATATTTGAACATTTTAAACAAATTCCATGATTGTTGTGCATTTTTATCTTTGACGATTACATCACACTGAATATCCTTTAATACTGCTTTAAGCTTTGTAATATTAGCCTTTTTAACATTGAATGTTTTGCTTAAATGCTTGCTATTCTGTTTCTCAAAACAAATTTCAAAGGATACCATATTGTGATCATTACTGCCTAAATTTTCCTTTACCTGTATACTGTTTATCATATCAGAATTGTTTGTGAGCACTAGGTTAAGCATGGCCTCTTTTCTAGTTGACTCCTCTACTAGTTGGGACATAACATTCTTGTTAATCATACTTAAAAAATAATTTCCCCTTGTTCTGCTGGACGTCGTATTGCTCCATTCAATTTCAGAGTAGTTGAAAGCTCCTATTATGATTACATTTCCTGACCCTCCATTAACATATTTTTATTATGTGTCCCCCAATGTGTATTTTAACCCACAGGGCCTCTACATTTTCACTGGACCCTTCTTTTATATCTTCCCTCAAACTAGGTTTAAGGCATACTTAACATGCTCCTTACACCAAGAACAGAATATTTTCCCCTACAAACACAATACAGCCACAAGACTTTGCTGACTACTTGAAAGCCAAGGTGGACTCCGTCCGGGATAATATACTACCTTGTATATCTCCTCCTAGCCTCCCTAGTTCCCCTTCTGGCACTCCGGACTTTTTTTCACTAGTCACGGAGGAGGAACTGACTAACCTACTATCCTCTGCTCCGTCCACTACATGCTCACTTGATCCGCTCCCCTCTCACCTCATCCAGTCCTTCTCCCCACACTAATCCCTATACTATAACAAATCTTCAGCTCCTCCTTTGCCACTGCTACCTTTCCTGACAACTTCAAACATGCCTTAGTAACACCCATCCTGAAGAACATCTCTTCTGACAGTAACATACCCTCTAGCTTTCAACCCATTTCTCTTCTGCCTTTTGCCTCTAAACTCTTGGAATGCGCAGCCTACTCACGCCTGCTTGACTTTCTTAAGACATACGACCTGCTGGACCTTTTACAATCTGGATTTCGCACTGCTCACTCCACTGAAACTGCTCTTACAAGAGTGGTCAATGATCTTCACATTGCCAAATTTCAAGATCACTATTGAATACTTATCCTGCTTGTTCTCTCAGCAGCTATTGAAACTGTTGATCATGCTCTCCTCCTCTGCATTCTTCACTCCTTAGGATTCCGTAAACTACAAACTTTGGGATTGAATTCCAACCGTTGGGATTGAATGAGGATATGTTATTTCATAGTTATGTTCACTAATATATGAGCCTGCTTCTCCGTGTGGATCTGCAGACTCTAGTTTGGATGATTGAGGATTTGTTATTGCAATGGTACATTCATTGATATGGGAGTCTGCTCCTCCATGTGGTTTTGCAGACTCTGCGTTTGGGTATAATATTCATAACTTCAATATGTAGGTGGATGTGTTTTATAGATCACTGAATAAGAAAGATGGAAGGCGATAAGAATCATGGAAGGGAAAACGTTTAACTTTTTCCTTTTGTGTTTATTTTTTTCAGAGGGGCTATCGTGCTGTGTCGTATATTATCGGGATACGGACTTAAGAATTTAGAAAAAAGAAAGAGGAAAATTTGGAAATCTGGAATTAATTGCGGAATTAAATAAGAGAAAAAACAAGTTTATTATGGTTTGATTTTTTTGTACTTGTTTGTATGTATATCCCTCAGTGTATATTTGTTTATATGATATTCACTATGTGTTGCGTTTTTAGCTTGAATGGTCCGTTGGATGAAGATTATTCATGTGAGTGTGAATACTGTGAGAACATTGTGAGATTTGTATTTCATTATTTATATATGTGTCTGGGTTTGTTACCCATCATTGGGTTAAAACTTACCGTTGTTTTTTAATTTTGTGACTTCTGAACATCGTCTAATAAAGAGGCTATTGTCTATGCATAGATGATCTAATCATAGCTTCCGGGTATAGGGTGAACATGTGAACATTGCGGTCACGTGATTCTCCCTTCCCGTGTTATGTCATGTTTGTTTTGTTAATATATTTATTGGGATTTATTTATGAGGTTTGTCATGTTTATTCAATCTTTTCTTTAGACATATACATAAATTTTGGATTGCATATGACATATACTATATATACTATCGTTAGGTCACGTGATGGGGATTGTCACGTGACTCTTTTTGGATAGCGTCTTTTTTCTATTTGCTCTTTACCTAAAAATTTTTATCTTGGTATGAATATAGACAAGTATATGTATACTGTATGTCTGTTCTTACTATATCAATATATTGGGATAAGGGTGTTCCTCTCCCATATGGGCAGTGCGAGATCGATCGAATTTGAGTACACATGTTCCTTTGTTTACGTGTGTTGGTGCAATATGTGATCTGAGACTACTGTTTCATTGGATTATTTAAATTGGAATGCACGGCTCACGTATATGATTAGTTCATGTGTACTCATTTCTCACGTGATATCATGGTGCCCGTGATTGCTGCATTTACATGTCAATTACCTGTAGGGGGCTCTCCATTGGCTGCTTGCCTTCAGCCCGCCTTGCATTGCCTATTTAAACTGAGCTTGGGCACCCTTTGGTTGCCCTTTCGTGTTGTCTCTATGCTGCTGTTCCTGCATTGAGTTCCAGTGCTTCCTGGGCCTTGTCGCCGTTCCTGATTGCCAGTGGTATTCTAGTTCCTGCCTCCAAGTCACCTGGTTCCTGCATCTACTCCTGATCCGGTTGGAGTTGCTGTTCCTGTCGTTTCCTGCTGCCGTTCCAGATCCGGTTGACCGTCTGCAGTGCTGATCCTCTTCATACTCTGCTGGGTTCCTGTTTCATCACTTACCGGGTACTTGTCGTTCCCGGTGGTCTGGGTGACATTATTATTCTCTCTTTGGTTGTTCCAGTACACGGGTACTGGTTCGCTCCTCTGTAACCGGCTGCTGTTGCACCGGTAGTTTCGTTGGTTACCCCAGTACGCGGGTACTGGTTTCCTCCACTGAGACTGGCTGCTATTGCACTTATTTGAGCCATTGGTTACTCCAGTACGCGGGTACTGGTTCGCTCCACTGAAACTGGCTGCTATTGCACTTATATGAGCTATTGGTTATTCCAGTACGCGGGTACTGGTTCGCTCCACAGTAACCGGTTGCTGTTGCACCGGAACAGTCAGAAGTTATCCCGGTACGCGGGTGCTGGTTCGTTCCACTGTAACAGGTTGCTGTTGCACCGGAAGAGTCATAGGTTATTCCAGTACGCGGGTACTGGTTCGCTCCACTGTAATGGGCTACTAATGCACCTAATGAGCCTTTGGTTATTCCGGTATGCGGGTACTGGTTCTCTCCACTGTAACTGGATGCTGTCGCACCGGTAGAGTCACTGGTTACTCCAGTA
This sequence comes from Rhinophrynus dorsalis, assembly GCA_037306005.1. Lineage (NCBI taxonomy): Eukaryota > Metazoa > Chordata > Amphibia > Anura > Rhinophrynidae > Rhinophrynus > Rhinophrynus dorsalis. The sequence continues at coordinate 148,701,160 of CM074723.1, forward strand.
CGCGGGTACTGGTTCGCTCCAGAGGTTGAGGCTGTTCAGTCCTAGACAGCCTGTCTGATTGAAGGGTTCTTCCAGTACAGGGGTACTGCTTTGCTCCTCACCTAACCGGTGGCTAGTTGTTCTTCCAGACTACACCGGTGGTAACTGTGGTACACTGCTTGTTATTGTTCCTACCTTTTATGAGTGGCAGTCCAGTTATATATCTATATCCTGTGGCCTCGCTTGTCGTCATTGGTGACTGGTTGTCTCCACCTAGCCAGTTACCTTGGCCACCTTTGCTGCCCTCATTATCAGCAGTGGGCTGCCTTGCCCGGTACTGGTAAGGCCGGTAGAACCTGGTTGTGTCTATTCCTTTAGGGGTTGCCTTACCCGGTATTGGCAAGGTCGGTAGAGCCTCATTACCTACAGTCCCAGTATCTTGGCTGCCTTGCCCGGTATATTGGCAAGGTCGGTAGAACCTCATTACTTTCAGACCCAGTATCTTGGCTGCCTTGCCCGGTATATTGGCAAGGCCGGTAGAGCCTGATTACCTCAGTCCCAGTGTCTTGGCTGCCTTGCCTGGTATATTGGCAGGGCCGGTAGAGCCTTCATTATTTCCTTGCATGAGTCTCCAGGCTTCCCTGCCCAGTATATTGGTAAGGTCGGTAGAACCTGTTACCATCTTGTGCCATCTAAGGTTGCCTTGTCCGTTATTGGCAGGGCCGGTAGAGCCTTTATCCCATTTCATGTAACATTACTATGTTCTTATGTAAATTGCTCTATATATATATCTTGTATGTGTATACTACCCAATAGGGTTCTCTCTAACTTTACAATAAGGTTATGTTTTTACCTATCTCTGTGTCTGAGAGTCATAACAAACCGTGACACGTGATCCTAGAAGGAGATTCCATTGGACCATTCATGCTTTAAATATTGCAAGCTACACACTGTGATCTTACCCCTGACGAAGCCAAATCGGCAATACGCATTGGGAAGTGTAACCAGAGGAGGTCCACAGTTGATTCCCATTTTACTATTTCCTTTACTGTGATGAGTATACTTTTTGATACTTATATCTTTGGTGGTTATTATATTTTTTGTCATCTATTTTTCACACGGTAGGATATTCCTGGTTTAGTGACTACTATACTTATTTACTTGGGTGTTATTTTATGTATGGATGTCACACCTGGTTTATATTTATATCTATTATATAATGGGTTTTTTCAACTGATGTGATCTCCCCTGTTATATGTCTTTTAATTGTTTTTAATATTAGTCATCTGTATTATTGTTTTTGTACTCAATACATTTTGTCTGTGATATTTTGCATACTCTTGTTGTGCCTCAATTATAAGGCTTTTCTAATTGGGGTTTGTTGTCCTCTTTGGACTTTGAATCTCTGTATTAGTGTATCCTTAGGATTCCGTAACACAGCATTGGACTGGCTCTCCTCTTATCTATCTAACAGATACTTCAGTGTCTCCTCTGCCACCTCTTCATCCTCTCTTGTCCAACTCTCTGTTGGGGTTCCTCAAGGCTCTGTTCTAGGACAGCTTCTGTTTTCTCTTTACACAATAACACTTGGTGATCTTATTAACTCATTTGGTCTCAAATATCACCTCTATGCAGATGACACCCAGATTTACTTATCTGCACCTCGACTGACTTTTGATATCCAGGCTAAAGTCACAGACTGCTTCTCAGCTATCTCAGACTGGATGGCTCATATGCATCTCAAACTCAATATGTCTAAAACTGAGCTACTCCTCATCCCACCCAGGCCTGGTCCTGTAGCTCCCTTCCAGGTGACTGGAAGTGGCACTACCATAAATCCAGTATAAAAAATGCAGTGCCTAGGGGTGATAATTGACAAATCTCTCTCATTCTTCCCTCATATTAATGCCATTGCTAAATCCTGTCACTTTCTTTTGCACAACATTGCTAAAATCCATCCCTTCCTCTGCTCCTCCACAGCTAAAATTCTTAAACATGCAATCATCCTTTCCTGCATGTACTCCTGTCTGGCATTCCTGCTTCCCATTTTCATCCACTTCAATCCATACAGAATGCTTCAGCACAAATTACTCTTCTGTTACCTAGATTTGTCCCTGCCCTGCTCCTCCTCAAAACTCTCCAATGGCTGCATATCAAACTTTGGATATCTTACAAAATCTTACTTCTCTCTTTCAAGACACTTCCCTCCTCTACTCCTTCTTACATTTACACTCTGATCTCTCACTATACCCTATCCCGCCACTTACGTTCAGCCAACGATTGCCTTTTCTCAGCTCCTTTTGTGTCTACAGCCCTGTCACCTATCAAACCTTTTTCTCTCATTGCTTTGTATCTATGGAATGCTCTACCATCCAACCTGCACCACTGCAATCTCTGATAACCTTCAAATCTCACTTGAAAATGCACCTCATGGATAAAATCTCAACATGCTAGAAGGCACTGATGTTGTACAATGAACACTCTTCTAAATTATTTACTTTACTGATGTCCTCTATCATCATCAGAACTAGCACTATATTCAGCACTTGACCCTTATGTACTCTGTATGTCTCCCATTACCACTTTAGATTGTAAGCTTTTGGGCAGGGACCTCTCACCCAATGTTTCACTCTACAAAGCACCTGTAACCCTGTATTGTTTAAATCCTTACATTGTAAAGCACTGCATACACTTGTGGTGCTATATAAATAAACATATTCATTCATTCATTCCTTGTCTTAACTGCTGAAATATCTTAATGACCCCTCTAGAATGTGCCTGGGTATTTAGAATTCAGGTTTAAGGGGCCACACAAGAAGACTCAGACTGCAAAGTTGATTTTAAAGAACTGGTCCCTGGTAGATTAGGTTCTCTAGATCTGGAAGCTTTATGAAATCCTCCTTGGATAGCACCTTCAGCAGAAGGAATCATGCCTTTTCAACTGGTATCGGGCTAAAAAGATGACACTTGCTTTGTATCTCAAGATCTTCTTCAGGGTAATTGTGATCAGTCTCAGAGGACGAAAGAGATAGTCTAAGAGAAAATCCCATGTCTGCATCATAGCATCTACTGCCAGGGGATGAGCCTGAAGAAACTGAGAGAAAAATGGTGAACTTTGGTGTTTTGTCTGGTAGCCATAAGGTCCATGCATGGCATCCCCCATTTTTCCATGAGTTGCATAAAAAAACTCCAGATAAAGTGATCATTCCTCCTGCTGAATTGTCCTGAAACTCAGAGAGTCCACCGAAGACATCCTTCTCCCTGGAATATGAACTGCTGAAAGGGCTACCAGATTGCTTTCTGACCACTAAACAATAATACTTGACAGGGGAAGGAGAGTCGGACTTCTTGTATCCCTTTGGTGCGGCCGGTATGCCACCATGGTCTAATTGTCGGATCTGACCTTCACTGCCCTTGCTTTGACCAGGGAATGCTACTTTCGGAGCCCTTCAGACTGCCACCAACTTCAAGTGACTGGAATTCACTTGGCCTCCAAGGGATACCATTTACCCTGGAAGGATCTCTGCTAAGTCACTGCTCCCCATCCAGTTCTGCTGATGTCAATTGTCAGAATAATCCAATCTGGGGAAATCCAGGAGATGTCTGTTGACAGATTCTTCCTGTTCCACCATGACAAAAACTGCTTGACCTGGAGAGGAATGTTGACCTGATGATGAAGGTTTTTTTTCCCAACTAGTCAAAATGAGTTGTTGCAAGGTTCTCATGATATTGTGCCCATGGAACAGCCTCTATTGCTGCAGTTATAAGCTTCAGTACTGACATCAACTTGAGCAACATATGATTCAAAGTTTTGATGATGGTCCCATGTTGTAATAGATGTCCTCTGGAAAAAATATCCTTGACACTATAGTTTCCGGTATCATGTCTAAGAATCTATTTTTCTGTTCTTGATGTAAAGTGTTTTTTTTTTTTTTTTCCAATTTACCTAGGCTTTTTAGAGTGGACACTTCTAAGGTAGGATGTTCTTGGAGATGAAAGGAAGAGAGAAACCACTCATCCAGGTATAGGATTACAGTACCCCTTCTCTTACATCAAGGCATACAGGGGCCACCATGACTTTGTGAAGAACCTGGGGCCAATCATATCCTCAAAGAAAGAGGTATTGGCTGTAAAAGCATGAGGACCTATCCTTGTTTTATTGCAACTACCAGAAATTTCTGGCTTACAGAATGAACTGGGATATGGAAAAAAAATATTGAAGATTCACCTTTCAATCTCCCTGTCACAGTTAGACCCTCCATCTTTAATCTTTCATCTTTCTTCCAGAATAAACTGATTGACAAATGTTATATTGGGCACAATGTGGAAACCCCCAGATGCTTTGGAGATTAAAAATATGGTGGAATAAGTACTCCTTCTTTGAATGTCTGGAGAGACTGGGGACTGGCTTCAAAACTCCTTCTGAGACCAAGTGATGAATGGAGCAGATGAAGATGTTTCATTTTGGAATATGATCTGGAACTTGCGTAACTACAAACTGAGGAGGAGGAAGGGAATGGAAATGCATATTGTACCCTGACTTGACCACATCCAAAACCTAAGATTCAGCGGTAAGAATCTGCCATCAGGAAAGGAAATGGTAAAGTCTTCCTTCCGATTGCACCTCTCATCTGGTGTCCACATTTCTGAAGTGAAGGATCCTGAGAGGACCTTCTTGTAGACCTGCCACATTTGGCATAATAGTGCTTCTCAGCTTTTGAATGGGCAAAAAATGGATGTCTGAGCAAGGTACCTAAGGTCCTGAGGAAGAGAACTTCTATCTTCCAAAATAGAATGCATCAATGAATCCAATTCTTGCTCAAACAAAGAATTCCCCTAATAGGGCATTGTGCAAATCCTATTATTAGAGGAAATAACCATTACCCACTGCCTAAGCCCTAAAGCTTTAAGCTCTGATGTCACTAACACTGAAGACCTAGCTGACAAATGGCCACTCTCTATAGGGGCATCACACAAGTAATCTAATGCCAGATAAGAAATAGATTTTAACAAGTCTTCCCTAGGCACCTTCCTAATAATATATTCCTCTAAATGAAGAAGACAAAGATGCATGGCTCTGGAAACACAAGTTGTAGCCACTCAAGGAGGAAAAGAACAAATGCTGGTTTCATAGCACCTACAAAGAGAAATATCAGCTTTCCTCTCCAAAGGCGCTCTGAAACCAGAACTGGTTTCTACCCAAATAGTAGTTTTATTTCACAGTCTGTCCACTGAACTAGAATCCATAGGGTTAAAAGGAAATAGACTCTGAAGCTTCCTAGGAAGGTATAAGCATTTTTCCAGGTTAACCCATTAACCATTCTTTTTTTTATAACATTCAATATTGCTTCATTTGCAACCATACTGGGGGTCTCACATCCTCCTTAAAATATAAGGCAACTTTGAGGCTCTTAACGATAGTGTTTATGCACTCTGCTGTGAAAATATATGAATCCTTTCTGTCTCTATCATAGGCAGAGGTGTCTGAGTCAGGCTTGGAGTCCTCTACCTATGTTCTCCAAATGACCATTTCATCCATGCTCACACGAACAGGAAGGTCCTGCCATCTCTTCCTCTGTCCTCATTGACTTCTATATTTCTATGGCAATGGATGTAAACAAAGACAGCCTAGAAGAAAGGTCAGAAGGCATACTGGCCTGGGAGGAAGGAGAATGCAAAACTGTAGGAGACAAGCCAGACACAGCTTCATTACGGTAGACTTCCAAAGGAGTCATAATGCAGTGCTTGCTTCTCTATAAAATACAAAAGTATATATATATATATATATATATATATATACACACATATGGTTAGAGCAAGGCACTCCTAATATGAAACTAATATGAAACTAAACAACTGTCTTGGTGCTATATAATATACTGCATATATTATTGTAATGCTGGGGACAATACCCAACAAATGAGCACTCATAAGGACTTCTAAAATAAAGGTAAAAATATAAGTTTAATGTCAATGTTTCAGCAAGCAGAACAAATACAAAATGGTGACCTTAAATACCCTAAACCAAATGCCAAACCCAAAAAACATGAGGTACTAACCCCATGATGTCATCATAAGGTGACATCACATGGACAAAAGATAAATAAAAAAGAAAATAATCTCAAAATGCAAAATAACAGCTCAAATTGTATATCAACCACAGTGTTAAAAAGAAGGGTTAAAGTAAAACCACAGATGAAACAAAAATTCTATGGGAATTAACCCTTCCTGTGCCAGGGATAGCGGTGGCATACCAATAAATGCCATGACAACTGACCCGTCAGCAGGAATAGATAGAGCTTAAATCAATAGCCTCTATATATATATATATATATATATATATATATATATATATATATATATATATATATATATACTATATTATTGTATGATAATAGAGAGATAAATTAGAAAGAGAAAAGAAGAAAAAACATAATGAGGTAGAAATAGAAAGGTAGAAGTCGAGTAAACTGAGGTTAATAAAAGATGATCGCCAGTTATCGTCATGTGAGATGAAGTAACATGATTGCTATCAATTAATTAATATATATTAATTCTATGTTTGCCAGACTAAGGTAAATGGGAGACCACTATTACTGCCTACAATCATCAATCTCACTAATGTGTTGATGGATTACATTCTGTTCTCCCAATCCAGAACCATATGGGAAGTCAAACTATTCAAAAATGCCACGATACACATTTTAGCTGTGTTTAATAGGTGAGTAAAAAAAACACATTCTGTAGATTTCCTATTCAGATTTATATGACTCATATTGAGTAATATATTGAGATTTCTATTGAATTTTAATCTTAGTAACTTTTACAATCAGTTGGAGAATGTTATTCCAATATTCCATTATTAAAGGACAGTTCCACCGTATATGGATCATACTTTTTCATTCATTATGACATCTGTAGCATTGGTTGTTATGGATAAATTGTGTGCAAGAACTGGAGTTCTATAGCATCTTGTAGCTATTTTAAACTGAGTTTCTATTTCTACGATGTTACTAGAAATATTAACCCCTTAACGACCCATGACATACATGTACGTCACGGGTTGGATGTCCCTAAAGGACCAAGAACTTACATGTACATCATGGAATTCAGGGCTCCCCACAAGGCTGCACGCTGTTCGGGGAGAGCCCTGAATCCAGATCAGAAAAAAAGAAAATAGTCCATGCATGTGTGGCCGGTCCTTAAAGGGTTAAGGGCATTCCATAAAATGTGTTGCTGATCTTTATTAATAATAGAAATATTTAATTATTTTTCCCCTGGGTTCACTGTGAGTCAAATATATCCTCCTGGAAATCTAGCATTCTATAGATGAGTGAAATACAATGGGGGTGCACAAAGATATGATAAAGAGGTGGTAGAGTGATTTCACTTCTCGAGTTCCTTTGTTATTATATGGAGTCTATGCACTAAGATTTCTCAAGTGCATAGTTTCTATAGAATAACATAGAAATTGGAGAAATAATACCACTGGAGTAGTAATAACCATGTTATCACCTCTTTATCACAACTTAGTGCATAAACCCCATTGTTTGGGAACACAATCATATATATATATATATATATATATATATATATATATATATATATATATCAAATTTCTTCAAAGGTCTTTTTAACACTTTAATTTTAAAGAGGTCTCCATTGTGAAGCAAAGTTTTGAAGACCTGTCAAGCATTCAGATGCTTAAAGTCCAATACAGTAGGTACATCTATCTAATTCTACAAGGGCCCAGGCCTTGCTTTTCCACAGAAATTGTAGGTGAAATGGTGAACTTACAGTTTTTTGCTATCAGAGACTTGGAGGAAAACAATGATGGAGGTAGAATAGGGAAGCATGGCTCTGTCAGGGTCCTAGGCGGCAAACTGAAGGAATGTATGCTGTATGAAACAGAACTCAGGCAAGAAGGTAAACCACTTTGAGAACAGGCAGACAGCACAAAAATATTCTATAGAAGAAATCCCCTAGCATAGGAGAAATGACAATGCTAGAAGGAGACAGTAACTAGCAAGGTGAGGCCCCAAACCAATATATATAGCTTTAGCTATATATATATATATATATATATATATATATATATATATATATTGACTGGTACTTTATAGAAATCAGATTCAGAGGTCAGGATGAGAAGCAATGCAGGATGTGTCCAGATCCAGGGACAGGGCAGACAGCTATGGTGCAAGGTCAGAGTCCAATTCCAGAGTCAGGGCAGACAGCTAAGGTGCAAGGTCAGAGTCCAGTTCCAAGGTCAGGACAGGTAGAGATGGTGCAAGGTCAGAATCCAGTTCCAGAGATCAGTAAATGATAAATCCAGCAGAAGAAGTAAAGGCAAGTAAACACTAAGAGTGCCAAACAATATCTGAGCACCAGCTTGGAGGAAGTGCTTGTTTAAATAGTGTATGGAGCCCCCGACGTCACTGCCTGATTCAATGGCAACAGTAAGCAGAGAGTGACGAACATGTGATGCTGATGACAGACAGAGAGCTATGCATGCATAACGCCGATGACAGTCAGAGAGCGACCCACAAATGACACCAATGGCAAGAGGAGAGTGACGCACACATGATGCTGTGTCACACGAGGGGGAGCGCATTCCTTTGACTGCTGCCCCACTCAACTCGCACAGACACAACGCTGACAGGATCTAACAAAAGGTGATTCATAAATAACAGAAAGGTGGAGACAAATGGAGATTGCTATTAATAAGATGTCTCAAATGGGAGAAATATCAACATACTTATCCAACTGTATTAATAAAATAGGCTCTGATAATAATATCAAAGCATTTTACCAGGAAGGATACATTGAGATTGTCTCTCATTTTCAAGTATGTCCTGGGGGTATAAATATTATTACCCAATTTAAGAACAAAAAGAAGAGAGGAGCACACCCCTGAGGAAGTGGTTGTTAAACATGCAACACGTAGGGTAGAGAGACTAGATCAGTGTTTTTGTATTTCATTTATTACTATTTTTATTGCAGCAATTATTTTATTGTATATTGGCATCACAAGTGTATGCTTTTTATTTCTGCGGAATTCACTGCTGATATATATTTCATGTATATGCAATAATAAATATATATTTGTTTTTTAGATTGAGTTATAAGTTCCAATGTATGATTCATTCCTATGGTCAAGATATAGGTGTGTATGACTCCCTATGTCCCTTATTAATTTCTATATGAACTGAGGTTACTTATTGGAGGTAGTTCACTCACTAGATATAGAGCGTTAAAGTAGAGTCCATTGGAGCTGAAGTACCAGTGGTTGGATACCAATTGGAGTGCTCTGGGTGAGGTGACAAGCCTGATTTTAGCCTGAAGGACTCTTGAAGGAGGAAAGAGGGGGAGGCACAGATACCTGCACTGAGGTAAATCCAGTGTATGCTTTCATACTGTGAGGTGAGTTTTTCTGCCTCTGCTACATGTAAGTAGACAATTCAGCTCGTGAAAAGGTGATATTGCGGTGGTGGTCTACATTTGGTTCAAGCAGTCTGCACTTAGAGCAGCGGTTCTCAACCTTTCTAGTGCAGCGACCCTTTGATAAAATTTCCCAAGTTGTGGCGACCCCAACAGTAAAATTATTTTTGTTGCTCTTTCATCGCTGTCATTTTGCTACTGTTATGAATCGAAATATAAGTATCTGATGGTTTTAGGCGACCCCTGGCAAATCGTCATTCGACCCCCTAAGGGGTCCCGACCCACAGGTTGAGAACCACTGACTTAGAGCATGTGCACCTCTCTTCTTTTTGTTTTTGTTTTTACATGTATTAGAAGTCGATTGCCAGGGACTAACTTGGGGAGGCAGCACCGCTGAGAAGAATCAACAGTTATACAGCTTTAAGAGACTCTCAAGTTGTCTGTCCTAGATTAGATGGGAAGTACTATAATATACTTGTGCTGTCTGTGGTAAATAGGTCTTGTATATAGGAGATTGTTTACTCAATTTAAGAGTACTCATTGTATCTACCTTAGAAGGATGAAAGGCTGAGTCGACCCTGCTGGGACTAGAACCTGTGGTTTGAACAGATTCTTCAGCTCGTGCCTGAACCAGCTGAGCCATCTCTGATTAGAGAATCCCTCCTTATAATTAAGTGCATGAGTCTGACAATTTAGTGGGACAGACTTGATTGTTGTTATTGATATACCACAGTCATTATTCCTTCTAATGATAACCACCTCTATTGATAACAAGGTGACTATAACTGTGTAGGCTCCACCCTGTTCCCTCTCCTTTTCCCCTCCTCATTCCTCTCCTGTTTACTAAGTTTTATAAGTTCTGATGCTTTCACTTCCTATTTGTAGAACTTCTTATAAAAAAAATAAAGTTCAATTTAAATCAGTTTTCTATTTTACCCCTATGGTGATGTTATATACCAGAATTTCACCATTCCACTTTTATACATATGACCCTGAGCATCCTGCTTCCCTATCCAGTTTTATTCTGCAGCACAAGAGCACACAATCAATCTGTTGATCAGCATCCACATTTACCTATTTGTTGAGGGTTATTAGTATTACATTGGGTCATTTCTTCATGGAGAGGATGCCTTGTAACTATATGAATATTTTAAAAATGTACTTTAGCAAACTCTTTTGAAGTTTTCCTTTTTTTATGGCATATGATTTTTGCTAGGTTTCTGCTGATGTAGTTAAAACACCCAACCTCAAGCGTAACCCCTTAGTGACAGACGACTTACCTGGTAAGTCCAGGAAGTAATTCGCTATAATGGAAAAAAAAACCCTGTCATTAAGGGGTTAACGCACAGGATCTTGTGCTGGCAATCATCTCCCTACTATTAATGTTGCAATATGGCTTCATGGTTCAATAACAATGGTTCACTAACAATGCATTTGGTTGTTTTCTGTAAAAGTAATGGGTCATTTAGAAAGTAGCAAATGCTTGCCTCCTATGTTTAAGCATTTCTTCATTACATTGTACCAATTAGCTACATAACTTTTACCAGTGCTTGCATCTCTTGTGATCAATGCTTTACACTAACTTTATGTTCATAGGTCTTTCTCAAAAACTGTGTTTCAGATTGTGTTAGCACATTCCTAGAGTCCCTCATCATAATTATTCATATTCGATGATAAATATGCCACATAGATGTTAAGCCCGATTATAGAAAAACACCTAAACAGATTGACATAAATATTAATATTTTAGGTCTTGAAAGATTTAAAATTACATTCAGACTTGTAAAGTTGCATTAATGACCAGATTTAAAAGTTGTTTTGTTTGTTCAACTGCCACTAGAGGAAATGCTAAAAGCATAAGTAAAAGACCGTGTTTGCCTGTTAATATTTGTGCCAATTACCTGCATAATCCGAAGCAGACAGGATTTGAATTGTGGAATTTTCTTTGGATCTTTTAAATTCCCAATTCATATTTAAATCAATTGAATTAATTGCCAGTTACCTATAAGGAATACTGTTTATCAAAGTGGAGACAGTTTGAAATAACTTATAATCCAGACTCACAGAAATATGGATTTTCACCTGAACTATGTGCAAATATGATTATGTGAACCAATTTAAGCAACTGTTCATGCACATGTTTAATGCTGATGGGAAATTGTATAAAAATGTCAGCAGTACTAGCATTCTCTGTTGGTTTAGCCATAAGTGGGTCGCCATAGGCTCATTCAAGGAAGTTATCAAGAAAGAGGACAGATTTTTTTTATATTTTGATTATCCAGCTTTGTGCCATTTCCTGAATATTTTAAACAAATTAATTTGTTGAATCTAATACTGCATTACTAATTATCTGTCTTTTTATGTATTCTATGGGGTGAAGGTACAAATTATCCAGTGCAGATCAACTGATGATAGCCATTAACACTGGTGGCTATGCTTCAGGGTATGCACTACGGAATAATAATAAAGCTACCAAGTCATTAAACTTGTGTAAGGAGAGCTCATAAAGTATATTAGGGGACTCACCACAGTCCAGGTGCGCAGCTCGTGTCGCAAGTTCTCCAGTCCTTGCAAATTGTTCAAAAACGTATGTATTTGAATGAGTTGTCTTGTAAAATCAACAAACTTTTATTTGTGGCATTAAAATCACAGACAGCTCGTACATCCCCAGAGATGGAACCAGAGATACATTTCAACAATGCAGATATTCCAGAATTGTCTAACGCGTTTTGTGCTTTAAATGCGCTTACTCATAGACACATTGTATATTGTAACTGTTCCTTATTTAAAACCTACTCATTTACAAACAAATGGAAACATCTGCTGTAGTTTCAAACGTACTCAAAAAAGCCTATCAGGATTGGAAATTAATCCAAACTGAGGCTGAAAAGTTAACCCCATAAACAGCCTCTATCATCCAGTCATACCTCATATGTAGTTCCCTGTCTAAGATATATCCAATCTACATAAAAATCAACAGTACTTGTTGCTAATATATTACAATTATCTCCGGCAGGGAAACGCATATGGTCATCCACTCGGGAAAAATACAGACTGGATTGGAATATTCAAAACAATCCTCTTCATTAACTCCTATGTAGCCAGAACCACATACTGGAATGAGATAATCCTTCCTAAACAAAATGCATCATCCACAGGGAGAAACGCTCGGAAAAAGCAGAAGAAAACAAGAAACAAAATTATATTACTAATTTCCCACTCTGAATTGAGACCCCTAGATAATCGTGTTTTCAACTGGAAAATCCAATATGCCTCCCTGTGGTTGATAAACCCTAAAATATCCCCACCATGAGGTGGAAAATATAGTCTCTCTATAGTCTGGAAACTGCAAAAAAGCTGGTCCTCTCGCTGTGTTCTAAACATATATGTTTGGCCACCTCTGAATCCTGTTCTTTCTTTTGAATTTGGTACAGATGTTCCATAATACGATTTTTAAGTGGGCATACCATATGAAAGAGAATATTTTGCCCCATCAACTGAACACACAAATTCCTTGGACACATTAGCCACTTCACAACACTTGCAGGAAGTATCTTCACACTTATAAAACCCCGTAGTTTCCAAACAAGTAGATGTCATAATCTTGGAGGAATAAAGGCTGGGTGAGATCATATTACCCAAAGTCAGTCCTCGCTTAGCCACAAAATCACATCCTTTCTTTAATATATCTGCCAAAGCCATATCTGTCTTCAGCATAGGTAACAAACAACGGACCAACGCACTAATTAATTTAAACTGGGGGCTATAGGTGGTGATAAAGCGAACCTTTGCATCATGACCCACATCCTTCCCAGTACCTCCAATCAATGTGTCTCCAAGAAGACACTCTCTAGGGCAACTGTAAGATAAATGGATCACTTCCCTCAACGCATGCTCATCATAACCTCTGGCCTCAAATCTCCCACATAAATCTAGTGAAGCTTTCTCAAAATCACTATTCAAAGAGCAGTTCCTTCAACAACCTCATCAAAAGAAAATAAGTTATGGTACAGGAGAAATTCGACAACCTGCGCTGAAAACTTTGATAATTTTATTGAATAATTAGAAAGTTTCACAAAATGATATTCCAGAGCTTGAATCACAAGAGAATGAGGGATTGAAGAAATGTCTGCTGACAACCAAGACATACCCTCCTTCCACTCAATATATAGCATTGTCTCAATACCTGTTTGGTGTCCGACAGGAATCCCGATATTCTCTCCACCAAGGGCCTGAGGTACTGGTCAACCCACACAGACAATGGTTCATTCAGTAACCCAATCCCAGATACAATGGGCCTGCCCAGTGGGTTGACCAAACTTTTATGCACCTTGGGCAGGTGATGGAAAATCAGAACCCTGCAAGTTTCCTGGCACCATAAAGGTAGCTTCATTCCTGGTGATGATACCCAAACTCACTCCCCTTTGTACCAGGTGATTCAACTTGGACCTATACATCAGTGTAGGGCTACACTTCAATACCATATATGTAGCTATATCACTCAACTACCTCCCCCAGTAGTCCTCAGCATTTAAAACCACAACCAATCCTCCCATATCTGACATTTTAATAACCAAATTCTTATTAGATTTTAACTTAAAAGGGCTTCCTTTTGTGATATAGTCAGGTTGTGGCTTGAAATGCCTGAAATACTACCATGTAAGGAAACCAATTCCTGTTCCAGAGTCTTTTGGAATACCTCATATTGATTCCCCTTCATGTGGACAGGAAAAAAATTAAAATTAGGTCTAAGACCAGTATCCAATTAATCAATCTTAGTATCAACATGTCATATATCAACATTCATGTTTTAGACATTGTAAATCACTAATTGCCTTTAAGTCCTTAAATAAGAAAAAATCATGACCTGTTGACTTCATGCTACTTGAAACCCAGTGTCCTCTGGCTTCTTCCAAAAATATTTTTTAACTGTAAAAAGCGATTAACATCTAGAATAGTGTTAAAAAGATTAAATTTCTTTTGAGGAACAAAATTAAGTCCCAATTACAAAATCATAACCTGAGAAGAAGTAAGGGCCTCTCGGGATAAGTTCAAAACTGTTAGCAACTGTGAGCGTTGGTAACTTGTCCTGTGTGGTATCGCATGCATCCTTGACCTACGACTACCCCTTCTCGTTGTTCTATAGTGGACCGAATGGTCTTCCGCTTCTTGTGCTTCTCTCATCCACGGTGGCTTTTTGGTGACTCAACTACAGTCTCCTGTTCCCAGGAGCTAAGATTTGTTAGCTCCGACCTAGACGTAATGTCACTTGTATCATAATCATGATAGACTATTTCATCCTCTTCATCCCCATGAACCTCTGATTGTGAGAAGCTGACCCGATGGTCATGGTGTTTTAAAATAGATTTCACTGGAGTAAGATCTACGTAAATAATGTTTCCAGATATATACTTCATCGCAATCATAATCCTGTTTGTCACAAATAAACTTGCATTGTTTAAACTGGGAAAGATCTTATCCAAAGCTTGTTTCAATGTCCCATCAAAATTGGAAAATGAAGTGGATGTGATCTGTTGTTTCAAAGCCGTTTGAGTTTTCAGGTTATCTTGTTTTAACTGAGAGTGTTCTCCTTTCTTTTACTGGACTATCAAATCCAAGGAGCAGTGACTTAAGACCAAATTCCATTTTGCAATAAAATTAGCATCCTTAATTTCAAAGGCAGGAAAATTGTTGAGTTGCAGACCTCTAGGGATCCATTTTACTTGTATATATTTTTCAAAGGTAATAATATCCCACCAGGTCCTTAATTCACGACTCATCTCCTTTTCCAACAGTACCATTTGAAACCATGGCTTCTGAGGTAAATATCAACTGGGCTTTCTGTTGACATTCAACATCATTTAGAAAGTCACTTAAAGAGATAGTAATTCTTCATTTTATCTTTATTTTATTTTGTAAGCATTAAATAAAAATGAAAAACGATATAAGTCTTATCTGTCAAACCCTTATGGTTTGACAGATATTCACAAGCAAAATTTCCCCTGACCAAAAAGGTCAAGTCTGCCATGTACTGTCAGATTTGGAATCTGGTCCGCGGACCGACCGTGGCTCTACAGCAGAGTCGAGATCACAAGATATAAGAAGAACTACTTCATTCAAATAGTCTACAAAGTGTGCCTGGTTTGCAAGCACACTTTTTAGACCCTTCCAATGAAATAGTTATTTTTATATCTTGCGATCTCGGCTCTGCTGAAATGCCAGCAGTTGATCTGTGGACCGGATTCCAAATCTGACAGCTAGATGGCAGACTTGACCGTTTTGGTCAGTGAGGGGAAACTTTGCTTGTGAATATCTCTCAAACCATAAACTTTTTTAATGCCTACAAAATAAAATAAAGATAAAACAAAGTATTACTATCCCTTTATGACAAAAGTTACCATCTCCGTGTCTTCCACCATACTGAACAATGAATTGAATTTGATTATACAAAAAATAGGTGGTTCAAGGAGTACCTCTTATATCCTGTAACCAACGATAATAACAATAATAATGTTGGCGGGGCTTCCAACAGTAGAGAAAACACACAGTGGAATAATACTAAATAAAGCAAACACTTCATTAAACTTGTGTAAGTGGAGCTCATACAGTATATTAGGGGACTCACCACCGTATAACAGTCCAGGTGCTCAGCTCATATGGGTATGCACTACAGTTTATGAATGGTGTAGTGCTTACTGGATGACAATCTCCACGTGTTTTATGCAAAATAGGTGAGCATTTTCTGAATCTAGTCCTAGGAGCAGAAAGAGCTAGTTATTCCACTGTGACTAGCCTAATGTAATGTAGCTTTCATATATTACACTGACAAAAGTAATTCTCAAGCCTGAAATATCAAGTATAATTAACAACTTTAAACAACATGTATTACACAGTAACCAAAAAACAAAGAAAATGAGGTGCCGATAGTGCCTTATCACACTGGTAGAATAGTAATATATCCTATATAATAATTCGCCAAGTTGTGTGTAACGCCCGACATGCGCAGTAGACACTGCTGCGCGTGCGGCAGTCATGCGCAGTAGAGACTGCCCGCGCCGCGGCTGATACAGAGCTGGGTGCTCCGAAGGAGCGTCCAGCTCTGTATCAGCCTAGGCGCGGGCAGTCTCCACTGCGTGTGACTGCCCCGCGACCGGCTGCCAGAGGCTCTGTATCAGCCGAGGCGCGGCCAGTCTCCATTGCGTGTGACTGCCCCGCTACCGGCTGCCAGAGGCACTGTGGCCCGTGTAACGGGCTGTTCAACTAGTAAAGCCATAAAATATTGCACTCACATGCCTGAATGGTTGTGTATATACATACGTACAAACACAGTATATGGGGCAGGCAGAGAATTTCTTACCTCCCTTGCTCGGTACAAACAATGCTTTAGTTTGACTCCTCGTGGATGTAAGATCAAAGAAAAGGGAAAAAAGAACCGCTACAAAAGACCAAAAATCTTACATCTGTGAGGAGTCAAGCTACAGTATTGATTGTACCAAGCAGGGACGATAATAAATTCTCTGCATGCCCTTTACGGTGTGTTTGTATGTATGTATTTACACACCCACTTAGAAATGTGAGTGTAATATTTTATGGCTTTATAAATTACTATTCTTCCAGTGTGATAAGTTACTAATGGCTTTTTTTTGTTTGTTTTTTGGTTACGTGTTTCTTAGTTTCGAGAGCTTAGGTATTTAGGGATGGGCGAAAATTTTCACCACAAACTGATATCGGCAAATAATGGCACTTTCCACTAGGTGAAAATTTTCCAGCGAAGACTGCCGTTTTTACGCTTTTTCCAGCCTAATCCTCCCATTGAAATCAATGGGAAGAAAAATATTTCTACACCACACAAAAGTTTTCTATAGCCATATAAAAGGCTGTCAGGCTCTCACAGCAGCCATTCTGTGTTTGTGAGAGGAGAGAGCAGCATGTTTTTTAGCTAGAGGAGATAGGCAAATAAAGGGGAATTGAAGCTTAATTTAGGAAGTCATTTAGGTAGGACATTTGTTCTCTTTATTATGGGAGTCTGGGGGCACTCTAGGGGATAAGAAGGAAGGAAGGAGGTTGTCCCCCAAATACTCCAAAATGCCATATGACTGACAGGCAAGACACAGGCAACCTATTTGCTTACTGATCTTGCTGTTATTGTCCTGTGATGGGTGGGGAAGTCTGGGGAAATACATGGTTGATTTTCTTTTTCAGTTATAATTTTTTTTGGACAGACTGTGATAAGATAACAGGGTGGACAACTTAAAAAAATAAAATAAATAAAATAAAAAATAAAAAAATAAATAAAAAAGAATAAAAAAATAAATATCTGAGGTGACAGTGACAGACAGCTGACTTGGCTTAGGCAAGGCATCATACAGATCCATCAGTTGTGTTGTACACTGTACAGTAAAAAAACACAGTGTAGTTGCAGAATGTCCAGTAAATGCACAAGGGGAAGGGGGAGGGGTGGAGCAGTGTAGGGAAGTGAGAGTAAAGTAGTAGTTCAAAAAATGGTTGTTGCAGCGTGTGCAATCAATGATGATGATCCTTTGACTCGAAGGGAGGATGCAGTTTGTCAAGGTCCCAGCAAAACTAGTTCCAGCACCACCAGTGCCAGTAGTAATAAAGAACCATATAAGAAGAACATTGAAGATGACAAGTTGCATTCAAGTGTTAATGATGCTGGCAGTAGCATAATACAGGAAGGTGTAGCAGCTGAAGTGCCTGCTGCATCAGACAGTGAGAAGCACAAGCACCAAAACACCCATCCTCGAAATAGTAGTAGGGAACTTTGTTACATTAAAAGTAAAAAGAAATTGTTTGAGACCTCCAAGAGCTTAGAGGAATATGAGGGTAGTAGTGGGCAAGAACTGTCAGGGGATGCTGATGCTGCTGAGGATGACCTAATGATGACTGATGATGATGCAGAATATGATGATCTAGAATATATCCCTCCAGCATCCTTCTCTTGTTCAGATACAGATGAAGTTTAGAGTGAGGATGGTGACAGGACTATAAGATTAGCAGAAAGTTAAAGTCTGAATCTTCCACCACTTTTAAGGAGCACTGTGCCTGTCTATAAACTTGGAGAAGAAGTTAGCTAAAAGAACAACCAGGATCCACTGGAGAAGAACACCTCACATTTGAAAACCGTGCAGTCCTCCTAAAGAACCAGCTTCCAATCTCACCATCAACCACTGGAGTTTAATACAAAATAAATCACTCTTAGCACTTGGACTGTGAGATATTATATGCTAGGATGAACAAACATCTCAAGTGCTTCTGTTTAGGACTTAATGGAGTTACAGGAATGTTGGAGTAGAGGTGAGAAGTGGGACTGAAGATGGACATCCCTCCCTGCAGCAACACACACTTCTAAAGGCTCTTGTTTTGTTTTGCTTTCTCCCTACTCTGCTAATCCACCCCACAATGCAACCTGCCCTTTTACTGCTATATTCAACTCTGCTTCTATACTGCAAAATCCAACACTATTTATATGCCTACTTCTTCCTATATTCATAGTTCCCCCTCCTTACTCTCATCAAATCCAAATAAATATACAAAATGTGAGAAGTTTCTGTGAATGAACAACAGCACAATGGCCTGTTCTACAGCTAGTCACCGCCCAGAAGCATCATGTTTTAGCTCTCTAGTGCCCAGAAGCCTCTCACATTTTGTATATTTATTCTCATTAAATCCATTTTGCAACCACACTCTGTATCTATTGCTCAGACTGGCCCATCCTTCCACTCCAACCCACAGCAGACACAAATCACATTCCCACCTACTGGCTGTATGTCTTATTCTCCTCCTTGTGGCTGGCGACATCTCCCTAAACCCAGGCCCCAATTATATCCCTATATGCCACCACCCATGCCCACTCTCCTCACCATCCCACAGAGACTCTAATTTTTCTAATCTCAACCCCATCCCAACCCTCCCACTTCCTGCTCATCCCTTCTCCTGTGGCCTACTGAATGTCCATTCCCTCACTAACAAATCTGCTCTCATATATGACCTTTTCTGTTCACAAGCACTCCAGCTTCTTGCTTTACTGAGACCTGGCTCTCCCAATATGATTCAGACTTGGAGGCTGCAGTCTCACATGGAGGCTTGTACTTCTCACACACAGCATGCACAGTGGGCAGAGGTGGTGAAACAGGTGTACTGCTTGCCTGCTAGTATCGCTTTCAGCTGATACCTGTTCCCCCATCTTTTTCCACTAACTCCTTTGAGGTGCATGCTATGCAATTATTCCACCTTGTAGCAATGCGCATTGCAGTAGTATACAGACCTCCCACAACCACACCCTCTGTCTTCCTTTCAGACTTTGAGTGGTGGCTTGCATTCTTTCTATCCTCTGACGCTCCTGCTCTCATACTTGGGTAATTCAACTGTCACATTGATGATCCTTCCCTCTCTTTGGCCTCACGCCTCCTTCAACTAACTTCATCTTTCACCCTTCAACAATGGACTGACTCTAGCACACACAAAGACGGTCACCCCCTCGACTTGGTTTTCTCAAAGAACTGCTCCTACTAGATTTCTCTATATCTCCTTTCCCACTCTCTGACCACCATCTCATAACTGTCACGCCGCTTACCCCTTGTTCCTCCTGCCTTCCGGTCGCGGCTGTTTCTCCTCTGGTTGCCTCTGATTATTCAGAGTCTTCCGGGTTCGGCGTGTCGGCATGCGAGTGACGTCACCGCCCGGCATCTATATAGGGCGACAGCTTGCTTCGTTCGGAGCACTATCACAGTGTTCCAGTCTAGTACTGACCTCTTGTCTTCGCTCCTAGTCTTCAGACATTCTATTTTATATTGATCTCCTGTGTATGACCTGTGGCTAGACTCCTGACACCTCTACTTTTGAATGCTGAATTTAACCCTTTGATCTCCAGTGTATGACCTGTGGCTAGACTCGTGACACCTCTACTTTTGAATGTTGAATTTAACCCTTTGATCTCCTGTGTATGACCTGTGGCTAGACTCCTGACACCTCTACTTTTGAATGCTGAATTTAACCCTTTGATCTCCAGTGTATGACCTATGGCTAGACTCCTGACACCTCTATTTTTGAATGCTGAATTTAACCCATTGATATGCAGTGTATGACCTGTGGCTAGACTCCTGACTCCTCTATTGTGTATTGCCGAATTTAATCTATTGATCTCCAGTTCTTGGGGAGTTTATTGCTACTCTGTAGCCACCGTACTCCAGCTACGCTCCCTAACCATCGCTCTCAAGCCTTCACTCCCCCCTGCAGGAGAGTTTGTACTGTCCACGGAAGAGCTATCCAGGTCTTGGTCCTAGCTCAACTAGGATCAGACATCTGGCCTTGCGGTCAGCAACTATAACCCGGCCCTAGCCGCAGCACAGCCTTACCGTGACAGTCACCGTACCACGAGCCATGATCTCTAGGCAGCGCACTCTAGCACTCCCTCTCCTGCAGGCTTACGCCTACTTTGGGTTTCCTGTTAGGTTCTGACAGAGTGATAGTGCCATACCATTCTCATGGCGTTGGATCCAAAGGATGTCTCTAAGGCGGTAATCCAGCAAGCAGCTGTATTAGAGAAACATGCTACCCACATTCAGCGCTTGGACCAGAAGCTTGATTCTATTGCTTCTCTTTTACAAAACTTGCAGGAAAGTTTAGAACGGCCCTCGCCTGCGCCTGTTCCCCCACCTGTGTCATCTGTTCCTGCTTCAACATCGGCTGTTGCGCCTTCCCGTTTACCTCTTCCTGACCGTTATGACGGTGATCCAGCTCAATTGCGGGGTTTTGTGCACCAATGTTTCCTCCACTTTCGTAATCAGCCTGAGGTATATGCTTCCCATCAGGCTCGTATTACCTTTCTTGTATCCCTTCTCCGAGGGAGGGCTTTGTCATGGGTCACCCCCCTAATGGATCGTCAATCCCACTTAATGGATGATTTTGACGCCTTCTTGAATGCTTTTCGTTCGGTCTTCGATATTCCTGGCCGTCAGGCCAAAGCAGAGGCCTCGCTCTTAGAATTGCAGCAGGGTACTCAGTCCTTTGCACAATACGCTATTGAATTCAGGACTTTAGCTTATGATACTGACTGGGGTAATGGAGCTCTTAAGGCAGCCTTTAGGCGTGGTCTCTCTAATAAATTAAAGGATGAGCTGACTACGCGCGACATACCTCCCACCTTGGAGGGATTGATTTCCTTGTGTACATCTCTGGACACCCGTTTGCAAGAGAGGCGGTTAGAAAAAGAAAGGGATCGGTCCCGACGCCCTATGCTCCGTCCTCCTATTCGCCTTGCACCCCGTTTTCAGAATCCGCCCATTCCAGCAGATAATCCTCCAGAACCTATGGAGATTGGGAGACTTACTCGCCTCACTGAAGAGGAGAAGACTAGGCTTCGACAACGAGGATTATGCCTTTATTGTGGACAGCCAGGCCATATCGCCCGTGTTTGTCCTAATAAACCGGGAAACGGTCAAGCTTAGTGAGACCGGAGGGACTCTCTCTAAGCCACTCAGTACTTCCCTCTGCTTCCTCTCAACGCCTCATTGTTTCACTCCATCTATCATGGGCTTCCTTTTCTATACATGCTGACGCCTTAATTGATTCTGGAGCAGCAGGGGTCTTTATGGACTTAGCCTTTGCTCAACGGCATGCTATACCACTATTGCCCAAAGACCCTCCAGTGAATATTAGGGTCATTGATGGTTCTCCTCTTGGCTCTGGTCTTATTACCCTTGCCACCATACCCATTCGAGTCTTCATGCCTCCAGGGCATTATGAGGAATTGTCTTTTGACATTATCACTGCACCGCTGTCTCCTCTCATACTAGGTTATCCATGGCTACGTCTTAATAATCCTAACATTGATTGGAGACAGGGGACTCTCTCATTTCTACCTCTCTCTTCAGTGGTTCTGTCCACTGTTCCTTCTCCTCTAAGTGGATTTGATGCTCTGTGTTGTGAAGTACCAGAGCCCTACCTACAATATTCTGATGTCTTTTCTAAAGTACAAGCGGAAACATTACCACCACATCGAGAATACGATTGCCCCATAGATCTCCTGCCTGGTGCTATTCCTCCTAAGGGTAGGACGTACCCTTTATCGTTACCCGAGACTGCAGCACTAGAAAAATACATACAGGAGAATCTTGCACGTGGTTTCATCCGGCCATCCGTATCTCCGGCCGGGGCGGGGGTTTTTTTTGTAAAGAACAAGGATGGATCCTTGCTCCCTTGTATAGATTATAGGGGACTGAATGCCGTCACTCAGAAAAATTGTTACCCTCTACCACTGATACCTGAGCTTTTGGAACGCTTACGAGGTTCTACTGTGTTTACGAAACTAGATCTGCGTGGCGCATATAATTTGATCCGTATACGTGATGGTGATGAATGGAAGACCGCTTTTAATACCCGTTTTGGGCACTACGAATATTGTGTAATGCCCTTTGGTTTAAGGAATGCCCCAGCGGTCTTTCAGGCATTTGTGAACGATCTGTTTAGGGATCTACTACTATCTTGTGTCATTGTGTACTTGGATGACATATTAATATATTCCAAGGATATTACGGAGCATCGAGCCCAAGTGTCCTTCAACGCTTAAGAGACAACCGACTATATGCTAAACCCGAGAAATGCGCCTTTGAGAAAACTTCTTTACCATTTTTGGGTTACATCATATCCACTTCTGGTATAGCTATGGATCCTGGTAAGGTCTCTGCAGTCTTGGACTGGCAAGTACCTCGCACAGTTAGAGCCATTCAACGTTTTGTTGGGTTTTCTAATTATTACCGAAGGTTTATCAGGCATTTCTCACAGATTATCCGGCCCATTATCTTACTGACTTGTAAGGGTGCCAACCCCTCCTCCTGGTCTGGTGAGGCTCTGAAGGCATTCAATACTTTGAAAGAAGCTTTTACCAGTGCTCCTATTCTGACGTATCCTGATCCTGCTTTGCCATTTACCCTTGAAGTTGATGCCTCGGAATATGCAGCTGGAGCTGTTCTTTCTCAGCGCACTGGCTCAGATGGAGCATTACACCCCTGTTGTTACTTCTCTCGACGTTTCTCTGTCTCGGAGAGGAATTACGATACTGGCAACAGGGAGTTACTAGCCATAAAGATGGCTTTGGAGGAGTGGCGTTATCTATTGGAAGGGTCTGTACATCCAATAAGCATACTTACGGATCATAGGAATTTGGCCTATTTAGCCTCTGCTAAACGCTTGACTGCTTGTCAAGCCCGATGGTCTTTGTTTTTTGCCCGCTTTGATTTTACTATCTCTTATATACCTGGTAGTAAAAATCTGAGAGCAGATGCTCTTTCCAGGATGTTCGATCCCACCATTACCCCACCTAAATCGGGGGAACCCATTATCCCACCTTCTAAATTTGTGGGTGCTTTGACAACTGCTGTACTCCAACGCATTCAAGATGCTCAGCTAGATCAACGTTCTACATGTAATACTCCCCCTGGTTCCCTTTATGTTCCAGATGTGTATCGTAAGGAGGTGTTGGCTTGGGCTCACCAGTCTTTTGTAGCTGGTCATCCCGGAGTAAAGCGCACTCATGATTTACTTAGGCGCTATTTTTGGTGGCCGTGCTCCTTACAGGATGTTGTTCAATGGGTAAAGACTTGTTCTCTCTGTGCTCGGATGAAGACACCTAGGGCTAAACCAATGGGTCTCCTCCAACCCCTACCTGTTCCAGCCTTGCCTTGGACCCACTTAGCTTTAGATTTCATAGTGGACCTACCTGCTTCTTCGGGTAAAACCACGATTCTTGTGGTTGTAGACCGATTCA
Source organism: Rhinophrynus dorsalis (assembly GCA_037306005.1). Lineage (NCBI taxonomy): Eukaryota > Metazoa > Chordata > Amphibia > Anura > Rhinophrynidae > Rhinophrynus > Rhinophrynus dorsalis. Next base: position 148,725,365 of record CM074723.1, read on the forward strand.
CAAAACAAGCTCATTTTCTACCTCTCCCTAAATTGCCTACTGCTCCTGAACTTGTTGATATTTTTATTGAAGGCATAGTGCGTCTTCATGGACTTCCCCTTCACCTCACATCAGACAGGGGAGCTCAGTTTGTGGCTCACTTTTGGAAGGGATTTTGTTCCCGTTTGGGTATCTCTTTGCATTTTTCTTCGGCATATCACCCTCAGACGAATTGCCAAACTGAGAGATTGAACCAATCCCTTGAGCACTATTTACGGACATATTGCAACCAACATCATAACAATTGGTCCTCTCTTTTGCCTTTGGCTGAACTTTCCTACAACTCCCTTCGACAGTCCTCCCTTGGTTGTTCTCCCTTTTTTGCGACTTTGGGGTATAATCCCCGCCTTCTTTTATTGTCTCCTGGAGTTTCTTTAGTACCAGCGGCTGAAAGGAGAGTACAATCTATGGTCACACATTGGCAGTCTGTACGATCCTCACTGTTGAAAGCACAGTATTCCCAGAAATCTTTTGCTGATCGCCTTCGGACTCCGTCACATGTCTATCAGGTCGGGGACCGGGTTTGGCTGTCAACGAAGAATATACGCTTAGCCCAGCCCTCCATTAAATTGGGTCCTCGTTTTATTGGTCCCTATCGTATTACGCGACGTCTGTCCGCCGTCTCTTATCGTCTGGCTCTGCCTCGTAGCCTCCGCATTCATCCAGTCTTTCATGTCTCGTTGTTGAAGGCATTTCTTCCGTCCAGTACTTTGCTCCGCCCCTCTTCTCCACCTGCACCGGTCACGGTAGATGGGCAGGAGGAGTATATTGTCGATGGTATTCTGGACTCACGTCGTTCTCGGGGGGGTTTACAGTACCTCGTTAACTGGAAAGGTTATGGTCCTGAGGAGCGCTCCTGGGTCCGCTCCTCTGATGTTCACGCCCCTGCTTTAGTTCGTGCATTTCATCGGGCTTACCCTTCAAAACCCGGCTCTTAGGGCTCCTGGGGCGCCCTATTGGGTTGGGGGCAGTGTCACGCCGCTTACCCCTTGTTCCTCCTGCCTTCCGGTCGCGGCTGTTTCTCCTCTGGTTGCCTCTGATTATTCAGAGTCTTCCGGGTTCGGCGTGTCGGCATGCGAGTGACGTCACCGCCCGGCATCTATATAGGGCGACAGCTTGCTTCGTTCGGAGCACTATCACAGTGTTCCAGTCTAGTACTGACCTCTTGTCTTCGCTCCTAGTCTTCAGACATTCTATTTTATATTGATCTCCTGTGTATGACCTGTGGCTAGACTCCTGACACCTCTACTTTTGAATGCTGAATTTAACCCTTTGATCTCCAGTGTATGACCTGTGGCTAGACTCGTGACACCTCTACTTTTGAATGTTGAATTTAACCCTTTGATCTCCTGTGTATGACCTGTGGCTAGACTCCTGACACCTCTACTTTTGAATGCTGAATTTAACCCTTTGATCTCCAGTGTATGACCTATGGCTAGACTCCTGACACCTCTATTTTTGAATGCTGAATTTAACCCATTGATATCCAGTGTATGACCTGTGGCTAGACTCCTGACTCCTCTATTGTGTATTGCCGAATTTAATCTATTGATCTCCAGTTCTTGGGGAGTTTATTGCTACTCTGTAGCCACCGTACTCCAGCTACGCTCCCTAACCATCGCTCTCAAGCCTTCACTCCCCCCTGCAGGAGAGTTTGTACTGTCCACGGAAGAGCTATCCAGGTCTTGGTCCTAGCTCAACTAGGATCAGACATCTGGCCTTGCGGTCAGCAACTATAACCCGGCCCTAGCCGCAGCACAGCCTTACCGTGACAGTCACCGTACCACGAGCCACGATCTCTAGGCAGCGCACTCTAGCACTCCCTCTCCTGCAGGCTTACGCCTACTTTGGGTTTCCTGTTAGGTTCTGACAATAACCTTCTCTACAACCCTTTCCCTCATTCCCCCACCAACTATGACCCCGCACCACACCCGCAACCTTCGCTCACTAGACATTTCTGCCTTATCTCCTGCATTGCACTCAAACCTCTCCACCTTCAACACTCTTTCTGAATTGGACAGACTTATAGGATACTACAACAACCTCCTTTCCTCATCACTTAATCTGTATGCCCCCATCCAGGCCCGTCACAAACGCCCCTCAAACCCACGTCCTTTGCTCAGCTCACAAACATGCTTTCTCCGCTCCTGTACCCGCAACTCTGAACGCCTGTGGAAGGACTACAAATTCCTCCTGTCCTGCTTCAACACTGCTTTATCCTGTGCCAAACAACACTACTACTCCTCACTGATCAATACTCACAAATCGAACCCACGGCGCCTCTTCTGTATCTTCAATTCCCTCCTTCTCCCCTCCTCTCTATCATTCCCCATCCCCTCCCTAACCTTCTAGCCTTTTCAGAATCTTTAACACAAAAGATTAACACAATACATCAAACAATCCCGCCCTCCCAGCCTTCACAACTGTATCTTCCTGATCCTCCATCCTACTTTTTTGATTTCTTTACTTCAGTCACAGAAGCAGAGGTCTCCCTTCTGCTGTCCACATCACCTGCTCCCTTGATCCTATACCATCCCACCTCATCGTTCCTCTACAACACACATTAGTTCCCATGCTAACTTGGGTATTCAACTCCTCCCTATTCTCTGGCATCTTCCCCTCCTCATTCAAACATTCAATAGTATCTCCAATCCTCAAGAAAAGTTCATTACACCCCCATCCCCATCCAACTATTGCCCCATATCCCTCTTGCCCTTTGCCTCTAAGATCCTTGAGCGCCTAGCCTACTCTCGTCAACTTGCCTTCCTCAACTCCCACAACACTCTGGACCCTCTGCAGTCTGGCTTTCGTCCCACTTTCTGTACAGAAACTGCACTTCTCAAAGTAACAAACGATCTCCACACTGCAAAAAACAAAGGCCATTTCTCTCTTCTTATCCTCCTAGACCTATCGGCAGCATTCGACACAGTCGACCATACCCTTCTATCCCAGGTTCTCCGATCACTTGGTGTCTGCGGCCTGGCACATTCCTGGCTTCTATCCTATCTCTCTCAATGGTCTTTCTCTGTGACATAAGCTAACACCTCCTCACCTCCAATCCTCCTCTCAGTAGGTGTACCCCAAGGCTCTGTTCTGGGACCTTTTCTCTTTTCTCTGTATACACTATCCCTGGGGCAACTGACAAAATCCTTTGGCTTTAACTTCCATCTCTATGCAGACGATACGCAAATATATCTCTCCGCACCATCAATATCACCTGTGCTATTAATCTGACGCCAGGCTCAATACCTGCTAAAGGCAGCACCTATCCTCTATCAGTGGTGGAGAACAAGGCCATGGAGGAGTACATTTCGGATGCATTATCCAGAGGCATAATAAGAAAGTCTTCCTCGCCCTCGGGGGCTGGGGGGTTTTTTGTAAAGAAAAAGAATAGGGAGCTTAAACCCTGTATCGATTATAAAGGTCTAAACAAACTATTGGTAAAGAACGCTTACCCCATCCCACTAATTACAGAATTGTTTGAACGTTTGAAGGGCTCCTCTGTATTCACGAAACTTGATTTGCGTGCAGCATACAACTTGATTAGAATCAAGGAGGGCGATGAATGGAAGACCGCTTTTAATACTTGAAGTGGCCATTATGAATATCTGGTTATGCCTTTTGGGCTTTGCAATGCACCAGCGGTCTTCCAGGAGTTCATTAATGATGTTTTAAGAAGTCTACTACAGTCCTGTCTCGTAGTGTACCTGCACAATATCTTGATACACTCTTCTGATATTGAGACTCATAGGAGAGATGTCATTTCAGTACTGCAAAAACTGAGGGAAAACAAATTATATTGCAAACTTAAGAAATGCGAATTTCATAAAGACCAGCTACCCTTCCTGGGTTATTTTAACTCTGCCAGTGGTATTGCCATGGATACAGAAAAGCTCTCGGCAGTGTTACAATGGCCACGTCCGGTGGGTCTGAAGGCCATACAAAGATTCCTCGGTTTTGCGAACTATTATAGAAAGTTCATTCGTAATTTCTCATCCTTGGTCAAACCTTTGACTGATATGACACATAAGGGCGCTAACCCATCGATATGGTCTTCCAAGGCTAACAATGCTTTTGAGGCCCTGAAGTCTGCCTTCTTGACGGCTCCTATATTGGTGCATCCTAACATTGCCTTGCCATTTACCCTTGAGGTAGATGCATCCGAGACAGGGGTGGGGGCAGTGTTGTCACAGAGAAAGGAGCCCGGCAAACCCCTGTTGCCTTGCGGTTTCTTTTCTAAAAAGATGATAAAGGCCCAAAGCCTATATGATGTAGGGGACCATGAGTTGCTGGTCATCATCCTTGCCCAAACTGATTTGGTCAATTTTACAGATATTTTGGTGGCCTAGTCTGAGGGCAGATTGTGCAGCCTTCGTGGAAGCCTGTTCCATATGTGCTCGTGCCAAGACTCCTAGGCATCTACCTCTAAGATTACTCCAGACTGTTCCTAATAGGAAACGCCCGTGGTCACACATTTCGCTAGACTTTATGGTAGAATTGCCTAGATCCAAGGGCTGCAAGTCATACTAATGATCGTGGACAGATTCTCAAAGATGGCACATTTTGTTCCGTCCCGGGACTACCCTCCTCTAAGGAATTGGCTGTGGTATTCGCTAGGGAGGTATTCAGGCTCCACGGAGGTCATCGTTCCACCCACCTGTCAGGGTTTTTAAACCTCAGCCTGTGTCATTACCTTTGCCCTTTCGTGGTGTACCTGAGCTTATTGTTGTGTTGGTCCATTACTGTTCCTGTGCATTACCTGGCTATGTCTGACTACCCATTCCAGTTCTGACTCCTGGCTACGTCTGACTATCCCGTTCTGGCTCTGACCCTGGCTATGTCTGACTACCCGGTCCGGCTACGACCACTGACGACGTCTGACTACCTGATCCGGTTCTGACCATTGGCTGCCTCTTGGTTTACTCTACGTTGTTGCGCTCGGTTTGGTTTCCGTGTTTCCTGTGCCTTCTGCTCTGAGCTCGCTTCTGTTAGCGGCGCTTGTCGTCATACCGTGTGCTTGACCATCCTTGGCAGTCTTGGTTTGCGTGCTGCCTTACCGAGCCTCAGTATTGGCTATCAGCCTATTGTATACCCCGTCTGGGTATTGGCACGCTCTTTCATTTCCAGACGACTGTGTGTGTGTGTGTGTGTGTGTGGGAGTGCTCTGCACTGCCCTCACATCTACCATGTAAGTCCAAGGGCCATTCCGTTACTGTTCACCTGCCTGGTGAAGGGTGAGGAAAGTGAGTGCACTGTTCCTTCCTGGTCTCGTGAAGGTGTACTATCCAGACATTCGCGTGGAGTACTCGCACTGTTATTCCATCTACCTGTGTGAGTCCCAGGGCCTTTCCATTATCGCTCATTTGTCTAGTGAAGGGTGAGGAAAGTGAGTTGACTATTCCTCCCTGGTCTCGTGAAGATGTGCCATTCATTCTGTGTATGCGGTGTACCCGCACTATCCTTGCATCTACAGGTGTAGTCCAAGGGCCATTCTATTACTGCTCACCTGCCTGGTGAAGGGTGAGGAAAGTGAGTCCACTGTTCCTCCCTGGTCTTGTGAAGGTGTGTCACTATCTACTGCCACTTCGTGTCATTACTATACTACTGTTGTGTCAATTGTTGCCACCAGCCTGTTTCCTTATTACCTGTCTTTATTGTACTTAATAAAGTTTTATATTAAGTTCATCTGTACTTGTCAGTGTGTTAATTTCCTAGTCACACCGTGACACTATATTTTAGTATATAACCATCATTCTTAGTTTTTAGAACCCATCTCTATTCTGCCATGATATATGATTACCTTAAATAAGTTAGAACATTAACTGCAACACAATGGCGATCATAAAATATGGTGGACTTTCCTCAAAATTTGTGCAAAAGAAACTGCAACAGTAAAAATTCACTGGTTTCTACTGGATTACTTTTCTTTGAAAGCTATACATTTGTTGACATACTTTTTCTCCAGTTTTACACTATGGTGACTTTAATATATACTTTCCATTGTGTCTGCTACATGTACAGGTAAATTATACCACTTACACAAAATGTTTGCTCTATGAAGGAAAAACCTATATTTAAGTTTATGTGTGGTCTCTCTAACATAGACCAAACCACAGAGGCATTAGGTTCATATACTAAATAGATAAAATCAAAAATTTTTGTTTTTCAAAGTTCTTGATCATAGAGCTACTATTACTACTACAGCTCTGCGGAATTAGTTGGCGCTATATAAATAAATAATAACAATCATAATAATAATACTGGTACTACTGGTGGAATTTTTCAAGTCACTTTTACAAACAGCTGCCTCAAAAAAAGGAGGAGGGGTCTCATCCACATTTATTGAATAAACAGCAGCAGCCATGGCTGCAGTAAAAATTTTAGTGCAATGTTACCACCACCAAAATGTCAATGTACTCCTCCTAGTCCTATTCCTTTCACCCTACCTCTGTCCCTAGCACGTTTGGTGGACATAATGATAATAGTAGAAAAATAAAACAAGAGAGAGAGGACAAGAGGTGTCCCTTGTGTTGAATTCACTGGTCAATACACTGGTTAATACACATATGTGTAAAACAGCAGACAGGACCTTTGAGGGATATTTGAAGCTGCCCCCCAAATCAGATATAATCCAAACATTAAGATATACTTTTAAAGAATGGGCTCCGCCTCCAAAAGTTGTTCTCTCCAAACATCTCACCATGTAACAGAAAAGCAAACAGAAGGGCATCCAATGATGTAATACATTCAAAGATAATTTCTGCCCTTCACACCCATATACTTCACACCACACCGGTTCAGAGAACAACTGGTTGCCACAAATACTCCTATAATAATCAATTTCAGATCCCTGCCTGCCTACCTCTACACTAGCTGGCATAAAAAAATCAGTAACTTTCTCCTAAGCATAGACTGAAAATAAATATTAAATTCACACCCTCTTTTATACTTTGTACATGTTAAAGAGCAGAGACAGCAGCTGCCCTCTCAAACATTTCAGCGCCATATGGATTGCATACCCCTGTGGCACTGAAAGGATTCCAAAATGAGATACTGGCAGAGAAGATATATATATATATATATATATATATATATATATATATATATATATCAACTTCTCTTCCCTTCTGTTCTGACTGAAACAGCTGAGCAGGTTGATTCTGGTAAAAGGTTACTGAATAAGTGTGACCCAATTTACATAACAATAAGTGAAACTATTATAAAAAGGAGTCTCTTTTTTATAATAGTTTCACTTATTGTTATGTAAATATGGGTCACACTTATTGAGTAACCTTCCTCACAACAGTAAAGGAGGGGTAAGTATCACTTCTTACTGTAGCATTAACACATCAAATGGGTTTAGCCAACAATTAGTAGGAGTGAGAGGTCTTTCACACTTAGCACAGCAAGTTATACATTGTTGCACAGGGATCACTGTAAGTCAAATATCAAAACGGGGTTAAAATGTCAAAGTGGGGCACTCTATGTTGGATTTTGATAAGGTGGGAAACACATCTAACACTAAACTTGATATTTCTGTTGTCAAATATACGCCTATTTCCTAGGACTTTGACTTTGCATGTTTTTTTTAGGCGGAAGCCTTGACAACACCTCCATGAAGCTCACCCCTTGATGATTTCAAGTGCTTGTGTTAGTGCTGCATTGTATAACCTGATGTTCACAGCAGCCTCTACTGGAACTTCCACATATCCACAGAAGACCCAAATGTATGTGTTTTCTAACATCCAGGTATCAAACCTGAACAGTAAGAATGCTCATCTGCAGAGTTACAATACCTTGTGAACAACAAATGAGCAGTTCAGTAGTGTTTCTTCAAGATCATTTTTAAAGTTTTTATGTACCTTTTGTGTTCTTATACAAGTGTTCAATGCATATAGTCAATATACCCCAAAAAAACACACATGTACGTATGTTTTAATGTAAAGGAGAACCATCACTATTCAATAGTCAGTGAGAAGAGGAAAGGAGGGAACACACCTTGGCACAAGCACCCTAATATCACACATGAAACACAGACACCATGACATTTATGTCAAACAACAAACACCAACCACAGAAATCAAGCACCGCTGTTCTTGTACCCCGTGACTCTCCAGAAAGGCAACAAGAGGCAAAGAGGAGATCAAAGAGGAGGAAGAGTAGAGCAACCCAGGCAGAGACTGGAATTTCCATGATGAGTGAAACAACTAGCTCATCATCACTATCACCTTCTAGGGCAACTACATATTCTACCAATACAACTTGTTCATCATTACTTCCCCCGCCAAATGATAACAACTCTGTGGATGTTAGGATGTGGCACTTCGTCTCCAACCATTGCACACTGTGTGGTGCACTGACCACACATGCCAGTGTGGTGGAGAAGAACTGCAAGCAGGGCATCAAGAGGCACCTGAGGAGATTCCATCCTGCAGAATGTGCTTAGATGCTGACAGGAAGAGTTCATCATTACTATTAAACTGTCAGTAACTTATCATGTGTCCTTAGTGGGGTCTGGACAAGGGGTATAGTGACAATGGCAGTACTTGGTTTCTGGTGTCATGGTGTTTGGATACAGTTGTGCCACCAGGTGTTATCCCTGTGCACATTGCAGTTGCTGATGAGAGCCACAGTTCCTGCTCTCAAGGGTAAAAATGTCTATTCTAATGACAACACACCCATAATTTTGTAGGAAAGGCAGGTGGAGAAGAATTATTGGCCAACGTCTTCTTTTCTCCACATAGACTGGGGACTACTTATTGTGCTGCTACTGCCTCAGACACATCACTGGAGCTAGTCATGGGCAGAAAGTGGAACTTTCATCACCCATCAACCATGTTACTGCTGTTGTTGAATGAACTCATTCCCTTTCAGCTGGCTTACATCCTGCTGCTTAAACAACTCAGCAGCAGCAGAAAGAACATCAGTCACAAAATCTGCAGCTATAAGAGGGCATTTGACAATGGCCACTGACCAACTGGACATCAACTGGTGGCACTAGCCCAGTAGGGCTTGTGCTTAAAAAAATAAATAAATAAAATAAAAATTGAGGGGTTTGTTTCTAACAAGCCTAAGTCTTACAAATCAATGTTTCCTCAGGGCTTGGGCTTCTAAAAACAAATCATCCTCTACAAAATACTCTAGCAATTCAATTATCAGTCCACCCCACTGGCAGGGGGTTCCTGTCTCTATCACTTTACATACACATTTCTTATTTTATTTATTTTTTTATTAACTAGCTCCCCAATACCAGTCAAGAAACCCCTCCAAAAATAATTCCCTGTTCAAATGATTCATTCATTCACCAACACAGGCACCCTCCTCAGTCCCCTTTTATATCATATCTTATGTGATATTTTATTTATATTTGGGATTTATTTTTTATTAACTGCCCCCCAATCCCAGTAAACAACCCCCCCCAAACATTCTCTGTTCATCTTATTCTTTCTCCACACCCCACCAGTACAGGCACCCTCATGCCCCTTTTATACTATGTCTCTGGTAAATAAAATAATATATGCTATTTGTTGTGTAATGTCAATGTTCCCATTGATTTCAAAGGAATAAGCTAGGCAAAAAAAAGTGTGAAAAAGTGGAAAATCTGCAGTTTTCGTTAGTTGCCATTGGACAGGTGACAAAATAGGCTCCCTCCAAAGCCTTCCAGTTTCGCATGGTATACTTGCTAATGACCTTATTCTGCTAGGGACCTCCATTTTCAGCTGGTCATGGGGTAGGTTGTTATGCTCTTGTATGGAATATAGAGTGTTGCGTGCACTGTAGGAGTGACTAAAATGTGCTCAGATTTTGCAGGCAATAGTAAGCATCTCTTTGAGGGTTTCGGATTCTGCCAGGAATCTGGTCACAACTGAATTTAGCACATGGGCAAAGCAGGGCACATGCACCATACCACCTATTCTCAAACCAGCGATTATGTTGGAGCTGTTATCAGCAGACATAAAACCAGCTTTTAAGGAGTGGGGGACAAGACATTCCTCTATCACCTGCTCTAGCTTACATAAAACATCTACAGCTTTATGGGTCTGTCTCTCAAAACTCTGAACAAGGTGGCTTGACGATGGTAAAGGCTATCCTGCTGCTACCTCCTTTTAATCACACTGCTACAACCAGAAACACGATTACTGTTGGTGCACAGAGGTAGTGAAACCTGAGAATACTGTGCTACAGGCCCGTGCCTGAAGACACCAGCCTGATGAGCGAAACTGGAGATATTGTGCTACAGGTCCGCACCTGAAAGCACCAGTATCACGGTGCCCATGTTATTGCTGGCAACATTATTACTGTGCTTCTTCCTGAGTCATTCTTATTGGCTAACATGGTGTTGCTCCACCCGGTAAATACCTTTATATACTGAGCCCTGTCACTTCTGCAGTACCCTTTCGTGGTGTTTCCGTTACCATCGCTTGTTCCAGAATTTGTGTGTTTCCTGTGTATGACCCGGACTGCCTGACTGCTCTGCCTGAATCGTTCCTGCTCTGTGTACCGACCCGGATTGGCTGACGTTCCTGCTCTGTGTTCCGACCCGGCCCTGCTGACGTTCCTGCTCTGTGTACCGACCTGGATTGGCTGACGTTCCTTCTCTGTGTACCGACCAGGCCCGGCTGACGTTCCTGCTCTGTGTACCGACCCGGATTGGCTGACGTTCCTGCTTTGTGTACCGACCCGGCTCAGCTGACGTTTCTGCTTTGTGTACCGACCCGGATTGGCTGACATTTCTGCTCTGTGTACCGACCCGGCCTGGCTGACGTTCCTACTTTGTGTACCGTTCTGGACCCATCTGGTATCCGGTTGTGGGCCATACGTCAGTCTCTCTCTCTCTCTGTCCACGGACAGATCCTCTGTTGCCTCCGTTGCTGCTCAGGCAGCCAGTTACTGCAACCCGATCAGTATTGTGCCTTGTGATATCATCCGGTGTTGCGTGTCCTGCTGTAGCACCACAGTACGCTTGACCTACTGCCCTAGCTGAGGATGGCCTTCCTGGGAGCCTCACACTTTCTCCATCTGGTACTCGATTCTAGGTCTGAGCATTCGTTAACCCCTTGTGGGTTGGTGACTGGCACATTGGGTACAGTCCTAGCAGTCACTGATTGGCGTTACTCTGTGCCTCCATGGCAGTCCTCCTCTGGCAGCTCCGGTAGTCTGTCGTTGTCCAGGTCCTTCGTTGCTGTTGCTGCCTTGGTTGCCATTATATCACTCTCTGCGTAGAGAGTATATTAAAGGGATAGTAATACTTCGTTTTAACTTTATTTTATTTTGTAGGCATTAAAAAAACATGAATAATGATATAAGTCTTATCTCCCAAACCTTTATGGTTTAAGAGATATTCACAAGCAAAGTGTCCCCCTCCCGCCCCTTTTACTGATGTAACACTTTTCAGCCAGGGCAGAAGGGAGCTGCCCAGGTAGACTGCAGAGAGGTACAATCTTCAATTAAGATAACAGAAAAACCTGAAAAGCTTGTCAAGGGGGGCAGGGATTTCATTGTTTTCAAAGGAATAAGAGTGTCCCCTTCTGTTATCTGTCCAGTCTATGGACTGCATTCCACATCTGAGAAGAGATTGTTTACAGTAGGTAAAAGGGGCGGGAGGGGAAAACTTTGCTTGTGAATATCTCATAAACCATAAAGGTTTGAGAGATAAGACTTATATCATTCTTCATGTTTTTTTAATGCCTACAAAATAAAATAAAGTTAAAACGAAGTATTACTATCCCTTTAAGGGCCACTGCGCTATTAGGGCCTACTCATCCTCCTGGCCTAATAGTAATCATTATCTGTATCTTTTGGACTCACAAGAATTGTGCCTGACCTGTGTCAGTATAGTATTGTGTATATATATATATATATATATATATATATATATATATATACTGGACCTGTGTGGGTACTGATAACTGAAACCTGTCCTGTGTCAGTAAAGTATTGTATTGTGTGTATATATATATATATATATATATATATATATATATACTGAACCTGTGTGGGTATTTTGTCAACTATGGATTTCTTTAATAAAATTGCATTTTACCCAAACCAAACCTACTGCCACTACTACTAGGTGTCAAAGGTGCAGCACTTACAGCAGCAGCAGTACTTTCATGTCTAACACTGTGGATGTTAATAACCTGTGTTGCTGTTGTTGTTGCTGCTGGGTACTCAGAATAGATGTGTGTGGCTGAGTGGGACAGGGACTTTGAAGAGGCGATAATGCTGATGATAACTGATAGGGTGACTGTGTAGTTTTTGACATATGTTTTCTCAAACAGTTTATAGACAGGAACAGTGCTCCTTTTCAGTGGTGGAAGATTCAGCTTTTGACATTATGCTAACCTTATAGTCAAGTATCTTCCTCACTCTCAACTTCATCTGTTTTTGAACAAGAGAAGGATGATGGAGAGATATATTCTAGATCTTCATTATCATCATCATTCATCATTAGGTCATCCTCAGCAGCATCAGCATCACCTGACAATTCTTGCCCACTACCCTTATATTCCTCTAAGATTTTAGAGGTCTCAAACAATTTATTTTTACCTTTACTGTAACAAAGTTCGCTACTACTTTGAGGATAGATGTTTTGGTGCTTGTTTGTCTCACTATCTGATGCAGCAGGCGGTTCAGCTGCTACACCTTCCTATATTATGCTATTGCCATCATCAACACTTGAATGCGACTTGTTGTCATCTTCAGTGTTCTTCTTATATGTTTTTTTATTTGTACTGGCACTGGTGGTCCTGGAAGTTTTGCTGGGATCTTAACAAACTGCATCCTCCCTTGGAATAGAGGAATCATCATCACTGATTGCACACGCTGCAGCAACCATTGCTGCAGTCAGTTTTTGAACTACTACATTACTCTCATGTCCCTGCAATGCTCCACCTTTCCACCGCCCTCTACCCCTTGTGCGTTTGCTGGACATTACTCAACTACTCTGTGTGTTTTTATTCTACACCACACAAAAAAGTTTTTGCCTATCCCTATGCAGTATGTCTGACAGCAGGCACAGAAATAGTGGTTGCAGTAGTATGGGCAACACGTCTGGCAGCAGGCACAGCACTAGTGGCAGCAGGGGCAGCATATCTGGAAGCAGGTACAGACCTAGTGGCAGCAGGGGCAGCACATCTGGCAGCAGGTACAGCACGAGTGGCAGTAGGGGCAGCACGTCTGGCAGCAGGTACAGCAATGGTGGCAGCAGGGGTCAGCACATCTTGCAGCAGGCACAGGCAGCTGACCTGTCCTGCTCTCAATAGTACTACCCTTCTCTTCCTTCCATGCCAATAATTTCCCCAAGATCCCCAGGGGTGATTTAGGGGGACTGGACAGCATTGGTTCTCCAGTGTTCACTTCCTCCTCCTCAGACTCAGTCGACACATAAGGGTCCTTTCAGTTCCTCCTTCTATTAGTTTTAAACCTGATCAAAGTGATAGCAGTCATTATAGCCTCTCTTTCCTCAATTTTTCAAAACAAAAACAGCAGGACAGCACAGCACGTCTACCTCTGTAGCTGCTTCCATTGTGTTTCACTTCCACAAATATGTTACGTTTTATAGCGAAAAGGCGGAAACCACGTAAATCAATGGTCAAAACTTTCTAGCCACTGAAAAACTGGTGGGGAATTTTGGCCATTAGGTGAAAAAAATCAAAGATTTTAATAACTGTTTTAAAAACGGATTTTCCCGCAAAAAAGTGGACAATAACATGTTTTTTTCAAAATTTCTTACGGGAACACAGTGACAACTTTCACCTCATCCTTATCCAAAAAGAAATCCACCGCCTCCAATCCTATACCCTATTCCTGCAATGATGGGGCACCCTGCAGGATCCACCAGAGATTTGTGCAATTTAGGAATGTGGTAGAAAAAAAGCCACTGGCTATTCTACCATACTAAAGTTGCACTCATCCCTCTTGATGATATCCCTCGCTAGTGCCCCATCCGTGAGTTCTTTTAACTGTTGGAAGGCTTGGGGGGGGGGATCACACCTTAGTAATTCATAGGAATTCCTGTCTTCCAGGATTTGTAAACCTTCCTGGATATATGCATGGGTTCCCCTCGCTTATCCGCCTCCCTAATTATTAATGAGTAATTTTTGCTAGATTTTTTTTATTGCTTGCTGTTCTCCCCTGCTGATATTATATTTCCTACACTTTTTATTTTTGATGATTTGGTTATATTCTTCCATCACTATTTTGGCAAACGTTTCTATATAGGGGCCCTTGTAACTAGTGGGGTAAAATTTCAATATTTTAAAAGAGGTAGGTAGTATGCTAACTTGCTCTAGACTGATGTTCTCACTTTCTTCTTTAAGTTTATTTAAGATCTCCAAACATTCTTTATCTTGATTATTGAGTACTTATTTAGTAGAATCTATTTTTTCATTCAATTCATTACTTTGTTTTATTTTTCTAGTTTAAAGAACAATTTTAGAGATAATTTTCCTCACAAGTTTCTCCAAGTCTGTAAAAAATACAAAATAGCTAGGCTTACTGGTGGGAGCATATTTCAAACCTCTTCTCAAAACCTTAAATTCAGATGGTTTGATTTTAGTGGAGGAGAAGTTATACACCCCTTCCTATTAGAATGTGGAGGTAGTGATTTTATTACATTTTTAACTTTTTGACCTTGTCTTTTCCCTCTTCTTGTTGCTCAGATTAATTTTTTTCTTTCTTGTTATCATACGTTTTTGGCCTTGAGATGTTTTGACATCCTTCCCTTTCACTGTTTTCAACTTCACTGAACTGTCAATGATCCAGTCTAAAAAAGATGAGTTTGAGGTAAAAGATCTTGGAGACTATATTACTCAAAACTTGAAGTGGGAGCAAAACATAATTCTTTGATGGGGTGGTGATGGTGTGGACCAATCTTTCCACATCCTTCACCACCTCATCCGCCCTTTTTATTATGTCTTTTGTATTGCCTAGAACTTCAAACTTGTTAACTTTCACAACAAATTGAATATTTTCTCCCCCCACTTCAGATGTAATTTATTTTCCTATATTCATACAGCCTTGTAATTTTGATGGTTTTATTTTGTTGTTGTTGTTATTTGCCACTTTGTTTTTACATCCCAGCTCTTGGGGTACTGTTAGGTACTACTCACTTTTAAACTTTCCTATATTTTCCCTATTAATATTTGGGAACTTCTCTGTTTGCCTTTCTTCCTGATTGGATACAATAATAACTCTCTCTTTTCTATCCATATCACCTTCTCCTTCTTGTAATCCTGCCTGGGTAGAATTATTTTTATCAAAATCTGACCTTCCACTTTCCTTCCTGTTTTACCTGCTTTACTTGTGACACTTTTTCCTATATGCATATCTTTACACCCTTCTTTTCTATTCTGACATTATTAAATAGTCCTTCTCATTTCTTTTCATCTTCTGTTCCTTTCTGTCCCTAAGTTCCTTCTCTACTTTCTGTAAAGATTTGCCAATATTCCCATCTAATTCTTCAAAATTTGCCATTTCCATCAATGGTTGAATCTCCTCTTGTATGTGCATAATTTCTACTTCAATCTTATTCAGACATAATTGTCTATACTGCATCAAATACCAAATGAATTTAAAAGAACACTAATCTAAAATTCTATACCATCCTTCAGTAAAATCTTCATCCTGGAAGCAGGGTTGTTTAAATATTCTTAGACCCATGGGAATCACTTTCTTTTCTAAGTAATTCCAAAGAGACAGAATCCCACCAATGTTTCATCTCTGCTGTTAGTAAATGTTCTAGTATTTGACATACCACTTTAAAATTAACAGTTTTTTTATTCTGATCCATTTCATCATTTTTTTTCAAAAAATAATTTAACATATTTTCTTTCTTTTCTTGATGATATATAGCTCATGTTTTTGCTATTTAGTGTTTATCACTTAAAATACAAATACACAATGATATAGAAATGGGTCAAACCACATATTTAAATACAATGCTCACCCACTTCATTCATGATTTAAAAGCGTGTGGAGGCAATTTTTTTTTAAATTTATGTTTGTTGTTATGATATTAATTAAGGTAAAGTCTCAATCACAGCTATGTTGTTCAAGCAATATTGTGGAGAGTACAATAGATGGCACAGTTTGATTATCCTAGGGTATAAATGTGATGAACAAAGAATGAGCAAACCATTTGCTACTCCATTCTCCAAGTAGTAGTGGGTGTAACACCACAATGTGTCTGGCATGTAGCATTTTGATTATAGTTTGCTTTTAAACAATACTAATATGAATTATTCATTATTTTTTAAATGAGTTAGAGCTCATACTCAATATAACTACCTGTGCCCTGTCTGAGTTATCTCGTAACTCATAGAAAGCCTCGAGAAACATACTTTCATTACACAAAATCAACTCTAATACCACTAAGACTATCCCAATACTAGGTAACCCAAATTTCAAGTAGGTAGTCTCTTATATAAGTACATGGTTAGAAGAAGTGGGATAAGGCTCTTGAAACAAATTATTAATCACTCAGATCAGCGTTTCTATACTTTTCCAAAGCTTACCAACACTCATGACTTTGATTACTTTGGCAAATTCCATTACAATGAGTTTAAGGATTTCTGTAAATCCTCACCTATTACTCAAGCTAACTTGCTCAATAATAACAATCTAGATGCATTTATCAAAGAGCTCAAGAGAAAAAAAACTTAAACTAAATGTTTACAATGTTTTCTAGTCATTATATCCTTAGGAAATGTATAGCCTGCTTGATAAATTGCATTATAATCAAGTGTAATACTCTAATTTATCTCCACATGAAGCATTCCCTCATGCATTCTGTTGGGAAAAAAGCTATATCCTATCATCTTTTTCTAATAAGTGTACTGTACCTTTAAAAGCAGTGCATATGCATGAATACTTTTGCTCCATTAGAAAAATAGGAGTTTTAAATTAGTTTCAATATAGAGTTAGTTTGCAAGGTCAGTTTAGTAAGTTTTTTCCTCAGAACAATAGAGCTTTCTTCTATAGCCCCCTTCAAGGACAGGCAGCTGGACGGACCAGATAATGCTGCTGAAGACTGCTGGAGGCTGCTTATTGGGCAATAACAGGGGGGTGGGTTACCAGTAGCTTATAGTTAGTGTATAATTAAGGGGTCCTCTATTGTGTGAGAAGAGAGCTCTGATACAGAATTTCCTGTAAGTTGTATGTATATCACTTACATGTTATTGCTGTGTTGCTGTGTTATTTTAAATAATAACCAATCTATAATTTGGAACAACTGTGTCATTGTTGCATTATTTATAACCTTTGCAAATTTTCCTTTTACATTTTCTACCATACTAACTTGTTAATATAAAAGGAGGTGTGAATTTACTGCATGTTGCCAGTCTGTGCTTGGGAGAAAAAGAGAGAACGCAAAGAGCTGGTCAGAGATGCTCAACTACGAACAAGCCTGCCCTTGAATTGGTGAGACTCTATAGGATAAATATCCTACCCAGGGTGCAATCTCTTTTAGCTCACCATTGCCTTGCACAGATAGGAAATATCCTAAAGCACATCATACTGATCCTACCAAAAGGCAGTCCAGCCATGAATTGCCAGGCAATTCCTCTCTGAACAAAAGAAGCAGCCAACCCCAGATGTACATTTTGGTCTTGTTGGACCTTGTCAGTAAGGTGCAGCTGATCTCTCTAAGCACTGTGAGCAAGGGATCCAACCTCTGGATTACACTGTTACCCTTAGGGTGACCAATTCAAGGGTCATTTGCATACACAAACAGCTGGTCAGAGATGCTCAACTAGGAACGAGAATGCCTTCGAATTGATGAGGCTCTATAGGATAAGTATAATACCCAAGGTGCAATCTCTTTTAGCTCACTAGTGCCTTTCACAGAGAGGAAATATCCTAAAGCACATCATACTGATCCTACCAAAAGGCAGTTCATCCACAATGTGCCAGGCAATTCCTCTCTGAACAAGAAAAGCAACCAACCACAGACATACGTTTTGTCCTTGCTGGGCCTCATCAGTGAGGTGCAGCTGATCACTCTAAGCACTGTGAGCAAGTGGTCCACATCTGTATTAACCTGTTACCCTTAGGGAAGAAAAGAGAAAGCTGATGAAAATTTTACATTAACAAGTATAAGGGCAGACAGGCAAAGTGAGGGAGCTGGAGTGGCTGATTTAAAATTATACTAGCCAGTTGTTCTCTAGTTGTTTGAAAGTAGTATGGGAGTGATTTGCAGACATTGAAACTAACAGTTACAGTTTAAAAAATATGTTTGCCTGATAGATGACAGGCAGGCCAAGGCCATACTGTCTGAATTGAGAATGTATGACACTGACAGACACTAAAAAGAAAGAGATACACTATACATTAGTTCTAGACAGGCTACAACAGACAAAACATCACACCACATTCAGTAAAGAAAAAGACAAGTGTATATTGGTGGTGCTGCTAAGTTGTTGACTTGTGCAACCAATACTGCAGACATGTTGAAGCTAACAGCTCTGTTGAGTACTTTAAAGAAAAAAAATGAACATTACTTTTCATTATGTCCAACTAACATGGTATGGTTAAGGGGATGCGACTAGGAGGAATGCATTTATACATTGGTGATAGTAATTAGGTACTAAAAGAACTGACTGTGGTCATGGTTGTGTAGTAATGCTAATAATCTTCCTTCTCCTCCTGAGGAGGATGTCTGTAAAAGTTATAAGAAGAGTTTCTTTAGTAGTAGCATTAAACCTTTTAATATTAAAGATGAAGACAGGTTGCATTCTATTGTTGTTGCCCATAGTAGAGAAGGATTTAGTAATAGTGAGACCAAATGCTCTATCAGACTGTGACAGTGATGTCCTGCTGCAAACCAGTGGTCAATGTTCTATAAATCCTGCGAAGGGAAAAGCAGAGAGTTTTCAGATTTTAAAAAGCCTACAAGAATATGAAAGTAGTGGGGAGGAAGAGAATGTAGTACGTTTTGAAGATTTTGCCGATGCTGATGACCTCATTATTGATGATATTGATTTAGAATATGTACCCTTACACTCTTCACCTTCTTCTGATGCACGAAAAGTGGAAAACAATGATGATATGGCAAAAATATAGCTGTATTTGAAATTAAAATGTTCTGTCTTTCCCCAGTGAAAATGAGCAATATGCTTGTTTCTAAATAGGTGTGGTCAAAAATGTTCTCCTCAAACTGAAATCAACATATAATGGCACTTCACGCTTGACAAATAATTTCCTCCGAAAAGTGACGATTTTCTGATTTTTTTCGCCTAGCTCATTCCATGGAAGTCAATGGGAAAGTTGAATTTATACACACATAGTAAATTATTTTTTATTTACCAAAGGCATAGTGTAAAAGGGGCATGATGGTGCCTGTGTTGGTGGGATGTGGGGAAAGAGTCAGTTGAACAGGCAATACTTTTTGGGGGGTTGTTTACTGGGATTGGTGGCAGTTAATACAAAATAAATCCTAAAAAATAAAACCCCATAAGACATGGTATAAAAGGGGTCTGAGGAGGGTGCCTGTGTTGGTGGGTGGAGTCTTGGGAATGAATCGGTTGAACAGGGAATTTGTTTTGGGGGGGTTTCTTCACTGGTATTAAGGGGACAGTTAATGAAAATATAAATAAATATATAAAATAAGAGATTTGTATGTAAAGTGATAGAGACAAGAATCCTCTGACATAAGCTGCCACTGGGGTGGACTGATACTTGACTTGATAGAGTATTTTGAAGTGGATGATTTCTTAGATTTGTTCTGAGGCCCAAGCCCTGTGGAAACATTGATTTGTAAGACTTAGATTTATTAGTCTAGGCCCAAGCCCTGAATAAACATTGATATGTAGGACTTAAGCTTATTTTGCACAAGCTCTAAGGAAACATTGATTTGTAGGGCTTAGGCTTGTTAGAAACAAGCCCCCAAAAATTGTTTAATTTTTTGTAGGACTATTTTTTTGTTGTTATTATTATTTTTTTTTTCAAAGCACAAGCCTTGAGAAAAATACCCTACTTGCCTAGTCCCAGCAGGGGATGTCCTGTTGGCCACTGGCCATTGTCAAATGCCCTGATGTAGATGCGGAATTTGTGACTGCTGTTTCTGAGTTGTTTAAGCAGCAGGATGATTAGGCAGCTGAAAGGGAATGGGATCTACAACAGCAGTAATATGGTTGATGGATGATGAAGGTTCCACTTGGCATGACTAACTCCAGTGACGCGCCTGAGGCAGTAGCAGCACAATAAGTAGCCCCCAGTATATGTGGAGAAAAGAAGTGGTGGTGGCGAGCTAGTTGTTTCGCTCGTCATGGAACTTCCAGTCTCTTCCTGGGTTTCTCTATCCTTCCTCCTCTTTGAGTTCTGCCTCACCTTTTGTTGCCTTTCTGGCGAGTCAGGGGGTACAGTAAAAGAGGTGCTTGATTTCTGTGGTGGGTGTTTGTCTTTAAAATGTTTGACACAAATGTCATGGTGTCTGTGTTTCATGTGGGATATCAAGGTGCTTGTGACAAGGTGTGTTCCCTCATTTCCTTTTCTCATTGACTTTTCACAAATTGTGTACAGTGTCGCTGGTGATGACTGAACTGTTCCTGCCCCAAGAGAAAAATAATTCCACACCCATGACGTCAAGGGATAGGGATAGGGAACTGTCTGTGGCAATACATGATGTTGCTGTTGTTGCTTCTACTGCCTTAGAAATAGCACTGCAACTACGACCAGGAGTATTGCTACTGCTGGCAAGTGGCAAGTGTCCTAGTCCTGCATCACTTGTTGATCCTATTCCCTCTGTGTCCACGGTAGTCTATGTCACACTAGATTGCTCCTCAGCATCCTGCTGCCTTTGCAACTCAGCAGCAGAAGGAATTAGAGCAGTTGCAAATTCTGCAAATTCCAAAAGCTCTTTGCTAGTGATGTTGGTTGTGATGCCCATCCTCATCCCTGTCTCCCATTCCTTCTCAGTTTCTGCTAAAAATGTCATCAATGTCTCTTCCACCCCAGCTTCTTCACCATCACCACCACCACTAGTCCCTATGTGCTACTACTGCTCTATTACAGACATATCACTGCTGCTTGGAGGAGGTGATGAGCAATGTGACAGTGGGTACCCTAATGTACACTTGCCATTTCTCTTTGACCTGAAGAAGGCAGACTGGCAGCAGTAGCTGCTGGCACAGACAGCTGATCTGTGCTCCTGCTGGTGGTAGTGGTATTAATTCTGTGCCTTCTCTCCCCTCAACACCAGTCCTGGCCTCTTCAGGATCATCTTCCACTTGGACACTGTAGTGAACGGAAGAGGAGGACTACCAGAGCAAGAGGAATGGTGTGGGCTCCCTTGACCGCTAGTCTGGATGCTCTTAAATGCTTCCCCTACCACTCCCTTAACACTAGTCCCACCGGCTGCTTCACAATTACTGCTACTACTAACAGCAACCACATCAAGTTCACCCACAGAGTCTTCCTCCTCACAGTCACTTGTAATATGAGGATATTGATTACCCCCTCCTTCACTTCTAACACTAAAAAGCTACTGGACTTTCTTAGTACTATCACTGGCGGGACTGCTTGGGGATGGCAAGTGTGACTTAGGGTACCCTGCTGTCACACTTGGCATTATCTTCTCCTTTCCACCCTTGAGTATTACAGGAAACACTAGTAGCAGGTTCAACACTGGCAGCAGGTATAGTATTGGTGGCAGCATGTTCAGCACTGGCAGCAGACACAACACTGTTTGCAACAGGGACAGAACATCTGACAGCAGGCACAGTATTGGTGGCAGCAGGCACAGCACTAATAACAACAGGGGCAGCAATGATAGCAGCAGGGGCAGCACGTCTAGCCGTAGTTGCAGGCAACTGACCTGTCCTGCTCTCACTAGAACTTCCCTTTTCTCCCTCCCTTCCCATTAAATTCACCAAGATCCCTAGTGGTAATTTAGGTGGACTGGACAACACTGGTTCAGTAGTACTCACTTCCTCCTCCTCCTCAGACTCAGTGGAAATATAAGGGTCCTTCTATTTCCTCCTTTTACTATTTTTAAACTTTCTCATAGTGATAGTAGTCACTATGAGCCTCTCCTGTCTCAGTTTTTCCAAAAGATCACAGCAGAATAGCACAGCATGTCTACTTTGCTCCGTAGCTGCTTCTATTGTGTTTTTCACTTCCCCAAATAAGTCACGTTTTTCTAGCGAAAGGGTGAAAAACACGTAAATCAATAGGCTGAAACTTTCTAAACATTGAAAAAATGGCAAAGAATGTTGGCAAATGGGCAAAAAATGTGAAGATTTTAATATCTGGTTTCAAAGTGGATTTTCCCATGAAAAAGTGAACAACAATGTGGTTTTTGTGGAATTTGTCATGGGAACACGGCGAGAGCTTTCGCCCACCCCAATTTATAAACTCATTTAGAGATCAACTGTAAAGTCTATACAAGTAAACATTCCTGGAAATAACTTAGCAAAATATGTTGCTATCTGTGTATGTGAGCAGGATAGAAGCAAAATCACATCTAGGCACATGTCTCATGGGGTTGGACAACATTTTACTCTGTGACATTAATACCCATGATGACTGTGAGAGACAGACACTACCCAGGCTGACATAATACATCATACCTTGGAGACAAGACAAACAGTAATGCTGCAGCAGGAATACCATAGGACCATAGAAAGTAGGTGAAAATTGCCAGATTCTTGTAGGAATTTCATTAGCAGTAGCAAATTCAATACCCTTCCCTTTCTCCCCCATTAATGAACTTTTGTATACGTAGTTCCCTTGTCTCTTCTTCTCCTCCTCCCATAGCTGTGCTTCTTTGGCTTGTGAAAATTAACAAAAATACATTTATAAAAAAAGCTTACTATAATGATGCTGGTTGCACAACAGGATTAGGACACAGGGAGTGCTAACAGACTATCTCAAGGACTGGGGTGCATATTCCATTGGCAGAAAGAAAGTTTGAGTGTGAGGCTAATGAATGAGAAGCCAGACACAGGTGTACTCTTCCTGAAGCAAAAGGCTGAATAAAAGTGTTGACCGAATGTCTGATAATAGGAAAACATGATCAGTCAGTATGAGTACCCAAGATGTTCAGGAAAATCCAGCCACAAGCAGGAGTGTCTAAACCAAACTGAATACCAAGAAAATAGTCAGGGGCAAGTTGTAAGATCAAGGCAGGCTGAGAACAAGCAGTGTCCAGGAATAATCTAAGGTCAGAACGAGAAGATAACAATAAACAAAGGCAAATAGAAGGCAGAAGACCTAGGACTAGATCCTTGCACTGGCAATTGCTTGAGTTAGTAAGTAAGTCACTTTAAATAGGAAAGGGAGCTGGTGGACATCCTCATTCGGGTTCTATATTGGAAGAGAAGACATCCAATTCCAGATGCCATCTTGAAAAAATGCAAGAAAGCAACTAAGAAGGGGACACTTACTGGATGGAGGTACAACCTGCACAAGTTGTGTATCAGGGTTTTAATCCTTTTAATAATCTGAGCCTTTAATAATGAATCATGGCTTAGGCAGTAGTGGAAGTTTGTCTGTGCACTCTTCTATGTTAATTTGTGGTAAGCTTACCACTATGTGTTGCATTCTATTTACTCATTTTACTATCTCAAGTAAGGCTACTACTACTCTGAATACAATAAGCGTTAGCAGAGTCTCATATCTCTTTTTTCTTGTTCATTGGGGATCCAACAACTAATTAAATAATATCTGCTTTTTGGTGTGTAATTAGAATTGAGTGGGGTGGTATACACCTTAGCAACAGTTTTTCTTTCATTGATCAATTAAATATACCAGATGATTACTTCTAACCAATTGGATTGGTGCCCTAAATACACCCAAGAATATTTAAATAACCTGACATTAATGGGATCTTTGGGTGCCAACATTTGATCAGTATAATAATAACATTATGAGCAACTCTCACTTAAAGGGCAGCTAATTTCCTTCCCCCACCATCTTTTGATCCCGTAACTCCAGGGACAAAGTAAATTGTGTAATTGATCTCTAGCTACAGATTAGTGAACCATGCACATTGGTTACTTGAACTGAAGTGTATTCATGTTCTGACCACCATTTAGGATCTGTTGGTTGGAAGGTTTAGCCAGCTAAAGGTTTGTCAGAACCAGGACCTGAATAAACTGAATTTTGGATACTTGTGAGCAGAAATTACGCCTGATGTTCAAGAATATCCATTTATCAAATACAATGTTATTTAGAGTCGAATGATCCATGTTTAAGAAAGACATTCTTTGTTCCTGACTCGACCATAAGAGCAGTTCATAATCACCTAAACGTGTGATATGCAACACTGTGAAAATGGTGTTTCATCACATTACTCATATAGGCCTCGAATCAATTAGGTACGACGGCTGTTTTTTCTGCCAATGGTTATTTTTTCAAGCACAGCATGCTATTCAATTATCATTGCGCTGAAAAATGCCGGCAAAAAAAACTACAGGGCGATAGAGTAACTTATGTTTTCGCCCATAGCAAATAATGAAAACACTGCAAGACACAATTCAATTGACTTAACCCTTAAGACCCTATAAGGGACTCACTTTATTGCATGAAACCTAAGACCCTGTGTTTTTATCACTAGACTCTCTTATCGGTTCTTAAAACAGCTGACGCAGCAATTGAAATGTAAAAAAAAACCTTAATTACCCAGTGGATGTATTTATATGGGGCCCTAAGCTCCATATCAATACATCTAAAGTACACCTAAAATGTATCCAGACTTAGTAGAATTAACCCTATTAGTGTCACTGGGGTATAATTACTAAGGTACAAAGCAACAACTCCTGCAAAGCAACACTTATCATTAATCCTGATGTCCAGCGGGGTCGTCAGCAATCTGGTCATCTACTGTACTCTCCGTCTTCTATCTGTTATCTTCTCCTCTTCTTTCTTCTTCTATATTCTTTTCTTGTAGCTTAAAAAACCCAAACAGCCATAAATAAATGTTCACTGGAAAAAACCTGCACATCTATTCATAGTTCAACCCCTTGAGAGCCAGAAGGAACTCAAAGGGTTAAAGAATGCTTAAAGAGAAGCAATGGTATAAGGCCACATTATTTTCATGCTAAATATTTTGCAATTTAATTATTAATGGGCACAATTTTATCCTGATTTGGAGCATTTTATTAACCTAAGAACCAACACATCTAAACATTCTTTAACCCTCTGAGACCCAGAGAAGTATACAATGCTTTGCTCTGAAATGCATTGCATACCCCTCTGGCACTCGAGGGGTTAAACTATGAATAGATGTGAAGGGTATTTTCAGTGAACATTTATTTATGGCCATCTTTTTTTTTTTTTTTTTTTTTTTTTTTTACAGCTACATAATAAGAAGAGAGAAGAAGAAAGAAGATAAGAGGAAGATAAAAGAAGACAGACTGTGGATGACAGGTAAGTGTAACACAGATAAGTTAAGAGTTGGTATTTAAAAATATGTCAGGAACCGATCGTTAGCTTTTTCCTTTCATGTTCCCATTATTGCCACTATGAAGTGGCATTTTGGGAAATTAATTCACAAAAAGGATGTTTGGCCTCAAGACCTTTTCTGTGGCCTAATGTCCACTGTGCTTTCAGCTGGTAGGGCAATTGAATACCAATTAAGACATTTTTTTTGGTTGTCCGGTACCCATTTTTGCCCTACTGCATGCATTCAAAACTGCCTCCAGATGAATAGGAAAAGTAAGTTTATAACATGTCTTGGTGGTTATGCACCTAAGAAATAATTTTAACAAATGCTCGAGGAGTACATGATATTTATAAAGGGTTTTCCCTAGTCACCTTTAGGCGATAATATCCCTTTAATCACATAGGAGGTAGAGTCTAAGGCCTCGTTTCAATTGACGGCCCATTAACAAAAAGTGCTAGCGGAGCTATTCAATTACCCTACCAGCTGAAACCACAATGGACATCAGGCCACAAAAAAGAACTTGTGGCCAAATGTCTGTTTTGTTTAAGTTCCCAAAACGCAAACTAAATAGTGTGAATATAGGGAACATCAAAGGAAAAGAACTAACCATCTGTGCTTGACACTCTGTCAAGTACCAAGCATTATCTTACTCACACAGACACCATCCCAGATACTAAGCTCACATTACCACTAACAGTAAAGTGCAACAATACTACTAACACTAGCCTAATAGTGATGATCGAGCACCCCAATGCTCGGGTGTTCGGGTGCTCTGACCGAGCGCCCCCGGAGGCTCGAGTGCTCGGCCGAGCACCCGAGCCCCTTTGAAGTCAATGGGAGGACTCGAGCATTACACCAGGCACCCCCTGCTCTGATGAGGGGAGGGTGCCTGGTCCATAGGAAAAGGGCAGAAAATGATGGAAACACCACAGAAATGGTTCAGGGACAGCATAGGGAGGATGTCTGGATGCATCTTGGACTCCAACGTCGCTGCTGGGAACGATGTTTCGCCCGTAGTACGCGATTTTTACAGACTGACCGTAAAACACACAAAAAGGAAGATAAAAACGATTTTAGGCGAAAAATTGTTACCAAACAGTATTTGCTGTATATTTACTTGTATATCATCTGCAAATTCTGCAAAAAATTTCATCGATTTTTCGGAACTGGGGCCATGATTAAGAGGGAAACGTGCGCAGCGTAAAGCAGGTGTTCAACGTGGTTATGGCCCGGGTAGGGTACAGCATTCAGGAACGGAGGCCGCAGCTACCACAGGTTTTACAACATGTCCGTTTGCCCTTGTTAAGTCCAAAATTTATAGTCGTAACAGTGGGGTCTGATCCATTCAGTAAAAGTGACGAAGTGACTTAGTGGATGAAGCCAAGAACTACCTTCTGCTCTGTCGAACACCCCAGCCCTATTTAATTCAATGGGAGGACCTGAGGCACTCCGATACAACCTGTATATCACAAAATGGAGGGCCTCATTCACATTGTGGTACAATAGTTCAGGTAGTGGTCCAACACTCATAAAGCCTATGCACTAAGTGAAAGGGCTGCCAAAAATTAGACTGCAATGTCACTTCAATACACCCTTTATTACACATAAAGGAGGGCATCATACACACCCTTGAAAAATTAGGATTAATGGCCTGCTGGTGACCCTCTAAAACATTAGGGGCGAGGGCATGCCGCTAAGCTGACCATCTAAAACATTAGGAATGAGGGTCTGCTGCTGAGCCGACCATCTAAAACATTATGGGTGAGGGTCTGCTGCGGAGCTGACCATCCTAAACATTATATGCGAAGGCCCGCTAGTGAGCTGACGCTATAAAACATTATATGAGAGGGCCCGCTAGAGAGCTGACCCAATAAAACATTATATGAGAAGGCCCGCTGGTGAGCTGACCTATACAAAAACTGTCAAACAGGGCCCGCTGGTGAGCTGGACCTATATAAAAATTATATCACAGGGCCCGCTGGTGAGCTGGCCCTATATAAAAATTGTATCACAGGGCCCGCTGGTGAGCTGGCCCTATATAAAAATTGTATCAGAGGGCATATGGAAGAGGAGGAGGACGATGAGAAGATTAAGAGTCAACCATATACCCGTTTTTTGGGTGGAAGGGGTGAATGGGAATACAGAGTATTCCCATCATTGTAAATAACATATCTAAAGTGACTTTATGTTCCCCAGGGGCTTTCCTCCAGTGGAGTGGAGAAGTCAGGGGAAATCCAGGCCTTGTTCATTTTTATAAGTGTCAACCTATCAGCATTTTCGGTGGAAAGGCGGATACGCTTATCTGTTATGATGCCACCAGCAGCACTAAATACCCGCTCAGACAGAACGCTGGTGGCAGGGCAAGCCAGCACCTCCAAGGCGTAGAGTGCCAGTTCATACCACGTGTCCAGCTTGGACACCCAGTAGTTGTAAGGCACAGAGGGATCATTGAGGACGCTGACACGGTCTGCTACGTACTCCTTCACCATCTTCCAAAACTTTTCCCTCCTTGTGACACTAGGCTGCGCATCAGGGTGAGGGTGCTGGCGGGGTGTCATGAAGGTGTCCCACGCCTTGGAGAGTGTTGCCCTGCCTTTGTCGGAACTGCTGTGTGCTCCCCTTTTCTCCCCTTCTCGGTTGGCCAAGGTAGCACGTACTCTGCCGCCAGCGTTGTCAGATGGAAAATTTTGGAGCAATTTTTCGACAAGAACCTTCTGGTATTGCACCATTTTGCTTGTCCTCTCCACCGGAGGAATGAGAGATGAGAAATTCTCTTTGTAGCGGGGGTCCAGAAGGGTGAACACCCAGTAATCCGTGTTGTCTAAAATGCGTATAACGCGTGGGTCACGGGAAAGGCAGCCTAACATAAAGTCAGCAATGTGTGCCAGAGTACCAACAGGCAAGATTTCGCTGTCCTCAACAGGAGTATGACTCTCAATCTCCTCATCCTCTTCCTCCTCTTCTGCCCACCCACGCTGAAGAGATGGAACTAAAGTTCCATGGCTACCCTCTGTAGCGGAGGCAACCGTGTCTTCCTCCTCCGCCTCCTCCAATTGTCGCTGAGAAGACAAAGTGAGGGTGCTCTGGCTATCACCTTGTGTAAGCTCTTCCTCCCCCATTTCCACCTCTTCCACATGCAAAGCGTCGGTTTTAATTGTGAGCAGCGAGCGTTTCAGTAGACACAGAAGTGGGATGGTTACACTGATAATAGCGTTATCGCCGCTCACCATCTGTGTCGATTCCTCAAAATTGCGTAAAACCTCACAGAGG
Organism: Rhinophrynus dorsalis; assembly: GCA_037306005.1. Classification (NCBI taxonomy): domain Eukaryota; kingdom Metazoa; phylum Chordata; class Amphibia; order Anura; family Rhinophrynidae; genus Rhinophrynus; species Rhinophrynus dorsalis. The sequence continues at coordinate 148,754,058 of CM074723.1, forward strand.
TCTGACATCCATTCCCACTCCTCACTTCTGATTAGAGGAAGTTGAACGGAGAGGCGACGACCGTGTAACAGCTGGTACTCCACTACTGCCCTCTGCTGCTCACAAAGCCGGGCCAACATGTGGAAGGTGGAGTTCCAGCGCGTGCTCACGTCACACAGCAGCCGGTGAGCTGGCAATTGTAAGCGCTGCTGCAGCTTCAACAGGCCGGCTGAAGCTGTTGATGACTTACGGAAATGTGCACACACGCGGCGCACCTTGGTCAAGAGATCATGCAAATTGGGGTAGGTTTTTAGAAATCGCTGAACCACTAAATTAAATACATGCGCTAGGCATGGTACGTGTGTGAGCTTGCCAAGCTCCAAAGCCGCCACCAAGTTACGCCCATTATCACACACAACCATGCCTGGTTGCAGGTTGAGTGGCGAGAGCCACTGCTCGGTCTGGTGACTAATCCCCTGCAACAGCTCTGAGGCCGTGTGCTGTTTGTCCCCAAGGCAGATCAGCTTCAGCACGGCCTGTTGACGCTTCCCCACTGCAGTGCTACACTGCTTCCAGCTACCGGCTGATGGGTGAGTGGCGCTGCGCGCAGAGAATTCGGAGGTGGAAACGGAGGAGGAGCAGGAGGAGCCAATAACGTAGGTGCTGGCGGAAACCCTGATGGAGGTAGGGCCCGCAATCCTCGGCGTGGGTAGCACCTGTGCCATCCCAGGGTCCGAGTCGCTCCCAGCCTCCACGACATTCACCCAGTGTGCCGTCAGGGAAATGTAGCGTCCCTGGCCACAAGCACTTTTCCATGTGTCAGTCGTTAAGTGGACCTTCCCAGTAACTGCGTTGGTCAGGGCACGGGTGATGTTACGGGACACATGGTGGTGTAAGGCGGGGACGGCACACCGGGAAAAGTAGTGGCGGCTGGGGACTGCGTACCGAAGGACAGCTGCTGCCATCAGGCTGCGGAAGGACTCAGTCTCCACAAGCCTAAATGGCAGCATTTCGATGGCCAGTAATTTGGAAATGTGTTAGGTTAGTGCTATGGCCTGTGGGTGGTGGCTGGGTATTTTCGCTTGCGCTCAAATGCCTGGGGTAACGACATTTGGACGCTGCGCTGGGACAGGGAAGTGGATGTGGTCGCTGATGGTGCTTCAGATGTTACAGGTGCAGGGCGGGAGGTATGCGGGCCTGCGCCTTCGACAGGCGATTGGCCGGCACCGAAAACAGGGGAAGAGGAGGCAGTGGTGTGGCCTGCAGACACAGATTGGTGATCCGGGCGTTCCTCCCACTTATTACGGTGCTTGGATGCCATGTGTCGGATCATGCTGGTGGTGGTGAGGTTTCTAGTGTTCATGCCTCGGCTCATTCTGGTGTGGCACAGGTTGCAAACTACAATTTTTTTGTCGTCCGCACTTTCCTTAAAAAAACGCCATACCGCGGAACACCTAGCCCTTGGCAAGGGAGATTTACGCAAGGGGGTGCTCCGTGGAACATTTGTGGGCCGGTTTGGTGCGGTCTGCCTTCTTTCTTTAGCCACACCACTGCCTCTTCCAGCCTGTTGCGGTGCTGCAGATGGCTCACCCTCAGGACTGCTGACATCGCTCGGCTCTCCACCTTCCCAGGTGGGGTCAGTGACCTCATCGTCCACCAAGTCCTCCTCCACTTCCTCACTCTGATCATCCTCCTCATTTCTTGATCCCACCACATACTCAGTCATTGACAACTGTGTATCATCCTCCTCATCAAGGTCTTGAGACAGTAATTGTGGTTGATTTGATGGCAACTGTGTCTCATCATCATCATCATCCACTTCCTTTGACCTTAAATGCCGTTCCCCTCTGTCATCTTCTTGTGATTGGGTACCCTCTAGAGGTTGTGAATCAGGGCACAAGATCTCATGTTCCTCTGCAAGCGTGCTTGGAGAGAGGTTCAAATGAAGGATTGGTGATGAGACGAGCTCCTCACTATATCCCAGTGTGGGATCACTTCTTTGGCCAGACCCTCTATGGTGGGAGGAAGGATGATCAGGGTGAGGATTGTGTTGACCAGACTCTTGGCAACTGAGAGTGGACTTGGTGGAAGACAGGGTGGTGCTTAACCGACTGGAAGCAGTATCAGCTGAAATCCAACCGACCACCTGTTCGCAGTGGTCTGACCTCGAGAGTGATGTCCTGCGACGCCCTGTAAACTGAGACATGAAGCTAGGTATGGTGGATGTCTTTCTTTCTTGTGCTCTGGCACCAGGCACAGTTTCTACGCGTCCTGACCCGCGCCCTGAACTATCAGGATCACGTCCACTTCCCCGTCCCTTTTTACCTGCCTTCTTCATATTACATGGAATATGTGCCGCTAATCTGCGGCTAGGCACACTAAACAGAATGTGCCGCTAATCTGCGGCTAGGCACAGTGAACGGAATATGTGACGTTTATTTTTTAAACTTTGCACACTAAACAATATGTGCCGCTAATCTGCGGCTAGGCACAGTGAACGGAATATGTGACGTTTATTTTTTAAACTTTGCACACTAAACAATATGTGCCGCTAATCTGCGGCTAGGCACAGTGAACGGAATATGTAACGTTTATTTTTTAAACTTTGCACACTAAACAATATGTGCCGCTAATCTGCGGCTAGGCACAGTGAACGGAATATGTGACGTTTATTTTTTAAACTTTGCACACTAAACAATATGTGCCGCTAATCTGCGTCTAGGCACACTAAACAGAATGTGCTGCTAATTTGCGGCTAGGCACAGTGAACGGAATATGTGACGTTTATTTTTTAAACTTTGCACACTAAACAATATGTGCTGCTAATCTGCGTCTAAGCACACTAAACAGAATGTGCTGCTAATCTGCGGCTAGGCACAGTGAACGGAATATGTGACGTTTATTTTTTAAACTTTGCACACTAAACAATATGTGCCGCTAATCTGCGGCTAGGCACAGTGAACGGAATATGTTACGTTTATTTTTTAAACTTTGCACACTAAACAATATGTGCCGCTAATCTGCGGCTAGGCACACTAAACAGAATGTGCTGCTAATCTGCGGCTAGGCACAGTGAACGGAATATGTGACGTTTATTTTTTAAACTTTGCACACTAAACAATATGTGCCGCTAATCTGCGGCTAGGCACAGTGAACGGAATATGTGACGTTTATTTTTTAAATTTTGCACACTAAACAATATGTGCCGCTAATCTGCGTCTAGGCACACCAAACAGAATGTGCTGCTAATCTGCGGCTAGGCACAGTGAACGGAATATGTGACGTTTATTTTTTAAACTTTGCACACTAAACAATATGTGCTGCTAATCTGCGTCTAGGCACACTAAACAGAATGTGCTGCTAATCTGCGGCTAGGCACAGTGAACGGAATATGTGACGTTTATTTTTTAAACTTTGCACACTAAACAATATGTGCCGCTAATCTGCGGCTAGGCACAGTGAACGGAATATGTGACGTTTATTTTTTACACTTTGCACACTAAACAATATGTGCAGCTAATCTGCGTCTAGGCACACTAAACAGAATGTGCTGCTAATCTGTGGCTAGGCACAGTGAACGGAATATGTGACGTTTATTTTTTAAACTTTGCACACTAAACAATATGTGCCGCAGTGCCGCTAATCTGCGGCTAGGCACAGTGAACGGAATATGTGACGTTTATTTTTTAAACTTTGCACACTAAACAATATGTGCCGCTAATCTGCGTCTAGGCACACTAAACAGAATGTGCTGCTAATCTGCGGCTAGGCACAGTGAACGGAATATGTGACGTTTATTTTTTAAATTTGTGCCCCCCCAAACAAAATATAACTGCTGCCCCCACACACAACAGTCCTAAAAAGGACTTTTGGATCTTTAAAGAGTTCAAAAACACTTTTCTTCTCCCTACACTGACTTTCCCTTCCTATCCTCATCTCTCCCTGGCTAAGACTGAGCCGAACTCGCTGGTCAGGTGCTATACAGCACCCGATCACGGGTTCTGGCCAGCCAATCAGTGTAATGCCAGCAGCCAACATGGCTGCTGGCATTACACTGATGTCAGAGCCTCCCCGCACGTTTATTGGCTGCGCAGCAGCCGCGAAACGTGTGGGGAGGAGACCCGAACATGGCGGACGAGCACATGCGGTACTCGTACGAGTACCGCCATGTGCCGAGCAGAGCGATGCTCGAGCCGAACCGAGCTTCGGCCGAGCATGCTCGCTCATCACTATAGCCTAACACCCAGGTCTGTTTAACACTTACCTGTCATCCACTGTCTGTCTTCTACTTCAGTCTTGTTTATTCTCTTCTCTGTAATCTTCTGTCTACTTTCTTCTTATCTTCTTGCAAATCGATCATAAAAAAACAAAATAAAAAGTAAATAAAAGTTATTAAAAAAATAAATGCCCTAAGATAACCCTTTGAGTGGTTAAATGCAGTCTGGCATATCTGTTAAAAAGAATATGCTGCCATTCCAGTTTGAATAATGAATACGTCAACCCTTTGTTAAATGAATAAAATGCACACCTCCCAGCCAATTGGAGGCTGACATCCATTTTGAACAGAGACTGACCATAATAAAATGCTAGTGTCTGTTCAAGATTTCCTCATTTGGACTCGGGCAATGGCCCAGAAGGTATGGAGCAGGGTCTGTGGCACTAAACATTCCTGTCACTGCCAGAAGAGCTAGCGGAGACAGTGGCAGCTGAGATATGTTTAACCCTTGGAAGGCCTTTTATTCATTTAACAAAGGACTGACTTATTCATTATTTAAATCAATGTATTCTTTTAACAGATTTGCTACACATCATTTAACCCTTAGAGTGCCAGAGGAGTACCCCTCCGACACTCAAAGGGTTCACTCAGAAATATCTTGGGGTGTTTTTTGTTTTTTTTTTAAATGACTTTCATTGACATGTTTTATTTTTCATGACAGATTTGCAAAAAGGATAGGAAGAAAAATGATGGAAGATTACAGAGAAAAAGAAGGAAGATTGAAGAAAACAGACATTAGCTGACCAGAGTGTTGAAGACTCCACTGGACATCAGGATTACAGGTAAGTGTTTCTTGTCAGGGGCTGTTTTTTAATTTAGTCGTATTAACCCTGTGTGTGCCAGTGGGGTAAGTATAACCCACTGCCCCACTGGCACTCATAGGGCCCCATATCAATACATCCACTGGTGAAGGGTTTTTATTTTTAGCTTTTCTTCGGGCTCAATTCCTGCATCACCACTTCTGAGATATGTTAAGGGACTCTACCTCCAGAAAAAGTGGGTCCTTTAACATATTTTAGTTCCTAACATTTGGAAATGAATAGCATATTTTAGAGTTTTGTTGTGTATCAATGGGCGAAAACGCCCACAGTATTATCTCCCACTGTGCGTTTTTTTTAGCCGATATGTCTTCATAGCACAGTTAATTGAATTGCTTACCGTACTTGAAGCAATGCTGTTGGCTGTTTTTTTTTTTAGAGTGGGGGAAATGGGATCTAGGCCTAAGCCTTTTATTTTTCTGATTTCTCATTAAATCAGTTGAATAAGAAAGGATGAGTACTTGGTAACCAGCAGGACAAATCTAAGAGTACTGACATCCATGGGCTTCACCAACCAAACCAAAGCTCCCCAACATGCTGCCAAAGTGCCACCCACAGGCATGGCTCTCCATGCTATGCTATGATAGTGATAGCAGAGAAATGTAGAGACTTAGCAATAACCAACAACTCATCTTTGCACATTATACTGTGGTACAGGAAAATGATAATACTATATCAGAAACATTCACACTTAACATATACAATTATTTAGAAATGTACTGTGTTCTGCTTTGTGCACATATGAACTAATTACAAAAAGTGCAATCAGGAGGATTTCATTTTAAATAGAGATTGAATGCAATATTATTTAATTGCTGTGAGAAGAAACCATCTTTGTTCGTTTTTCTTTTGACAAGCATGGGTCAATTTGCAATATGTTCAACAAGATTTCACTTTTTTACATTTATTATTTCCCCAGTTTCATTTGTCTGTTTATTGGAAGAAATTCAGCAGCAGGTTGCCCTTGAAGTGAGTTCTGCATGGTTTGACAGCTCTAATCAGTGTATCACAAAACACTTTTGCAAATATTCCCATATTAAATACAGTTTTATCCCACATGGCTCTAATTATGAAAATGAATTTGCAAAATCCAACTGTGCACATTATGAAAGTAAAAATAAAAGAAATTGTTAACATGATAATAAAAGGGTTCTGTATCATTTGAAAAATAAAACATTTGTATAGCCAGTGAGAAACGATAATGAAATTTATACAAAATCTGTCAGTTACTTACAGATATAAAATGTCTACTGACTCTTGAACTCTACAGCATAGTGTAAAATCCCATAATTCAAATAATAAAATGCTGCATATTTAAATAGGACCGGTCCCTTTAAGGTAAGTTTAGTTATTTTTAAAGTAAATGATAAACTGCAAAACAAAAAATGCAATATATTTAATTTCTAAGCACTATGTTGCATTGCAAAGCACTACACTTCAGGGAGCACATATATGGACACTGGATTACCAACAGTTGAATTACACAGAGCAAGTAGTGTGCTATGCAATGCTTTACCTATTTACTCAGCAGGACATGATAAACAACATTACATGGACAAATGGATCCATAATTCAGAGAGAAAAGCATGTTGTGCCGACTCCTAAGTTGAGAGTAAATCTGCCTTTGGAATATCCAACTTTGAGATGTGCATGGAGGGGGCATCACTGCCACTGTATCACAGTGTATCTTGGCATCTGTGCTGCCAGTTACCCTCGTGCTACTTTCGCTGCTCTGTCTGGGGGTTACGGATGCAGGCACATTTTTCTGTCTCTGAATGCTGGTGCTTGTTTATATGCATGCATTCATTTGACTAATTGATTCCCCCCTCCGTTTGGGCCTATATGAACTTCCCTGGGCCTAAGGCCAGTTGTCCTTACGTGGTGTTCCTGTGATTACTCGTTACATTTGCTCCTCTTTGTGACCCTGGTTTGGCTTCCGTTATCACTCCATGTATGACTCCGGCCTGTATGACTATCCACACTGGTTCTGACCTGTGGCTCTAGTTGTCTCTCGCTCCATGTATGACCCCGACCTGTTTGACCATCCACACCAGTTCTGACCTGTGGCTCTAGTTATCTATTGCTCCGCGTATGACCTTGGCTTGTCTGACTATTCACACCGGTTCTGACTTGTGGATCTGGCTGACTACTTGCTCCATGTATGACCCCGGCTTGTCTGACTATCCAAACCGGTTCTGACTTGGGGATCTGGCTGACTACTCACTCCGCGTATGACCCCGGCTTGCCTGACTATCCATTCCAGTTCTGAACTGTAGCTCTGGATGTCTATTCACTCCTTGAATCCTATTTATTGGGCTATTCACATTGTGGTACTGTGACTTGTGCTGTCCTCTGCTCCATTTGCCACCGTCCCCATTCCGTACCGCGTAATAGCATTCTATCCCGTTGGGTGCCTATCCATCCTAAGGGGAAAGAACCATAGCCTGGTTCTCTACTCTGCTCTGAGTAGTACAGGCATCTGCTCAGTGTCAGTCTGGGTACTGGACTGTGGCCTGTCAGTTGTATGTTCTGGGGCTTGTAGGATTATCATTATTATTATTGTATCTTTAATAAAGGTGGTTTTTATTATATATACTTGTGTCTGACCTTCATTTTGTACTGGTTACCATGACAGTACATAAGGGCCATGAGTACTGAAGGTGCAGGCAATCCATCTCCTCTGAGCATCCTGTCCAGGATGGACTCGCAGGATCAACGCATTGATCAGTTGTCTTTGGTCATGTAGACGTTATTAAACCAAACTGTGCACCTAGATCATTTTACTCTGCAACCGGTGGCCTCCCCAGACTCTGCACTGGTTTTTCTTGCTACCCCTGAGGTTGGTGCTCTAGAGGTTTATCTGGGTCCACTCTCTTTACCTCAACAATATGAGGGGGAACTTACACTCTGCTGTGGGTTAGTCACTCAGATGCGGAATTTTCTAGAGATGGTACCACATGTATTTCTGAGCGAGAGGAGTAAAGTGGGACTCCTGATTTCCCTCCTGTTGGGCAAAGCATTGGCACGGGCCAATCCTCTTTGGGAGACAGACAAACCTGTCATTTACAATTTCACTGAGTTAGGGTCTTTGATGTTCCAGGTTGGGCTACTTCTGCTGCCAAACAGCTTATGACAATCCGCCAAGGCACACGTGGCAGTGTACACGAAAAAATTCCATACTCTCGCAGCGGAAGTAGGATGGAATAATGAAGTACTTGTAGCCGCATTCTCCCAGGTCCTATGTGACTGAATCAAAGATGATATTGCAGCCTGTGAGCTGCCGAGTGATCTGGAGGAACTGATTTCTGTTATCCTTCTGGTAGATATCCGTATCCGGGAGAGACCATCATTCAAAGAACGTATGCATGGTAACATAGTAAATTAGGTTGAATAAAGACACAAGTCCATCAAGTTCAACCTTTGCCTCATACCCTAGTGACATGAGAATTGTATAGCTATCCTGCTACCAAATAAGTTAGCCTTTTTCAGACCTTCCTGGTCTGCCTACTAATAAACAGTATAACCCTGTATGTTCCCTTTTGAAAGAAATGTATCTAATCTTCTCATGAATGTATCCATAGTATCTGCCATAACCACCTCCTGGGGCAAAGAATTCCACAATTTAACAGACCTTACTGTAAAAAACCCCTTTCTCTGCTGAAGTCTAAACCTCCTTTCCTCTAATCTAAAGGGGTGTCCTCTGGTCACCTGATCAGGCCTTCGGATAAATAGATCACTGCAGAGATCCTTGTATTGACCTCTCATGTATTTGTACAATGTGATAAGGTCTCTTCTTAGTCATCTTTTCTCTACAGTAAATAAACCAAGTTTGTCTAGTCGTTCCTCATACGTCAAGTCCTCCATTCCCTTAATTAATTTTGTTGCTCTCCACTGTACCCTCTCTAGTTCTAGTATATCCTTTTTCAGAACTGGTTCCTTAAACTGCACTGCATGCTCAAGGTGAGGTCTTCCCAGAGATTTGTACAATGGCAAAATGATGTTATCCACTCTTGCTTCAATACCTCTTTTTATGCAAGACAGGATTTTATTTGCCTTTGCTACTGCTGTTTGACACTGGTCACTGTTTCCAAGTTTGTAGTTGACAATGATACCTAGGTCTTTCTCTAGCAACGAGTCCCCTAAAATGATTCCATTAAGTTCATAAGTAGCCTTGGGATTATTTCCTCCCAAATCCATGACTTTACACTTCCCCACATTAAACTATATATTCCATTTGTTTGCCCAATCTGCCATTTTATATAAATCCCTCTGTAGAGAGCAATTATCCTGTTCTGAATTAATTACCCTGCATAATTTAGTGTCATCTGCAAATACTGATATTTTGCTTTCTGTATCTATTTCTAGGTCATTTATGAACATGTTAAACAGCAGCGGACCTAATAATGAACCCTGAGGTACTCCACTCTCCACTTTAACCGTATTGGAGAATTGTCCATTTATAATCACACACTGTTCACCAATCCTTCAGCCAGTTTTGTATCCAATTGCAAAGGCCATCTAGCCCTGATTTCCTTATTTTATAACCCAGCCTTCTGTGTGGTACTGTATCAAATGCTTTTGCAAAGTTTAGATATACTACATCAACCTTGTCATTATCAAGGTTGCTGCTTACTTCCTCATAGAAGCTGAAAAGGTTAGTTTGGCATGATCTATTCTTCATAAATCCATGTTGATTCCTACTAATTATCTTATTTTTTGTGTTGTAATCCTGAATATAGTCCCTTATTATCCCTTCTAGCAGTTTTCCCACTACAGAGGTCAAACTCACAGGTCTATAATTTCCAAGTTCTGTTTTAGTTCCCTTCTTAAATAGAGGCACTACACTGGCTGTTTGCCAATCTTGTGGCACTGAGCCTGTAGTGAGAGAATCTTTAAAGAGTAAATACAGGGGTTTTGCTAGCACTGCACCAAGTTCCTTAAGAACCCTTGGATGTATACCATCAGGTCCCGGTGCTTTGTCAGTCTTAATCTTGTTCAGTCTACCCATGACATCTTCTTGAGTTAACCCAATATCTGATTATTGTATTGATTTATTAGTTACTTGTTAACATCTTCTACCATTCCTTGCTCCCTTGTACATACTGATGCAAAGAAAGTGTTTAGAACATCAGCCTTTTCCTTATCCTCTCTAATCAACTACCCCATCTCATTTTTGAAAGGTCCAATACACTCCCTCTTAAATTTTTTGTTATTTATAGATTTGAAAAACTTTTTGAGATTAGTCTTGCTTTCCCTTGCAATTCGAGTTTCATTTTCTATTTTTGCTACCCTAATTGCCTTTTTGCAATCTTTGTTGCACTCTCTGTATTTTAAGAAAGAATGTTCAGTACCTTCAGACTTAAATAATTTGAATGCTTTTTTTCTTGCCATTGCCTTCTTTACATGTGTAGTTAACCACAGTGGCTGTGACTTACTTATTTTGCATTTGTTTCCCATTGGTATAAACTGTTGGGTACATTTCCACAACCTAAATTTGAATTCTGACCATTTATCCTCAGTATTTTCGTCTTTAAATTGAATTGAAGCCCTTTACAATTTGAAGTTAGCTTTTTTAAAATTAAGCATTTTGGTTGAACCCATACAGATTTGCTTTGCCAGACTGATCTCAAATGTAACCATGTTGGGATCACTGTTTCCCAAATGTTCACTTACCTTAATATTGGATACCATTTCTGTGTTATTCGTTATCACTAGGTCCAATATACTGTTATTTCTTGTCGGCACTTCCACCATTTGTGACATGTAGCTTTCACAAAGTATGCTCACAAACCTGCTACCCTTAGCACTCTGACAGGTCTCATTTTATCAGTTGATATCTGGATAATTAAAATCTCCCATAATTATAGTATGCCCAAGCTGGGCAGTTTTCCTTATTTGCAATAGCAGTTGGGCCTCAACATTGTCATCAATATTTGGTGGTTTGTAGCATATACCCACCAACACCTTTTTTTTTTACCTTTTTCACCACATTTAGTCTCAATTTCTACCCACAAGGACTCCACATTTTGGCCAGTTTCCTCACTAATATCACCCCTCAAAATTGGATTTAGCTCTGGTTTCAGATATAAGCACACACTTCCCCCTTTTCTAATAATTCTGTCTCTCCTAAACAGGGAATAGCCCTCTATATTTACAGCCCAATCATGTGTATCATTCCACCATGTTCTGTTATACCAATTATGTCCCATTGCTCATTAACCGCCAGCAATTCTAGTTCTCCTATGTTATCTACCATACTTCTTGCATTTGCTAGCATACAATTAATTTTGAAGTCTTTACATATATCACTCCCTACATGCATTTTATCTACATCTTTATTTACTAGGAGTTCCTCCCTATTTACTACATTTATCCCCACCCTATCTCCAACCCCCTGATCATTTACTTGGACCCAGTTCCTATCTGCTCTAGGTACCTGATTTTTGCTACCTATACCCCCCCTTTTTATTTTAAAAGCTCCTCCAAGCTTCTTAGCATTCTCTCCCCTAGCACAGAGGCTCCTCTACCATGTAGGTGCAATCCATCACTTCCATATAGATTGTACCCAAGAGCAAAATCAGTCCAGTGTTCTAAAAATGCAAAACCTTCCTTCCTACACCAATTCCTGAGCCATGCATTAAGCTCCCTGAGCTCCCTCTGCCTACCTGCACTGGCTCATGGCACAGGTAGTATTTCAGAAAATACTACCTTAGAGGTCCTTGCCTTGAGCTTGCATTCTAAATCCATGAAATCATTCTTTAGTGACCTCCATCTTCCTCCTACTATGTCATTGGTACCAATATGTACCAAGACAGCTGGATCACTTCCAACCCCTCCCAATAATCTGTCAGCCCTGTCCGCAACATGCCGAACCCGAGCACCCGGGAGACAACTTACTGTTCGGCATTCACGTTTCTGGCAGCCGAATACCCTATCTACCCTCCTAATAATAGAGTCCCCTATTACCACCACCTGCCTTGGTTTCTGCATACTCTGCATCCCATCTAGCCTGAAAGGAGGACTGTTCCCCTGGCTGCTAGAGGAATCAGCCCTCTCCAGTGTTGCCAATTCTGAGCTATCCTCATCAATATCTTCACACAATCTTGCAAATCTGTTGGACTGAGTCAACTCAGAACTGGTCTTTCTCTTCCTCTGCCCACTACCTCCCCTCCTTACTGTTACCCAGCTCCTACCTGTTGCTCCTCTTCTACAACTCCACCCTCTTCACCACTAACCCTACATACTACCTGCTCTGTGAAAATCCAATATCTTAGACTCTAAAAAGAAAATATGGTCACACTTGGCACAATGGTATGGCACCTGGAACGATTGTTCCAAGTGTTCAAACATGTGACAAGAAGTGCACTGCGTGAGATTGCCTAACCTGCTAACACTCGTGCTTTATTTTACAATTCAAATAGATTTATACTGTCCTCTAATGCTCACTCTAAGGTAAGTAACCAACGTTAAATGTGAATGCAGTAGATCCCTTCAAATTATCTTCACCTCAGTGCTCTGCTGATTTCCAACTCTTGATTCTATTCCAACTCCAGATTCTTTCTAACTCCTTCACTTGCCTGCAGTCACTTGAAAATGCAGTCTCTAAGAGCATGCTCAAATAAGCCTAGGGACTGTATTTATAGTTACACAGCAGCCAGGTGACTTCCCTTAGCCAATCACCCTTTAATCACACAGGTCAGAGAAAAACCCAGTACACAGTTGGTTTTTTAACCCTCGCAATACCCACACAAATTATTTTTTTTTAACCTTAATAAAACACCAAACACACTCTCATGTACTTAACCAGACTCTTTCTAACTCCTTCACTTACCTGCAGTCACTTGAAAATGCAATGTCAAAGAGCACCTATGCGTAAGCCTCCATCCCGTTTGGCACCCAGCTTTGTGAACCCACCCAATCCTCCCTTGCCTCCCATGCCTCCTGGTTCTGACTCCACTAGAGGAGAACCTATGCAACTAGGGTTTATGAGCCTTTCGGTGGAGGAGAGGGCACTCCACTGGAGGGAGGGCCACTGTTATATTGTGGGAAGCCTGGTCACTTGTTGTGCTCTTGTCCCGCCTGACCGGGAAACGCTCACACCTATGGTTACGTGAGGGACAGACCCTAGGTGGAGTCTCACAGTCCCCAGAGACTCTTCAAGGCAAGCCAATCCTTGAGGTAGTTCTGTCTTGGGCCGAGTCCTCGGTGGTTGCTCCAGCTTTTGTAGGTTCAGGGACTGCTTGGCTTTTCATTGACACAGACCTTGCATCCCAGCATTTGATTCCTCTGCTACCCTGCTCCTCTGCGTTGGCTATTGAGGCCATTAACTGGAGACCCCTACAACCTGCACAGGGTACCCATGAGACTTATTCCTTGTCTGTGAGGGTAGGGGCTCTTCACATGAAGACCTTACAGTTCCAGGTCTCCCCTTTACGCTATTATTCTGGGATTTCCCTGGTTGCAGCTGCACAATCCGAGGATTGATTGGCAGACGTAGAGGCCAGTAAATTGCCTCCGCATAGATCATACGATTGTACTGTTCATCTGTTTCCGTGTGCTAGACCTCCCAGGGGTCATGTTTATCCCTTGTCGGTGGAGGAGAACAGAGCTATGGAAGAAGACATGGCGGATGTCTTGTCCAGGTGTATAATTCGCAAGTGTTCCTCTCCTGTGGGGACAGGTTTCTTTTTCGTGTAAAAAAAGGATGGGGAACTAAGGCTAAGATTTTAGGGGCCTAAATAAGCTGATGGTAAAGAATGCCTACCCCATTCCTTTAATAACCAAGCTGTTTCGGTCGGATCAAGGGCTCCACAGTATTTACTACGCTTGATCTCCGAGTCGCTTACAATCTTGTAAAAATAAAAGAGGACCATGAGTGGAAGATAGCATTTAACACCCGGATCTGGGACTATGAATATTTGGTGATGCCCTTTGGACTGTGCAATGCTCCTGCTGTCTTCCAAGAATTCATAAATTATGTCTTGAGAGATTTACTGCAAAGGTGTGTCGTGATCTACCTGGACAACATTCTCATCCACTCTCCGAATTTAGAGACCCATCGAACTGATGTGTCTTTGGTCTTACAGCTATTGCTGGAGAACAAGTTATTCTGCAAGTTGGAGAAATGTGAATTTCATAGATCCCAGGTGACATTCTTGGGATAAGTTATCTCCTCCTCCGGTCTTGTCATGGACCTAGAAAAACTTTCTGCTGTTTTGCAATGGCCACTTCCTATGGGTTTGAAGTCCATACAGCAGTTCCTAGGTTTCACAAACTACTATAGGAAGTGTATAGGAAACTTCTCTACTGTGGTAAAACTCCTCACAGACATAACTCAGAAGGGGGCCAATCCTTAAGACTGGTTACCCAGTGCCCTGCAAGCCTTCAAAAACCTGAAGTCAGCTTTTGCCAAAGCTCCTATTTTGTCACATCCCAATCCCACCCTACCCTTTACCCTGGAGTGGGCGCATTGCTGTCCCAGTGCACGGGGACCAGTAAACCTTTGCTTCCATGTGGGGTTTTTTTCGAAAACATTGACTAAAACCGAGAGTCTGTATGATGTAGGCGATCTCGAACTGCTGGCTATTATTCTCTCTTTAAGGGAGTGGTGGCATCTACTGGAAGGAACTAGAATTCAGATTTTGATTCTGACATACCACAAGAACCTCACATATCTGTCTGAAACCAAGAGGTTATCTCCTTGACAGGCCAGATGGGCCTTGTTTCTGTCGAGGTTCAACTATGTGTTTTTTTACCTCCCGGGCACTAAGAATATTAAGGCAGATTCCAAGGAAAAGAGTCCTCCAACTGTCATTCCCCCCATTAGGATATTGGATACTATTCGCACCAGTATTACCTCTCAACTAGGAGAGAAGATATTAGCCACACAAGCCTTCGCACCAGTTGATAAGCCAAGTGGGAGATGATTTGTGCCTGAGTCTCTACGTAAGAAATTATTAGAGAAGTACCATGCCTTGATGGCAGATGGGCCCACTGGTAGAGATCAACTCATATGGTCCAAGTCTAGACTGTTCTGGTGGCCCAGTCTGAGATCAGACTGTGGCCGCTTGTGAGACTTGTGCTCAGACCAAGACACCCAGTGGGGTGGGGTTCCTTCAGTGCGTTCCTAATGGGGAACGGCCGTGGTCTCGCTTATCCATTTTATGGTGGAACTGCCTGTCTCTGAAGGGAACACAGTCATCCTTATGATCGTAGATCGATTTTCCAAAATAGCTCAATTCACACCTCTGAAGCGACTCCCCTCCGCGAGGGAGTTGGCAGAGATTTTTGCCAGAGAAGTAGTGTGCCTCCACAGTATACCCAAGGTGGTGGTCTCAGATTATGGGAGTCAGTATGTGTCTCATTTTTAGAGGGCATCCAACTCTCATTCTCCTCGGCTTACCATCCTCAGTCTAACTCCAATTAATCTTTATAGTATTTGGGCCATGGAGAGTGTTATTCCAGTACTGTCAGAGTTGTAATTCAAGAGTAATTGAGTGATAAAGTATCCCCCTCCCACTTCTTTTACCTAGTGTAAGCCGCCTCCCCTCAGATTTGGAATCTGGTCACTTGTCAAGACAGATCACAGCAAGGGACAGTCTTCTTACTGTGATCATAAGGAAAACCCTGCCCCACTTGATAGGTTTTTCCTTATGCTCACTGAAGATTGTCCCTCTCTGTGATCAAACCGGACAATCTTACTGCTCTGAGCTGATCAGTGTTACATCAGTTTAAATGGGCGGGAGGGGGATACTTTATCATTCAATTACTCTTGTACTACAACTCTGACAGTATTGAAATAACACTCTCCACGGCCTAAATATTATGAAGATTAATTGGAGCTGATTTTATTTTGAAATGTTACTATCCCTTTAACTCAGAATAGAAAAATAATTGGGGATTGCCTAATATCCTCATCACTTGATAATTTTAAAAACTGCTTAAGTGTAGAGTAGTCCAAATATTCTGAAAATAACCACCTTCATAGTTTGGACCCCTTCTTTTTGGATTTCCTCTAAGGCAGTACTGCAGGGCAGCATAATTTCCTATGTAGTAAAGTAAGGAAAAAAATGACCCCTCAATTCTCAATTCTAACTCAGTCATATCACGTGTTAAAGGCTCATCAATCTGACAGTAATAAGCATGCTTATCTAGAAAATAAAAAACATAGCAAAGGCACACCTAAGATCACTAGTATTAAATCAGTGGGTGACAGGTAAGCATCCTCTCAGAGGCAATTAACCAGGAATTTTTAACTTATTATCAGTCTCTATATAATGCAACCATATAGAGCAGAAGAGGGAAGAAATTTTATTAGGCAAACAAACTTACCCACACTCACTGACCAGCAAAAAGAACTGCTAGACACCCCAATCCCAGAGAATGAAATCAAATCAGTCATTAAAATTATTCCTAATCAAAAATCCCCTGGTCCAGATGAACTACCAGCTGAGATATACAAGATTGTTACAGAGTCAATTATCCCTATACTTTTTCTTTACATTTTACATATAAAATGCCAGGGAGATCAGGCAATGATTTCCAGTTGGTAGGCTTATTGCAGATGAGTAGAATAGCTTCATTGCTGTCATCATGACTAACAGCCTAAGCTTAAAGACAATTACTTTAGAAAAGGGAAATAGACAACCATTTTTCATCAATGCTTTTCAGCATTTGACCCTCTTTTGAGATTCTTTACAAGCTTGCAGTACTTACAGGACACCCAAACTGATGACAGAAAACTGAAAGTAACTTTTTTCAGATGGCACTCGATACCACATACTTTTACATTATTAGAAAAAAAAGTCTCAGGCCTCCGAGTGAATTATACAGTTAGAAGCATTGGACTTATCTCCCAATCTAAGCACTCTTAGTAAGATGCATTTCTGCTTTCATTGGGCAGTTTCTCAGAATAAACTATTTGGTTTTGCACTACCAAGACACCCTTCTTTATTATATGCAACTAACTTTGCCCATACTATCACACAAAGTATACATGAGCTGGAGAACTGGGGACTGCTTCCTTTCTCCTTTATTGGTCACTGTAATTCTATAAAAGTTATTAGTTTTCCAGTAGTCTTCTACAAAATTCAGATGCTACCTCTGCTAATTCACCAAGTTGGATATACTCCTTTTGAATAAGTAATTTCAAGTTTTTATTTGGAATGGTCAAAAAACAATCAGCTTGCAAACATGTTACCATCCCCCAGATAGGGTAGGTTTAAACTTCAATCAATTGGATACAGAACACCAACAAATCAAATCACTCAGAGATTAAGCAAGGCATGGCACTCCGAACTAACCTCAGCTATATCGTGCAAGCATATATCTTGAATCATCTACTGCACATTGCAAATAATCCTTTACTTTGAGATATGTACAAAGCTTGTCAAATTTTTCATTAAACATTTGATGACTAGATTTGAGTCACTCTGTTTGCCTTTTACTGGGAATATGGATTTTCAACATGGGGACACACATAAGTTATTTACTGGATTGGGAGCAAAGAGGGATTGTCCTGATCAAATATATCTTGGACTTCCACACCAACACTATTAGTAACTTTCACAATTAGATGGAAAGATTCAACATCCCTCACAAACATTTCTTTATATATCTCCACGTATGCACCTATGCATCAGCTATAATTTCATGAGCTTCTGATGAGGGTCTTAATGCTGCTCAAGTTAAATATATCACCTCCATGGCTACACTTGGATGATTAGAGTCAAGTATTTGCCACTTGGGGATGGGGGGAATCACCTGGCACCTTGGACCACCCCACTGGCATATGTAACTGTCTTAAGTATTTCCTGGAATTGACAATAGATGATATCTTGCATAGCTTCCATAGAAGGTTCAAAGTCAACCCTTCAGCTTACATTCATATTACACAATATAAATGAACACACCATATATATATTGATCCCGAAGAAGTGAAACACAGGAACTTTTCTTCAGATGACAATTGCCCTATATGTTCCAGCTTTGATGCAAAATTTTCTCACTGCTATTTGGCACTACACGAACCCCCCCTAGAAGCTGACTGGCTGTCAGGAGTGTAGGCATGCATTCCAGCCAACTGCAGACTATAATCCATTTTGAACAGAGACTGGCCATTTAAAAAGCCGGTCTCTGTTCAAATTTCCCTCATTTGTACTTGGGCGACAGTCTGGAAGGTATGGAGAGGGGGTTTGTGTCACTATGCATTCCTGCCACCACCACAGTAGCCAGAGGAGGTGGCGGCGGCATTTTTAAACCAGTGGAACCATTTTTATTCATTTAATAAAGGAATGACTTATTATTAATTTAAACTGAAGTGGTAGCAAATTCTTTTGAACAGATATGCTAGAATGCATTTAACTGTTAGAGTGCAAGAGGAGTACCCCTCATGCACTCAAAGGGTTAACTCAGGAATATTTTGGGGCATTTTTTTTTTTTTTAAATAACTTTCACTGGTTTTTGTTTTATTTTACAGGACAGATTTGTAAGAAGATAAGAAGAAAGAAGATTACTTAGAAAAAGAAGGAAGGTTAAAGAAGAAGACGGACAGTGGATGACAGGTAAGTTTTACACAGATCTTGGTTTTAGGGGTAGTATTGTTGCACTTTACTATTAGGGGTAGTGTATGGTTAGTGGGGTCACTGTTTAAGCTAACAGTCAGTGCAAGACAATGTGTCAGGCACCGATCGTTAGCTCCTTTGATGTTCCCATTATACACACTATTTAACATGTGTTTTTGGAACTTAACACGCAAAATGGATGCTTGGCCACAAGTCTGTTTCTGGGTCCAAAAAACATTGTCGTTTCACTTGCTAGGACAATTGAATTCTGACATAGATTTTTTTTATTGTTGGTCAGTAGCCAATTTTGCCCTTACTCATGTTTAATTGAACACAACTGAATCAAAGACATAGATTGCTGTGTCATATTATTTTGTATAGAATCATCACTGAGATTTTGGATCAATGCCTAGGTAGTATCCCTAAAAGATGTTTTATATTTGGAAGCATGCTTTTAAAGTAATATTCTGATAAATGGTGGCCAAATTCCCCAGAAAGTCAGCCCCCTCACTTCCACATTCTTAAAAAAAGTGTACCCATTCTGCACAGGCAATATTCTATGAGGTTTTGAGCCACCTACCCATTGTAGAGGACCTAGCTGTCAGCCAGTATTGCAATACATTCTTTATGTCTTTTTCTCTGTTTGAACTTTTCACTGAGGAACACAAGCCAACTAATAGAAATATGAAGAAAGAACATGAGCTGAGAGGGTTGAGCTACATTTGGGCAGCTGACATCACTACAGTAAGAGGAACTGATAGCAAAGATGAGGATCGTTTCCATGGCAACATGATAAGCTTGTTAAATACTTCTATGTGAATAAGTGATATCAGGATGAAAAGAAAAACACAGACCTGATGTGAACTATTTTATACTCCTAAGTCTAAATTAGTTTATGGTTACCAATATTGTATCCAGATAATTGTTGAATAGTAAAATTACAGATATTGAGCTATTTCAAGCCTAACTATTCTCATTATGACTGTTTGAGCATATAGTGAAAGGACAGCATGTCTGAAATTCATATATTATTTTACTTGGGTAAAGCAAACCTGGGCCTAGATGCAGTAAAGCTTGATGTGGTGTCAATTTGATATTGTCAATGTGTTCGAATCACTCCAACATTTCAATTTTCACACACATATTCACCAAAATTGTCTGAATGAATCCGGTGACAGGGTTAATTCATTTTACAAGCGCTTGATGCTACAAACTGCTTATACAGCCGCCGGCATCATCAAGAAGGCAGAAATTGCCTTTCGGGTCGACCCATGGATCATCTATCCTTCTGGATAGATGATCCATGATAGGGGCTATCAGGAGGGGTTCTGGTGCCCCCAGGAGGTCTGAAAGTTTTATTTCATTATAAAAAGTGCATATGACCTATGTGAAACATAAGTTATATGCACTTTAATTGATAAACATTACATGTTTTAACACATATAGAGGAAAGGTATGCAGCAGCATACCTTGCCTATTAACCCTTTGAGTACCAGAGGGGTAGGAAACACATTGCTAAGCAATGCCTTCCTACCTCTCGGGTACTCAAAGGGTTAAGTGTCAAATAAAAGACAGGTTCGTCGACTAAATGGCAGTTCCTGAGGTGAAAGTTGAATGGAGTTAGTATGTCGAATATATGCAATATATGTTGACATACTAAGGTGGGGTATGTTGAAGGGGGGGACATAGTATAGTGCATTGTGTACTGTTTCAGTTTACTTTAACCCTTTGAATGCCACAGGGGTGAGCAATGCACATCCCTATGGCATTCAGTGCTGTCCATGGTTCTGAAAGCTTTCTCTTTATTTCCCTACTGGCTGGGTAGGGAAGCACAGAGAAAGCTGTTCAGAATTGTCGTAGCTCTCCCTGCTGTTACTCCATAGGAAAGTACAGGGGAGATCCCAACTACAACAGCCTGAGGCAGATGAAGTGGAGACTGTGAACTCCTACAGCAGAGGCTACTATCTGAGTTTACTGAATGAGTCGAAGTGTCATATTATCATAGCAACACCCGCCCTTGCATATGAATGTGTCTCATTATTCAGGATTTCCATATGGAAATGAGACATTATGCTTCATTACCATATGGAAATAGGCCATTGTCAATGTGAAGAATGAAAATTCGTAAACCTGTCGGATTGATGTCGATGTGTGCATCTTTTTGTCAGAGTGCTGGTTATGTAATGTCATAGACAGTTTGATGAATACTATGGATGTGCCTATGACATTCATAGCCCTCTTTAGGCATCTAGGCCCTGTTTAGGCTTGATATAGCATAATGTCTGTCATAGTTTGGATATATATATTTCTCAAATAATTATGTTTTTTGTATCTCAACAGCAGGTTTCAATGAATTTGAAAGGGTAATGCTCAGTGAAAAAGTTTGTCTGTTTGATTTTGTTGCAATCTTTGATGTATTACACATATGTACACCTTAGACCATTGTGCACTTTTTCCCTTGAGTAATGGCATTTTAGTTTTATTTCTCTATTATCTTTATGTTTTTCTTCTTTCATATTGGCACCATTACTTTCCCTGGTATACAATGGTATAAGATGAGCTCATCACTGTGGATTGTAGAACCCCAGATCTATTACATCTTAATCTCTTAAGTCTTCAAGTACCATGTGCGGTTTATATGAGGGTTCTGAAGAACTTTATTGTTGCCTTGCTAAAGTTACAAATAGTGCACCAAAACACCTATCTGCAAATATATGTTATAACTTTTGCACTTCCTAAAATACCTATGAGAGCTGTTTACAAGACCTATGAGTGTTGTACTAAGTGAAAGTAGCACATTTCTGGGACACACCAGCCCAGTTTCATCATAAGGAAAAAATAAAAAATTCCCTAAATGTCCCAATGATTTAAATGATAAGTTTAAGAAATGCAATGTTAGGGACTCAAGTGGTTATCGGATTCTGTACTGAAACAACTAGCATTGAAACAGAGATCAAATGCAAATAAAAACAGTGAATAGATATATCCAAATGCAGTTTGAAAGACACTTACCTAGATAAGTCATTCTGATAAACAAATTAAAAACCACATATTCTTAGTGTACTTTTCCTTTTTTATTTTTGCAGTAGTAGTACCTTACTTACTTTTGTTATGCAGTTTAGTGGATGTTTTTACCTCCTTATATTATTTAATTGCTGTTTACACTTTTACTGTTAAGCTGTAGAGTTCAAGTTCAAATGCAAAGTTAAAACCATGCAGACCACAGTGGTCACAGGGAGTGTAATTGTAATGGGACCCAGTGACCAATGGATCCCATACCTATACACAATCCTGTGATCACGTCAAGAATTTTAATGGGTTTAGTGGGGCCACATCTATAATTCATATGCATCTTCATATGTTGAAAGCTAGACAGTGTCATTCTGCCACATGAGAGTTGGAACCTTCTCTCTTTCAGCAGAGAGAGAGAATTAGATATTCTGCGGTGATATAGCAATCCTAACTGATGTAAAGATGGAGCGAAAACAGGTTTCCTACAGCCCACAACCAAGGGAGAGACAGCAAATTAATTGTTTTCCTTTGTGTTGTGGGAGACTACTGTGGCTGTTTATTTGTTAGGGAATTGAAGGCAGGTAGCCTTGTGTTCATAGGGTATGCCAGGTTTGGTCTATAATATTCTACACTACTTCTCTCTATGGAGTAACTACAGGCCTACACTTTCTCACCCAATGAGACTGCTTTCCTTTTTTTAATCTTAAAAGCTGTGTTCTTGACAGCATGTAAATGAATGTTTGTATGTGTGTGTGTGTGTGTGTATAACAAAAAATAACAAAGTAACATATTTGAAAGAAAAGACATTTCCATTAAGTGGTGTACGTGTGTGGGTGAGAGAGAGGGAAAGAGAGAGGGAGAGAGAGAATGTGTGTGTGTGTGTGTGTGTGTGTGTGTGTGAGAGAGAGAGACAGAGAGAATGTATTTAAAACATATCTCTTATGGTACAGTTGGTTTGCTCCAGAATCCAGAACTACACCTCTTCAGATTGATGAATAAGGCCCATTAAGCATTACTGAAATTATTATGTCAAATCAATAATGAATACAATTATGTGAAAGCACATAAGCCCAGTGGCAGTTAGCAAACATTTGTTTTTCTTCTTGCTGTTTACTCTTGTCCATTTTACTCTGCTTAATATTATTACAAAGCAAAGCATTACCTTGGGAATATATGACTCTTAAAGGAGAGCTTTACCCTTTAAATACGTGGTTCTTAATTTGTTTAATAGAAGGACATACTTTGGAATTAATTGTTAATACAGTAGTTCATAACATTTATTTCCTGTTGGGTATTTTACTGGGGGATTTGTTTTGTTTTATTTTTGTTTTTTTTAATTTCCTTTTTTCACTTGAACTCTTCTTCTGCTTGTGAGGTTGATATACTATGGAGACCTGAAGAAATCCTGGGGCAAACCAATCATCCCATAGGGGATCAATACAATTGACATAGATTTAACTAGGGATTTTAACCCCATGAATGCCAGAGAGGTCTACAACACATCGCTTCATACTGCACCACTATTTGTAACAGATTAGTGACTAATAAAGAACAATAAAGAGAAGAATGTGCACAACAGAATGTTGAGCTAATCCTATCCTGCACAAAATACTGTAACCTTCTTCTACACTCCATACAATCCTGCAGCACAAGTTACCTTAATGTTAGGTTTTTCCCTGCCCCAATCTCCTCAATTTCTCCAATGGCTGCCTATCAAACTCTGGAACTCTTAAAAAAATACTGCTTCTCTCTTTCAGCACCATTCTTTCCTCTACCCCTTCCTACATTTCCACTCTGATCTCCATCTATACCCCATCCCGTCATTTACAATCAGTCAACACCACTCTTCTCTCAGCTCCTTTTGTGTCTACAAACATTTCTTCTATCAAACCTTTTTCGCTGATTGCTCCTTATCTGTGGAATCCTCTACCTCCCATCCTGCACCACTGTACTTCTCTTGTGATCTTGAAATCTCACTACACCTTCACACCTCCTTGGCAAGTTAGAAGGCACTGACTTCATATATCCAATATATAAAGAGACAAAAAAGCACAGGGGGGTGCCCAATCGTATAATACTGTCTTTCAGAATGAGGTGGATCAAATATTTTAAATCTACTCACATGTAATCATGGTCTGTGAAGGGGTATCCCAAGCTGACAAATCCAAAAACTGCTGTAAACTCCAAAGAATCAAGATTCACTTGTTCCAGGGTATCAAAGGGTTTTTAATAATGATACAAACAAAATAATAAAGTTTAAAAGCAATTAAAATATGCAATTGAAAAAGGGCTAACGCGTTTCACTGGTCAACCGCTTTCTCACGAAAGTAACGGAACAAGCGCTAGGCAACGGATACACCATGAAAAGGCAGCGCATAAGTGACAGCCCAGAGTATTTAAAGGCTGTCACTGGGAGGATCAAAGACACCATAGCCAATAAAAGCTATCAGGAAGTAAACATGTGTCAAAATGTCGCCCGTATAGTACGGGCACCGTGATAGTTACGCATTTCCCCCAAGTCAAAAATGGAGGTACTGAATATCCCACATCATGAGGAATCAAATATACAAACAATTCAAACAATAAAGATAGCAGCTGCGGATGAAAACATAATTGAGAAAAACCATTATTAGAGAAATTGCAATAAAAATTGAGAAGTAAAGATAAAAAAAATAAAAATAAAAATACAAAATAATAATAATAATAATAATACAAATATTAATACAAAATAAAAAAGCACATAATATACAGATATAGAAAACTATAGCCACTGTAAGTATAAATCATCAAGATTAGTCAATTGTTCAAAAATTATCAATATCAAATTTCTCTTATAGTCATGAGATATTGAATATATTATGTCACAGATCTGTACAAGATCCAACGCTCTTATAATTTACTTTATTATGTTTCCCCTATTGCAACCAGAACTCTAGCACTGTATTCCAAACTTAACCTTTATGTACTCTCTATGTCTCCCTTTACTGCTTCCTTACTTCCTTTATTTGTTATTTCCCTCTCTCCCCTATTTAGTAACTGGTTGCCATGGCAACCTTCCTATTCTCATATCTGAGATGGGCCATTCCATCCCCCCTGTCTTTTTCTAACAGGATAGTTTGATCCTTAGTCACTTCCTGTTTGCCTGCTATGCCTCCCCTTGGCTTGTATCTTTTTACCCTGCTGCCTCTGAGAGTTCACTTCTGACTTTACTTCTCCCTTGCAAAGCAATCCGTTTTTACCTTCCCCCAGAGAAGCACTCTCTCACACAATATGCCATCTGCAAATGCCTTTTATTTTTGTGACTTCTCCAATAAAATTTAAGAAAATATCCAGGACTTTGTGTACTTTCAGGGGGGATGAGTTAAGTTATCTGACCTTATTCATATCCTCGCATGTGACCCTGAGGTTCCAGAATAGTAAAAACGGATACTGTGTGCATTGGGATCTGCCAGAAAGCTCCAGCTTTGTACAGCTACCTCTGCGCTGACTGCTGCAGGACACCCACTGGTACCATCTGAGCAGTACTCCATTGCTGACGCAGGCTACAGACCGCACGCCACTTGCTCTGGCTAAAGGCCTTCATACACCTGCAGCATGGAAGAACTCAGATCCTCACCAGACACCATGCATGAGAGTTACAGGTCAGACACTGAGACTGCTACGCAACAGATGCATGAAGGCGCAAGGACTAAGTGAATAGTCAAACTGACACAAAAGGCCCATGAAAAATATGAAGCTGACATTGAGGCGCACAGCGCTAAGCTAGAAAAGGCATGGGAAGACATGGAGATTGAAATGGCTAATGTCACTAATGTTAGCGAACAAGAAAGGGAGATAAAGCGAGTCATAACTCAGATCAAGTCATGTCACAGACATTATGTAGCGCTGTCACAGGCATATTTCACCTATCTGACGAACTAATACAACTGATAGCCTTAGAGAACGTGACCTGCAAAAAACTATCGATCTGGAACGTGACAGCATCGTGCAGACTGCCGTCATGGAGGCGCAAAACGAAAGGAGCTCCTCCAGGAGACTGCTTTACAGCGTTCCAGCATATCCAGGCACTCGTCCAGGTCAGATAAATCAGTGCTATCTAATGTGTCTAGCACAAGTACAAATGCCATCAAGGTTCGGGCTGCAGCAGAGGCCGCTCATGCTAGGGCCAAATATGGTCGGAAAGAGGCAGCCATAAGGGCAGAGAGAGCATGCATAGAAGAAGAGGAGCACGCAGCAGCCACAGCTGCCGCCACAGCCACCGCCTCTGCGTGTAGGAAAGCTGAGTTGGATGCAATCTTAGAAGCCCTAAGCAAGGAAGAAGATGCAGCCACTGCCATAGCCCAAGCTGAAGTCTTGGAAGCAGCCACACAAAAGGACGGTGGGGAGCAGATGTATGACGAGATGGCCCCAGAAGATCCAACTCAACGCACTGCAAATTACGTGAGGAGTCTCCCCAGTGCTAATACCAGTGCACTATTTCAGAACACAGACAGCAACATCTCAGATGCCAATGAATCGGTAAGCCCACAAGAAGACACTGTTCCTTCAAGGGTTTGAACAGTCTGGGATAGCCGAGGCCGCAACGGCAATCCACACACCAGTACGCATATGCTTGCACCTCAAAAGGCTCACAGCTCAAGTACGCCCATGCGAGATACAGCTCCTCACACTGACCAGAGGGCATCAAACATCCACAGCAAGGAGAGGGTGATCACAAGGCCCTTCCCGGAAACCGCACCAGAGCAAGACCACATCATTGATGCATCAGGCCTAGCTGACATGGGCAAGTACATGATCCAGCGCGACATGGTGCAGACGGGACTTACCAATTTCGACAACCGTCCCGAGAATTATAGGATATGGAAGTTCACATTCAAAGATGCAATCAAGAGTCTGGGCTTCTCCGCAAGGGAAGAACTCAGCCTACTAACCAAATGGCTGGGGAAAGTATCCGTAGAACATGCAAAGAGGCTCAGGTCAGCAAATGTGAACAACCCTCAACTTGGTCTTGAATTAGTATGGGAAATACTAGAAGAGTGTTATGGTAGTCCCGAAGCAGTCGAAGATGCACTCTTCAAGAGAGTCGACAATTTCCCCAGAATTACAACCAAAGATTACACGAGGTTGCGAGAACTGGGGGACCTGCTACAGGAGCTGGAGTCTTCAAGGACAGACCAATCCCTAACAGGTCTCAACGTCCTAGACTGTGCTCGTGGAGTGAAACCCATCTTGGAAAAGCTACCCTACAACCTCCAAGAAAAATGAACCTCACAAGGCTCAAAATACAAAAGGGAGAAGCAAGTTGCCTACCCCCCCTTCTCGTTCTTCCTGAACTTCATCCGCGAAGCAGCCCGATCAAAAAACGACCCCAGCTTCATCTTAGGTACTCAAACTGCACCCACTGCAAGCAACCTGAAGAATGAAAGACCAGGGTCAAGGTACGGTACCGCTAGAACACCCATTTCGGTCCACAGAACGGACGTGTCCTCTACAACTCACACGGATCCTGACCTGTTGGTCACCCGAAACATGAAATCAAGGGACCTTAACAAAGAATGCCCCATACATAAAAAGCCACATCCGCTTAGCAAGTGTATTGGGTTCAGAATAAAGCCTATAGAGGAGCGCAAGACCTTACTCAGAGAATTGGGAGTTTGCTTTAAATGCTGTGCTTCTCCAAGTCATGTATTCAAGGAGTGTAAAGAAGTTATAAAATGCACAGAGTGCAGCAGTGACAGGCATGTAGCAGCTTTACATCCAGAGTCATTTAAGCCTAAATCAATCCAGGCCCCGAACCCTGTGACAAAGCAGGGCGGGGAGGAAGAAGAGCGGAGGACACCCCCCTATCTGTAGCATCTAAATGTACCAAGATCTGTGGAGAAGCCAATGATCACAGATCTTGTTCTAAGATATGTCTCGTATCAGTGTACCCAGATGGACAACCCAAAAGAGCCATAAGAATGTATGCCATCATCGACGACCAAAACAATCGTTCATTGGTCAGGTCAGAATTCTTTAACCTATTCAACATACAAGATAGCGCCTTCCCTTACACACTCCGGACCTGCGCATGGTGGATAGAAACAACAGGGAGAAGGGTAAATGGCTACACCATATGTTCAGTGGATGGCAAAGTAAGGATGCCTCTCCCCACACTCACAGAGTGCAATCATATGGCGGAGGATAGAAGCGAAATCCCTACACCAGACGCGGCACGCTACCACCCTCATCTCCAGGCGATAGCTGATTGCATCCCATCATTAGATGGAAACACCCAGATGTTGCTGCTACTCGGCAGAGACATCATGAGAGCACATAAAATCCGTGAACAACGGAATGGGTACCATAATGCTCCGTGTGCACAAAGGCTTGACCTAGGATGGGTGATAGTGGGCGAAGTATGTATCGACAAGCTACGCAAGCCAGATAATGTAGAACCTCTGCGAACAAACCTACTGGAGAATGATCGTGCATCTCTCTTTAAACCATGTCCACACAACTTACACATCAAAGAGAAGCTTGGGAACCAAGAGAGACAAAGGCATATCATCAAAACTCAAAGAGACGTTCCTGAGTCAGAACACACAGATAACCTAGGATGTACAGTGTTCCAGATGACAAGGGATGATCACAAGCAAGCACCGTCGATGGAAGACAGAGAATTCCTGAATTTGATGGAAGAGGAGCTCTTCAAAGATGAATCAGGCAGTTGGGTGGCACCGTTACCCTTCCGTTCACCCACAAGACAGACAACCCAAGAAGGAGAGGAAGAATATGGGAAAGATGCTAGAAATTTCATTGAAAGAGACTTCTATATGGATGATGGATTGAAATTGGTTCCCACAGAAGAAGAAGCTATAGACCTGCTCAAACGAACGCAAAGGATGCTAGCAACTGCCAACTTAAAACTGCATAAAATAGCTTCCAACAGTGCCACAGTAATGAAGGCGTTTCATACTGACGATCATGAAAGCGACCTGAAGTATTTGGATCTGGGGACTGACACACCTCCCATACTGCGGAGCCTCGGATTAAGCTGCAATCTCAAGGCAGACACATTTACATTCCAGGTGTCTATCGAAGAAAAACCCTACACCCGACGTGGAGTCCTGTCAACGGTAAACAGCGTCTATGATCCGCTGGGATTCGTTGCCCCAATCACAATTCAAGGAAAGTCTCTTCTCAGGGAAATATCCTTTGAAAAACAGAACTGGGACACCCCACTACCTCCAGAAAGGCATAAAGAGTGGGAGACATGGAAGGATTCTTTGAAGACCCTTGAGCAACTTCAGATCCCATGCACCTACTTGGCGACATCCCTCACTTCTACATGCAGCAAAGAGCTTTGTGTATTCTCAGATGCCTCAACAAAGGCAATAGCAGCGGTGGCCTACTTAAAAACCACAGACGCAGACAGTAGACACCATGCCAGGTTCATCCTTGGCAAGGCTAAGCTGGCACCACATCCCGACCATACTATACCCAGACTGGAACTATGTGGCGCAGTACTAGCAGTAGAGCTGGCAGAGCTCATTGAAAATGAAATAGACTGCAAACTAGATGCTATCAGGTTCTATGCCGATAGTAAGGTGGTGTTAGGTTACACATGCAACAAGAAAAGAAGGTTCTACGTGTATGTGGCTAACCGAGTGGAAAGGATCAGGAAGTCAACCCAACCAGATCAATGGTACCACGTGCCCACAGGTCAGAATCCTGCTGATACTGCCACTAGAGCAGTGCCCTCAGCATGTCTTCAAAATTTGTTGTGGCTTACAGGACCAATGTTTCTGACACATGAAACGCTGTTAACCTTACCTGATGACTTCGAACTTATAGATCCTGACAGGGACCTAGAAATAAGACCTCAAGCATCTGTTCTACTCACGAATATACTGCCAAGAAACGTGTTCGGATCACAACGATTCCATCGCTTATCAAGGTGGACAGTCCTCCTGCAAGCAATAGCACACCTTAGACACATAGCCATCTCTTTCCACCATATGCCTGATGATAAAACAATTGGCTGCCACGGTTGGCATATCTGCAAAAGGTTACATACTACAGATGAACTCACAAAGGCAAAGGAGACTGTTCTCCATCACGTTCAGATAGAAATGTATGCAGGGGAGATCAGTTGCATCCACGAAAAGAAGAGCATCTCTAAAAATAGCCTGCTTTGGAAATTGAATCCCTTCATCGATGAGAATGGTCTCATGAGAATAGGGGGCCGCTTCAGCAAGTCCTGCCTAAGCAGTAAGGAAAACCGGACCATCTTCCTATGGACTCTGAAAGACATTGTGGAGCACTTAGCTACTCTGATCACTGCATCTTCCTGACATGCCTGGCAGGAGAACCCCTGGAGCCAGCCTGTTTCCCAACATTTCATTGTTATGTGAACTTGGACTTTTTGCATTGCTGTTATGTTTTATATATGTTCAACTTATGTTTAGATATAGTGGTATCTCCAGATACCAGACGGGGAGTGTTCTGGAACAAGTTCCTTTATTTGTTATTTCCCTCTCCCCCCTATTTAGTAACTGGTTGCCATGGCAACCTTCCTATTCTCATATCTGAGATGGGCCATTCCATCCCCCCGTCTTTTTCTAACAGGATAGTTTGATCCTTAGTCACTTCCTGTTTGCCTGCTATGCCTCCCCTTGGCTTATATCTTTTTACCCTGCTGCCTCTGAGAGTTCACTTCTGACTTTACCTCTCCCTTGCAAAGCAATCCGTTTTTACCTTCCCCCAGAGAAGCACTCTCTCACACAATATGCCATCTGCAAATGCCTTTTATTTTTGTGACTTCTCCAATAAAATTTAAGAAAATATCCAGGACTTTGTGTACTTTCAGGGGGGATGAATTAAGTTATCTGACCTTATTCATATCCTCGCATGTGACCCTGAGGTTCCAGAATAGCCTCCATCACCAGTATGTCACTTTTCTAAGCACTTGTAACTTTAACTGTAAACAGTTTTGGCACTATATTAACAAATATATTCATTCATTTATTCATTCATGCCTTCTTTCACTTATGTTGGTCGATCATTTATTGTGGAATGCTAGTCCATGCAGCTGGACAAACAGTTCCTGCAGGATGGACACACGTGTTTATTGGTTGTTCTGCTGTAGCACAGTGCCAGGAACATTCTGAAGAAATGGTTTGATGAGAGGTTACACAACCAATTCTACTAACAGGCTTGCTTTGAGAGTGCCCGGAATGTGGTTCCGCATCATATTGTCCGTAGTAGTAGACTTTTACCTGGTCAGCTCCCTCAGAGACTGATTGTTCTACAGTGAACACTGAATGGTTTTGGTTGAGACACCTGTACCAGTATCTCTCTAGATGTCACATTTGAGCATGCTAGCTAATGCAAAGGCACCAAACAATGCAATTCATTAGAGTTGACTATCCTCAGAAGCTGCAGTCTTCTATTGTGAGCAAGTCCCTGGTCACCATGTAATCTGGTTTTATTTAACCAAACAGGACCAATTTTGACATCTTGTCCAATCCATACAATAATAGCTAGCATGGATAATCAAACCTGAATCCCACATCCAAAAAAAAGCAGCGCTCAACCTCTTCACATCTAACTGCTGCTCGGTTCAGCTGATTACTTTTTTAATTACTGTACTCACTGATCGTATGGCTCATCACTTTTAAACTATAATTTCTATTTTTATATTTGTGCAGATGACACTTAACAACAGTGTGTGGACCGTGTAGCCATAGTCAAATGGCTACAAGTAACAGTCCAGACTAGTGTTGAGCGAGCACCCCGATGCTCGGGTGCTCGGGTGCTCTGACCGAGCACCGCCGGAGGCTCGAGTGCTCGGCCGAGCACCCGAGCCCCATTGAATTCAATGGGGCGACACGAGCATTACACCAGGCACCCCCTGCTCTGATGAGGGGAGGGTGCCTGGTCAATGCCCCCCTTCATCTCCACAATGCCCCTCTTCCACAATGTCCCCCTTCCACAATGTCCCCCTTCATCTCCGCAATGCCCCCTTCATCTCCGCAATGCCCCCTTCATCTCCGCAATGTCCCCCTTCACCTCCGCAATGCCCCCTTCATCTCCGCAATGCCCCCTTCATCTCCGCAATGTCCCCCTTCATCTCCGCAATGCCCCCTTCATCTCCGCAATGTCCCCCTTCCACAATGTCCCCCTTCATCTCCGCAATGCCCCCCTTCCACAATGTCCCCCTTCCACAATGTCCCCCTTCATCTCCGCAATGCCCCCCTTCCACAATGTCCCCCTTCATCTCCAAAATGTCCCCCTTCATCTCCACAATGCCCCCTTCCATCTCCACATGTGCCCTACCTCCAGTCCCTGGTGGTCCAGCGGAGCGTCTGTGTAAGACCTGTGCCTCCTTCGGCACAGATCCCTGCCACCCGAACATGGCGGGCGAGCACATGGCGGTACTCGTACGAGTACCGCCATGTGCCGAGCAGAGCGATGCTCGAGCCGATCCGAGCATCGGCCGAGCATGCTCGCTCAACACTAGTCCAGACATTTAAAATAATCTGATTTTGCCTTTGGTATCCAGTTATCAGAATTTGTAGAAAAACAAGATGGCTTTGATTTCATTAATATATCTCTTAGAATGATATTGCATTAGTTACTGACAATTTGTGGTTGCTGTTTTAATCAGTACATTTTGTCAGCTGAAAGAATCTTCCAAATTGATATAGATTTCTTAATAAAGCCTTATTCAGTTAAATAACTGAAAAGAAAGATACATATTTTAGGTCTTTCTCATTTCCTTCTTTTGAACTGCTTTTGTCAGATACAGATCTCTGTATAGCCTTGCCTTAAAATATAACAAAAACCTTCTGTTAATAACCACAACCTGACTATGGCCTGAAACTCCTAACAGCCAATATGAATTTTTTTATACAGCTTTGTTTAAGAATTAACAACTTCAATCAGTTCTGAATGTCTTATTCATGTGGATAGACAGAACAGTTGATTGTGGGAACTACATAACCTCAAACTCTGTTCACTGCATATGATAATCATAACCCTTGAAGGACCAGATTGAAGTGAAATATATTGCTTCTTAATGAGTTCCACACTTCTCTGGTATAGATTAAGTTCAGTATTATGTGTAGGGATGGGGGAAAGTTTTCTCCTCAAACCAAAATCTTCGAATAATGGTATTTCCTGGGAAAAGTGCTTTTTCAGGCTTTTTTTGGCCTAGCTCATTGCACTGAAATCAATGGGAACATTCAGTTTACACACAACATGTAGGAAAGGCTATTTTATTTCCCAAAAATATTTTATAAAAGAGGTATGAGGTTGCCTGTGTCAGCAGAGTGTGGGGAAACAATCAGTTGAACAGGGAATTTTTGGGGGGTTTTGTTGACTGGGATTGCGGGAACAGTTAATAAAAAAAAAATAACATAAAACATTGTATAAATTGGGTCTAAGGAGGGTGCCTGTGCTGGTGGGTGGAGTCTGGGGAAATAATAATTTGAACAGAATATTAAAATTTTTTGGGGGAGGGGGTTGTTGACTGGTTTTGGGGGGACAGTTAATAAAAATAAAATAAAGTTAAGAATGAAGTAAAATAAGAAACTGGTATGTTGAGTAACAGACACAGGGGCCCCCTGACATAAGTTGCTACAGGGGTTGATTGATACTTGGTGGAATAAACTATTTTGTAGAGGATGATTTGTAGGACTAGTTGTTAGAGGCCTGAGCCCCGAGGAAACATTGATTGGTAGGACTTAGATTTATTAGAGGCACAATCCCTGAGAAAACATTGATTTGTTGTAGGACTTAGACTTGTCTTAGGGGCAAGCCCTGAGGAAACATTAATTTGTAGGACTTAGATTTGTTTGACACAAGCCCAGAGATATCAGTGATTTGTAGGACTTAGGCTTGTTAGACACAAACCTCCCGAAATAGTTATTTTTGTAGGCTTCTGGTTTTGATTTGCTTTTTTAAGAGCAAGACCTACTGGTCTAGTACCAGCAAGTCATGGTGTGGTGACCAGTGGCAAGTGATCAATGCCAAATGCCTGATGTCATTGCAGAATTTGCAACTGCTGTTCTTGCTGCTTATGTGTTTAAGCAGCAGGATGATTAGGCAGCTCAAAGGGAATGGGATCAACAACAGCAATAACATGGGTGATGGATGATCGTGGTTCCATTTGCCACTACTACCTCCAGTGATGCTCCTGAGGCAGTAGCAACACCACAACTGTGCCTGTCATCAGCAACTTCAATGTGCATAGTGTGTGTCGTGAATAAGGGAAGGACTGAGAAAAACGGGAACATCTGCACTCACATAAAACACCTAGAACAACTCTATTCAAACAACATAACATTTAGGGTTCCCAATGTGAAATCATCCCACCAGAAACCAAGTACTGCTGCAGTGTCACAACTTGTAGTTTTATGATGAACCCTTCGTGCCACAAGTTTAGGGTATTCTGCAGGATGGAATCTCCTCAGATGATACTTGATGCCCTGCTTGCGATTATCCTCCACCACATTCCCATGTATGGTCAGAGCACCAATGGGCAGACACGAACTGCCACATCCTGACATTTACTGAATGACTATCAGGTGGTTAGGAGGTAAAGATGAACAAAGTGGATCAGAATATGTAACTACATAATCTTCACATGCCTGGACCATAGAGCAAGAAGGTGATGACGAACCAGGTGTTTCACTTCTCATCAAACTTTCAGGATCTGACTGGGTTTCTCTTTTCTTCCTCCTTTTTGATTTCTGCCTAGCCACTTGTTGCCTTTGGGGTGAGTCAGGGGATACATCAACAGTGGTACCCAATTTCTTTGGCTTTAACATGTTTAACATAAATGTCATGGTGTCTGTGTTTCATGTATGTTACCATGGCGGTTGTGCCAAGGTGCATTCCCTCCTTTCTCCTTCTCACTGATTTATCACAGATTGTGCACAGTTCCATTGGTGATGGCTATACTGTGTCTGATCCATGAAAATAATAGTTCCACACCCAGAACTTCGGTGGGGTGAGGAAAGGTGGAAAAGAATGGCCTCGTTCTTCTCCTCCTCCACATTACTCATGACTGGCTGGGGCAGAGGATGATGTTGCTGCTCTTGCTGCTACTGCCTCAAAATCAGCACTGCCACTAGGACTATGAGTATTGCTGCTGCTGGCAAGTGGAACCTGTCCTGTCCTGCATCACAGCACCCAATTCCCACTGTATCCATGGTAGTCTGAGGCACACTAGCCTGCTCCTCAGGCCATTAATGTCTCTTCCACCCCAGCTTCTCCACCATCACCATAATCATCATCATCGTCATCATCACAAGTCCCTACTTGCTGCTGCTGCTGCTCTATTACAGACATCTTACCGGACATCTTATCTTTGAGGAGTTTAGACTTATTGTAGCCCCGTTCATAGAATCTGTTTACCATTTAATTTGCTCTAATGTCATATTTCTAGATGTCAGAGGTAATGTGTCAGACCCTCTTCATCTGACTTACTGACTAAATTCAGTAATTTTATCCACCTCTAGAGTTTGGCTACTGTGGGATAGGTCCACTAAATGAGTGTAATGTTCCTTACCTTGCGTGCATGCTTCAGTGTTGAGACTAGAGATGGACAAAAACCAGGGAAATTTTCTGCAGGAATTTTCACAAAGAAGCGATTTCCTGCTTTTTTTTTGAGAAAATTCACACCCATAGAAAACATATAAAACTGTTTCCTTTTTGCCACTGCCAATAAATTTTTTCAAGTTTTTAGCAGGGTGAGTGTCTTTACCAGAACTCTAATTTCCGGCTGGACTAGTACAACCATCCTTGAAAAATAACTGTGGCTTGGGATATTCCAGCAGGGTGCAACACATGACATCAGTTCTTTAAGGCCTCTGTTTTCAACAAAAGAAAAGACCAGCATGTAAACCACCAACATTTTGGCAAATTTACAATTCCGCATGTGTTCTTTTGCATTATTTTTGTGAAGGTTTGACTTGTAAGAACTTATTAAATGTGGGATAGTAGTACATTGTGATAGAACTGTGTAACTTTATTGCTTTAGCACCATCACTTGTGGAGGTGGTGGAAGTGTTGGTGGTATGTGTGGGCACTCTATGACTCTTGTCATCTACAAAAACAAACTTAGAGTCATACTCCTCTGCAGCAGGGACAGAACATATTGACACACTCTCCGATATATCAACATCACTTCTATTGTGTACCCCAGAGCTCTGGGAACATTTAGGAGCACTTCTGCTGTTGCTAGTTGCGGCACCTCTAACCTGTTGATGGTGTCTCCCAGTCAGACCTCTGGTCATGCTTAACATAGAAACATAGAATTTGACGGCAGATAAGAACCATTCGGCCCCTCTAGTATGCCCATTTTCCTACTGTAAAAACCTCAAACCTTGTTTTTTTCTTATGTTAAGGACAGCCTTATGCCTATTCCATGCATGCTTACATTCTGTCACTTTATTAACTTCTACCACTTCTGCTGCTCGGCTATTCCACTTATCTACTACTCCCTCAGTGAGGTAAAATGTTCTTACATTACGTCTAAACCTGTGTCCCTCTAGTTTTGTCCTAATATTTTTACTCCGTTGAAATGCACTTCCCTCCTGAACTTTGTTGAATCCCTTCAAATATTTGTTTTTTTCTATCATATCCCCTCTCTTTCTTCTCTCCACCAAGCTATACATGTTCAGATCCTTTAGTCTGTCCTGATATTTCTTTTCCTGTACACCAGTCAAGATTTTAGTAGCCCTTATCTGAATTTTCTCTAGAGCATTTATATCCTTCTGGAGATGGGGTCTTCAGTACTGTACATAATACTCTAGGTGAGGTCTAACCAGAGATCTGTATAGTGGCATGACCACTTCCCTCTTTCTGCTATTAATGCCCCTAGCCATACAACCCAGCACCCTGCTTGCATTCCCCACTGTTTTATTACATTGCTACCTTTAAGTCATTAGAAATAATTACTCCCAAATCCCTTTCCTCTATTGTCTCTGACAGCACAGTACCCTTAACAGTATATTTTTCCCTTTGGATTTTTATGTCCCAAGTGCATTATTTTTCATTTATCAACATTAAACTGCAGCTGCCACACTCTTGTTCATTCTTCTTATTTACCAATATAATTTGTCATTTGGGCTTATTCCCCCAGAATGTCTTCCCTTTTGCAGATCTTTGAATCATTTGCAAAAAGGCATACCTTATCTTGAAGACCTTTTGCAATATCACTAATAAAAATATTAAAAAGAATGGGCTGCAGTACCAATCCCTGAAGTACCCCACTAGTAACACTCCTTTTGTCCGAATATTCTCTTTTGACTACCACCCCCTGTCTCCTGTCACTCAGCCATTGCCTTATCCATTTAACTATTTTCACATCCAGACCCAAACACTGCAATTTATTAATGAGTCTTCTGTGATGGACAGTGTCAAATGCTTTACTGAAATCTAGATAAGCTATATCTACTGCTCCCCTTGGTCTATTATTTTAGTTACCCAGTCAAAAAAATCTATGGGGTTAGTTTGACAAGATTACCCTGCTGTAAACCCATGGTGTTTGTTATCTTGCAAGCCATTCAAATTCAGATATTCAAAAATTCTTTCATTTAACATAGTCTCCATTAATTTCCCCACTACTGATGTAAGACGTACTGGTCTGTAGTTACCAGACTCCTTCCCTGCTACCTTTTTTGTGAAGCAGTACTACATTTGCTACCTTCCAATCTTCTGGAATTACTCCTGTCGATAGTGACTGACTGAATAATTTTGTAAAAGGTTTTGCCAGAACACTCTTAGGTTCTTTTAATAATTTTGGGTGTATCCCATCTAGTCCCATTGATTTATTCGTTTTTACCTTAGAAAGTTGAAGTAGAACTTCTTCCTCTGTAAACATGCATGTTTTCCATGTCTTGTCATTTCTTTTTTCTAACAGAGGTCCCTTCTTTGCAGAACAGAAATGGTTATTCAACATTAGTGTATGTGGCTGAGAGGGGCTTGGACTTGGAAGCGGTGATGATGCTAATGATGACTAACAGGATGACTGTGTATTTTTGGGCATCTTTTCCAGGGCAAGACTTACCAATTATTTCCTCAGACAGTTTATAGACAGGCACAGTACTCCTTTTCAGTGGTAGACATTTGAGCTTTTGCCTTTCAGCTAACTTTCTGGCCATGCCTTCACCTCTTTCTCTCTCAACTTAAGCTGTATCTGACAAAGAGGCAGATACTGGAGGAGAGATCTACATCATCATCAGTCAAACATTAAGTCATCCTCAGCATCACCTGCCACTTCTTGCCCACTACTTTTATATTCGTCTAAGCTTTTAGAGGTCTCAAACAATTTATTTTTCCTTTCATTTTCACAATGTTTGCATTTACTTTCAGGGCAGGTTTTTGTGCTTGTTTGTCTCACTGTTAGATGCAGAAGTTGATTGAGCTGCTACACCATCTTCAATTATCCCAACACTACAATGCAACTCATTGTCATCTTCAGTGTTCTTACATGTATAATAGTACTGATGCTGGTGATGCTGGTTGAACTTTTGGTGGGACATTGAAAAAGTCTCCTCAGGAAAAGAAGGATCATCATCATATATTGCACACACTGTAGCAACCATGGCATCTATCAGCTTTTGGACTACCACTTTAATCACATATTCCTGCACTGCTTCAACTCCTTTCCACCTCCCCCTGCCTCTTGTGCATTTGCTGGACATTACCCAGCTACTGTGTGTGTGTGTGTGTGTGTGTGTGTGTGTGTGTGTGTGTGTGTGTGTGTGTGTGCTTTTACTTTAAAGTACACAATAGAACTGATGGAGTGTGATGTCTTGCCTTTGCTCTCTAAAAAATACTCAATCAGTTTAGTATCGGTCTGCCTCAGTCACACAGCTCACATCAGGGTCTTCATCACCTATCAATGTTTCTTTCTTTCTTTTTCTCTTTCTTTCTTTCTTTCTTTCTTTCTTTCTTTCTTTCTTTCTTTCTTTCTTTTTTTAACTATTTGTCACCCCATCTCTATCACTGTCAACAGAAAACAAATAAAAAAAATGCTGTGTTCAATTACCTCTTTCCCCAGACTCCACCAGCACAGAGATAATAATAACAGGCAGGTCAAGAAGGAACTTGGATCCCAGTCCCCTGTGTCTTTCCAAACAGTCACACAAAATGTTGTGGTATTTGGAGTCAACTTCCTTTGCTGGTCCCTTCTCACACCCCTAGACATGTCTAACACAGAGATAATAACAGCCAGATCAGGAAGGAATTGGATAGCAGCTGCCTGTGTGTTTGAAATCAATCACACCACCCCATACTTCCCCAGCACAGAGATAATAAAAGTCAGATCAGGAAGGAATTTTTATCAAGGCTGCCTGTGTCTTCCCAGTCATTCACAAGGCAGTGTTTGGGGTCACCCTCCTTTCTCCCTTCCTGTTACCCAGAGTGCCCCCAGACTCCCCTACTACAGAAAACAAATGTCCTTCTTACAAGACTCCCTAAATGAAGCATCAATTCCTTTTTATTAGCCAGTCTTCTTTAGCTCAAAAATGTGCTCTCCTGCTCTCATAAACACAAAATGGCATATTGTTGAAATGTGACACCCGTTTTATACTATACTTGCAGGAAAATAAGGGAAACACTATGTGGTGGGGAGAAATTCTGTTTTCCCATTGATTTCAATGCAATAAACTAAGGGGGAAAAGGAGGGAAATTGCAGTTTCTGCAAAAAAATTTGCTGCTCAGGGAAAGTGTCATTTTTCTCCTGTTTCACTTTTGAGGTGAAAACTTTTGCCCATTACCAGTTGAGACCTTCCTGTCATTCGAGGGGTTAAAACCTCCTCTTTTCTTTTGTGCATGAATAACATTGAGTATTAAACCGTAATAATTTTTCATATCACTGTAATGATAGAGAACATGTTTAGATCTATACAGCACAAATTTTTGTAAATGGTCCTTATGTATCTCGGCTTTCATTTTGTTGCTCCCTTTCAGTTCTCATTACTGTTCTCTGCTAATTTTAGCCTTAAATTGGAAATGAATCATGCAACTCAGAATATACTCATTAAATACTCATATACAATTAAACTGACTGCTTTTTAATCACTCTTCAATAAGTAAATTGTATGTTAAACTGGCAAACACATTGGTGTTGTTGAAAAGCCATCCAAACAATTAATAGCAGTTTTATGAGTGTGAATTTTATGTACCTAAATAGCAAGCCTGTTCTTTGGAAGCTCAGGTAACTATACTTTAATGCTCAGTCACCAATCACTTGGGAATTAAACACTTTGGTGCGGCTGCAAACCTTTAAATATCTGTTTGCAGAAAAGCAATGAAGTCAAGAACACCACCTGGATATACCAGTGAACATCTGTTTAGAAACCTGAGGTAAATTTACAGTTATTACTCATTATTCTCTGAGGTTACACATTGAGGAACAGGTGCTAATGATGGAGGAGTTCTTAAATATTTTATGTGCACAAAATATCCCCAAAGAAATGAGTTAGGAACATTCTCTTTATAAAATGTGCTTCTAGCTACATAAAGGTAAAGCTTCTGCTCACAATAAAACATACAATATAATTTCAAAGGAGGAATAATGATAAAAAACATACAGTACGCTTGTGGCTTTATGTGAATCAAGAACTTTCTTGAAAACTACAGCTTGCTTTGACCTCCAGTCATACAGGATTTTGTTTATTGTGTTTCTTGCTTGAGTATCGAGACCTGTAGCATTCAAGGGGCTAAATAAACCAATTAGATCTAAAGCATTTTTATTTATCTTACACACTGAAGTTTATTTGCTCCAAAAGTACTTAATTTCTTAGTACATCAGCTATGAGTGTGAAAATCGAGTAGAGCTTCTTTAGCTAGTTTTAATTCCTCTAAGGGAACATTACTTTTTCCTCACTTACTACACTCTTGAGGATCAGGGTCAAAAATACTGCACTGAAAACTAGTAGGTGAAGGGAAACAATATAAATGGCTTCTACCACACATCCAGAAACACCAAACCTACCACTATTATTTTCCAGAAAAATATTCAGAATTTGCCACTTTTTTCATGGGATTTCCCATCCATAGACAAAAGCATAACATTTTACCATGAGAATGTTTCAGCAGTGACATGGAATTTGCTGCCAGTGTACTTCCCACTGTTGAATTACATAAGACAGAAGCACATCTATCACTGCAGCAGGATTATGATTACCAGGCTAGTTTGTCACTGAGCACCGTGGCAATGGATAGTAGTGGTGATATGGGTCATGTAGTTATAAATGTTCACTACTCTTCATAGTACTATTGCTGCTGTTAAAGCAATAGCACCACCAGCCATAGCAGATACCTCAAGCAGTGAGAACATCTTTCTCCACCAGAGAACAAGAAAAGGTCTGAGAATTGTTAGGCACTGGTAAAGAGGATAATGAAAATATGTAAAAGCCCAAATCTGAACCTGTCATGGTTTGACTAATCTGTTCTAACCCTCACCTATTGATTGCTGAGGCCTTCCCTTCCCTGTGTCAGGATGAGTTAACTGATGCTGCCTTGACCTCTCAATTTCCATGTTTACTCACCTGACTGTTATCAGCTAACCCCTTCCAGGGTATTTAAAGCAGCTAGGCTCACTTCCTCCTTGCCCTTGAGTCTGATTCTGGCTGCAAGTATGTTCTCCTGAGCTGCTAATTATCTGTGCATGAGCTGGCTTCCTCTGACATCTCTTCTGGCTCCTGACTCCTGCTTGTTCCTGACATCGCTGAGCTCCGTATTCCTGACCCCGGCTTGTCTGAATACCTGTCTTGGTTCCTGACCCTGGCTTGTCTTTTGGTTAACGCTCCTGGATCACTGTGTTGGAGGAGA
Organism: Rhinophrynus dorsalis; assembly: GCA_037306005.1. Classification (NCBI taxonomy): domain Eukaryota; kingdom Metazoa; phylum Chordata; class Amphibia; order Anura; family Rhinophrynidae; genus Rhinophrynus; species Rhinophrynus dorsalis. The sequence continues at coordinate 148,795,538 of CM074723.1, forward strand.
TGAGGATGGTGGGTATGGTGACCACTGGCTGGTCCCCTCCTCTGTGTACTCCTCACTGGGTGGTGATGTAGCCTCCTCCATGGGCTCCCACTGTGCTGGAGGGCCGTAAGTTGTGTGGAGAAATTAGATGTTGTGATTAGTGAACATAGCCATAGGATTAAAGAGACAGTAATACTTAAAATGTTGAAAAGAAAAGTATATGTTGTTGGGTTAATCCCCCTGAGTAAACAAGGGAACTCCCACTGCTGAAAGGTGTTTTATACTTTAGTTATTATAGGTAAAGGTTTAGTTTGGAGGTACAATATCACAGTGGCCTGAAATAGTACAGTGGGGCTGTTACAACACCATCCCATGTAGATTTCTGGTCCCGGGACCAGAGCTGTCCATATGATAGTCTAGTAAAAGCCCCACTGTACAATTTCAGGCCACTGTGATATTGCCCTTGACATATCCAAGTTTGAGCTGTGATACCGTTTGAATGAAACACCTTTCAGCAGTGGGAATACCATTGTTTTGCTCCGGGGATAAATCCTATAACATATATTTGTCTTTTCACATTTCAGGGATGACTATCCCTTTAACGGGATAGCAATGGTTAATTTCACCTTGATGTCATATTGTAGGCATTGTGAAAACAGATGTTGTTCAATGTTAGTCCTATCCCTCCTACCCTCATGGTTAGACAGATATTGCTCTATTTGACAGATCCAGATTTCAGTCATTTGACCACATGGGGGCTCTTCAGCAGAGCCAAATTTGCCACATTTCGAGATAAATACTTCTTTGGAATGGTCCACAGAGTGTGCTTGCAAACCATGCACACTTTGTAGACCATTCCAATTAAGTACTGATCTCTAAATGGGGCAAGTTTGGCTCGGCTGAAGAGCCTCCGTGTGGTCAAATGACTGAAATCTCCATCTGTCACATAGAGTAATATCTCCAACCATGAGGGTTGGAGGGATAGGACTAACATCGAACCACATCTTATATCAATGCCTACAATATGACATCAAGTTGAAATTAACCATTGCTAAATTAAAGGTACACAGGAAGTAACATGGTCTGATATGTATGTGGATATGTACCTTTCATATGGGTACAAATATATCCTTCCTAGATATGAACCCAGAGATTAGTTTAGTATGTTTGATTGCCTTACTGGCTATATATGTGCACCCATCACAAACTAACTTTTATTGCTATCATAACTAACAACATACCACGTATATCCCATCTAAGTAAGGTGAGATGTGTATTTTTATGATATCAATAAGAATTAGTTTGTGATAGGTGAACATATATGGGTAGTAAGACAATCACATGTACTGAACTGATCTCTGGGTTCACATCTTGTTGGGACATATTTGTACCCATGTCAAAGGTACATATCCACATACATATCTGACCATTTTCTTTGTGTAAATATCTTTTTGGAACAGATCTGCAGTGTGATTCAAGTGTTATTCATCCCCATGTTATCAGTTTATCCCATACAATGCAAGATTTTGTCTGATTTTACATGTCACTCTCTGGTTGTCATGATGGTATCCTATGCATTGCATTGTGATGCATGGGATACCACCCTGGCAATCAGAGATTAATGTACTTGATAGGATCCTGCCTATGAGGTCTGTTCAAGTTGGATCCTGAAGTGTAACAATCAAGCCAGTATTGAAGGAAATCTTTGATTGAGGTGTGTTTTTTATTTTCTGGATGAGCCCATCCATCCTTCAGAGTGAGGCAGCCATACTGAATCATAGATATCCATAATTTATGGCCTGTTATTGACCAAACTACAATGGTTCATATTTGGTTCACAAATCTATCCTACAAATAGTGGCTGGTGTACCATCCATCCATGACATCAGCACTCCTGAGGATCCATGTGTGAATCAATTGTGAGATATGTAATTTCAAGTTAGGATAAATGATTGCATGCACAACACCAAGGCCTATGTTTTCACCTTTAATTCTGTGGAATTGATTAAGGCCTGTGTGTTGCACATACAGCCAGTTATTCTCATTGGCACTGTGATTTGTGACCTGCTCCATCCTTTTTGTGATTCAGTAAGCAGTGAAATAGACATGGTGAACTGAACATGATGCTGACTTCTCCAGTGATCTCATTTCCCCATTTGCAATGTTTTCTATGGAGTCTATACAATGGGACCTTTGCAGCTTGATTCATGTTATTAAATATTCTCCATAGACTAATTGGTGAAGTGAGGGGATATAAAGGTTAATTTCTCTCCATCATCTCTTTTTCACCACTTAGTGAATGTCCCCTGTGTAGCATGTAATCGTTAGCTTATCGACCTGTGTTTGTTGTCTGGTTAACCCTTTGAGTACCGGAGGGGTTGCCAAAGCATTGATCAATGCATTGATAATCCCTCTAGCACTCAAGGGGTTATGTGCTGGTTTCCCTCTGGGTACATGGGTCACATTGTGTACAAACAGTTCTGATGTTTAACATACAACACTTTTATGAGCATGTTTTGTGTGGATTGTGTGGGATCAGCACAGCAAAATGAGGGTTAACCAGGGAGTTGAACAGGTTTGGGCATTGTTGAACCTTGACATTTGTCCTTGTCTTGCGTCCTGTTTTAACCCTAAGGGTGCTGTGTTTGTGCAATTGTGTGGATGAATGATGGGCATGTGTTGGGATGTGACTGTGTTTGTGTGTAATTGTTGTGCGGGTTGATGTGGTGTGTGTGATTATGTGATGCTGCACTTACCGGTAGTGTGGAGGCTCCTCTCTTCCCCAGTGTCCGATCCTCCAGGGACCCCTCTATGAGTGTGGCGACATGCTCTGCCACACCATCTCCTCCCATCCGCTGAAGGTGATTTGGACAGGTGGGCCACCTTCAGTGCCTCCGTGTGCTTGGCATTTTCGGCCAACTTGTTCTTGACCATCCTCTTGCAGTCGCCCAATCTCTACTTTATTGAGTCCACGTCCCTTCTGCAATTGGACACAGCATTCACCCAGCTGCAGATCTGGTTCCAGGCTGCCTTCCTCCTCGCTGACAGACCAGGGACCTTTTCACTCCGGTGGCGGACACTCTCTCTCTCCAGGACAGCCTCCACGAATGCCATGTTCTCCTCCTCGGTATATCGGGGATCCCTGATCCTGTCCCCCTCAGCTCCAGTCTGAACCTGCTCTTCCCCTGACTTTGTAGGGTGCTCCTCAACAGTTATCCCTCGTCCCACTGACACAGCTGATCCTCTCCTTTGTGTGCCTGCTCTTGGGATATGAATGACGTTGTCATGTGTCCTTAGCGGGGTGTGGACAAGGGGCATAGTGACAGCAGCAGTACTTGGTTTCTAGTGGGAGGGGGGTTTAAAATGGGGGACCCTAAGTGTCATGGGGTTTGGATAGAGATGTGCCAGGTGTTTCAGGTGAGCACAGATGTACCCATTGTTCCACTTCCCAGACCTTCCCTTATTTACAGTGTGCACATTGCAGTTGTTGATATGAGAGGCACAGTTCCTGCTCTTAAGTGAAAAATGTCTATTCTAGTACAACACACCCATGATTTTGGAGGAGGGGCAGGTGCAGAAGTATTATTGGCCAACTTCTTTTCTTCACATATACCTGAAGTGGTGGGGCTAGTTATGGTGCTGCTACTGCCTCAGACAGATCACTGGAGCTAGTTATGGCAAGTAGAGCCTTCATCATCCATCACCCATATTACTGCTGTTGTTGATCCCATTCCCTTTGAGCTGACTAATCATCCTGCAGCAGCAGCAGCAAGAACAGCAGTTGCAAATTCTGCAGTTATATCAGGGCATTTCACAATGGCTAGTGCCTAATGGCCAACACAACATGACCTGCTGGCACTAGGTCAGTAGGGGATTTATTATTGTCTCATGGCTTGTGCTTAAAAAAAAAAAACATAAGCCTACAAAAAAAGAAAGTATTTTGGGGGCTTGTTTCTAACAAGCCTAAGTCCTACAAATCAATGTTTCCTTAGGGCTTGCGTCAAACAAGTCTAAGTCCTACAAATCAATGTTTCCTCAGGGCTTAGGCCTCTAACAACAAATCTTACAAATCATCCTCTACAAAATATTCTATCACGTCAAGTATCAGTCTACCCCATTGGCAGCTTACATCAGGGGGTCCCTGTCTCTATCACTTTACGTACAAATTTCTTATATTACTTTTTTTATTAACTGTCCCCCAATACCAGTCACCCCCCAAAACAAATTTCCTGTTCAACTGATTCTTTCCTGAGGCTTCACCCACCAACACAGGCACCCTCCTCAGACCCCTTTTATACCACGTGTTATGGGGGTGTTTTTAATTGTATTTATGATTTCTTTTAATTGTCCCCCAAATCCCAGTAAACAACCCCCCCAAAAAAAATCCTTTTCAACTGATTCTTTCCCCAAATTCCACCAAGACAGGCACCCTCATACCCCTTTTATTCTATGGCTTTGGGAAAGAAAATAACCTTTGCTATCTGTTGTGTGTAAATTTAAGGTTCCCATTAATTTCAATGAAATGAGCTAGGCAAAAAAAGAGGAAAAACTGTGCTTTTTGAGGGAAATTATTTTCCAAGAAGGAAATACCATAATTCACCGATTTTGGTTTGAGGAGAAAATTTTCACCCATCCCTACTGAGTACCTGTTGCTGACCTTGGCCTGTCCTTTGACTGTTTGTCACGGTTTTAGATGAACACTCAGACCAGATCGGTAAGGTTAAAATGACTTTATTAGGATAAAGTACAAACACTGAGTTAGGCCCTTAGACCCACAATAACAGAACATATATATGTACAGATATATACAGCAATAGCAAGCTAGTCTTAGTAATATATATTGAAATGGAGACAATCACTGGCACACGAGAGTTCTGGCTTGAACATGGATGACAGATGGCAATGCAGCCCAGGAACTGACAGCAGGACTCAGGTGACAAGCAGTCCAGGAGTAGATGACTGGCACAAACACAGACACCTGGGAGGCACAGAACCCAAGAGTGAGGCAACACTGACAATGGCACTTGGACTACAGTGAGACAGAGGCAACTGCTAGTAGGCAGCATTGACCCTAGGACTAGGGTCATAGGAGACCAAGGCAACCGCTTTTAGTAGGCAGCACTGACCCTAGGACAAGGGTCACAGGGAGACCAAGGCAACCACTTAAGCTGGTAAACCCTAGAACGCTAGGGGTGGATCGTAATATACGTAAGGAAGGCAACCAGTGTCCCCTCACACTGAAGTATGGCGTAACGTAACCGCTGGCTCTTGAGCCCAAGGCTATTGCAGTGAGGAAAGGAGCACTGACCCTGCCTGGGTGATCCAGACACAGAAAGGGTCAATTGGTAACGCCCAGAGAGATACTGCAACTCCCAAAGGGAGTGAGCCCAGCGATGATAGGGAGGTGGACACAGAGAGTGATCAGAGTAACACAGTCAGTGCTATGCAACACTGTACCAGTACTTCGCGTGTGCACATTGCCTGAGGTGGTTAAGAAAGCAGCTAAAGCACAAATGCTCAGCCTTTGGTCAACAAAGAATAAAAGTGCCACGCGGCGCACACCGACTAAAGTAACAGAAAGGCAACAGAGGGTATCACAGGCCCAAATGGAGGCAACCAAGTGGTATAGCCAGGCACAAATGGCAACAGCACTGTAATCAGCCAGTAACGGAATGGGTACTCAGCCAGATACAGTCAGCAACGGAGGTGGTTCTCCGCCAGAAACATTCAGCAATGGAGCGGGTTCTCAGCCAGGTATAGTCAGCAATGGAGTGGGTTCTCAGCCAGATACGGTCAGCAACGGATCGGGTTCCCAGCCAGATACGGTCAGCAATGGAGCAGGTTCTCAGCCAGATACGGTCAGCAACGGAGCAACAGCAACACAGGAAATGCAGGAACATCGTCAGGCAGGCTAGGTCATACACGATCAGAGAGACTCAGAACAAACGTCAGGATCTAGTACACCACGAAAGGGCACCATAGTGTAGACATGACAGAGTATATAAAGGCTATCATTGGGCGACGACAAAGATACCTGGCCAATCAGAGCAAGGCAATGAAATTGGAAGTCAGAATGTCGCCGCTGGCAGCCAAGAGCACGGGCACCATGATACTATTCTCCCTGCCTGCCATTTTGTCTGTACTGAATAATTGTTGCTGGCCTTGGCCTGTCCTTTGATTTCTGATTTGGTCCTGTTCAGCCTGCCTATTCCCAACCTTGCCTGCTCCTGGACTTCTATTTCTGCCTCCTGGTAGCAGTCTCCTGTGTTAAGTCACCTGTAGAGCTCCCGTATACTTCTACAGTAGAGTTCCTCTCCAGCTTGTATACTGCCATCAGTCTACTCTGGGTGAGTCTTGTTTACTATTTACTATATTGGAAACATTCTTCCTGGGGTTAGTCCCTACTGTGGTAGTTTATCCTGGGTCTTCTTCAGCTCAGCTGAAGGGTGTCCTCTAGCTTTGCAGCCGTGGGTCACAGCAAAACCTACCACAGGGGGCCTGCATGTACTAGCTATGAACACCGGCGTAACACTCTAGCCTTCACTATATCAACCCTTGTTTAAGGAGCCTGACCTTCTTCTGCTTTCTACTCTTGTTCATTGTGTACTCGGCGGGATTTTGTAACACTCCTACTGCAATGAACACTTCCTACTCTCCGGTGATGCCACCTTGTTATCTCTTACTTGTACTTCTGCCTTGTCTGCTCAGCATCAATCCTATGCTGATGTGCTTGATAAGAGAGGAGCTGCCACTTTACCCCCGCACATACCATATGATTGCCCAATAGATCTTCTCCCTGGGGCAGCTATTCATTACAGGCACATATATCTGCTTTCCTTGTCCCGAGGAGCAACATTTGTAGGAATATATCACTGAAAGTCTTTAACAAGGCCCTGCATCGACTACTGTGGGCTTAATAGGATAACTAAAAACTGCTACCCTTTGCCTCTTATTCCACAGCTCTTAGAATGAGTCTCCACTGTACAACTATTTACAAATATTTACCTAAGAGGAAGGCGGATGAGTGGAAGATGTCTTTCCATACTCAGTACAGACACTTTGAATGTACCATCATACTATTTTGGATATGTAATGCCCCAGACATGATATAATGATCTTTTCCACTTCCCTTTCCGAACACTGTGCCCACTTGAAGGACATGCTCTCTCGCCTCCGTGACCATGGTCTCTACACCCAGTTAGAGAAGTGTGTTTTTGAAACCAAGCGATTGACTTTCTGGGCTCTCTCGTATTCCCTGGATGTATCAAGAGGAATCCATGAAAATATCTGCTATTTTGGATTGGCCTATTCCTGCAGACAAAAAAAGCCATTCAAAGATTCACTGGCTTTGCCAATTTCTATCTTAGTTTCATTCTGAACTTTTTGAAACTAGGAGACCCTTTCACAGCCTTGACCAAAAATTATACAGGGCGAACAGGGGTGGAGGTATACCGGTTTCAGACCAAGGGTTTCATCAAGGAAACGTGGAAGAAATTATGAATGCGCATATTGGCTGGGAATTCCAATGCATAAGCCACCGGGTTAACCTTGCGCAACACATGAAAAGGACCAACAAAACAAGGAGTCTATTTGTTATAAGGCACCTGGAGGTGCAAGTTACGGGAAGACAACCACACTCTGTCTCCTACCTGGAAGGTAGGTGCCAGCAATTGCCTACGGTCAGCCTGCCTTTTTTGTCGCTGCACGGAATCATGTAGCGTATGCTGTACCCGAACCGAAGAGGAACGGAGTGCCCTCAAATGCTCATCCAGAGTCAGAATCGTCTGTGCCTGGAAGGTCTCAGGAAGCACCGAGGGTTAGAACCCCTAGTTGACCAAGAACGTGGAACTCGGTGTAGAAGAGTTAATAACACAATTCCGGGCAAACTCCGCCCAAGGTAACAGGATAGCCCAATTATCATGGTGGTCAGAGATATAGCAGCGGAGGAACTGTTCTAAGGCTTGGTTCGACCTTTCAGCTGCACTGTTAGACTGCGGGTGGTACGCGGAGGCGAATGCCAACTGAATTCCCACTTGAGCACAGAAACACCTCCAGAAGCGAGACACAAATCGGCTTCCTGTCAGCCATGATTACCTTGGGTATGTCATGGAGTCAGAAGACCTCCTTAGCGAATACCATTGCCAATTCCTGCGCAGATGGTAAACCCTTCAGTGGCACAAAGTGAGCCATCTTCGAAAATTTGTCCACGATCATCAGTATGACTGTGCAACCCATGGACCAAGGAAGGTCAACCATAAAATCAATAGAGAGATGTGACCAAGGACGTTCCCCGTTAGCCACTGTAACAGTTTGTTTGACACACAGACACAGTGGTTTAGGATAAAACACAGTTTTATTGAAAAACAGTACTACAATAACCCTCACAGGTCCTGTAGTATTTATCAGAATAATACAGACACAAGACAGGTTATATATACAGATGCCTACACAGGTCCAGTATAACCATAGAGTCCATAACAAAATATACTGACACAGGTCAGGCAGAATACGAAGGATTCCCAGGGTATCTGTACTGCATGGATAATGGCCTTCAGCAAGTGTAAACAGTCCCATGTGAAGAGAGGTCTGTGAAGGAGCTCACATAACAGAGCCCAAGGATGAGCAATACCCAGCAATAGGTTAGTAGACAAATGTGAACTGCCAGAGCAGTATCAGAGACTGAGCAACATAGAACACGGCCGTAGCAGTAACAGAAACCAGGCAACTAGTATTCTGCTGTAGCAGTAAATGGAGATAGGCCACTTGCACACTGTTGTAGCAGTAACGGAGACTAGGCCACTTGCAGTCTGCAGGAGCAGTAACGGAGACAAGGCCACTTGCACACTGCCGTAGCAGTAATGGAGACCAGGCCACTTGCACTCTGCAGGAGGAGTAACAGAGACTAGGCCAGTTGCACACTGCCGTAGCAGTAACGGAGACTAGGCCACTTGCACTCTGCAGGAGCAGTAAATGGAGACAAGGCCACTTGCACACTGCCGTAGCAGTAACGGAGACTAGGCCACTTGCACTCTGCAGGCGCAGTAACAGAGACTAGGCCACTTGCACACTACCATAGCAGTAATGAAGACTAGGCCACTTGCACTCTGCAGGAGAAGTAACGGAGACAAGGCCACTTGCACAATGCCGTAGCAGTAACGGAGACTAGGCCATTTGCACTCTGCAGGAGCTATAACGGAGACTAGGCCACTTGCACTCTGCAGGAGCAGTAACGGAGACAAGGCCACTTGCACACTGCCGTAGCAGTAACGGAGACACACAACTGCACACAGGAATCTGAGCAACTCGCCCTGAGGTCGCAACCAACCGGGAGCGTTACTAATGCCTAACCAATAGGAATGTCGCCAAGGCGACACAGAGGCAGCCAGAGCAGGAACGTCAGCCAAGCCGGGTTCATTCACGGAGCAGGAACATCAGCCTAGCCGGGTCGATACACAGAGCAGGAACGTCAGCCATGCCGGGTCGGTACACGGAGCAGGAACGTCATCCAAGCCGGGTCGGTACACGGAGCAGGAACGTCATCCAAGCCGGGTCGGTGCACAGGAGAAGAAGAATGGTCAGGTGGTCCAGGTCGGTTCACAGGCAGGAGACGAGATGCAGAGTAGTCAGGCAGGCCGGGTCGATACACTGGGAATACTGAGAGCAGGAAAAAGCACTGCTACAGGAACACCACGAAAGGGCACCGGAGAGGTGCCAGAACCCAGCATATAAAGGTCATACTGGGTGGGACAAGCACAGCATAGCCAATAGGAGTGAAGCAGAGTGTAGACTGACAGAATGTCGCAAGGGGAGCACGGGCACCGTGATAGCCACTGGCTGAAGCAAGCCGACCGGTAGGTGTTGGGGTGACTTATTTTGAGCACATGTTGTGCAAACAGCCATGAAAGCAGCACAATCGGACTAGAGACTAGGCCACCAGATTACTCGCAACAAGGACCAAATCAATTGGTCACAACCAATGTGGCCAGCAATTTTTGAGGTGTGATACGTCTCCAATAACTTAATGCGCAACTGCGGCGGAACAAAGCAATGTCCTTCAGGTTTTTCAGCAGTTGCTGCAGCTTGGGCTGCTAAAACCTTCTCTCCCAGAGGAGAAGTAATACAGGTTCATATAGTAGCCAGAATACAATCAGCTGGAATGATTGGGGAAAGTGGAATCTCCTCCCTGGAAAGGCTGCAAAAGTGGCAAGACAGAGCATCTGACTTCACATTCTTAGAGCCCGGAAGATAGGAAATCACAAAATTAAATCGGGAAAGGAACAGTGCCCTTCTGGCTTGCCTGGAAGACAAGCGCTTTGTCACGGTTTCCCAAAGATGTTCAGGAGTCAGTACGGTATAGTTAAATGCAAAATTATTGAAAACAGAAAAGTAGTACACAAAATATACAAAAGGAACAGGCAGAGGGTTACAAGCCAGCGACCACTGCTATCAGGAATAGTAGGCTGCCAAGCTAGACCACTCTGCTAGAGACTAGGCCGCAGCCATTGGTAGTCTTGATGGAAACCAGGAGCAGGAACAGAAACAGGAACACAGGATCTTGATTCAACGTCACTGGAGTACTGACTCAAACCTGCAGTCAGTATGGAGCAATAACTGAACCACGCCTGCAGTCAGTATGGAGCATTAACTGACCCACGCCTGCAGTCAGTATGGAGCATTAACTGACCCACGCCTGTGGTCAGTATTAGAGCTAGTCTACCAGAACCCCAGGTCTGCACTAATTAGGGTGTCTGCTAGTTACAAGGGACAAAAGCTAAAAAGTCATACAGAGCCTCAAGTCGGCACCAGAGAAGGTAGTCAGACAAACCAGGTCATACACAGTTCAGGTAGTCAGAGTAGTCAGACAGAGCCACAGGTAAGCACCAGATTGGATGGAAGTCTAGCCAGGTCATACACAGAGCCCAAGAATAAAATTGCTAGGAACAACAACGCAAGGGCAACTGAGTCAGACTCCCCCCTGCCCTTTATACCCCTCCTCAGTAAGTAGGTAGGCGGAGCAGGCTCAAAGGAAGGAAGGAAGTAGGAGGAGACTACAGGAAGCATGACATAAAACAGAGGCCTGCTTCACTCTAAAGCCTCTCACCTGCAGATGAAGCATGGAATGACGCAGAGCGTCTTTGGAAACAAGGTAAGCTGTGACAGTTCCCCCCCTCAAAGGACTCCCCTCCACGGAGCCAACCAGGTTTAGTCAGGAAATCGCTCATTAAATCTGTGCACTAAAACAGGAGAGTGAACATCTCCAGCTGGAACCCAGGATCGCTCCTCTGGACCGTATCCCTTCCAATGAATAAAGTACTGTAGGCGCCTTCGAACCAAACGGGAGTCCAGAATATTTTTAACTTCATAATCCTCGTGATCTGTAAATCTCAGGATGGACAGGAGCAGAGGTATACCGGTTGCAGACCAAGGGCTTTAGCAATGAGACATGGAAGACATTATGAATATGCATATTGACAGGAAGCTCTAAGGCACAGGCCACTGGGTTAATTTTGTGCAACACACGGAAAGGACCAATGAATCAAGGGGCCATTTTGTTACAAGGAACCTGGAGGTGCAAGTTACGGGAAGACAACCACACTCTGTCTCCTACCTGTAAGGTATGTGCCAGTAGTTGCGTACGGTCAGTCTGCCTCTTTTGTCGCTGCACGGAATCACGTAGGATATGCTGTACCTGCACCCAAGAGATACGGACTGCCCTTAAATGCTAGTCCAGAGCCCCAGTTTTTTGTGCTTGGAAGGTCTCGGGAAGAGCCAAAGGTTGGAACCCAAAATTAACCAAGAATGGGGAACTCTTTGTGGAAGAGTTAACAGCACTATTCCAGGCAAACTCCGCCCAAGGTAACAGGGTAGCCCAGTTATCGTGATGGTCAGAGATATAGCAGTGGAGAAACTGTTCCAAGGCTCGATTAGACCTTTCTGCTGCACCATTGGACTGTGGATGATACAAGGAGGAGAATAGCAGTTGAATACCAATCTGGCTACAGAAGCACCTCCAGAATTGGGATACGAACTGGCTTGCTCTATCGGACACAATAACTTTAGGAATACCATGGAGGCGAAAGATCTCTCTAGCAAATACCACCGACAATTCCTACATGGATGGTAGCCATTTCAGTGGCACAAAGTGAGCCATCTTAGAAAATTTGTCCTCAATCATCAGAATGACTGTACAACCCATGGAACTTTGGGAGTTCGACCATAGAGTCAATGGATAGATGTGACCAGGGGCATTCATTATTGGCCACTGGCTGAATCAAGCCAACTGGTAGGTGTCTAGGCGACTTGTTTTGAGCACAAGTCCTACATGCAGCCGTGAAAGCAGTACAGTCGTCCCGGAGACTAGGCCACCAAAAAACTCATGAAACGCACCATATCAGTTGGTCTTGACCAATGTGACCAATGTGATCTACTGAAGTACTGACTCATGCCTGTAGTCAGTATGGAGCACTAACTGACCCACGCCTGCAGTCAGTATTAGAGCTAGTCTACCAGAGCCCCAGGTCTGCACTAATTAGGGTGTCTGCTGGTACATGGGACAAACGTAAGAATGGTCATACAGAACCTCAAGTCGGCACCAGAGAGGGTAGTCAGACAAGCCAGGTCATTCACAGTTTGGGTAGTCAGCCAGAGCCACAGGTCTGCACCAGGTTGGGTGTCCACTAAAGGGATAATCAAAAAGTATTCAGACAGAGCCACAGGTCAGCACCAGACTGGATGGAAGACTAGCAAGGTCATACACAGAGCCCAAGAATAAAACAGCTAGGAACAAAAAACTCAAGGGCAACTGAGTCAGACTCCCCCCTGCCCTTTATACCCCTCCTCAGGAAGTAGGTAGGAGGAGCAGGCTCAGAGGAAGGAAATAGGTAGGAGGAGACTACAGGAAGCATGGCATAAAACAGAGGCCTGCTTCACTCTAAAGCCTCTCACCTGCAGATGACACGTGGAATGACGTAGAGCGTCGCTGGAAACAAGGTAAGCTGTGACACGCTTAGCCACAGAAAGGTAAATGAGATTCTTGTGGTTGGTCAGAGTCAGGATAGGTGATTTAGTGCCTTCCAAGAGATGCCTCCATTCCCTCAAGGTCAAGATGACAGCCAATAATTCTCTCTCCCCTATTTGATACAACATTTCAGCTTTGGACAGTTTTCTAGAAAAATACCCACAAGGGCATAAGGCTTCACCAGGAGCTGAATGTTGTGACAACAGGGCGCCCACACCAATCTCTGATGCGTCAACCTACAGGGTAAAGGGCAGGGAGGGATTGGGATGCACCAATATCGGCGCTGCAGCAAAAGCTGCCTTAAGATTCTTAAAAGCCAGAATACCCGCTTGGGACCATTCAGAGGTCTTGGACCCTTTACGAGTCATGTCGGTAAGTGGTTTGACAATAGTGGAGACATTTTTGATAAATTTTTATTAGAAATTAGCGAACCCCAAGAATCATTGGATCACTTTAAGTCCCATCAGACGAGGCCATTACAATACAGCAGACAATTTCTGAGGGTCCATGGAGAACCAAGATGCAGGTACGATATAGCCTAAAAATGTTACTTAGTAACATAGTAATTTAGGTTGAAAAAAGACTTGCGTCCATGCGATCAGGTTAGTTTGACAAGACCTGTCTTTTACAAAGCCATGTTGGCTCCTGTTCAAGCTGAATTCTTTAATATATTCCCTTAACAACCCTTCAAACAGCTTCCCTACCACAGATGTCAAGCTTACAGGTTTGTAATTTCCTGGCTGTGACTTTGATCCCTTTTTAAATATGGGCACCACATCTGCTTTACGCCAATCCATGGGCACCATACCTGAAATAAAAGAATCCCTGAAAATCAAATATAATGGTCTGGCCAGGGCCTAGCTTACCTCTTTAAGTACCCGTGGGTGTATACCATCTGGCCCCGGGGCTTTGTCTACCTTAACACCATTCAAATGTTTTAACACTTTTCTTTATGTTAGTCAGTCCCATGCTTGCTGTGACTGTTCTGTAAAAGTAGTTTGCAGATTCTTGTCCATTGGGTGTTCCTTGGTAAAAACAGAAGAAAAGAAATTATTTAAAATATTTGCCTTCTCTCTGTCCCTCTTGACCATCTCACCCGTTTCAGATAACAAGGACCCAACATTATCAGACTTTAATTTTTTGCCATTAATGTATTTAAAGAATTTTTTTGGGTTGCTCTTGCTCTCCTTAGCAATATTTTTTAATTCTCCATTCTAGCTAATTTAATAGCCTTTTTACAGATTTTGTTGGCATTTTTGTATTCTGCAAATGCCTCTGCTGATCTCTCAGCTTTATAATGTTTAAATGCCACTTTCCTGTTATTTATTTCATGAATTACTTTACTGGTTAGCCACATTGGTTTTAATTTTCTTCTTTTGTATATGTTTCCAACAGGGATAAATTTATGTGTGTTTTTTTGCAATGTTATTTTGAAAGCATTCCACTTACCTTCTGTGTTTTTTCCTGAGAATATTCTATCCCAGTCAACAAGACCAAGGGATGAATTAAACCTGCTAAAGTTGGCCTTTTTAAAATTCAGTGTTTTGGTGGAACCCATACCAAACTGGTCTTTTGAATTAATCTCAAACAATACCATGTTATGGTCACTATTCCCCAAGCGCTCCCTTACTTGGATGTTGGAGATAAGTTCTTCAATGTCAGTTATTACCAGATCCAGACACGCATTCCCTCTGGTTGAGGTCTGCACTAGTTGAGACAAAAAATTGTCATTCAACAAGTTCAGAAACTTGCTGCTTTTAGCAGAAATAGCTGTTCCATTTTTCCAGTCTATTTCTGGATAATTATAATCCCCCATAATTTTAGTTCTCCCTATTTGAGAAGCCTTTTCTATTTGCATTAATTAGTGATTCTTCAAAGTCACCAATGTTTATAACAAATACCACCTAATATTTTCTGGGCAGTTTTACCCCCAGTGACTGTTTCAACCCACAGGGATTCATCACATATATCTTCCCGCAAATGAGGCAATAATGCTGGTTTGACATACAGACAGACCCCACTACCTCTTTTGTTTGACCTATCTTTTCTAAATAACATGTAGCCCTCCAAATTGATTGACCAATCATGTGTGTCATCCCACCATGTTTCTGTTATGCCTATCAAGTCATAGTTTTTGATTTCAGCTGCCATCTCCAGTTCCCCTAATTTACCAGTTAAACTTCTGGCATTTGCAAGCATACAATTTATGCCACTGCTGACCAAAAACATTGTTTGCCAGTAGTCCATGGGAGTTTTTGCCGAAAATGTAGCAGTCTTGCAAGTATGCTGCCATCTCGCATGCAATGGGTCCACTCCTAGGAGAAACACCGTGATAATCTGTATCAATTAGCAACCCATACTCTGGGAGCAAGTCCCATAGAGTTGTCCTGACACCAGTACCAACATCACAAATGTTGGACTGTCACTCCTGAGACACCTGAATTGCCCTGTGTTAATAAATATGTTGGGAATGTGATGTTCTGGTTGATGTTAGTTGGTAACCAAGTTTGTGGTGGTGGTATGAACCCTTTTCAGCCTTCCTTTTCACTATGCTTTCTAGCAAGTTTTTTTTTTGGCCCTTATTTTCTCCCTCTCATCCTCCATAATGCAACCCTCCACTCAATATATAAACATATATCTTTAGATTCCTTGACAGAGTCAGATTTCTCAGAAAGATGCTGCTGATCAGCATGACCCCTTGTTGATCATGCTTTTGGCAGAGCTCCGTAGTTTTCTGTTTAAAGCAGTGGTCTATCAAAGTTGCAAGAATATATTCCTCATTGTTTTTAATGTACACTATGTGAGAATCTTGCTCAAAATCATATTAACATGTCCTTGACCAGCTGGTCCATGTCAAAATCAGAGCTACACTTTTGATGATCTGACAGACTAAGGGGTAGATTTAAAGCCAGCCATTAACATAGCTGGTAGGGCCAAAGTGAATACCGGCTGTTAAACTAACATGTTTAACATGGTATTTAAAGGCCCTACCAGCTAGAACTCCAAAGGATGTTAAGCTACAAAAAACAGTCTTTTGGCTGAACGTCCATTTTGTGTGTTTAGTTCCCAAAACGCCGCTAAAAGCAGTGGTATTGGGAACTGAACATTGAAAAACAATTAAATATCGGTGCTTGACATACTGCCAAGCACCGATCGTTAACTGATCCATGTTACACATACCTGTCATCCACTGTTCTTCTGTCTTCTCTTCTTATTTCTGCCTTCTCTTCAGTCTTGTCTTCTCCCTGTAAAATAAAATAAATGTATTAAAATCAAGCATGAATGAATACATTCCAGAACCCTTTGAGTGGCAGAGGGGTACGCAACGCATTGCAAAGCAATGCGCTGTGTACCTCACTGTCACTCAAGGGATTCAGTATTAGTGCTCCATAAATATACCCATATATGCCTCCATGTAATGACCCGAAGAATAAATGCCAATGAATAAAAAAGCTCCACATATACATAAATCAATGCGATTCATTAATGTCCAAAATTTAACTTAGTGTTTAACTATGTGTCTCTGCCACTAGGAGCGGCCTCAAGGGCGGTGGCAGTGGAGACACGACGCTCCTCTTCAGCTGTGTACTGGCCTGTAACGGAAGCTGGACAGGGACCGCGTCGCCTTCCGCCGTCGTTCCTGGGTCTCTCCTTCTCGACGCAGATAAGCGCCGTCGGATGCACCAGTTGAAGTATGAACAGTCACTGGAAACAGCCGCAGGATCGCTGGAAGCAGGGAAGAGTCCACGTCGTCGCCTGACAGTCCACGAAGTTAGGTCGCAGGAAACTGGCAGCAGGCGGTCAGCGATTCCGGATACTTGGTGCAGATGGGTATCAGAGTGGATACTTTACACCATAAGCAATACAAGACTCCAGGACTCCTTGTTCACTCCAAAACAGAACTCTTTTTATTGTCACAAACCACAGATATTTATATACAGTACAGTACATTGGATCACATGGGGAACCTGATACAATAGGGAACTTGATTAAATCAAACACATCAGACAAAAGGCAAGGGCTGACACAGAGTTTCAGGCTATACAATAGGTGACTCACAGACTGAGGGGTGTGAATGGATTAACACACACAGCAGGGGGGTCTCAGGACAGTTCTCACTCCAAGGACTTGAGTGGCCAGAATATTCATTTCCTTAACAATGGCCAGGGGTTGAATAATTAAGCAAAAGGCTTGGAAGTCTGCAATACATAATGAAATAATTAACCCCCTCACTGCCTATTCCCTTGGAGTAAACCCTCAACATACTACATTCAATAACTAAAACGTTCGCCATACATTAAACATACTATGTGATCCAAAGTCTATGAATTTAAGTCTTTCTCTTAGGGAATAGCTGGCCAGTTTGTACGCCAAGGCACAGCACAGAGTCCAAACAGTAATAAATGTCCATAGTCTTTGAATAAATAGTTTGAGGTCCAGACAAGGGCTCAGTAACGGGTAGGATCCGTTACATTTCTCCCCCTTTTTGTACCAAGCC
Organism: Rhinophrynus dorsalis; assembly: GCA_037306005.1. Classification (NCBI taxonomy): domain Eukaryota; kingdom Metazoa; phylum Chordata; class Amphibia; order Anura; family Rhinophrynidae; genus Rhinophrynus; species Rhinophrynus dorsalis. Next base: position 148,813,033 of record CM074723.1, read on the forward strand.
AGCGGGGACAGTAGTAAACGCTGACTTGGAGCTGTAGGAGAGCATTGAGGTTGTGAGACACTTGTCTGGACAGTTCATTAGTCTGGAGGCCTTGGTCCTAGGCCAGTCTTAAAGGAGGAGCCCCTTGTCCTGGGCCAGGGAAACAATGACTCAGTCTGGTGTCCTGTGCCAGGAGGAAATGCAAGCCCCTTGTCCACACCTGGAAATAGAAAGCAGGTCTCTTGTCCTGGACCAGGGGTACAGTCTCGGTTCTTAATCCTGGGCCAGGGAAATTGGTGCCTGGTTGTCCTGGCAATCATCAAATTGGGTGGCCTCTCCTGGGCCATGCTCCATGCAGAGCTGGGGTTCAATGTTCCTGGGTCTGGGGCCAGGGGCTCAGGGTCCAAAGCCAGTCTATAAGGGGGATCTTCCTGGGGCAATTGTGTCTCTGGCTTCTGTGCATCAGAGTGTGGGGAGAGAGGCATATCTCCCCCTTTTAGTTGGGCCACTGCCCCAGAGGAACAGGAGAGGATGTTTGTCCCACTCTCCTGGGCTGGGGCAACGTTCTGGGACACATTCCCACCCCCCAGGCAGAGCTCAGGGAATTCAGGGGCCCCAGCAACATCCCTGATGAGGACGGTGGTCCCACTCACCAGATCAGGGCCCAAAGGGGAATTGTTGGGGAGCGCCTTCTTGGGGCTTCTGGTGAGCTTGCTCCCACTCACCAGTGTCAGGGCAAAACAACGGGTGGTGTGCTCACTCCTACACACCACAGCAGGGGGTTCACAGGACCCGGTGAATTTGCTCCCATCCACCAAGCCAGGGGTCACAGGGAAAGGGAACACAATCGTTGGGCTGGGGATGAGGACTGTTGATCCACTAATCCCAGCCAAGGTTTCACATGATCTGGTGCGCTCGCTCCCACGCACCAAGCCAGGGGTTACAGGGGGACTGGAGAGCTCGCTCCTACTCTCCAGCATGAGGAACTTGGGGCAACATCCAGGGTTTCCAGGGGCAGTAGCAGCACTGCAGAGTGGCAGCCTGCTGTACCCATCTTCTTCTTGGCCCCTCACATCAGGGCCATCTCTTGTCTTCTGGAGGAGGGCAGTCTCAATCCTCCTCGCAATCTTAGTCACATACCTGGAGAAGACACTCTTCCCCTTCTCCAGGGCAGTAGCAACAGGGGACGGACTGGGGCTGCTGGTGGGGACCTGCATCTCCTTCACCACAGCAGGGGTTTCCCCAACCCTGGTGAGCTCTCTCCCACTCACCAGGTCAGGGTTTACAGGGGGGCTGATGGGGCACTCTTCTCCACCCATCAGTTCACACAACAAATTCACAGGAGGGCCAGCAGCGCTGCTCTCTTCCGGTCCGCTGGGGACCTCCTCTTGTAGGCCATCACTTTCCAGGGCCTTCTCTGCCTTGAGGGAGACCGCAGTCCCATCCCTCAAGGCGGCATCCTCTGTGGCCCTGGAGAGCACATACCGCTCCACTTCCAGGGCGTTTTCCAACCCCACAGGGGGCATCATCTTGGGGCTGTTGGTGAGCTCTTCCACACTCACTACAGCAGGGGAGTCATAGGGACTGATGGGCTCTCTCCCACCCATCAGTTGGGACATACAATCGCTGCTGGTGGGGACCTGCATCTCATCCACCGCAGCTGGGAAAACAGGGGAAGGGGCAATATGCCTATCAGGGGAGATGTCCGTCCCATCCCCTGATGCAGAGGCATTCTCTTCACTGAGGGGGAATGAATTCCCACCCCTCAGCTCAGGCAACAAACGGTCCAGGGGCAAAGGGGTATCAGGCAGGGCAACAGGGGCACTGGTGAGGAACGCATTCCCACTCACCAGTGTGGAGTGAACAGGGGCAGCTCCATATAAGTCCTCAGCTCCACTGAAGTCCTCCTCAGATGAGTAACCCCCCCAGTCTTTTTCCTCTCTTTGTATCTCCTGGGCTTCCTCTATCCAGCCCATGTACATTAGCTCCAAGTTCCATTCCTGCTCGACTAAACGGTCTAGGTTCCCCTCCAAGTCTGGAGGAAAGTAGCTTCCAAACATGGCCTTTCTTTTCTCCCAAATCTCCCAGTAGCGGCTGTAATTCCTCTGGCCGAAAGTAGCATCCTCCTGAAAGGCCATCCATACCAGTTGTTGGAGTTTCAGGCGCAAGTTGAACGGGAAAAAGTCGACCATAACTCCTGTATACTCCTTGTGAAGGCACTTGATCATTTCCCAGTATCCGTCCTGGACTCGGAGCTCCTCTGTGATGCAGGTGGTGACCTCCCTGTAAAACTCCTCGGCTAAATCACCTAGGAAGGTCTCCCATTGGCATCCGATGTAGTGGTACTGCATGTCATACACTCCTATGGCCTCCGGTAGCCTCGCTTTCGCCGCCATCTCTTAGCTGGTACACCCGATAAAAGAAGGAGAAATCCCACCGCTGCCACCAATGTAACGGAAGCTGGACAGGGACCGCGTCGCCTTCCGCCGTCGTTCCTGGGTCTCTCCTTCTCGACGCAGATAAGCGCCGTCGGATGCACCAGTTGAAGTATGAACAGTCACTGGAAACAGCCGCAGGATCGCTGGAAGCAGGGAAGAGTCCATGTCGCCGCCTGACAGTCCACGAAGTTAGGTCGCAGGAAACTGGCAGCAGGCGGTCAGCGATTCCGGATACTTGGCGCAGATGGGTATCAGAGTGGATACTTTACACCATAAGCAATACAAGACTCCAGGACTCCTTGTTCACTCCAAAACAGAACTCTTTTTATTGTCACAAACCACAGATATTTATATACAGTACAGTACATTGGATCACATGGGGAACCTGATACAATAGGGAACTTGATTAAATCAAACACATCAGACAAAAGGCAAGGGCTGACACAGAGTTTCAGGCTATACAATAGGTGACTCACAGACTGAGGGGTGTGAATGGATTAACACACACAGCAGGGGGGTCTCAGGACAGTTCTCACTCCAAGGACTTGAGTGGCCAGAATATTCATTTCCTTAACAATGGCCAGGGGTTGAATAATTAAGCAAAAGGCTTGGAAGTCTGCAATACGTAATGAAATAATTAACCCCCTCACTGCCTATTCCCTTGGAGTAAACCCTCAACATACTACATACAATAACTAAAACGTTTGCCATACATTAAACATACTATGTGATCCAAAGTCTATGAATTTAAGTCTTTCTCTTAGGGAATAGCTGGCCAGTTTGTACGCCAAGGCACAGCACAGAGTCCAAACAGTAATAAATGTCCATAGTCTTTGAATAAATAGTTTGAGGTCCAGACAAGGGCTCAGTAACGGGTAGGATCCGTTACATGGCCGATGCCCGTAACACACTGAGGGAATTTGAAGTGAGCCTTTATTTATGGGCAGGCTTACTTCAATTGCCCTCACTGCCATTGGCTGGGATGTTCTTCACATCCCAGTCAATCAGATTCGGGCAGCTGTTCTTGAAAATGATTGGCTGAGACACATAGTTAAAAGCTAAGTTAAATTTTGGGCATTGATGAATCACATTGATTTTTTTATATGTGGAGCTTTTTTATTCATTGGCATTTATTCTTCGGACCATTACATGGGGGCATATATGGGTATATTTATGGAGCACTAATATTGAATCCTTTGAGTGACAGTGAGGTACGCAACGCATTGCTTTGCAATGCGTTACGTACCCCTCTGCCACTCAAAGGGTTCTGGCATGTATTCGTTAATGCTTGATTTTAATAAATTTATTTTATTGTACAGGGAGAAGGCGGAAGATAGTAGAAAGAAGACAGAACAGAAGGACCAGCAAGCTGAGGACTCTGCTGGACATCAGGATTAATGGTAAGTGTTAATGCAATGTTGCTTTACTTAGTCGGGTTAACCCTAGGAATGCTGGTGGGGTAATATACCCCACCGGCACTCATAGGGTTAATCCTACTAACTTTGGACAGGTTTTAGGAACTTTGGATGTATTGATGTGGGGCTTAGGGCCCCATATTAATACATCCACAGTGGACATTGTTTTTTTTGCCATTTAACAGCTGCATTAGCTGGCAGAAGATCCGATAAGGGACTTTACGGCTAACAAAACTGGGTCTTAAGTTTTGTGCGGTAAGTGAGGCTCTTATCGGGTTTTTCCAGCTAAAGCAGTGCTTTAAATGGCAAAATGGAGCGTTTTTTTTATGGGCCAAAACACACATTAGTGTTGCGGCCAGCATACTGGATGAACTGCCGTTAGCAGTTCATTCCATGGCTCTTTGTATGGCTTCCTACATGTTAAAACAACCATTGGTGTTTTTTTACTTAAAACAGCTGCCTTTAAATCTACCCCTAAGAGACCAATCTTAGCTGCCTGGTTAAACTCTGTGAAGTAGATTCCCTACAAAGAGTTGACAGACTGCTATTTGATGTAATAATAATATGATTAGAACACAACAGACAATACAGATTATACTGCAAGGTAAGCCTCAGTGGGTCAGACACTTGAGAGGGATGAAACTTGGATCACGGCTGCCTGTTTCTTCACAGTCACTCACAAAGAATTTTGAGGTATTTGGGGGAAATCTCCTTTCTTCTTTCCTCTCCCCCCAGAGTGTCCACAGACTCCCGAAACACAGAGAATAAATTTTCTGCCTACAAGACTCCCTAAAAATTGTGCTACTTACTCTCTCTCTCTCTCACACAGAATGGCATGCTGCACAAACGTGTCACTCCTATTATACTATGCCTGTAGGAAAACAGCCACATGGAGGAGGGAATTCAGTCATACCATTGATTTTAATGCAATGAGCTTTGGACTTTTTGTGAACATTTCTCATTCTGCAGGAAGCTCCGTTTTTCTCCTGTTTTGCTTTTGAGGTGAAAAGTTTCACCCATCACTAGTCACTATTCTTTTCAGCAAGGTAGTAGAACTTCTGAAGTGAGTTACAATTTACTGTATTGTTACATACACTCGTGACCCACATTTTTCTACCTTGTTTTACAATATTATATATTTATCTACTGTAGTGTGTGTGCTTTTGTGTGCATGTGATGTGAGTGTGTATGTGCATGTGTGAGTGCATGTGTGCTTAAATTCCTAATGAGTATCAATTCAACCTGAACAGGTATTTTCCTGTTGTCTGAAAAATCAGTGAACTGAATCAAAAAAGTTTATCTCATCTCAGTTCAAAACTTTAATGCATTACTTTACATCTTGCATCCAAGGAGGTAATCCTGTAGGGAATATATTCCCTTTTATTACAAAGACAATGGCTAACATTTATGAATAAAAAATGCAAAGACTTTAAAATAATAATTTCTGCAGAGATATTTATCAAAGCAGATACAGATGTTTGATAAACATCTCTTCCTGTGATGTAAGGCTTCCAACACCACAGATGTGTGGCCACATTTCCCAGCAGATCACTAACATGTGAATTAACCCTCAGTGATAGTGGGGTGTAGGGTTATGCAGTAAGATTGAGAGGTTATATTGCATAGGCTGAACATAATAACAGGACATGTATAGGGATGGGTGAAAATTTTCATCTCAAACTGAAATCGGCAAAAACTGGCACTTTCCACCTGGCAAAAAATTTCCTGCGAAAAGTGACTTCTTTTCATTTTTCTCCTCTTTTTTTCTCCTAGCTCATTGCACTGAAATCAATGGGTAGACAACTTTTTCTCCACCTCATGAAAGTTTTCTACAGCCATATAAAAGGCTGTCAGGCTCTCACAGCAGCCATTCTGTGTTTGTGAAAGGAGAGAGCAGCATGTTTTTGAGCCAGAGCAGATAGGCAAATAAAGGGGAATCGAAGCTTAGTTTTAGGGAATAATTTAGATAGGAATTGCTTGTTGTTTTTACTTTTATTGTCTCTGTGCTGGGTAAGTCTGGGGAAAGAAGTTGTTGATTTTGTGTTTTATTTACTATATATTTTGTGACTAACTGTGATAAGATATGGTGGACAAATTAATAATAAAGAAATAAATAAAAAAAGAAAAAAACATATATAATTAAACAAATAAATATATTACACAGCTGACTGGGAGCTCTGTGACTGATGCAGACTTGATAGACAGCAGATAACATTGAGAATTTTGTTGAGGGCCAAGGCAAGACATCACACTCCATCAATTTTGAGTCAAAACACACACAGTAGTTCAGTAATGTCTAGCAAATGAACAAGTGAGTGGGGGAAAGGTGGAGGAAGTGCAGGGGCATGGGAGTAAAATGTTAGTGCAAAAACTGACTGCAGCAATTGCAATAAATGATGATGATCTCTCTCTCCTCCAGGGGTGGATGCAGTTTGTCAAGGTCCCACAAATCACACTCCACCAGTCCCCCCACCACCAACACCATTACAATACACATTTGCCACATTCTAGGTTGTACTTTATTTTTTATTTTTTAATCACTTGACAGTTTCATATGTGCCAGTGTCACATATGCGCATGAGCTGCCGGCACTTGAGGACCATGCGTCATTTTTTTTTTACTACCGGTTCAGGGCTTCCGGAACAGCGTGCAGCCACGCAGAGAGCCCTGAACTCTGTGCCGTGCCAGGACCGTCACTGGTCCTTAAATGCCGGCCAGCCGTGATGGTCCTGGCACGGCATTGGACTTTAAGGGGTCAAGCAGGAAGTAAGTGTTGTGGGTAAAGGACAAATGAACTCTTCATGCTAACACATTTTTCAAGGTGAATGTTGCTGTAGGACGAACAACTTTGACTTCCAGCTACTTATTTCTCCACTACAGTCCTCAGAAGAATATTGTGTTGGGAAATGTTGCACCATATTAAACATAGGAAAAAATATGTTGGAATAGGAAAAAAATGTGTTAGAATGTTTTAGAATAGGAGACAAATGTGTTAGAATAGAATACAAATGTGTTAGAATAGGAGAAAAATGTGTTAGGCTAAGCGAAAAATGTGTTAGAATAAGAGAATACTGTGTTGTAATAGGCAAAAAATGTGCTGGAATAGGTGAAAAGGAGGAAAATTTTGCAATGGAGAAAAAGAGAAAACTTTCGTGAAAAAAGTGAAAAATTGTCAGTTTTTCACGAAATGTCATGCGGGAAATTTTTCCTACTTTTCACCCACCCCTAGACAAAAGTTATCTGCTTTTTATCACTGCTTTATCCTTCTTTAATGCATATCCCCCTGGATTTCTTGTCACACGCAGACCATCTTCCACAGCAGGACCACATCTAGACATGTTTGAAGCCAAAGTGAGAAACGATACTTCTTAAGTCGACTGCTGGTATCAAATAACCTCTGCAGTGCTTGCAAAGGCTTGACAAATAGGGCCCAACATGTACCCTGTGTTTTCTAAAATGTACAAAAATGTGCCAGTTTATACTGTGCATGTCTTATTGCATATTAGAAAGCCAAGGATTTAAAGTAGAATCATCACCCAGTGATAAATTATAACTTATTATGGCTAGCAACTCCTAATTGCAAATACGAATTTTGCACTTGTGCTTTTGTTCAAATGATATCGTGTTGGATCAGTCCTGATGTCAAGTCCGTAATGCTAGCATTACCAAGGGACCTCAGACTCTGCTACCTGACCATAGTAGTCTTCACCCTGTAAGTTCCACAAGGGGTGTGAAATGTACTTTTACACTTGGAGATACATGCACTTTCTGTAAAAGAATAGTAGAATATATCTTATACACTTTTGTTCATAGGTTCTATTTTGTACCATGGGGATATAGAGTTTTCTCTTACTGGAAAATCTTTACTTACTTTATTGCATTTCCCTCTTCATTTCCCTCTGTGTCTTAGATAGCTGAAAGCAGATTCCTGCAAGAAAGTGAAAGGTGCAGATCAAGTCTGATTCGCAAGCGTACTGAAAGTCAGTGCATACAATGCTGTAAATGCTAAAAGAGCAGAAAACATTTATTAAGCTAGAGAAGATGAGCAAATAAAGGGGAATTGAAGCTTTGTTTAGGGAGTCTTTTAGGTAGAACATTTGTTCTCTGTATTAGGTGAGTCTGGGGGCACTTTGGGGGAGAAGAAAGGAGGAAGAAGGTTGACCTCAAATACCCCAAAATTGGGTGTGACTGTCTAGCCAGACACAGGCAGCTGTGGTAAAATTGCTTGCTGATTTTGCTTTCAGTGTCTCTGCTGGGGAATTCTGGAGAAAGTTGTTGATTTTGTTTTTTAGTTCTATTTTTGGGGGGAAACTGACTGTGATAAAAGAGGGTGGACAACTTAAAATAAATAAATAAATTAATAAATTAATACATAAATTAATAAACAAATAAATATATTAGGTGACAGACAGCTGACTGTGACTGACTGGCTGAATGTGAGCTCTGTGACTGAAGAAGACTTAATAAACAGCAGACGACATTGAGAATTTTGTTCACGGCTAAAACAAAACATCACACTCCATCTGTTGTGTACAGAAGAGAGTAAAAACACAGACAATAGTTGATCGATGTCCAGCAACCACACAAAGGGGAGGGGGAGAGGTAAAACAGTACATGAATGTGGGAGCAAAGTGGTATGTCAAAAACTGACTGCAGCAATGGTTGCAGTCGCATCCTAGGTGTAGCAGCTGAACCAACTGCTGTATCTGACAGTGAGACAAACATGCACCAAAACACCTGTCTGAAAAGTAATAGCAAACTTTGTGAAAGTAAAAGTAAATACATTGTTTGACACCTCTAAAAGCTTAGAGGAATAGAAGGGTAGTAGGCAAGAATTGGCGGGTGATGTTGAGGATGAGGATGACCTAATGATGATTGATGATGATGCAGATCTACAATATATCCCTTCAGCATCCTCCTCTTCATCAGATACAAATTAAGTTGAGAGTGAGAGAGATGATGACATGGCCAGAAAGTTAGAAGTGTAATGAACCCTGGGCCATTACTATGGGCTCATGAAAGAGCCAGGACAGATCTCACAAGAGACTGGATGGCACGGAGTAAAGCCCCAGCTCTGGATGCCTGGGCAGCCACAGAAATACAGCCGGGCAGGTCAGATTCACCACTGTTCATGATAAAAAGTAGGCGGTATCCTGATTGGTCACCTATCCTCTATGGGAAATTATGTCAATACAGTTGGAGGTAGTGTCAATAGGTAATTCCCTATTCGACCAGTAGGTGTCTCCCTGAACAGTACATAGTGTTGAAGGTTTTCTACACATTATGATACTGGGCAGGTAGGCACTCTTCCAATTGGTCGCCCCTCCCCCTCTAGGTTGTAGCTCCAGTTCTCATTGGTTGGGGGGTGGGGTTACGGCTCAGTACACTCAGAAACGGAAGGTGTTGGTAAAAACAAAATTTTATTTGAACACAATGAATAACTGTAACCATTGCAGGTCCAGCATACAGGGAAACGGTAACTGACACAGGACAGGTTACACAGGAATGATTAACCCACATGGGTCCAGTATGTAGAATAGAATACAATACTGACACAGGTCAGGTAAATCTCAATTGTTACAGTGTAAATATGACAAGAGATACAAATGGATCCAATGACTGAGTCGGCCCTGATGAATGGAAGGCTCAATGTCACTCTCTAGGCTGAGAGTAACAACAGCGACTGACAGTATGCGACTGATATGCCAGCGGATGTCTGGCAAGGGAGTCAGTGCTTAGTGCCGTAGGAAACGTACCCCCAATGGAGACTACAACCTCAATACGTAGGCCCAGCACCGCCCCCGAAGAGGTTAACAATGCTATGGTCTGTTAGTGTAAAGTAAACTGAGGCGCCAAACTGAACCCAAGAATGGCAGACCGAGCGATCATGGTGCTTATAGGAATGATTGGAGGATAACACTGGCACTTTGAGTGAGCGGATCACGGACTGGACTACAAAGAGCCACCTGAGTACCGGAGCTCTGCTGGACCACAGAAACGTGAGCAACTGCGAGCATAGAGGGATCAGCAAACAGGAATAGCACAGGACCAGCCAGAGAGATGGCTCAGTTGGTTAAGGCACCAGCTGTAGAAGCTGCTCAAACCGTGAGGTTGTAGGTTCTAGTCCCGGCAAGGTCAGCTCAGCCGATTCGGTACACGGAGTAGGAAGGTCAGCCAGGCCAGGTCAGAACAGGAAGCAGGAATGTCAGCCAATCTGGGTCGGTACACAGAGCAGGAACGGTAACAGGCAGAGTAGTCAATCAGTCCAGGCCATACACTGGTATCAATAGTAAACAGAACAAGCGCTAGGCAACGGATACACCATGAAAGGGCAACCCATAAGTGACAGCCCAAGGTATATAAAGGCTGTCACTGGGAGGAGCTATACAGCACAGCCAATAAAAGGCACCAGGAAGTTAACATGTCAAAATGTCGCTGGAATCACGGGCAACGTGATAGGGGGCCAGAGTGACATAATTGAGTTATTGGTCAGACATGGGTAATTCAGTCTCCTAGGGAGAACAATGTCCAGGGTCCTGACTGATTTTTTTTTTTTTTTAATTTTAAAAGCTTTATTGAAAAATAAAACATACAGAAGAAATTGCCACTGAAAGAAAGTAAGCAATTCAAACAGTAATGAGTTAACCGCATTAAATTGAAGCAACATAAACAGAATCAAATGACATGCCCAATTTCTAGAGAGAGAATAAAGCAAGATCATGTAAAAGGCCAAAATATCCATGGCCCACCATAATACAATACACATCGTGACTGTATTATAAAGGTCATTTCCTATATACACCTTCAGAGAGTTAACAGATATACATACGTAACCATAAGAAAATGTACAGAAATAGAAAAGGGAAAAAAAGTGAAAGAAAGAAAAACAGGTAGGTGAAGGGTAGAAGAAAGACCACAAAATCCAGCAAAAGAAGATGAGGAAAGCTAAATGAGCATAAAAAGAAAAAAAGACTGAAAAGAGACGTATGGAATTGCCCCGTGCCGGGTCTCTGGCACCGCGAAATGCAAAGGAAATCTAATCGACATCCTAAGCGACACAGTCAGCCAGTGCCTCTCCAGCCGTCCAGCTCCAGGAAGGTAGAAAATAAAAGCATGTCTAGGGGGCAAAATCGTCAAAGTTCACACAGATCGCGCACCGACCCAGACAAGCCACCTCGTCCAGATCTTCTCACATACTGGCACAGCCCCAACCACCCTGGCGTGAGTAAGTTCTAGCTTGTAGAGATCATTGACCTCATTTCTCCATTCCAGGAACGTTGGGACCGACACCTGCTTCCAGTACTTTGGTATCAAAAAATGTGCCACATTCAACAGATGACGAAGGAGCTTTCTGGTGAAGTGATCAGAAAGCGCAAACTGCCCCAGCGCTGAAAACAGGTAAAAGGTAGGATCAGATGGCAAATCAGTAGACATGATACATCATAACGCTTTCCGAATTTGAGACCAATAGCCCCTAATATGGGATAATCCCACCAAATGTGGGACATGGATCCCACTCCAGACACCTCCAACACAATGAGGATGTAGTCGCATGAATGGCCGCTAAACGCTGCGGAGTATAATACCATCTCGTAATCAATTTAAAGTTTGCCTCTTGCTTAGAGATGTCAGAAGTTGATTGGAGAAGACCTGCATATATGCAGAGCCAGTGATCCACAGACCAGGAGACATTGAGCTCGCTCTCCCACATTGCAAAATACCATGGCTTACCAACTGCGCCAGATGGCATCCCCAGGCATTTATATAACTGAGATATGGATCGAATTCGAAATCTCCCCTCCTTAAGCATGGTCTCAAAAGAGGTCAAAGCTCACGGAGCATATCCAACAGCACCTAAAGAAGTCCGGAAATGTTGTATTTGAATATATTGCCAAGATACCAATGCTGGCAGCCCATAATCCCGAGATAGGACTGCAAGAGAAGGCAAGCCCTCCGCTGGAAAAATGGATTCCAAGGTGTGAATTCCACTGGAAAACCACAATTTGAAGGGAGAGCCTATATCCCTGCCGGAAAGTCAGGATGACCATATACTGAGAGTAAAGGAGAAGGATAAGGAGCCCATCTCACCGGCCCTCTGCAAGAAAACCAGACACGAAGCAGATGACCTAGAATGGAATGAGAAAGAACAAACATAGAGACAGAGCGTGGCAAGATATACAACAAGTTATGCAGACCAAGTTCAGAAAGTCTATAAAAAAGAGCTCTCACCCAGTCTTGCCGTGCGTCATAAAAGCAGGCGACAAGCTTCTGAACACTGCACGCTACATACAACGTCTGTACATCAGGAATTCCCAAGCCATCTTTCGATTTGGGCTTATATAGGCGCTGAGTAGCAATGCGTTCGCCCAGACGTAATTATTTAGCTTAGATTGAAGAACTACCAAAAAGGATTTCGGAAAGCAAAGCGGAACACATTTGAAAAGATTCTGTATTTTAGGCAGAGCTATCATTTTCAGAAGATTGATCCTGCCGAACCAGGAAACCAATACTGGGCTCCACAAAGCAACGTCCCTCTCAATCGCCTTCATAAGCTCTGCCGAGTTGAGTTGACCCGTCCGGGAGAAACCACTAGCAATCTTAATACCCAGATACGTAATAGATTCCTTCGCCCACGAAAAGGAAAATTCCTGAGTCAGCCGCATCCGTAAAGCATGTGAAAGACCAAAGGGGAGAATTTCCGATTTAGCATAATTAATCTTAAATTGGGAAACAGCACTATATTCATCTAAGATGCCAATTAATTTATGCAGAGAATTAAGCGGGTTGGTGACCGTAAATAACATATCATCCGCAAAACTAGCAACCTTAGTAGTACCTCCAGCAATCGGGACACCCTCAATCAACGGTTCTTTAAGAACCGTAGCAAGTAACGGTTCTAAGGCAAGAACAAAAATGATAGGTGAGAGAGGACATCCGTGTCATGTGCTGTTCGAAATCTGAAAAGGTTGTGACAGGTAACCATTAACTGACACCGTCGCAGAAGGGAATTGGTACAAGCTAAGGATACAGTGTAAACCTCTCTGCCCCAAGCCCAAGTAACGCAATAGTTCCTCCAAATAAGGCCATCCAAGGCGATCAAATGCTTTCTCCGCGTCAACCGAGAGGAAAACAGAAGGCAGCCTTTGGCGTAGCACCGTCTGCATGAGACAGAGAACCTTCGTTGTGTTGTCCCTAGTTTCCCTACCAGGAACAAACCCAGCCTGATTCGGGTGTATCATCTGAGAAAGACAGGATTGAAGCCTATTCGCCAAAAGCTTAGTGAACAATTTAAAATCATTATTAAGCAAAGATGTAGGATGATAGTTGCCACAAACTGAAGCATCCTTGTTTGGTTTTGGGATTAGTGTAATATGGGCCAGAAGCATATGTATGGGAAAACTATGCCCAGAGTGGATAGAGTTAAAGGCCGACAACATATGCGGACTCAGGAGATCTTGAAAAGTCTTATAATAGACGATCGGGAATCCATCCTGGCCGGGGCTCTTACCCGTAGGGGAGGATTTTAAGGCTGCCTCCAATTCCTCCATAGTGAAGGGAGATTCTAACAACATCAAAGATGCAGGTGGAAGGATGTCTAAGCCCGACCGCTGGAGGAAGGCTCGACTACGAGTCTGCAACATGGCAGTGTCATGTCCTGTCCCCGGTGGTGTTATGTTATATAGAGCAGCATAAAACTCCTGAAAGGCTGCAGCCATTGCAGGAAAGGTCGAAACAGATTTCCCCGAGCTATCCTTAATGGGGCGCACGTAAGAACACGTCTGCCTCACTGCCACCATCTGAGCCAAAAGTTTCACACATTTATTGCCATGCATGTAATGCCTAAACTTCAGCCACTGAAAAGATTTTACTTGAAAAGCTGAATGACAATCCGCTAAAGCCCTCCGTGCCTGAGTGAGCAATCTGAAATCTTCCGAAGAAAAGGGTGTTTGATGTTTAACTTCACATTGGCGCACAGACTCAACAAGTGAGTCCCAATGTTTTCGACGTTCCCGCTTACGTCTAGATTCCCATTTAATGAGTAGCCCCCAGATAACACATTTGTGCGCATCCCACAAGACCAAAGGGGAAGTGACTGACCCCTCATTAAGTCGGAAGTATTCTTTGAGGTTGGCCAATATATCAGAAAGAATTTCAGGATCCGTCAAAAGGAGTTCATTTAATCTCCACGCCGGAGAATCCGAATCATGTTTAGACAAAGAAACCTTTGCCCAAATCGGCGCATGATCCACCCAAGATATATGTTCCACACCAGCATCCACCAACGAATGTAGTTTATACTGATCTACAAAGAAATAATCCAGTCTGGAGTATTTATCATGACAGGAAGAGTAGAATGAGAACTTCTTGTCAGTTGGGTTTAGAGATCTCCAAGTATCAACCAGATGGGCATTCCCCAAAACCTCCTTAATCCTATGTAGTGCTGAAAATGGAACATTGGAAAGACCATTAGAGCTGTCAAGTATAGGGTCAAAAGAGACATTGAAATCCCCCCTAAAATCACTTGACCAGAACGGAACCCTTGAAGCTTTCGCATAACTCTTTTAAAAAATCCAGCCTGCTTAGTATTCGGTGCATATAAATTCACCAGAGTAAATTCAGAACCATATAACGTACCTTTAAGAAAAAGGAAGCGCCCTTCAGGGTCTCTTAAACAATCCACCACAACCCAGGGTAAATTTGAACGAGCCAGTATAGCCACACCCCGCCTTTTCGTCTCTGCGGAGGCAAACCAGAGCTGGAAAAGACTTGTTAGCAAAGGAGGGACCTCGATCCCTGGGGAAGTGTGTCTCCTGTACAAATACAAAGTCCGCTCCCATTCTATGAAAATCACGAAGTGCTACATATTTCTTTTCCGCAGTGTTTAAGCCATTAGCATTGACAGACATAAATTTTAAGACAGAGCGTGTATCAGTAGCCATCATTAAGAAGTACAGTGAAGCTATGGAGTCTAAACCAGAAGTGCCAGGTAGTCGCCCACCGGGAGACACAACTGGAAGCAGAAGGAGGACCCGACATAGGGGCAAAGAAGAAGGGGAGATCAATAATACAAAAAGGACATGCAAGCTAGAAAGAAATAGTAGAAGAGAAAACAGCAAGAGGTAGAAAAGACAGAAAAAGGACATAAACAATCGAAGGCAGGAGACTAAGGTCCCAAGGACACAGTTCCTGTCTGTAAAATTTCGAGGAGGCCTAAACTGCTCAGGGGGGGGAATCCCAACGGCAGACAGGACTGGTGTAAACATCAATCCGTATGCCCATAACCCCTGCTCATGTAAAGAGGACATAATAGAGCACAGTACAGAAAAGCAGAAGCAGAAATAAACAAGTAGAAGTGCAGAAAATGTCATAGAAAGCAAGGAGTAGAGCCAAAGGAAGTGGGCAACCCACCCACCTAAGACTCATACAAGGAGCGTCACCAACAATAGAAGAAACATACAGAGTCCACAAAGAGACATGCCACCCCAGGGGCGACAAACTAGATGAGCCCCACACCACCCAACTAACCGCAAATACCTAGCCAGGTATTTGGTGTCTCATCCCCTCTCGCAACACCTCACATCACCCAACACGCTAAACAAGCAATGCAGAGTGACACAACCCATCACAAGGTGGGAGGAGGCAAGACCCCAAATGGCCAACAAGCCATGTTTCACAACCCGGGGGGGGGGGGACCCGCGACGGCCCACTAAACAACAGAGACCACCAATGGTTCCCCCAGTGACACAACGTCCTCTCTCCCAAGGGAGGGACACAAAGAAATTAAAAATAACAGGCCCCCACCTAACGAACAGAAACATCCCTCCGTCCCATAAAGGTCCCAATACAAATAGCGGCACCTACCTCTTAAACACACAGCCCCTGAGCACCTATCCATCCCTAAGGACTTACAAAAGGAATCGTGCCCCTACAACTGTCTTCTTCTCATGCCCTACACTGAACTATATCCATCCTCCCAAACAAACCCACAAGCCCCCCATTTCACGACTCCAGCCTCCCCCAACCCCCCCCCCCATTCATCCTAACTCCACCGGCATTGATCATGCTGTTTTATGTGTGTTTTAATATATTTTTTTTTTTTGCGTGTATGTGTGTGTAATAAAGCAGGGTTAGCTGCCAACCATGACCGGTATGCCGTATCAAGCACCGCCACCAACGAGACTACTCAAGTATCTCAGTCTCATCCTCTCATTATCCCCCCATCATGCCCACCAAACCACTACCCCCCCTACCAACTAAAAGTGCTGTAAGTCTACCTCTGGGATCAATCCATGAGACCCCGATGTCTCACCCACCATCGAAGACACAACCCCCCGCCCCACCAATAGGCAGAACCGGGCACAATGCCCCCCACAGCGACCAAGCCACCACAGCCCCCCAGTAGCACACAAACAAAATCCAGTTACAGTACACTTAACATTTATGAAATCAAAACAGAGCATACTGCACATTGTAAACATGCATGGAGTACACATAAGATAATCGACAAACCATATACAGGTCACAGGGAGCAGTCCATAACATCCTATAGGGTCACCTCCAAGAGGACAGACACAATTCCAGGTAACAGTCCAGACAAAGGCACATCCACAATTCTAGAAAGGGGCCAGTCACATAAAGAGCAGGTAAGCCAACAGGGACGTGATGGTCAGGGTCCAACTGATCAGGCTCTCAAGCAGGCTCCAAAGTCATACTGGTCTCACCTTCCTACACCAGTCTCTGGCGCTTAAACGTAGCTGGCTTGATAATAGACCAACGATCCCTCCGGTCCTTTGGGGAGGTGTGCCACTGTGTTTCGGTGCAATTTTGCTGGGAGACTGCATCCATAGGGGCAGAGATGCCCAACGTTGAGCAGAAAGAAGGGAGATCCTCTACAGTCCTCAGCTATGCGGTCACACCTTGATGGGTAGCAATGAGCGCAAAGGGGAATCCCCATTTGTAGCGCACTTGTAAGGAGCGGAGATGATCCGTTAGTGGCTTTAGCACCCTCCTTTGCTGCAACGTACGTGGAGCGAGATCCTGGTACAACTGAAGTGTAACCCCAGCATAGCGTATTTCTCTATTATACTTTCTTTATCCCTATAGCGAGACAAATAGCATACCACATCTCGGGGAGGATCCTTAGGCCCTCCTCTCGGCCAAAGCGCCCAATGAGCGCGATCAATCTGAACCGGGCCATCCACCTGAATCCCCAAGACTTCTCAGAAAATAGTATCCAGTGTAACAGGGAGATCCTTTGCTGGCACAGAATCAGGTAAACCTCGCAGCCGTACATTGCAGCGACGACTGAGATTTTCTAAGTCATCTTCTCTATTCAGTAGTAATTCAATTGCGTTGTCCTGCTGCGCCATTACAGACTCCAAGGTATTCTGCTGTCGATGTAGTTCCTCGGTGCCATGCTCCAATGTGGAAATCCTTTGACCCAGTAAGCTAAGGTCTTTTTTAAGATCTGCCAGCTCATCACGGACCGCTCCCTTGACTTTGTCCACGAGGGCTCTGATGTCTAGCTTAGTGGACAGATGAGCAATATCAGATTTAGTTAGATAATGCGAAGATATATCTTGGTCCGCGGCTCTTACCACCGTATCGTCCAGGGTGGGAGGAGAGATGGGGCACGAATCCTGGCTCAGATCCGAGTCGCTCGGAGGAGATGAAGGCCCAGGGGTGTCACATGGTCGCGGTGGCAAAAACTCAGTAATTTTCCCAGATTTACCACTCCGATTAGCTTTCTTTTCCTTGGAAGACATCTCCAGGTCAAAATCTGCCATCAAGGAACAATAATTAACAAAAGTTTGCCCTCTAGCACATCTAATAGCTTAAATTAAGGGATCTTGGTGGCAGAGCGAGCAACTACGCGTCCATTCCGCTCGGCGGTTGCTCCGCCCCCCCCCCCCCCCCGATTGATTGTCTCTTTTCATTCCGATTGGAATCAGAGCTGCAAGATTAAATTATGTAAAGATGCTTTCACTGTGTACAGTTCCTTTGTCGTATGTTTATCCTTTATTGTGCCCATTTTATTATGTTGCCACCTCATCAGTGCCCCTTTGTAGAGTCTGTGTACACTACATTTGTTTCATTATTTTGAGTTTATGTATAAAATGTCCCCTGACCCCTGAATTAAGCTGAGTTTGTTCTGGAACTAGATGTGCATCCTGTTGTTTTATTCCTGGATGGTCTAAAGGGTCCCTTTTGACCCTCATTCAGGAGCTCTATTTTCCAATCAACAGTCTGAGATCACAGGCTTGGCTACCCACTTGTAGCTGCCTTCAGGAGGAAAAAACCCAGAACAACGGCAAAGACAACAGCAGCACAGGTTATTAACATCCACAACTTTAGCTATGATGAGTGCCTCTGATGCTGCTGGAAGTGCTGCACCTTTGACACAGTGGAATTGCATCAACATATAACCCCAGTAGTAGTAGCTGCCCTTCAGGAACCTCTCAGTTCCTGAAGTCCACAGTAGGGAGATACTTCACTCAGGATCCAAATGCTATGACAGAGAAAGCAATGCCAAATGTATTAACCATAACACAGATGAGGAGGAGGAGAAGGGATGTGATGAAGGGTAGCTACCATCTACCAGACTTGGGACCACTGCTATAACCAATAATATGTATCAGTAATCTGAGAAAAACGATAGCATACATTTGACACAAACATGATAATGGTAAAAAATATACACTTCAATCACACCACTCCAGTCCCCCTGCCACAATTACCTTACACATCTGCCACATCGTAGGTAGCATTTTTTGTTTTTTCTTTTGACATCATCATGAACGCCAGTGTCACTTAAGCAGGAATACATTTTTCAAGGCATATGTTGCTGTAGTATTCCCAACTTTCACTTTTAGATACCAAATTCTCCACTGCAGCCCTCAGAAGAAGTAATGTTGTGTTGAGAAATGTTGCACCATAGGAAAGATATGTAAAAATTTTGTTGGAATTGACAAAAAGGAGGAAAATTTTGCATAGGAGAAAAGAAGAAAACATTTGCGAAAAAAGCAAAAAAATCATCCTATTTTCTGGAAAACCCATGTGTGAAATTTTTCCCACTTTTCACCCACCCTTAGTGCTGATGGCATAACAAAAGAAGTGTGCTTGGGAGCCATGCTGCCTGCTCCCTGTGCTTCTCCTCATTGCTGTCTGATGTTCACGGTACAGACACGAGCATGGAGCCTATCCTCCTGATTGGTTCCCACCTTGTGTGTACCTATTTGAACGTCTCTAGGCCTTGTACCAGTTGCCCTTACGTGGTGTTCAAGTTAGTCTTGCTTGTCTGCTCCATTTCATTGTGACTCTTGCTTGGAATCCAATCTCGCTCTGTATATGATCCCGGCTTGTCTGACTATCCACATTGGTACTACCTGTGGCTCTGACTGATCTCGCTCTGTGTATGACCCAGGCTTGTCTGACTATCCACATTGGATATTACCCGTGGCTCTGACTGATTCCGCTCCGTGTATGACCCCAGCTTCTCTGACTATCCACATCAGTACTGACCTGTGGCTATGGCTGACTACTCTCTCCATGTATGACCCGGTTTGTCTGACTATGGACCTGTGCTGACCAGTGGCGCTGGCTGACTACTCGCTCCTTGTTGTCCCCGGTTGTCTGACTATCCACTTGGTTCCGGCCTGTGGCTCTAGTCAACTACTCGCTCCTTATTGCCGGTTGTCTGACTATACTCTCGGTACTGGACTGGGTACAGGCTGACTACTCGCTTCTTGTGACCTACTCTGGGCCTGTTATCCATAGTACGGTACTGTGGCTGTGCTGCCCTTTCTCTGACTGCCACTATCTGTACTTAGTGCCGTACAGTACGATACACATATCTCTGAGTGCTCGGTCCTACCTACAGATAGAACCACAGGCTAGGTTCTATACTCTGCTTCTACCTCGAGTAGCGCAGTCGTCTACCTAGTGTCAGTCTGGATAGTAGACTGTGGTCTGTTGTCATACTGTTCGGGGGTGTTACAGGGTTATTGCCTATTATATTTGTATTCGAATAAAGGTGGTTTTATTTCAGATTACTTGTGTCTGACCTTCTGTTTGTACTGGTTACTGTGACAAGAAGGTGTAGTAGTTCAGCCAACTGTTGTGCCTAACAGTGAGAGTAAAAATATAAGTCCTCTACGTAGCGGAGAATGTGATGAAAATCCCTCTAAGAGGAAAGGAAATTGTTTAAGATGTCAAAAAGTCTATAAGAATATAAAAGATGTGGTAAAGAAGTGGCAGGCGATACTGAGGATGACCTAATTAATGGTGATGATGTTGATATGGAATATATCCTTTCAGAATCATGCTCTTCTTCAGGTACAGATGAAGCTGAGAGTAGATGAGGGAGATGATGACATGGCCAGAAAAGTAACTGAAAGACAAAGGCCCAATATTCCACCATTGAAAAGGAGCTCTGTGTTTGTTTATAAACTGAGGAGTCAATTGGAAAGTCTGACTCTGGCCAAGTAAAGATACCTAAATATACATATCCTATCAGTCATCATCAGAATTCCCCACTTCCAAGTCCAACTCCAACCTAGCCACACACATGACATAATCAGCAACACAGGCCGCAACTTCCACAACCCCAGCTACATGACTGCTGCTGGTGGAAATGTAGCACGGTTGACACCAGCTGGTACATCTAGCTCCTGTATCCCCTCAGGAACCCTTCAGTCTATGAAGTCTACACTATGAGACTGGTTATCCTGCTTTTTTATGGCTAACACAGTACCAAACTTTACACGATCTACAGTATGGAGAAAATTCATTCAATATCCAAAAGCTAAACACGTTGCTATCTGTTGAAGCATGTGAGCAGGGGAAAACAGAATCACACCTAGGCATCTTCTCGCCAAGATCCCACTTGAAGCACAAACACAGGTCTGACTGAGACACACCTGCAATATGTCAGAGGTGCCACAACTAGCAGTAGCATAAGCACTCCGGGGCTCTGGGGGTTATGATTGAAATGACATTGATGTGTTAGAGTGTGCCAGGATTTCCTTCCTTTGAAATAACTACTGTGGTTCCTGCTGTAGAGGACTAAGTTGAGTTTGTTGTAGGAGATGATAAGAGTCATAGGCTGTCCACAGATGCTGCTGCCAACCCCAACATTTTCAAGTAATGTTGTAAAAGCAATAAAGCTACACAGTTCTTCTGCCATATAATTCTAACCCACCCTCTCTGAATTCATCGGAAGGAGCTAAACACTTAACAAAAATATTGCCAAATTATGCCTGTGGAATAGCAATGTTTATAAGATGTTGGCAGTTGACTTGCTGCTGAATTCTTTTGTAGAAAACAGAGGTTTTAAAGAACTGATGTCATGTGTTACACCCCTCTGGCATTATCCTAAACCACAGTTTCTTTTCCAGGATGGCTGTGCCAAAATTGTACAAGCATGTGGTTATTATGGTAGGCAAATGGCTGGACACAGCTATTGAGCAGCGGTGTTGGTAAACTTATATTTCTGAAATTCAGGTAGTAGAAGTGGACAAAATCATAACACATAGAAACCCATTGCACATGTACTATTAACAGCATCATCATTGAGGAGGAGGAGGAGAGAAATAGAGAGAGAAATTGATTTGAAGGGTTTCTACCATCTACCCCAGTTGGGACCTCTGCTAAGACCACTAGTGTTTATGAATAATATAGTATAATGGAAGATTAAATTAGATTCAAAGAAGATATTGCAAATATATTATCTAGCATGTATTCATAGGAGGAAATGCATACTCTACATTAATAACACCAGCATTCAAATCTGCCACATTCAGTGTAACCCAATTTATATATATATATATTATATATATATATACATATATAATTTCCTGTTAAAAAATAGCATGGCACCAGATAGCAATAGCAATAGCAATAGCATGGCACCAGATCAACAGAAAGGAAAGCCTGAATAATACATTTTCAGTCTCATTGCAAATTATACTTTCAAAACATTATAGCAGGCTGGGCTTGAAAATAATTGATTGTGGCCTTCAAACAAGGCTAGCCTTGAAAAAAAAAGTGCTTGAGGGCTTCAGGCTTGCAATAAAGAAGTTTAGGATTATTGTTTTATTATTGCATTTTCAGCATTCTCATGTCACTTTAGAAAAATCCATGTTCCATCAATATGGACAACATCATGTATTAAATATATACAACTTTAATTAATGTAACCCTGGTTATTTTGAATAACAGATCACAACAGTCACCCATCCTATTTTTTCCTTTTTTTGTTTTTTGCTGTTATATATGTTTTCTTTATTTTTATGTTATGGTTTATCATACATATTTAAAATTAATTAAGACATTAGCATTTTAGTATTTGTTTCCAGTTGTTATCAAATCAGATGATCCAAGGGAAACATCCAACTGCCATTTAGAGTCATGGAAGACATTGTATGTCTAATATGGGCTTAATTGTGAATGGTTTTAAAAGGTTTTATTTTTCCTTCCTCTGGTTTAATAGGAGTGCTATGGCATGGGATGAAATTGATGGACAAATTTCTTTTTTCAGCCTCATCAACTACAGTATGTTGCTATGATACTATGTTTTATGTTTATTATTATAACCCACTAGTGTTTTTTTCCCTCACTGGAGTTGATATTCACTTTTCTATATATTCTACATACGTATTGTTTGCGGATTAGGGATACATGTGACATGTAAACAATGTCTCTTCATATATATTTTTATTTTCATTAATACTGTTTTATTTAAAATTTGGTAAATTAATTGCTTATATCAGGGCTTAAAAGTTGAAGTCCTTTGCAACTAGCCAGACATGAAAAGTTACTCACCACTGCAAGCCATAACATACCAACCAGGGTTACATTTCTACTCGCCAGGAAATTTTGAGCCCTGGCTTATATTATGTCCTAATACACACACACACACACACTTTTTGTTTATTTTTCAGTTTGTGCAAATATGACAGAAGTGGCTGACATGCCTGGCAGATCATAACATTCCACAATGCTACCCATGCCAACTACAACTTTCTGCCAGCCAATACTAGCTCATCTACAAAATGTGACAAATATATAATGCGAAAAATCTCATGAATTATTTGAAATAAAAAATGGCTACCATAAATATAGATGATTTTGAAAGCTCTTTCAAGTCTCCTAATTGTTACAAAGTGGAACCAGCATTCTTTTCCATGAAATATGTCAATCAATATTTTGTATTATGATATTATTAAAATGCTTTTTCATTTATGGCTTCTTCCATGTTTGTCTTGAATAGATGTCCCCCAGGAGATCATTACATATAGAACAAGAGAAAGGTCATAAAAAAATTGACATGAGTGTAAAATCAGGCAATTAAATGTGAGCGGGTACTAGGACTACCAGAAATCCCTTTTAAATGAGGATATTAATGGAAAATTCACATATCAGCACAGTAGTAGAACTATTGTTGTGTCCTCTTTTAACCTTTTTGGTTCAAAATGTGTTGGAGAACTCTCTGGCAACTAAGGGGTTATAAAAACAGTCTGTACCCTGCACCAAACTATGGGCTTTATGAAGAATGAAAATAAGTAATTCTGAATCATGCCATCTACACCATTCTCCATTAATTTAAGTGATTGATTTACCCCCTTGAATACTAGAGAGGTCTAGACATCTCTAACATTCAAGTGGTTTACAGCTCAATTTTACTCAATAGGAAACTGGGGGATTTGTACCCACTTCCCATGATGCAGTTGGTATACTCTGCAACTGGTTATCATTTACATCTGTATAAGGCCTAATTTACCATTTAACCTGAAAGTGTTCACAACAAATACTACAGGTTAAAGAACTACCTTACTAAAGTACATTAATTCAAAAGAGAGAAGTGAAACAGAGGTTGAAGAGGTGAAGAAAGTGGTAAAAGTTCAGATGTAATAACTTGATAAAAGAAAGGGAATGCTAGAAAGATGTAAAGCAAATAGATACGTATTGGCAGCTGAGAAAACAACAAAAATAGGCAGAGGATAAAGTGAATCAAATATAACATAAGGAGACGTAAGCAAAATCATCTTATGTATTTGTCAAATGCAAACACTTAAATTTGACAAAAGACAATGTAGAAATATGTATACATTTTGAGACTTAACCCTTTGAATACTAGAAGGGGCAACAAATCTATGTGAAAAAACAGTGGAGTAATTTATGGACAGAGAAAAAACAACAACAAGCAGGAGCACAATCCACAGTGTTATAAAATAGAAGTATCAAAATAATACTTACAAGATGAACTCCACCGGCCCATCTTTATAGAACCGATAGTGATAGCATGCAGGGATATAAATTTCCACCCTGCTTGGAGTTCCACCTGCAGTATTTAAAATTGTCCGCTTGTATAAAAATGCTAAATTTACTGCAAAAATACAATACAATGTAGTGATGAACAACAACCAAAAAAAAAACTCAACAAGTTTCTTTTATATGAATTGTTCTTACATATGTAGCCAGAAAGCTCTTGAGAAAGAAGCAGATTGCTTTAAAATGCATTGAGTATATTTTTGGCTGTTGTTCATCACTGTATTGTTTTAAAAACATTTTTGCAATAAATTTTGCAGTTTTATACAAGCGGACTAATTTTAATTTAACTGGAGGTTGAACTTCAAGCAGGGTAGACAGTTATATCCCTGCATGCTATTACTACTGGTTCTATTAAGATAGGCCAGTGGGGTTCATCCTGTGAGTATTATTTTGATACTTCTATTTTATAACACAGCGGATTGCGCTCCTTGTTGTAGTTTTTTGTTGTATTCAAGGATTTTGGAAGAGGTCTTTCTATTACCGTTGGAGAGTGGCATCCTAGCCCAATATCACGGTGCCCGTGATCTGAGCGACATTCTGTCCATCTCTATGTTGCTGCTCTCCTATTGGCTGCTCTGTATTGCTCCTCCTAGTGACAGCCTTTTTATACCCTGGGCTGTCACTTGGCTAATGTCCTTTCGTGGTGTACCTGATGCCTAGCGATAGTTCTGTGATTCTGATCCAGTGCTTGACCATGCCATTAGTCATTGCTCCTGATTCTGTGTACTGACTCGGATTGGCTGACGTTCCTGCTTCCTGTTCTGACCTGGCCTGGCTGACGTTCCTGCTCCGTGTACCGACCCAGCAAGATCGACGTTCCTGCTCCGTGTACCGACCCGGCGAGATTGACGTTCCTGCTTCCTGCTCCCACTCAGCTTGGCTTCATTCCTGTGCTGGTTACTACACCGGCTGGCGTTGGTTCCTGCTCTCAGCTTGTTCATTGGACTTTACCAGGCAGTTCCATCTGCTTACAGTGCACGGTTCCCTTTAAGGGTGTCTCACGTCTCCGGTACGCCGGCACCCTGTCCGTATTACCAGTTGGCTCAGAGTCTCAGTGTGCCTGTATCCTATTACACTGTGCTTCATCGCTAGGTTCAGTTGGGCGCATTCCGTGGTTGCCTTTATCCAGACCACAGCGATTATTAACCCCTTCGGGGGTGCTGCCTCGAATCCACTTGCTATAGTAGTGTGCTGGCTACCTATACCCAGGGCGTACTGTTTAGTAGGTCAGTTGGCCGCTTCCGGTTGTCTGCCATTATGTGAGCACATTAACCCTTTGGGTCATAGCAAGAGCACTGTTGTCGATATCTCAGTTGGACCTCCGTTTGGCATGAGCTCTGATTTGCCTTGTAGTCCACGGTGGGCGTCCACCGTAGTGGAACAGTGCTAGTAAGCTTTGCCTCCGTTACTGAGGTCATTGTCACCGCCTGTGGCGCTAGTGACATTGTACCACAGTCATTGCTAGCCACTCTGCCAGTGGCTTCACTGTATATCATACTCATACACTGTAAACACTGATTTACCTGACCTGTGTCAGTATTGTGTTGTGCACTTTACTGGACCTATGTGGGTAACCACTTGTAACCTATCTTGTGTCAGTTGATGCTACTTACTGGACCCGTGAGGGTTACATTATTCCTTGTGTGCTTCAATAAAGCTGTGTTTTTACCTAAACCTAACGTGTCTGAGTGTACTGAACCGTAACACCCAATTGTGGAGTGACTGGGTGGGGGCAGTCGAGAATCCCTCATCTGTCCAAATGACCACTTGTAGTGGTTGCAGTTATTGAAAGTACAGTGGTAATTTGGTGAAGGTGATCTACATCAGACCATATTACACTAGGAGCGCCCCTCCTGTTTTTTCTTAATTTTTGGACAAGCTAACTTAACCACACAGGAGAAAGCAATGTGTTGGAGAGCTGTCTTGCATTCAAGGAGGTAAAAGCCCCATTTAAATCAACTGAAGTTTTAGGCAGTTTTATTTCTCCCATTTGGTGTGGTTGGTTTGTTCTAAAAGGCTCACTGCTGTTAAAAAGCATGTTTTAACAGTCACAGTTATTTAGTACCTTTATAGATCAGTAAAGTTTTAAAGGAATAGTAATACTTAAAATGTAAAAAAAATATATTGTAGGGTTTATCCCCCTGAGTAAAACAAGAGTACTCCCACTTCTGAAAGGTGTGTAATTCAAAAGTAATTAATTTTCAAAGTTGAATTTTTTAGGTGCTATAATATCACAGTGGCCTGAAATTGTACAGTGGCGCTATTGCTACACGATCCTATGGACAGCTCTGGTCCCGGGACCATAAATCTCCATAGGATGGTGTAGCAACAGACCCATTGTACAATTTCAGGCCACTGTGTTATTGCACCTAAAAAAATTCAACTTTGAAAATAACTTTTGAATTAAACACCTTTCAGCAGTGGGAGTACTCTTGTTTTACTCAGGAGGATAAACCCTACAACATATTTTTTTTTACATTTTAAGTATTACTATCCCTTTAACATGAAAATGTCTAGTCAGTAACAGGGATGGGCAAAGTTTTCCATAAAACAGTAAACATGAGAAAAACAGCATTCCCTGCCTTCAGTGGGAATTCATGAGAAAAGTGACCTTTTCCATTCTTTTCACTGCATTGTAATTACTGATAATATTAATGTAACCTCTACATGTATTCCTGTTATACTAAGGTATAAAAGAGGGGGTCTGTCAATTTACTACATGTTATCAGTCTGTGCTTGGGAGAGAGAGAAGGAGAATGCAGCTGTAGTTTTGTTGTTCGATACTGTAGGCAGACAGGCAAAAAGAGAGAGCTGGAGTTGCTGGTGAGGAGTATGGGTGGAAGCAATTACCGGTTATTCTCTGGGTGTGAAAGGAAAGAGTAGTAGCACAAAAACATGCCCAACAGGATACTATGATACAAACCATGCCAACCTATCGCTAAAGTGAGTGGGACGCCAACCAAAACATGCTTGATGTGGACTAGGGCTTCTTCACAATGTGGTGAAAGGTATAAATTCTAAGAATTAGCATAATTCAAGTGAGGGCAACATATAATACAAAACTGTCCTTATTTTGCAAGGTGCCTTGCAAGTCCTGCTGGTTCAGTCGATACAAAAAGGCAAAGAAGCTGATATAAGTTACAGCTTCTCTGCTGGTTCTCTCATTGCATAAACCAATTGTAGCAAAGAGTTTTAATGATGTAACCCATTCAATACCACAGGGGGGGTGCAATGCCCATCCCTATGGCATTGAAAGGACAGGGGAGCGACGTTGTATGTGGTGCTGAAGACAGCACTTCTTCTCCACTCCCCCATGGGTAAGTGAGGGAGCAGAGCAGATGCATTCAGACTTCAGGGTTGTCATAATGCTTGATAATGTGTAAGGGAGGGCATCTGTTACACGATGTGAGCATTACGAGAACCCTGCATGCTTGGTTCTTAGTGCATAGTGTAATATTGTCCTTACTGAAATGACTGATACACATCACCACAGCATCACATCTTAGTGCATCTACCCATAGGTGTCAACTTTTCCTGCAGTCCTCTTGGGTGAAACAATTTATGTAACACCCATTTCATGAACCTTTATAATTCAGAAGCATTAACATTTGGATGACTACTGAATGTTTACGGTCTACAGCAATAATAGGCATGGTGAGTATGGATGGGCGAAACTTTCCGCCTCAAACTGAAATCGGCGAAAAAGGGCACTTTCCACTTGGTGAAAAATTTCCCGCAAAAAGTGGAGATTTTCCACTTTTTTCCACGTTTTTCGCCCATTGAAATCAATGGGAACATAGAACTTACACACAACACATTACAAATAATATTTTATTTTCCAAAGACATTGTATAAAAGGGCATGAGGGTGCCTATGTTAGTGGGGTGTGGGGAAAGAATCAGTTGAACAGGGAATGTTTTTGGGGGGTTGTTTAGTGGTATTGGGGGGCACTTAATAAAAAAGAAATCCTATATAAAATAAAAGAAAAGAAAAACAGTAAGACATGGTATAAAGGGGTCTGAAGAGGGTGCCTGTGTTGGTGAATGAATGAATCAATCATTTGTACAAGGAATTTATTGGGGGGACAGTTAATAAAAAAATAAATCAATAAAATAAAACATTTGTATTTAAAGGGATAGTAATACTTCGTTTTAACTTTATTTTATTTTGTAGGCATTAAAAAAACATGAAGAATGATATAAGTCTTATCTCTCAAACCTTTATGGTTTATGAGATATTCACAAGCAAAGTTCCCCTCCCCGCCCCTTTTTCCTAGTGTAAGCCATCTCTTCTCAAATGTGAGTCTGGTTGTATGACAGGACAGATAACAGAAGGGGACAATTTTCTTTGTATGAAAACAATGAAAGCCCTTCCCCCCTTGACAAGTTTTTCAGCTTTTTCCATTATCTTAATTGAAGATTGTCCCTCTCTGCAGTCTACCTGGGCATCTCCCTTCTGATCTGGTTGAACAGGGAAGGGAAACTTTGTTTGTGAATATCTCTTAAACCATAAAGGTTTCAGAGATAAGACTTATATCATTCTTCATGTTTTTTTTAATGCCTACAAAATAAAATAAAGTTAAAACGAAGTATTACTATCCCTTTAAAGTGACAGAGACAGGAACCCCCTGACATAAGCTGCCACTGGGGTGAACTGATACTTGACTTGATAAAGTATTTTGTAGAGAATGATTTGTTTGATTTGTTGTTAGAGGCCTTTGTAGGACTTAGATTTATTAGAGGCCCAAGTCCTGAAGAAACATTGATTTGTAGGACTTAAGCTTGTTTGGCACTAGCCCTAAAGAAACATTGATTTGTAGGACTTAGGCTTGTTAGAAACAAACCCCCCAAAAATTGATTATTTTTTGTAGGACTAGTTTGTATTTATTTATTTTAAACACAATCCCTGAGAATAAAATAAAAATGCCCTACTGGCCTAATGCCAACAGGTCATGTTGGCCAATGGCCACTGTCAAATGTCCTCCTGAGTCCTGAGTTGCAACTGCTGTTCGCACTGCTGCTGCTGAGTTGTTTAAGCAGCAGGATGATTAGGCAGCTGAAAGGGAATGGGATCAACAATAGCAGTAACATGGAAGATGAATGATGAAGGTTCCATTTGCAACTACTGGCTCCAGTGATGTGCCTGAGGCAGTAGCAGCAGAATAAGTAGCCCCAGTATTTGTGGAGAAAAGAACAAGTTGGACAGTAAATATTCTCCACCTGCCCCTCCTTCAAAATCATCATGGGTGTGTTGTTATTAGAATATAATTTTTCCCTTGAGAGCAGGATCAGTGGATCTCCTCAACAACTGCAATGTGCACAGTATGTGTGTGGTAAATAATATCTGGGGGCACAACTGTATCCAAACACCATGACACCCAAAAAAAGTACTGCCACTGTCACTGTACCCCTTGTCCAGACCCCGCTTAGGACACATGACAACTTGCTGACAGCTTAATAGTAATGATGAACCCTCCCTGCCTCCATCTTAGCATATTCTGCGGGATGGAATCTCCTCAGATGCCGCTTGATGGCCTGATATCGATTCTCCTCCACCACACTGGCATGTGTGGTCAGTGCACCACACAGTATGCAATGGGTAGAGACGAACTGCCATATCCTAACATCAAAAGAGTGGTGGGGGAGGTAACGATGAAAGAGGTGGATTGGCAGGAGATGTACTTGTTACCCTAGAGGAAGAAGATGATATTGATGGCGAGCTAGTTGTTTCGCTCATCATGGAACTTCCAGTGTCTTTCTGGGTTTCTTTATTCTTCCTCCTCTTTGATCTCCACCTTTCTGGAGAGTCAGGGGTAGAGTAACAGCAGTGCTAGATTTCTGTAATGGGTGTTTGGCTTTAACATGTTTGACATAAATGTCATGGTGTCTGCATTTCATCTGTGTTATCAGGGAGGTTGTGCCAAGATGTGTTCCCTCCTTTCCCCTTCTCACTAACTTGTCACAAGTTTTGCACTGTACCGTTGTTGATGATGACTGCACTGTGCCTGCCGAAAGAGAATAACAGTCCCACACCCATGACTTCTGGGGGAAGCGATAGGGAACAGGTGTAGAAGAATGGCCTCTTTCTTCCTGTCCTCCACATTCCCCTTCACTTTCTGTGGCAGCGGATAATGTTGCTGCTGTTGCTGCTACTGCCTCAGATTTAACACTGCAACCAGGATCAGGAGGAGTATTGCTACTGCTGGCAAGTGGAACCTGTCTTAGTCCCTCAATACTTATTGACCCCATTCCCACTGTGTCCATGGTGGTCTGTGGCACACTAGCCTTATCCTCAGCACCCTGCTACCCTTTCATCTCAGAAATTAGAGCACTTGCAATTTCGGCTAATTCCAAAAGCTGATTGCTAGTGGTGGTGGTGATGCCCATCCTCATCCCTGTCTCCCATTCCTTCTCAGTTTCTCATAAAAAGGCCATCAATGTCTCTTCCACCCCAGCTTCTCCAACACCACCACTAGTCCCTATATGATGCTGCTCTATTCCAGACATCTCACTGCTGATTAGAGGAAGTGACGAGCAATGTGACAGAGGGTCCGCTGCTGTCACACATGGCATAATTTTCTCCTTCCACCCCTGAGTACTACAAGAAACACTAGCAGCAGGCAAAGTATTGGTGACAGCAAGTTCAGCACTGGCAGTAGGTTCAGCACTGTCAGCAGGTCTAGCACTGTCAGCAGGTTCAACACTAGTGGCAGCACATCTGACAGCAGGTACAACACTAGTAGCTGCAGATACAGCAATGGTGGCACTTGCAGCAGGGACAGGCAGCTGACCTGTCCTGGTCTCTCTAGTACTACTCTTTTCTCCCTCCCTTTCCATTCCCTTTTCTCCCTTCCTTCCCATTAAATTCCCCAAGATCCCTTGGGATGACTTAGGGGGACTGGACAGCATTGGTACAGTAGTGGTCCCTTCCTCCTCAGACTCAGTGGACACATAATGGTCCTTCCAGCTCCTCCATTGATTACTTTTTACCCTGCTCATAGTTTTTGCAAAATATCACAAGAGAACAGCACAGAATGTCTATCTTGCTCTGTAGCTGCTTCTATTGTGTCTGCCTTCAGTGAAAACATCATGTTTTTATAGCAGAAGTGTGAAAATAAGGTAAATCAATGGGTGGAAACTTTCTAGCCATTGAAAAAATGGTGAAAAATTTTGGCCAATGGGCGAAAAATGCAAAAATTTTAACTGCTAGTTTTAAAGCTGATTTTTCCGTGAAAAGTGGATAACAATGTGATTTTCGTGAAATTTCCTGTGGGAACACGGCGATAACGTTCGCTCACCACTAATTGTGAGTCCCTCCAGCTGCTGGAAGACTATCATTCCCCAACAGGCTTTGTCTGGCAGAGAATGATGGGAATTGTTGTCTGACAGAAGCTGTAGGGTTTCAAAATGCCCATGTCTGGGGAAGAGGAGATGCAGTTGTGAGACACAAGGGAAATCATGCGTTAAGGTGTGATAAAGAGGAGATAACTTCTCCAGTGAGATCAGTTCTCTGATTCCTATGGAGCCAATGCACTAGGATTTCTGAAATTGGAGAGATATATACAGTGAGGGAAAAAATTATTTGATCCCCTGACGATTTTGTACATTTGTACACTGACAAAGAAATGATTAGTCTATAATTTTAATGGTAGGTTTCTTTGAACAGTGAGACAGAATAACAACAAAAAAATCCTGAAAAACGCATTTCAAAAAAGTTATAAATTGATTTGCATTTTACTGAGTGAAATCAATATTTGATCCCTATCAATCAGCAATATTTCTGGCTCCCAGGTGTCTTTTATACAGGTAACAAGCTGAGATTATGAGCAGTCTCTTAAAGGGAGTGCTTCTAATCTCAGCTTGTCACCTGTATAAAAGACACCTGTCCACAGAAGCAATCAATCAATCAGATTCCAAACTCTCCACCATGGCCAAGACCAAAGAGCTGTCCCAGGATGTCAGGGACAAGATTGTAGACCTACACAATGCTGGAATGGGCTACAAGACCATCATCAAGCAGCTTGGTAAGAAGGAGACAAGAGTTGTTGCAATTATTCGCAAATGGAAGAAACACAAAATAACTGTCAATCTCTCTCAGGCTGGGGCTCCATTCAAGGTCTCACCTCGTGGAGTTTCAATGATCACGAGAATGGTGAGGAATCAGCCCAGAACTACACAGGAGATTCTTGTCAATGATCTCAAGGCAGCTGGGACCATAGTCCCCAAGAAAACAATTGGTAACGCACTACGCCGTGAAGGACTGAAATCCTGCAGCACCCGCAAGGTCCCCCTGCTCAAGAAAGCACATGTACAGGCCCGTCTGAAGTTTGCCAATGAACATCTGAATGATTCAGAGGAGGACTGGGTGAAAGTGTTGTGGTGATATGAGACCAAAATTGAGCTCTTTGGCATCAACTCAACTCGCATCAACTCAACTCGCCATGTTTGGAGGAGGAGGAATGCTGCCTATGACCCCAAGAACACCATCCCCACCATCAAACACTGAGGTGGAAACATTATGCTTTGGGGGTGTTTTTTTGCTGAGGGGACAGGACAACTTCACAGCATCAAAGGGACGATGGACGGGGCCATGTACTTTCAAATCTTGGGTGAGAACCTCCTACCCTCAGCCAGGGCATTGAAAATGGGTTGTGGATGGGTATTCCAGCATGACTCTGACCCAAGACACATGATCAAGGCAACAAACGAGTAGCTCAAGAAGAAGCACATTAAGGTCTTACAGTGGCCTAGCCAGTCTCCAGACCTTACTCCCATAGAAAATATGTGGAGGGAGCTGAAGGTTTGAGTTGCCAAACGTCAGCCTCAAAACCTTAATGACTTGAAGAGGATCTGCAAAGAAGAGTGAGACAAAATCCCTCCTGAGATGTGTGCAAACCTGGTGGCCAAATACAAGAAATATCTGACCTCTGTGATTGCCCACAAGGGTTTTGCCACCAAGTACTAAGTCATGTTTTGCAAAGGGGTCAAATACTTATTTCACTCAGTAAAATGCAAATCAATTTACAACTGTTTTGAAATACATTTTCCTGGATTTTTGTTGTTATTCTGCCTCTCACTGTTCAAATAAACCTACCATTAAAATTATAGACTGATCATTTCTTTGTCAGTGGACAAACATACAAAATCAGTAGGGGATCAAATCATTTTTTCCCTCACTGTAGGCTGTATGGAATAAAATAGGAATTGGAGAAGTGATGTAATTAGGGAAATTTTCTCCTCTTTATCACATTTTAATACATATAACCACCCCAGTGTAAGTGTCTCTAGACACTGATTGATAATTACAAAGGGTAATAAATGTACCTTAGCATTTAAAATAGTTGGATGCGGGTGAGTTTTGCTAATTTTCTAGATCAGTGGTTCTCAATCGTTTTTGCTCAAGTTACTGCAATATAAAATCTGGAAATTTCAGTGCACTCTTACATATGGACATATGGAATTCTACAAATACATAAGTATATATTTATTCTTAGGTCTCATAATCAAAATGATAAAAACAACCATATTATGCATAACAATTTCTATAAATATAGATTTCAAAATCAAATTAACATTTTTATTGGTCTTTTTAGAAAAAAAGGGGCACCCTAAGTGCAGGTGCATGCTCAGAGTGCCGCAACACCTTGGATGAGAAGCACT
Organism: Rhinophrynus dorsalis; assembly: GCA_037306005.1. Classification (NCBI taxonomy): domain Eukaryota; kingdom Metazoa; phylum Chordata; class Amphibia; order Anura; family Rhinophrynidae; genus Rhinophrynus; species Rhinophrynus dorsalis. The sequence goes on from CM074723.1 coordinate 148,846,855, forward strand.
ATTCTGTGTCATGGTCTTGCAGGTCAGTCATTTCTCATTGGTCCAAAGGGGGTGAAATAAGGGTCCCTTTTCAGACATCCATTGAGCTCCCCAGTTGATCCCGATGATCACAATGCAGTCCAGCTTCATCTGTATTACAGCTCCCAGGAGGAAAGACCTGCTGATTTTACTCAGAGTCATCGTTGAGCCTGAAAGGTAAAGTAGCATGTTAAGAAGTGGAAAAAAACAGATCTGTATGCTTATTCTTGTTCTCATATCTAATACTCAAATAAAAATACTAAAAAATAATTTATCAGGCTTCTTACAAACTAGTCACTATGAATCAGTTGATATGACATGACAGTTGCTAGACTTTTTAACTGAAGCAGACAAAGTGTATGAGCATACTTACCGTAACCCTCTAAGAACCAAAGGGTTGTGCAATACACTAAACAGCAATGAACTATACACACCACTGATTGATAAAGGTTAAAGATTACCATGTGTTTTTGTCAGTTTTGGGCCCTATGGTCCTGCTAGCAACTGTCATGTAAAACTACATGGATATATCATCTTTAAATATTTAACCAAGGAACAAGGGCAAAATTTATAATTGTCATTATGATTTTTTTGGCCACAGTAAGGTAAGTTGTGGTTTATTAAGAGATGACCCTTTCCCTTTAAGTGTCAGTTCCCCTGAGATTACACAGTGTGAACATAATAACATTGAAAATCCACACCACTCACCTGACCATATAAAACAGACACACAAATTAAAAGAATTAATCATCAATAAATCTGAGACATCTTTAATCAAGAAATCTAATGGAGAAAACTGTTTACTATAGTTAAATAAGGGAAGGGAAACCCATGTAATTAAAATAGAGATACAGCTTGCTAATCACTTGTAAATTCCAGTTTTCATGATATTTAATGAATGATTAATTTATAAACTCTACAGTCTGTTTTATTTTGTGGGTCATGCTGGTAAATTGTCAGACTGCAGTATATTGTTTTAAAATGGCAGCATATTAACCAGAGCATATGGGGAAAAGCACATATACAGATCTATATACATACAGATATGTATAAAAGCAACATAGAGCAAGTCTGAAGCAAGCCTACTTATTCAAAGGGGAGAAATAACTGATTGGACCTTGTAATACATTGAGGGTTAAGCACTGAGGTGTGATAAAGTGATGAGACAGTTCTCCAGTTCCTATGTTAGTCTATGGAGCCTATGCACTAAGATTTCCCAAGTTCAAGAAATCTTATCTTAGTGCATTGGCTCCATAGAATAACATAGGAGTTGAAGAAATTATAGATGTTGGATACCTCGCTAGCATTCAAGGGGAGTTATGCACTAAGGCATGATAAAGAGGTGATAATGTGGCGATAACTTCTCCAGTGATATCACTTCTCCAGCAGTTCCTGTGTTAATCTATGGAGCCTATACACTAAGATCTCCAAAGTTGAGAAGTGATATCACTGAAGAACTCCTCTCCACTTTATCAGCTCTTTATCACACCTTAGTGCATAACTCCCAAGAAGTTTAAAGCCCAATATACATCATTTAGAATTAAGAAATGTCTACACGTTCTCTGTGGTGGAGTTGGTCTGTCCCAGAATTGCACCACTTTGCATTTACACACATAGTCTATAAAAATCTTAAAGTAGTTTTAACAAGACTGAAATGAATGTACCGTCCAATGTACTAAGAAACAGTGGGGCAATTTTGGAGCAAACCAACTGTTTCATAATGGACAAACAAACTGTACCATAGGGGACAAGTGGAAGGCTGAGCCTGAATTTGTGGGAGGGGCTGCAGGCCATAAATATGTCTGCAGCCTCTCCCACGGGGCGCATCGTCATTGTGCGTCCCTAAGCTCGTCAGTGCAAACATCGGTCCAGTGCATTCAGGAAGAACATCCGTCATTCGACGTTACGTTATTTTCGGTCCCGCGATATTTGCTCCTGGCCCCATGCACAGTAGCGCTCACTTACAAATACACCCAGCGGCTTTATCAGGTACCAAACCGTCCCTTCCCCCCCGCCTCACACCACAAGCTTCTATAAACCATAGCCACCTTTGTTCTGCCGCTTCACTCCCAAATTAAGTAGTAGCTCACAAGCATCATATTCCTCGGCTTCCCCAAATCAAATCACTTATTCAATTACACGGGAAGTTTCCTTTACTTTAATCAGCTCTTTTAGCGCGAGTTTAGCCACTTCCTCCGATTTCGCTCATTACTTTAGACCTACTTTACCCCAGTACAGCCGTATTAGTTGTGGGCAAGCAAGCGCCTGTCAGAGCATGTTTTTAGGAAAACTGTACTGTCATATAGAATTATGTACAAGTGAGGAAATACAAATGATACAGTTAATGGAAGGACTTTCAAAATGTAACACGCTACATTGAGCTCTAGATGTTCAGTCAAACTTCTTTTATCATTTACAGACAGCCTTAAATGTATTTATAGTAGTTGTTTGAATACCCAGTGCCACTTAACTCTTTCAGGGATTGTAATTACTAAACAACTGAGTGGATCCCACTCATCTGCATTGCAGTACGTCACGGCATGAGTCTTTAATCATACCAGTAACATTACTGTTTGTCTTTTGTGCTGCTGTATGTCTCTAGCTACTCAGACAGTATAAAGATTAATGTCTCTTTCCATGAGAGTTATGTGCTTGTTTTTACCATGTGGATAGCACTCAGAAACATGCAATTATTTCTAAGATAAGGCTACATGTTCATTATGCCAATCTATGCATCCTTAGTTTTGTATTTATCAAACTAGGTATACCGGTTTTGTAAGAGCCAAAAAGTACATACGGTTACCGTTTTATCTTTGCACTCATTCCCTAGCTGTACAGGAGGTCTCCCGATTCATAGGTCCTCACTCTTACGCGGTACTCTGTGGTCTATCATCTACTTAGATTGCTGTCTCTGAGCCACTTCACTTCAGTACTGAAATCCAGAATTGCCATTTTAGCTGTGGGCAACACGCGCCCAGTCAGAAAATGTTTCAATCAGCCCCCCGGTTCACATAATACTGCTCCATTGAACCATTTGACCAACACTGTATCTACATATCTTAGTCTGCCTTTGCTTGGTAAATTTTCATAGCTGTTCCTCCCTCCTGGTGTTACAATCTCAATGTTGAGCAGTGTGACACACGCTCACACACACTCATGAAGAAAAAAAAAACCCTCTTTCTATCATACATTCATTCATGGTAACATTTGTTTCAGTGTCCTGATTCCATTCATTCATACATGGTCACATTGTTAGTGTCCTGATTCCACGTTCTAACATATGTACATAATTCCATTGTTAAGTGTCCCGATTCCATGTTCTGTCATTTGTGCACGGTTACGTTGTTTCAGTGTCCTGATTCCACGTTCTAACATATGTACTTGGTTTCATTGTTTCAGTATCCTGATTCCTCATTCTAACATATGTACATGGTTATGTTGTTTCAGTGTCCTGATTCATGTTCTAATGTGTATACATGGTTACATTAACATATGTACTCGGTTACAAATGTTCAGTATCCTGATTCCTCGTTCTAACATATGTACTTGGTTTCATTGTTTGTGTCCTGATTTCACGTTCTAACTAATGTATATTGTTACATTGTTTCAGTATACTGATTACATGTTCTAACATGTGTACATGGTTTCATGATATCAGTATTCTGATTCCACGTTCTAACATATGTACATGGTTACGTTGTATCAGTATTCTGATTCCACGTTCTAATATATGTACATGGTTAAATTGTTTCAGTGTCCTGATTCCACGTTCTAATATGTACATGGTTACATTGTTTCAGTGTCCCGATGCCACGTTTTAACAAATGTACATGGTTACATTGTTTCAGTGTCCTGACGCAATGTTCTATCTAACTTTCAATCATGGTTGCATTGTTTCAGTATCCTGATTCCATGTTCCATCTACATGCATACATAGTTACATTGTTCCAGGTTAATGATTCCACGTTCTACCTAACATGGTTACATCATTTCAGAGTCCTGATTCCTCATCCTATCTACATGCATACATATTTACATTGTTTCAGTTTCCTGATTCCAAGTTCTATCTAATAAGCAAACATATATAGTTACATTATTTCAGTGTCCTGATTCCACATTCTATCTTACATCATACATTCATAGTTACATCGTTTTCAGGGTCCTGCTTCCACTTCCTATCTTTCATACGTACATAGTTCATTGTGTCAGTGTCCTGATTCCATGTTCTATCTAATATTTATACTTAGTTACATTGTTTCAGTGTCCTGTTTTCCGTTATATCTAGATGCGTACATAGTTATATTGTTCAGTATCCTGTTTCCACGTTCTATTTTACATGTATATTTAGTTGCATTGTTTCAGTGTCACGATTCTATGGTTTATCTAACTTAGTTACAGTGTCTCAGTCCCAATTCCATGTTCTATCTAAAATAGTTGCATCATTCCAGAGTCCTGATTCCACGTGCTATCTACATGTATACTTAGTTACATTATTTTAGTATCCTGATTCTAAGTTCTATCTAACACACATACATTGTTTCAGTGTCCTGCTTCCACTTCTTATCTAATATACGTATATAGTTACATTGTTCAGTGCCCTGATTCCACATTCTACCTAACATTCATACATTGTTACATTGCTTCAGTGTCCTGTTCCCACATTCTGTCTATACGTATACATAGTTACATTGTTCAGTATCTTGATTCCTCGTTCTATCTAGCATTTTTATGTATTCATGTATATGTATATATTATTATATATATGTACATTGCTTCAGTATCCCGTTTCCACATCCTATCTACATGCATACATAATTACATTGTTCCATGTCATGATTCCACGTTCTTTCAAACTTAGTTACTTGGTCTCAGTCCTGATTCCACATTCTAGCTAACTTACATTCATAGTTACATTGTTTTAATATCCTGATCCTTACCTCTTCTCTGAGGCTGAAGGATCATACTTTCAGTCCTTACCTCTTCGCATAGGCCGAAGGATCACACTTTCAGTCCTTACCTCTTCGCAGAGGCTGAAGGATCACACTTTCAGTCCTTACCTCTTCGCAGAGGCTGAAGGATCACACTTTCAGTCCTTACCTCTTCGCAGAGGCCAAAGGATCACACTTTCTGCCCTTACCTCTTCGCAGAGGCCGAAGGATCACACTTTTAGTCTTTACCTCTTCGCAGAGGCCGAAGGTTCCCCCTGGTATCATATACTACCTCTTCGCAGAGGACTAGGTTCCCCCTGGTATCATACCTTACCTCTTCACAGAGGCTGAAGGATCACTGTCTATTACCTTACCTCTTTGCTGAGGCCGAAGGTTTTTAACCATTTCCTTTCAACCTTAAACTATCTTCATCTTGGCCCCGGCAGCCTTGCCTTTTTGGATTTCCCTGCCCAGGCAAGGCTATTGGCATCAGGGACCGTACCCTCGCTAACAGGGGACACACGCATTGGCTCTCCAGCTACTTCACCCTTTCATTTCTGATTTATATGGAACAAGTTCATGTAGGCATTACATTCCTTACTCTGCTCCCTTGGTTCCTGGTTTCCTTTTAAACACCAGTTATCTAACCACCATTCACCTGCATTACTTGGCCGTCAGTCTAGTCTCCCTTTATAATCAGGTCTCCTCTCAACTATTTACTGAATTTATTAAATCCTAACCAGCCTCACATCTAGGTCGGTATCATATCCAATACTCCAGTCATGCATTTACTATAGGAGCGGTATTCCCCTCTTTTAAGTAGATTACCAGTATATCTTATTTAACTTGGCAGGTGGAAACCTTAAGGTTTCTCAAGTTACTTCTTGAAACCTTCAGCTACATTTCAGCAAGCTTTACAAACTTATCTAAGTTATGTCATCTTTTGCGCAAGTAAATTAAAATTTAATTATTTGCTCTTTTTGCCCTTAAATCAGGCCTACCACGTTGACATTCACCCGAGCTTCCTGCAAGTTACACGTATGGCAAACCTCTCAGCATTTCCAGTCGCTGGAAGCCCGACCACAAGTGGAAGGCTGAGCCTGAATTCGTGGGAGGGGCTGCAGGCCATACATACCGTCTGCAGCCTCTCCCACGGGGTGCATCGTCATTGTGCCCCCCTCCATCACTCCAGTACTTCATTGTTTATCACAGGTGGCCCTTAAATCAGGCCTACCACGTTAACATTCACCCGAGCTTACGGCAAGCTCCGCGTATGGCAAACCTCTCAGCATTTCCAGTCGCTGGAAGCCCCGACCACAAATCTAAATTCTCAAGATTTTCATTGATTTAAATGTGGTGTTGAACCCCCTTGAATGTTAGAGAGGTCACTAACTCAATGCAGACCTTTATCATTCAAGGCATTACATTTTGTTTTTAGCTTGGTAAAATTTGTATTTATCTCCAAAGGTGTAGTTCAGGGGGACCCAACCCTGGTTCCCAAGAGCTGTCAACAGTTCATGTTTTCAGGAAACCCCTGAATGTGCACAGGTAGACCAACTAAACTGACTGAGACACTAATCAATCCACCAGTGCTCCAGCTGGGATATCCAGAAAAATGCACTGTTGGTAGCTCTTGACGACTAGGTTTTGTTACTCATGGTCTAGTAGAGTTTCCTCAGAAGTGCTCCAGTATTTCATAGAAAACCATCCTTATTAAGAACTCAGAATCATGTTCACAATATAGACTAAAGAAACACTGAGGTATATGCAATAAGTAAATATTCTGGCAAAACCAACTGTATCATAGGGAATAAATACATTCCTCAAATTCTCATTGGTTTAAATAGGACATTTAAATATATTGTTTTGTAAGCCTGTCTAGCAATCAAGGGGTAACATTTGTGTGTATACCCTATGGTGCACTTGGTGTTCCCAATTTTAGTAAATCAGCCTCACAAATGTTTGTAAACAAGTTGATCTAATGAAAACATTATGCTTGAGCTTTTTGTTTTCTTTCTTAATTTTCCTTCTAAAATTAGGCATAAGTAATGCTGGATTTTTTATTGTTGTTTGGGAGATGGTTAAGTAAGTGGTTCCGAAACCTTTTGATGCCCCACATCTGATTTTTAACACACCCTGATGCCCACCCTTTTTATTGAAATATCCTAGATAACACTAAATTGGATATCACCAAGCAGATACAAAGGCTACAATTCAAACAACACATCTTGGATAAGAAGAATAGTAGAGAATACTAAGGCCTCGATTTACAGGGCCCAGATAAAACAGCCGGTAAGGCAAAACTGCATAAGAGCCTGTTAGCAAAAAGTTCTAGTGGAACTATTCAATTGCCCTACCAGCTGAAAGCACAACAGATGTTGAGCCACAGAAAGTTCCCAAAACACAGCTAAAAAGCGGCAATGATGGGAACATCAAAGGAAAAAGATAATGATTAATGCCTGACAAACTGTCAAGTACCAATCATTAGCTTATCTGTGTTACACTTAACTGTCATCCACTGTCTGTCTTCCTCTATCCTCCTTTTTCCTCTTCTTTCTTCTCTCTTCTTCCTCTCCATCATCTTTCTTCTTCTATTCTATCTTCTTTTCATATACCTGTAAAAGAAAGAGACATATTAATATATATGCCATAAAAAGACTGCATATCTGTGTATAGTTTAACCCCTTGAGTGACAGAGGGTCTGGCACTCACAGAGTTAAACAATGCACAGATGTGCACGTTAAAATTGTCCAAGATGCTTGAAGGGGATTGTACCCACCCCACTCATCAACACATCCTGCAAAGGAAGCATTTTATTGCTTTTAAAATAGTTTAATAAAACAATAAAAATATAAAAATAAAGCCATCTAATCATAATGGACTGCCTTTTATGCTGATTACTTATGATTATTCCTTAACCCTTGTCTACCTTCCACCTGTTCTCTGTTTATTTATATTTTTGCTAACTGATTATCTTCATCAGCTTTCCTTTCAGTATGAGTTAAAACTGTCCAAGATACCAAGAGTTTAAAACAAATGACCCCAATGTTACACTTCTTTAATATGTACATGAAAAGTTTTCTGTGGACAAAAATGTATGATTAAAAGTCTGTCCCCTTTTATTCTTTTCTGCCACTGTTTGCTGTGGCGGCATCGAACGTATGATTGAGCAGAGCTCCTCCTTTGTACCTGACGGCCCGATTCCCGTTCCACTGTGAGGGAATTTTGAACAGAGACTGCCTTTATATATGAGCATGTTCCTCCAGTCACCAGCTCAAAGCTGACTGGCTGGGATGTGTGTAAGAACACATCCCAAACAATAGCTGTGAATCATTTTTACCAGAGACTGCCCATATACAAAAGGCAGTCTCAGTTCAAAATTCCCTCACAGTGGAATGGGCATCTACCCATCAAGTACAAAGGGGGGGGGGCTCTGCTGAATCTTAGGGGTGGTCAAAAAATGTGAAAAATTTCCTGCATGACTTTTCGCAAAAAGGGGCCAATTTTACATTTTTACCGCAAAAAATTTTGCCTTTCCGCCTATGCAAAAATTTCCACTTTTTCACCTGTTTTAACAAATTTCCGCCTATGTTAACACATTTTTCGCCTATTTTAACACATCTTTCGCCTATATTTCCTATAGGTACTACATTTCCCTCTGTAATATTACTTCTTCTGAGGGCTGAAGTTTAGAAATAAGTGACTGAAAGTCAAAGTTGTAAGTCCTACAGCAACATATGGCTTGAAAAATGTGTTAGCATGCAGAATGCATTTGTCCTTTGTCCTCAACACTAACTTCCTGCATAAGTGACACTGGCACATATTCATGATGATATCAAGTAATGAAAAAATAAAGTACAACCTACAATGTGGCAGATGTGTATTTTAGTGGTAGTGGTGGTGGAGGATTGGCATGGTTTGATTTGTATATGTATTTTTACCATTGTCATACTCTATCCTCCTCATATTATTGACACACACATTATTTATTGGTCATAGCAGTGGTCCCAAGTGGGGTAGATGGTGGCAAACCTTCTTCACATCCATCCTCCACCTCCTCATCTGTGCTGCTTTTAATATATTTGTCCTGGCTTTGTCTGTCATGTGTGGTTTCTGCTACTACTACAACTACTGGAGCTAGATGTTGACGTAATTCTACTGTCAATACTACTAGGTGTCAAAGGTGCATCACTTACAGCAGCAGCACCAGAGGTACTCATCATATCTAACACTGTGGATGTTAACCTGGGTTGCTGTTGCTGGGTACTCAAAACAGGTGTGTGTGGCTGAGTGGGACTTGGACATTGAAGAGGCGTTGATGCTGACGATGACTGAGAGGGTGACTGTGTGCTTTTTGACATCTGTACTTTCCAATGGCTCTCTCAAATACTTTATAGACAGGCACAGTGCTCCTTAAAAGTGGTGGAAGATACAGCCTTTGACTTTCTGGTAACATTATAGCCCTGTCATCATCCTCACTCTCAACTTCATCTGTATCTGAACAAGAGAAGGATGCTTGAGGGATATATTCTAGATCTGCATCATCATCAGTCATCAGTAGGTCATCCTCCACAGCATCAACATCACCTGACAATTCTTGTCCACTACTACCCTTATATACCTCTAAGCTTTTAGAGGTCTCAAACAATTTCTTTTTACTTTTACTGTAACAAAATTCACTACTACTTTTAGGACAGGTGTTTTGGTTCTTGGTTGTCTCACTGTCTGATGCAGCAGGCGGTTCAGCTGCTACACCTTCCTTTATTATGCTATTGCCACTATCTATGTTTCTACTGGCACTGGTGGTGCTGGAACTAGTTTTGCTGGGACCAAGCTGCATCCTCCCTTGGAGTAGAGGGATCATCACCATTGATTGCACACACTGCAGCAAACCATTGCTGCAGTCAGTTTTTGAACTACTACTTTACTCCTTCATCCCCACACTGCTCCACCCCTCCCCCTTCCTCTTGTGCGTTTGCTGGACATTACACAACTACACTGTGTTTTTTAACTGTACAGTACACAACACAGTTGATGGAGCTGCATGATGCCTTGCTTAAGCCCAGTCAGCTGTCTGTTACTGTCACCTAAGATATTTTGTTTTTTATTCTTTTTTATTTTTTTTTAAGTTGTCCACCCTGTTGTCTTATCACAGTCTGTCCAAAACTGAAAAATTAAATCAACAACGTTTCCCCAGACTTCCCCACCCAGCACAGGGACAGTAACAGCAAGATCAGCAAGCAAATAGGTTGCCTGTGTCTTGACTGTCAGTCACATGGAATTTTGGAGTATTTGGTGGACAACCTCCTTCCTCCCTTCTTATCCCCTAGAGTGCCCCCAGACTCCCCTAATACAGAGAACAAATGTCCTACCTAAATGACTTCCTAAACTAAGCATCAATTCCCCTTTATTTGCCTATCTCCTCTAGCTAAAAACATGCTGCTCTCTCCTCACACAAACATAGAATGGCTGCTGTGAGAACCTGACAGCCTTTTATATGGCTGTAGAAAACTTTCCTGTGGTGTAGAAATATTTTTCTTCCCATTGATTTCAATGGGCGTAAAAGGCGGGGAAAAGTGGAAAAACAGCACTTTTCGCAGGAAATTATTCGCCAAGCTGAAAGTGCCATTATTCGCTGATTTCAGTTTGAGGCGAAAATTTTCACCCATCCCTACTCAATCTTACTTTATCCTCTGCTCCCGCAAATATTGGGGGATTAGAATAAAAGGGGACATACTTTTAATTACGCAAACTTTTCGTATAGATATTAAAGAAGCGGAACTTTGGGGACATCTGTTTTAAACTCTTGGCATCTTGGACAATTTTAACTCGTACTGAATGGATAGCTAAAACTGATGAAGATAATCAGTTAGCAAAAAAAAAATAAACAGAGAAGGGGGGAAGGTGGGTGGGGTAAGGAATAGTCATAAGTAATCAGCATAAAAGGCAGTTCATTATGATCAGATGGCTTTATTTTTATATTTTTATCATTATATTAAACTATTTTGAAAGTAATAGAGATTCATAAAAGGACTCCTTTGCGTGATGTGTTGATGATTGGGGTGGGTACAATCCCCTTCAAGTCTCAAAGCCGGATCTGTTTTATGCAGACACCGTCATACACTAATCTGTGGGTGAGTATCTTTCCTGCAGATAGGAACTGTATATTTGTTTAACCCCTTGAAGTCTATAGGGGTGCCCAGTGCATTGCTTGAAGAGGTTAAAATATTTTACAGTGCTCCCTTGCAAAGGACTTACAACCAACCCTCCATAAGGATAGCAGGTTAAAGGATTTTTTTCTGAACCTACATTTTCTCTCATATAGAAAGTCCCCAAATTTAAAGAAAATTGTTAAAATCTCCCAGTCACAGCACACAAAAATAAAGATATGAGACATGTTTACACATTTTGTACACAGAAATATGCTAGTAGCACAAAAAACAAAATGTATATCATCAGAAGTGATATACTGTACCTCATAAAGTATACTCAATGTCCCACAGGAGAATATCACATTAGGGAAAAGGAACAGGCATTGATAAAGAGCATGAATCTCATTACTGCACAGTACACAGAATAATAGTTAACATTCAGTGGGCCGGCACTTTTGCTGTTCAAATTACAATCTATCTATATATATAAAAGAAGACTTTGTGCCTGCCAAAACACACCCAGGGGAGGCATAAAGCAGGAGTTACTACTCCTATTGGGTGATTCAGTCATGCAGGGAGTTGGCCCGCCCCCACTATGCAGCCCGCCCACCACTATCAAAGTCAGAAAAAAACAATATGGCCGCCACTTGCTCCTACACCACAGACAAACACACATGCCCCACTCACACATGCCCCACTCACACACACAGACCACCACACACACATGCCCCACTCACACAGCACCACACAAACACACACACATGCCCCACTTACACAGCACCAAACAGACATGCCCCCACTCACACACACAGCACCACATACACACACAAAGCCAGAAATACATATGGCTGACACACACACACAGTCACTCACCCTGACTCCCAGAGGCCTCAGCAGGACCTGTACTGCAGCACCAGAGGAACAAAATTGCACTCAAAGGGTTAAGGTAGGTCCTCATTGCTCAATTATTTCTTCACTGTCATCATTTGCCATGCAAGACACAGGACAGACAGCCATCAGATTCACACTTAACCCACTGACTGCCACAGGGTTGTGTATCAAGTTTTACCCCTCAGGGAGTGTGTTCAAACCCCTCACACTGTAAACTTGCATTTCCCTCCCACTTCTCCTCCTTCCCCAGCCTATTACTAACACTTTTCCACATTTATGTTAAGCCCCGCCCCCTACTCGCGATTAAGCCCCGCCCCCTTTTAACCCAGATTGCCCCATTGCTCTCTCCACATCAGCACCACATGAGGGACTCCACAAGTAAAAGTTCACAGGTATTACACACTCATGCCCCACTCACACAGCACCAAACACCCATACACACACACAAAGCCAGAAAGAAAGATGGCTGACACACAGTCACTCACCTTGACTCCCAGTGGCCTCAGCAGGACCTGTAGTAAAGCCACTGAATGGTGCTGCATCACCAGGGGAACAAAATGGCACTCAAAGGGTTAAGGTAGGCCCTCATTGCTGAATTACTTCTTCACTGTCACCATTTGCCATGCAAGACACAGGACAGACAGCCATCAGATTCACACTTAACCCACTGACTGCCACAGGGTTCTGTATCAAGTTTTACCCCTCATGGAGTGTGTTCAAACCCCTCACACTGTAAACTTGCATTTCCCTCCCACTTTTTCCTCCTTCCCCAGCCTATTACTAACACTTTTTCCACATTTATGTTAAGCCCCGCCCCCTACTCGCGATTAAGCCCCACCCACTTTTAACCCAGATTGCCCCATTTGTCTCTCCACATCAGCACCACATCAGTCCCCTCTAGGGACTTCACAAGTCAGTGTTCCCAGGTATGAACACACTTCCCACTGCTATTTAACTCTGACATGCCTCTCTATACCTTAACCCTTTGAGTGCCAGAGGGGTACACAACTCATGAGCACATGTGTTTCTGCTCATATATGTTGCGTGTCTGTGTGTGTACATCTCTGTTACATATGTGTGTCCATGTGTGCATCTCCAGTGTGTCTGTGTGTACATGTGTTTTGCATGTCTCTGCCGCTCACTGTGTGTATGTGCATACCTCCCAACATTTCACAGGGCCAAAGAGGGACACGTTAGTTTTAGGTGATATTATTGGGGGTGTGGCTGGTGGGCGGGGCATTAGTAAGAATTTTTAGGTTATTTCATGACCTATTACTGGCTATTTATGTAACTGAATAAATGATTTAGTTCAAGACCAAAGTATTTAATTTGCACAGACTAATGTATAAACACATATACTGAAGTTTATTGCTTTATTGCTGTAGAGCAAAGTAATACACACCACACAGTCAGGGCTGGTGCAAGGATTTTTGCCACCCTAGGCAAAACCTAATTTTGCCGCCCATTTCGCTCCGCCCCTTGTGTCCCACCCCTTTATACCCTGCCTACTTATACCCAACCTCTTTTCATGATTGTCCTCTCTCGGCCCCCTGAGCCACTCTGCCCCTGTTCTGGAGATGCCTGTAAGAGATGCCCCCCACCAGCTCCAACTTGCCCCTTATCAGCTTCACTTTGGCCCACCAGTTCCACTTTGCCCCTATCAACTCCAACTTGCCCCCATCAGCTCCAACGTGCCCCCACCAGCTCCATTTTGCCCCCTCAGCTCCACTTTGCCCCCTCAGCTCCAACTTACCCCCATCAGCTCCACTTTGCCCCCCATCCTCTCCAACTTACCCCCATCAGCTCCACTTTGCCCCCCATCCGCTCCAACTTGCCCCCACCAGCTCCACTATGCCCTCTCAGCTCCAACTTTCCACTATCAGCTCCACTATGCCCCCAGCAGCTCCAACTTGCCCCACCAGCTCCACTTTGCCCCCCCTCAGCTCCACTTGCCCCCCCTCAGCTCCAACTTGCCCCCCCTCAGCTCCACTTTGACACTCATCAGCTCCACTTTGACCCTCATCAGCTCCAACTTGCCCCCACCAGCTCCTCTATGCCCCCTCAGCTCCAGCTTTCCCCTAACAGCTCCAACTTGCCCCCATCGTCTCCACTTTGCCCCACATCTGCTCCAACTTGCCCCCTCAGCTCCACTATGCCCCCTCAGCTCCAACTTGCCCCCCATCACATACCTGTATTTACCGCGCAGTCTTCTCTTCAGTAATGCAGAGCGAGGCAGGAGATCATGACTCCCAGCACGCTCTGCATTACTAAAGATCCGACCAGATGAGGGAGCTCTGTAGCAACATAGACCTGACTGTGTTGTGGTTCCTGGCGTGGTGTGTGTGGGTGCAGCTCTTCTCCGCTGCATGCCCCCGCCCCCAGTACGTGTGCGCCCTAGGCCGGCGCCTACCTCGCCTATATGTGGAGCCGGCCCTGCACACAGTCTGACCTCCTAAAAAGAGGGACAACAGGGTGGGAAAGAGGGACAGAGGGATTTGGCCCTCAAAGAGGGACTGTCCCTCCTAAAGAGGGACACTTGGGATGTATGGTATGTGTCTGCCTGTATGCTGCATATGTCTGTGTTTATCAGTGTGTCTGCATTTCACACACATGCGCCCAATGGTCATAACATGACGGGCAACGCTGTCCCATGTTGCTAGTATAATATATGAAAATAATCATAGAAAAAGAAAACTTCAGAACACAGACAGAAAAGAAAATCTGGAAATTAAAACTAATGGTTATATTTTAGTCTCATTAAAAGTATTTAAACTGGCTATACTTTGTGCTTTTTGATTCAACTCAGTTTAATAGTTTTAGATATTTTTGATAAGTAGCTGAATAATCTAACATTAGCAGAGGTTTTTCTCTTACTTGGTCAGATAAAGTCTGCATAATTAATGCCTTCTTAGGCTGCCTATACCTATCAGATTGCATCAGAGGGGTTGAATAAATTGTTAAATAGGTGTAATCATACAAATCCTTTCAAGACAAAACCTTGCACGGAGAAAAGGATTGCAATAGATCCTCTATAAAAATTAAGAAAATGCTGCATCTAAGAAAGAAATGAAAACATAATTCAAAGTAAACTTTGCATTTCTTTTATTAATAAGCAAAACTGCTTTTACCTATCAGATTCCATCAGAGGGATTGAATAAATTGCTAAAGAGGAGTAATCAGACAAATCCTTTTAAGACAGAGCCTTGCATGGAGAAAAGGACTTGGAAAGCAATTGATCATCTATAAAAATAAAGAAAATGGTGCATCTATGAAAGAAATGAAAATCTAATTCATACTAAACTTCACATTTGTTTAATTATTGAGAAAACTGCTTTTAAGTCATTCACAAAGTCCACATTAAAATAATCCTGAACCGTGGCAGTGGTTTTTATGTACCATTATAATATACAGGACATTCTGGGATGCTGTACTGGGTCTCACCAAATCCCAGTCTAACAGACTATTAATTCCTCTGCACTAGGGATGGGTGAAAATTTTCGCTTCAAACCGAAATTGGTGAATAATGGCACTTCCCGCTTGGCAAACAATTTCCCACGAAAAGTGCAGTTTTTCCACTTTTTTCAGCTAGCTCATTCCATTGAAATTAATGGGGACATTTACTTTACACACAACAAATAACAAATATTATTCTATTTCCCAAAGGCATAGTATAAAAGGGGCATGATTGTGCCCGTATTGGTGGGGTGTGGAGAAAGAATCAGATGAACAGGGAATGTTTTTTTGGGGAAGTTTGTTTACAGGGATGGGGGGCAGTTAATAAAAAAATAAATCCTAAATACAATTAAAACCCCCCATAAGACATGGTATAAAAGGGGTCTGAGGAGGGTGTCTGTGATGGTGGGAGGAGTCTGGGGAATTAATCAGTTGAACAGGGAATTTGTTTTGGGGGGTTTCTTGACTGGTATTGGGGGGACAGTTATATAAAATAAATAAATTTGTATATAAAGTGATACAGACAGGAATCCCCTGACATAAGCTGCAACTGGGGTGGACTGATACTTGACTTGATAGGGTATTTTGTAGAGGATGTTTTGTTAGATTTGTTGTTAGAGGCCCAAGCCCAGAGGAAACACTGATTTGTAGGACTTAGACTTATTCGAGGCACAAACCCTGAGGAAACATTGATTTGTAGAACTTAAGCATCTTTGGCACAAGCCCTAAGGAAACATTGATTTGGATGACTTAAGCTTGTTTGGCACAAGCCCTAAGGAAACACTGATTTATAGAACTTAGGCTTCTTAAAAACAAACCCCCCTAAATTTTTATTTTTATTGTAGAACTATGTTTTTTTATTATTTTATTTTTTATTTTTATTTGTTTAAAGCACAAGCCTTGAAAAAAATGCCCTACTGGCCTAGCCTAATGCCAACAACTCATGTTGTGTTGGCCAGTGGCCACTGGCCATTGTCAAATGTACTCCTGAGTCCATAGTTGTGAATTTGCAACTGCTGTTCTTGCTGCTGCTGCTGAATTGTTTAAGCAACAGGATGATTAGGAAGCTGAAAGGGAATAGCAGTAACATGGGTGATGGATGATGAGGGTTCCACTTGCCACAACTAGCTCCAGTGATATGCCTGAGTCAGTAGCAGCACAAAAAGTAGCCCCCAGTATATGTGGAGAAAAGAAGAAGATGGCCAATAATTCGTCTTCACCTGCCCCTCCTCCAAAATCATGGGTGTGTTGTTATTAGAATATACATTTTTTCCCTTGAGAGTAGGAACTATACCTCTCATCAGCAACTGCAATGTGCACCATGTGTGTGGTAAATAACATCTGGGGGCACAACTGTATCCAAACACCATGACGATAGTACTCAAGTACTGTCTCTGTCACTATACCCCTTGTCCACAACCCACTAAGGACACAACAAAGCTTGCTGACAGTTTAATAGTAATGATGAACCCTCCCTGTCACCATCTTAGCATATTCTGTGAGATGGAATCTCCTCAGATACCGCTTGATGCCGTGCTTGCAATTCTCCTCCACCACACTGCCATGTGTGGTCAGTGCACCACACAGTGTGCAATGGGTTGACACGAACTGCCACATCCTAACATCTATAGAGTGGTTATCATTTGGCAGGGGAGGTAACAATGAACGAGATGAATTGGCAGAAGATGTAGTTACCCTAGAGGAAGAAGGTGATGGCAAGCTAGTTGTTTCACTCATCATAGAACTTCCAGTCTCTGCCTGAGTTTCTCTATTCTTCCTCCTCTGATCTCCGCCTCACCTCTTGTTGCCTTTCTGGAGTCAGGGGATACAGCAACAGCAGTACTCGATTTCTGTGGTGGGTGTTTGGCTTTAACATATTTGACATGGTGTCTGTGTTTCATGTGTGTTATCAGGGCGGTTGTTCCAAGTTGAGTTCCCTCCTTTCCTCTTCTCACTGACTTCTCACAAATAGTTCAGTCATCACCAATGGCACTGTGCACAGTACCTGCCCCAAGAGAAAAATAGTCCCACACCCATGACTTTGGGGGATAGGGAACAGGTGGAGAAGAATGGTCTCTTTCTTCTTGTCCTCCACATTCCCCTTCACTGTCTTTGGCAGCAGATGATGTTGCTGCTGTTGCTGCTAGTGTCTCAGAATAAGCACTGCAATAGTTCCAGGATTATTGCTGCCTCTGGCAAGTGGAACCTGACCTAGTCCCGCATCACTTGTTGACCCCATTCCCACTGTGTCCACGGTGCTCTTTAGCACACTAGCTTGCTCCTCAGCATCCTGCTGCCCTTGCAACTCAGCAGCAGCCGGAATTAGAGCAGTTGCAAATTCCTCAAATTCCAAAATCTCACTGCTAGTGGTGGCGGTGATGCCCATCCTCATTCCTGTCTTCCATTCCTTCTCAGTTTTGGTGAAAAAGGCCATCAATGTCTATTCCACCCCAGCTTCTCCACCATCATCATAACCACCTCCACTAGTCCCTACATGCTGCTGATGCTCTATTGCAGACATCTCACTGCTGGTTGTAGGAGGTGAGGAGCAATATGACAGAAGGTCCCCTTATGTCACACTTGCCATTCCTTGGTGACTTGTAGAAGGCAGGCTGGCAGCAGTAGCAGCAGGCACAGGCAGCTGATCTGTGCTCCTGGTGGTGGTGGTATTATTATTTCTGTGCCTGCTATACACCAACAGTTCTTGCCTCTTCAGGATCATGTTTCACTTGGACACTGTAGTGAAGGGGACTCCCAGGGCCAGAGGAATAGCATGGGCTCCCTGTGCCTGCTGCCAGACGTGCTGCCCCTGCTGCCACCATTGCTGTACCTGCTGCCAGATGTGCTTCCACTGCTTAAATTACCCAAGATCCCTTGGAGGTGATTCAGGGGGGACTGGACAGGATTCCACTTCCTTCTCCTCTTCAGACTCAGTGGACACATAAGAGTCCTTCCAGTTCCTCCTTTTACTATTTTTAAACTTTCTCATAGTGATAGCAGTCACTTTGAGCCTCTCCTGCCTCGATCACAGCAGAACAGCACAGCATGTCTACCTCTCTCTCTGTAGCTACTTCTGTTGTGTTTCACTTCCTGGAATATGTCACGTTTTTATAGTAAAAAGGCAAAAAAACATGTAAATCAATGGGCAGAAACTTTCTAGCCATTGAAAAACTGGTGAAGAATTTTGGCCAATGTGCGAAAAATGCTAAGATTTTAATTGCTGGTTTTAAAACAGATTTCCCCATGAAAAAGCGGACAACAGTGTGGTTTTCCCAGGATTTCTCTTTTTTTCCCTCCCCTACTCTGCACTACAGAACATTTCCTTGTTCCCACTTCTTTTGATTTAACCGATCATATAATATCAAATCTATACAGACCTTATGTTTACTGAACTAATGTCCTCCCTATTTTGCATTCATATTGTTTATGCTATATGTTTGTGTCTTACTCTGTATATAAATGCCACGTTTTTTCAGTTTTATTTGTTAACTCTACCCTGAAGAAGGGCACATAGTGTCCTGATAGCTAACATTCTCTACACTCTCCTAGGAATTATTAAAGCAGAAGTAAAACTTCCTAATAATAACCCACACTTACCTATGACCAGGAGATCCTAATCGTTCTCTGAAATGTTTCCTTGCTCCTTGATTCAAGAGGTAACATCTTCAATCAATCCTGGATTCCATGTCCATGGTGGCGCACTTGACAGTTGCTAGATGTTAATCTTGACCCTTTAAGGACCAGAGTAGTATGTAACATATTGCTTCACAATGCATTGCACATCCTCTGGTCCTTACAGGGTTAAGTAGGCTCATACATTCTGCCTGCTGAATTTAAAGGGATAGTAATACTTAAAATGTAAAAATCCTATGGACAGCTCTGGTCAATTGACCATAAATCTCCATAGGATGGTGTAGCAACAGCGCCACTGTACAATTTCAGGCCACTGTGATATTGCACCTAAAAAACTCAACTTTGAAAATTAATAACTTTTGAATGAAACACCTTTCAGCAGTGGGAGTGCTCTTGTTTTACTCAGGGGGATAAACCCTACAACATATTTTTTTTTACATTTTAAGTATTACTATCCCTTTAAAAAAAAAGTGCCAGCAACTGTAATGGCATAAATTCGAGGACTAATTGAAGAAAGCAAAACTCACAGGGGTTATTAGTATTTTCTGACAATAGTAATATTAGCTGGGGGTTAATATTAGGATGTGTTACTTCCCTTTTAAAGGGTATTACCTTTACATCGCTCTAGTGATGTCTTTATTTATGATGCCTTGTTCTCAGATTATGAATTTTAAGCTCTTCTTGTCTACAAAGTCTATTTCCTGATTTCCACACAAAGCAGTAAATGAGAATAGGAATTGTTACATTCTGTCGAGTGTCTAACGTATTTATGAATTCTCAGATATGAGTTTTTAATGTAGATTGTCTTCCCTACACAATGAGGTTAAGAAGAATTGCAACAATTTTGGAGCAAACCAGCTGCATAATATCGGACAAATAAAATTACCAAAATGACCATTGATTTTACAATTTGAATTCTAGAGAAGTCTATTACACATTACTTTGAAATGTTTTAGAGAGCTTGTTAGCATGCATGGGATTATATGCCCCATTTACATCATTGGTGATTTTTATTTGTCACCTGTGATGCAGCTGGACTGCACGAGTATCAATCAATTTCTTAGTATATCAGCCTCACTGATGTTGAATGATTTGCATTTTATTGAATATATAACAAATGTATATTAGCATTTAATGTACCTCAGAGAACAGCCAATCATTTAAATGGAGGAGAACGGCTGATAAAACCTGGGTAGTGTTATTTAAAAATCCACAATAGATAAAGTAATAAGCACTAGGTGAAATATGCATCTTGCTGGTTCTCCAATAAGTCGTACAAATATTTTTATGTATTTTGATGTACAATAGGCAATTTAACACATAGCAAACTACTATTACATCAGTGGTGGTTAACCTGAGGCCTTCCAGACACTGCCAGACTACAACTTCTATCATTCCCCAACCCCAAACTGTATTTTGCCCACCCCTGTATTACACAATGAGTGGATGTACTAAGAAGCAAACCACCTTCATCAAAAGAGTCAAAACTTCCCAAATCCTTATTGAGATAAATGGGTCTTTTAACTTTTTAAATGCAAGGGACATCACCAACACATTGCATCACAATGAATTAAAGAGCTTGCTAGCATTAAAGTGGTAAAAAAATCCATCTTAAATGAATAAGAAATGTTAGTTTTCCTGTGTGGTTCAGTTAGTTTGCTCCAGAGATTATCCAGCTATTCTTAGTTCATCAGCATCAATGGGGTAAATGTACAAGTCTGGAGGGGCAGCTCCACTGCCGTTAGTTTTCAATTCCAGTGGTTGCATTTCAGGGAATATATTACAGTGTAAGATTGCTTTGCATACCTGCAGACACACTCTGCTTTCATAAATAATCTAATGTCATAGACTGACCCATTTCCCTTTGTTCAAGCAATGTTAAAGGAAGAATGTTTACCATAAGCAGCATAGTAAATTGGTGATAGGCAGTTATATAAAAATCTGTTCTAACATCTGCTATTGAGCAGAATCTTCCCAATATGCTCCTGCAAACTAAGGGTTGGATTAAAGAGCAGGTAATATATTTATCAATGGTTTTATATACTAAGCCCCCACAGATTTCAATAAGGATCTATTAGATAAAACTGGTAATAACATTTATCAGTTGCAACAGAATCCAACCCTTACTTCTAATGATTAGCTGGCGACATACATGTAATTTAAATGTCTTTTTTTGTCCTTTAAAGTTTTTTTTTTATTGTAACCACAAAATATGCTTTATTTTTCATCTAGACAGGAAGTATAATTATAAAATCATTTGTATAGTTTAATATGCCAACAATAATAAAAAGTAACTAATATGCACGCTATGTAAATGCAAGAAGTGGATAACAATGTGCAAAAATGATGTTCTTCAAATATACCTTTCAGTGCATATGATGCACGTAATGCATATATGATGCAGAGTCCTTACAGAGTCTAGCATAAAGCAGTAGTAGCATGGCTACCAAAGGAATAGCAGAAGCCTTCTGCTTGCATACAGTCTCACCCTTTGAGTAATAGGGAATTATCTCAACTCTGGCATGCCTTATCTATGAACAGCTAAATCTTTTTTAAGATGTGACTGCACCTTATCTTTGGTACAAGCACAGAAATCTCAATGGGTGCAGTCATCTGGGTTGACCCATATGCTCCCGTCCCAGTCATCTTAGGTCTACATGAAGAGCAGCTTGTAACCTCCAAAAACAAGTGACCTTCTCTTGACATATGTTAACTTTAAAAGTGAAGTTGGTGGTTTCCCTACATCACAATCATGCCCATTCTCCTGTACTCATCACTGCCCTTTCATAACCATGTTGAGGTCAGCCTAATGTGATGAGGCAATTGAGTTACACTGACCCTGCTTGGGTCACAATGGTAGGTAAAAAAGCACATTCAGGTTGTGACCACCTGACTTCATTTTTACAGTAAAATCATTTGTTCAATTAAAATTAGAAACAGCAGGCCAGATCAAGTTGGTCATAGGTCATTGTACTCAGAAATGTTGTAGATCTTGGTCTTTGGGCTTATTTATTTGCTCTCTCCAAAACATGTCTCTGGACCAGATTTACGAGTACTAAAAACTTTTATCCCCCTTGGCTTCTAAAAAGGTCTCTAAGACATTGCTTCAAAATGTGTTGGATGCCTCTCCAGCAGTCAGTGGGTTTAATAATGCCCAGTAAAGGTGTATTTAAACTGATAACTAAACCAGCTAGCATAAACCAGAGGTAATAGGCAAGGTAATATTTTGGTTACACTGAAAAATCAGAACATGGGTGTGGGCATGACAGCTGGGGAACCCCTAAAATGTGGCTTTCAAGGTAGCTACCTGTGCTGCCTGATGAGAAATCCTGCTATGTCTGAGAGGTGGGGCAGTAAGAACACACATCTCCACCTGCAGTTCTTAATGCATTTTTATATCCATATTTGTTGAAAGGATGTGTAAAATCCTGCATTTTCTTTGGTGTGCCCAGGTAACAACGTCCTTGACAGAACAGTTTTGAAAATCAGCATTAGCTGTTTTCAAAGGCTTAGAATCACAGACACGAGCTGCTCTGATTGCAGAACTCCGAAGGAGAAAGAAACACTAATGTCCCACAGATTCAAGTAAAGAATATTTATTAGGTAAAAAAATTACATTCAAAAGGAAGACACTATGAACTTAGCACACACATACAGTAGATTTATGCATAAAGATGAAGTGTAACAAATAATGATGGAAAACTTTGTAAATTCCAATTTAATCTAAGGCATTGTGTGGCAAAGCATTGGAGACTTCTCCAGCATTGAAGGGCACAAAATACAAATAAAAACCAGATGCATTAGTATATAGTAAATATAGAGACTGAAAATGTAGGTAGATAGGAAAATGGGTAGATGTGCCAGTTGTTTCTTATCTAGTTAGAATAAATACGTTTATTTATATCGCACCACAAGGGTTTGTACAGCTTTACAATTTAAAGATTCAGACTCTTACACAAGTGTTTTTAGAGGACTAGTTTTAAAGCCTGTGTACACGTGCCAACACTGGTGGCGCTGCAGTCATGCGTAGCAATGACTGCCCGCATGCGCCGTGGCTGATACAGAGCAGGGAGCTCCGAATTCATACAATGGTCCTCTCTGCAAACCTTCCTGGATCCCAGGAAGGTGTGCAGAGAGGACTCTGGTCTGAATTCAGAGAGCCCCACTCCATATCAGCCACGGCGCAGGCAGTCTCTACTGCACATGATTGCAGCACGCGCAGCCATCTCTTCTACGCATGACAGCTTCTGACAAATATCCTAGCAAATTATAATATAGGATGAGGGCCAGAGAGCTATCCAACACACTGAGCGGGCAATCTCTACTGCGCATGACTGCAGAGCGCCAGTCTTCTCTACTGCACATGATGACTTCTGTCAAACATCCTAGTGAATTATAATATAGGATGTGCAAATGTATAAGTGAATGAGTGGGCATACACATGCAAAATTGTGCATTTGTATATATTTGACCATGAGATACATGAACATGCAAATTAATGTGTGTGGGATTGAATGAGTGTTTGAATGTGTGCAATTGTGTGGGTGTGTGAATTTACTAGAGAGATTCACAGCACCGGTGAGAAATATTTTAAATACTACACCTTAGTAGGCGAAGGTGCCCAGTGGAAAATATATAACAACCAGGAGAAGAGAGAAAAAAACACTGTAATAGGCACTAGTAATCGTATTCCTAAAGTTACATTGCTACCCATGACCAAGGTCAACATAAAAACAAATCTTTATTGGTGATAACTTAAAAACAAAGAGGAAAGAAAGGAAAAATGTTTAGAAATAAAATCAATATATGGGAAATAGAGTGATCTGGATCATATATCTGTTGCCGATCATAAACAAAATCACTAGTTGCACATTATAATTACTCCTCCCTTTAAAATCAAATCATTGCTTCACAGAGGGAAATAAAAGTGTTACTTTTTAGTAAGTCAGATCTATCAAATGTCTGACGAAATATGTATATTTAGGGCACTAAAGATCCCTTTAAATAGGCAAGAGTAATGTCAGTTCTTAATCACATCAGACAAGGAAAGCCATTATATACTCTCGTAGCACAAATAACTCATTAGGTGTTGAGTATTAGGGTATAAACTTTATTCTTTATTACAGAGCATAAATATGTGTAATGTATAACGGTTTTAAAGATTTTAATATTCTGAGATAGAAAAATATTTTTTTATGTCAGCACAGATAATGCTATCAACATTAGAGGTCTATCTACCTTTATCACTTCTGGTTATTAGAGCATGGCGTCTTTAAACCATTAAGACCCCCAAACAATAACAGAACATTGCAGACGGCTCATCATCTCATCAGAAATACCCTAAATAAGTGCAAGAGTATATGAGACAAAGTGGTGCAGCTTATATATAACCTGCTACCTAATGCTGCTTCACGGTTTGTCTCTCTCACAAATTAACCTCACAGACGCTGATGCCCTGGATACAATCCGCTCTATTAGTATTGCCTATACATTCCAACTCTGTTCAGTACTCTAATGGATCATAAAGGCAGGGAGTGCTGGAAGATAATAGAAGTAAACACAATCAATAACCAGTCACTCATAGAAGGCGATGTTAGCATGAAGCAGTCTAAAGACTGAGTATCTCAGGAGCACACCATAACTAGCGTCTGAATCAAAGGTAATGAAGCTGTGTGGAGGATAGTACAGTTAAAGCTAACTAGACGGCTAAGAAATTCCCACCCATCCTATCGCTTAAATAATTCCCATTTCTAACAAGCCTAATGCTTTTCACCCATTTGACTAGGATTCATCAGAGGCAAACATCGACTGAGCCAAAAATGCTGGTATTATACAGTAAAGTCAATCCTTGCCCCTCTAAAACATCACCAATCAGAGAAAAGAAAAAATACATGACGTAATCGAAAAAAGTGTATTAACTAATCACATCCAAAAATAAGCGAAAAACACTTTTCACATTCAGATATCGATACATATAAAAAATGACAAGTATTCAAATCATTTATCTAGTACAGCTCATATAGATGTATAAATACCCACAATTTTCACAAGATATGAATGCCATTCAAGATACAGGAATAGGGAACACTAAAGACATGATCTCTCACAACATCCAGAGACTTTCTAAGCTGTTTAATTCACTAGGAGGCAGTGTCTAGTGATTATTCGCAGTAAAATCTTAATTTCAACCTCATCCCTACCTCCAGTGCCACAGTCTATTAACCCCTTATCATCCTGATCATGGAAAATTAACAGAAAATATTAGAGTAAAAAGAGAAAAAAATAAATCAATGATCACAATAGCCCTACAGAACAACTATAAAGAAATCAATACATCCAAATGGAATTTTGCATTGAATTTGATAGTATTTAAAGAAACACACTATAATTTTGGGTCTCGTTTATACCATATGGCTGATGTGAATTCAGATTAAATATCCATTTTCATTCTCTTTTTGGTAAGAATTGGACTATATTTCCCCCCCTTATTCCAAGGGACACCTTGTCCAAACCCCAGCATATAAAAGTATCCAATTTTGCATCATGTGTTTCCAAAAAGTGACTTGCAACAGGTGATAATTTTTTGCCACTATTCAAGTCTCTTCTGGCATTTGTAATGTCCCTAACATGTTCCCTAATTCTTTCATGTAGGCTTTTCTTAGTCATACCAACATAATACTTAGAGCAACCGCATTGATAACAATAAATCAAAGAGGTAGTTTTACAGTTTAATTAGCCTTTAGTCATGTGGACTTTGCCAAAGCAATCTCTTACTTCAGTCATCTTTCTCATAAATTTACAAGTGATTCAGTTGTAGCATGGATATGATCCTTGTATTGGCTATTTTCTGTCTGAGACAGAGAAATGGTTTTTGGTAAGTCTATCACTAAGATTTGGACATCACCTGAAGGTTACTGGTATAAATTCTCCTATTATTTCTTTCAGATCGGTGTTGCTCTTAAGTATGTCCACATGACTATTAAGAATATGATGTATTTGATTAGTATTGCTACCAAAATCTGTAATAAACCTTACTTCTGTTTGAACCTTAGGGTTGAATTTATGAAAAAGTTAATTATGTCTATCTGTGTGTAATGCTCGATTGTATGCTTTTTTATATACAAGTGGTAGATAGCCCCTCTCCTGTAGTTTTTTCTTGAGTTTAGTACTCTGTATCTTGAACAGATCTATGATTGAACAGTTCCTACATATTCTTAGGAATTCTCTGACAGGAATATTATTCTTCACTGACATAGACTGGAAACTGTCATAGTGGAGAATAGAGTTAGTTGTGGTCGGTTTCCTAAACAAATCTGTAATTACAGAGTTACCCTATCCTGTTCTGAAGCTGGTGGCTTCAGTAGAACATTGCAATTTAATTAGTACATTAGTAAATTAGATTGACAAAAGACACAAGTTTGTCAAGTTCCACCTTTGCCGCAGTATAACCAAAAAGATGAGAATTATATAAGCCTTCCAGACTCCTAAGTGTATATTACTCTGTTTACAGGAACTTCCTATTTTAACCACTTCTACACAGTGTAACCCTTTATGTTCCCATCTGCTAGAAATGCATATCATCTTCTATTAAATTTATTTATTGTATCTGCCATTAACACAAGCTTGTGCAAGGAATTCCACTATTTAACCTGACTTTAAAAAAAAATCTTTGTCTGCTATAGCTGAAATTCATTTTCCTCTAATCTAAGGAGTTGTCCCTAGTTATTATACCTGACCTTGGAATGAAAATCTCAACAGAGAGATCCTTCAGGTCCTCCATTCTCTTAATTAGTTTTGTTGCTCTTTGCTGTACTTTCTCTAATTCTAGCATATCCATTTTCATTTGCAATAAGAGTTGGGCCTCAACATTCTCATCAGTATTTGGAGATTTGTAGCATATACCCACCAACACCTTTTTTATTTTGTAACTTTTTATACTATAGCTAGCTTCAATTTCTACCCACAAGGATTATACATTATCCTCACTTTTCTCACACATATATCTCCTCTTAAACTTGGATGTAGATCTAGTTTCAATTATAGGCACACATCTCCCCCACGTCTCTTAATCCTGTCTCTCCTTAAGAGGGAATAGACCTCAATATTTATAGCCCAATAATGTGTATCATCCCACCAATTTTTTCCAAATGCTCATTAACCACCTGTAATTACAGCTCTCCCATTTTGCCTTCCATACTTCTTCCATTCTCCAACATACAATTAATTTTGTCGTCATTAGGTATTTTACCCACTACTTACCTTTTTCTACACCTGCATTGAATAGAAGTCCCTCCCTCCCTATTAGCAACACTTATCCCCACCTCTTCTCTACCCCATGATCTTTTACTTTTACCCAGTTCCTATCTACATTATCTACCCCATTATTACTAGCTAAAATCCCCCTCCCTTTCCTAGTTTAAAAGCTCTCCCAACTTTCTAAGCATTATATCCCATAGAATTGCTGCTCCCTTACCATTTAGGTGAAATTAATCACTACTATACAGACTGCACCCAAGAGCCTAGCCAGACCAGTGCTCTAATATAATATAAAAGTTTGTGCTGTAATCACCTTAAGAATTAAAAATCTCCTAGTAGTAATAATGTCCTTGTGTTCCTCAGCAGTAAAATAGAAAAAGTTTACTGCTTTTATAAAGTTAAATTTAAAAAATAAATAAAGCTCTGTCTTTTCAAGTCAGTCATTGTTACTCCTGCCTTAGGCAGCATAATGTATAATGTAGAGCATTTCTTGTTGAGAAAAGTAAGGGTCTTCTGGGAGGTATTTTCTTCCAAAGTTGTTATTGCTCAAAATTAGGGAGACTGAAAAAAAGAGAGGTTTGACAAGATGACACACTAAGAATGAATACAAATTAGTAATTTATTTTGGGGATGGTGTCACCTTATGTGCTGCTCAATCATTTTTTTAATTTCCTTGTGCCATTACAGAGAATAAATTCCCATATTTATATCAGCCTGGTCCTACCCACAGATAATACATCTCTGATGTGTCAGACTAATCCTCTCTGCATGAGAGAAACTACAGAGCCCCACATTTAGGTGTCAGCCTTGAGTGGACTTCGTCAGTGAGTGGCAGCTGAATTTCTCTAGACAAAAAGATAGCAACAGTCCATCCTTGGGATAATCTTCTAAAAAACTGAAAAAAAATTAACAAAGCATGACAACAGTACACTGAGAATGAATACAACTAAACTGAACATATTTTCCAACATTGAGTATGAGAGACAGAGGAATACTATAATTCCTATGACACACTCGCATACACATACATCAAATCCTAATATGTTTGTTCTCCCCCATAGATTTCTATAGGATTCTTCAGCCTGAAGGTGGTGGGAGGAAAAAGGAAGAAGATCTATATGGCACTTGTTTGTTGATGAATAAGTGAGTGCCAGATAGGATCTGTCCACTGATGAACAGGCAAATTTTGGAATGTGCAACGAAATCAGAGGATATTCTTGGTATTCAGCCATTCACTGTTTGATGAGTGGTAAATCTTATTTTCCTGCATGAATTTTCATGGAAAACCTACAATTGTGTGCTCTTTCTGCTGAAATATATGCTCTTAGAAACTCCATAATATTTAAACCATTTCACTAACTACAAAATATTCCCCATGAGAGCTTTGCTGGTTTCCACCTATTCCCGAGACATTCAGCCAGAGTTTGGACTCAGTATGTATAGATCAATCACTATAAATGCAGTAGGACAAGGCTGGGACTTAGAACCACACATGCAGACCTCTATGGCAACCTTGGGACAAGGTTATGTGTGGTTCTATGGCTGACAATTCAGCCAGAGAAAACTGTTGGGTATGAGGTGGGCAAAAAATGAGAAACATTTCTTGCATGACTCTTTGCAAAAAACAGATAATTTTTCTTTTTTTCACAAAAGTTTTCTTCAATGCACAATTTCCTTCCTATTCCAACACATTTTATTCCTACTCTAACACATTTTCTCCTATTTAACACATTTTTTCCTATTCCAACACATTTGTCAACTATGTTTCCTAAGGTGCAATATTTCCCAGCACAATATTAATACTTCTGAGGGCTCTTGTGGAGAAATATGTAGCTGACAGTCAAAGTTGTTAGTCCTAGAGCAACATATACCTCTAGCACAGATTCTAATAAAGTACAACCTACAATGTGGCAGGTGTGTATGGTAGTGGTGGTGGTGGTGGGGACTGGCGTGGTGTGATTGGTGGGACCTTGACAAACTGCATCCATCCCTGGAGGAGAGGGATCATCATGATTTACTGCACACGCTGCAGCAACCATTGCTGCAGTCAGGTTTTGAAGTACCACTTTACTCCCATATCCATGTACAACTTTGCCTGCCCTTTGTGCCTTTGCTGGACTGTCTGTGTTTTTACTCTTTACAGTACACAACTGATGGAGTGTGACATCTTGCTTAGCCCTCAACAAAATTCTCTGTGCCTGCGGTCTATCAAGTCTGCCTCAGTCACAATCTTCACTTTAGGCTCCCAGTCAGCTGTCTGTCACCTAATACATTTATTTAATTACTTATGTATTCATTTTTTTATTTTTATTTTATTTTTGTATTTTTTTATTTATTTAGTTTTTTAAGTTGTTCATCCTATCTTGTAACAGTCAATACAAAAAAAATACTAAAAACTAAACTAAAACAAAAAATCAACAACTTTCCCCAGACTTCCCCAGCAAAGAAACAATAAAAGCAAAATTAGCAAGCAAATTTGACCCCAGCTGCCTGTGTCTTGCCATCAGTTACAATTAATTTTGGTTTTTTTGGGGGTCAATCTACTTCCTCCCTCCTTCTCCTCCAGAGCACCCCCAGAGTCCCCTAATACAGAAAACAAATATCCTACCTAAAAGACTCTCTAAATTAAGCTTAAATTCCCCTTTATTTGCCTATCTTCTCTAGCTCAAAAACATGCTGCTTTCTTATCTCACAAACACAGAATGGCATGCTGTGAGAGCCTGACTCCCTTTTATATGGCTAAGACAAGTTTCATATGGTGAAGAAAAAAATGTCTAACTCTTTTATATTGCTGTAGAAAGGTAGAGAAAACTTTCATGTGGTGGAAATGTTTCTTCCTTCAATGCAATGAGCTAGGTTAAAAAAAGCGGGAAAACTGCACTTTTCCCAGGAAATTATTTGCCAAGCGGGAAGTGCCATTTTTCACCAAAGAGCTAACGAGGAATGGCTTATGAATCCATCCAGCATCACATCAAGGATTTGCTATAGAACTAATTTTACAGTGCGCTGATGTACCAAGCCCAGCTTGCTCCTGCCTAAGCTGGCCTGAAGCTGCTGACTACAAGTTCTGATACCCCCTCACAGATAGAACCTATAAGAGGTCAGGATGACTGGACCAGGGACTTAAGAGGAGATTATAATGGAAATAATCATAGAGCAGCAGTGCTCTGAGGGAGACTAAACTGAACAGGATAAGTAAAACTATAGCTAACAAATACACAAAGGATACTCCAAAACTGTGACAAGAAAAATGCGGGTATAGTGTATCAGCCTTAAACAAGTTAACAGACACACTGAATTCAAGATTTCTTGCCAATAATAATATAACAGTAAGTAGTAAGAGGTACTGAAAAGAGAAAAACAGGAACAGGATCACTGAACAGAACAAACAAAACTCCTGACTGTAGCTGCGGGGGGAGTAGGGACCCTCGCAGCCTAGGTACTGGTTGATGCTGGCGTTCAACACTAGGGAACGATGCTCGGGTGTGTAGACAGTGTGCCAGATACTCCCTTGCTACAGCCGAAGCTGGATAGAGGTGCTGGTCACGAAACCAGATTGTTCCACCCCAGTTGAGCCAGGGTGCAACCAGGATAGGAGTATCTGGAAACTGTGTGGACCAGAACCTTAGGCCAGAAGGGGAAATTGCAGACTAGCCGGATCGGGATACCAGAGAGCAGTCGATGTCAGACAAGCCAGGTCAGGATACCAGAGAGTAGCAGAGGTCAGTCAAGCCAGCTCAGAATACCAGAGAACAGCGGAGGTCAGACAAGCCAGGTCAGGATACCAGCGAACAGCAAATAACACAGGAACTCAAGAAACACTAACAAGCTCATGGAACGGGCAAGAAGGAAAGGTAGGACTGAGAATTTAAACAATGATCCTCCAATAGGAGGAAGAGGAGGATTCCAGTCCAAATGGGCAACTGCCCAAACAAACATTATGACTGGTCAAAAAGCCCAAATGGACTAATGACATGTCCAAACTCTCCCATTGGGCATACTCCTACAGCCCAATGGGAGAAGGAAGATGAGAGGTAGTGACTAAGGCTGCCTATACGGCCACAAGCAGCAGAATTACTGAGCGGGCATACGTCAAAGCTGGGACCCGGCGGCGGGCACGAATGGAGCGGTGGCGGCCACAAAAGATGACACCATGCAGATAAAAATTGACAACAGTTGTGCCACAGGGGAGAGAAATACACTAGATCAAAAAGCGAGCACAGCTATTCCAATCAGCACACAAATAAACTACTAGATTAACTGATTCACAACATAAGCTTCTGTAACAAAAGATAAAACTGTATATGTGGCTTGACAGGAACAGGGCTGGTTTAGCAATAGCCAACCAGAAGATATTAACAACACAAGGAAACAGATCAAGGCTGAAGATTTGAATTGCAAACAAAACTGGAACAATGCTTAATACCACAAGACTTTGTGGAAACATAGAAAGGCAGATGAAAACCTGGACTATAACATCTGTAAGCAGCATTAACAACACTGAAAGTGAAGGAGAAAGTTGATAAAAATGTTTGCAGCAGAGATTATGCATAAAAATTAAGATTAGTGAGTATATTTACTGGAGCAATTGCTTGAAACACAGAAGAACTCAGAAAGACTCCAAAAGCCCAACAAAATGCAAAGACTGAACAACTTAAAGGTATAGTAATACTTAAAATGTAAAAAAAAATATGTTGTAGGGTTTATCCCACAAGACTACTCCCACTGCTGAAAGGTGTTTTATTCAAAAGTTATTAATTTTCAAAGTTGAATTTTTTAGGTGCAATATCACAGTGGCCTGAAATTTTACAGTGGTGCTGTTGCTACACCACCCTATGGAGATTTATGGTCCCAGGATATGTGGTTCTATGATTCCTGTGGGGCAAATCTGGTGGTCACTATGTGTAGTTCTTTGGTTTCAAGGCTGGGGGATCAGTATGTATGGTTCTGTGGGGCAGGTCTGGGGGTCAGTGTGGGTGGTTATTTGGCTACCAGTGCAGTTGAACAAGGCTGGGGGTAAGCATGTGTGGTTCTATAATTATGTGACAAAGCTGGGGGTCAGTATGTGTGCTTCTATGTCTACAAGTGCAGTGGGACAAGGCTCATAAGGGTCACTATGTGTGTTTCTAAGACTATGGGATAAAGCAAGGGGTCAGTATGTTGACATCTATGTCTTCCAATGCAGCGGGACAAGGCTGGGGGGTCAGTATGTGTGGTTCTATGACTATGGGACAAAGCTGGTGTTCAGTGTGTGTGTTTCTATGTCTACAAGTGTAGTGCAACAAGGCTAGGAGTTGTGAACTGTGAACTGTGGAAAAAGGTGAAAAACTTCATTTTTCATAGGAATTCTAACAGAAGGTTAAAAGTGATGTTTTTCACTTTTGAGGTGAAAGTTTTTGCCCATCCCTACCACAGAATGTTTGTTGTACTGTTTTCCATCTTTTACTCTTTTTACATGTTATAGCAGGGGTAGTCAATCTTTGGACTTCCAGCTGGTGAGGAATACAACTAACATTATCTACAATCAGCCAATGGCTGGTTAGAGATCATTGCAGTTGTAGTCCCCAACAGCTGGAGATCCATAGACTGACTACCCCCATGTTATATGAGAGACATATACCTAGCCAATGCTTCCTATCAATCAATTGTAACATCTTGCTGTTATAATTCCCCTTTAATGGGTTATTTTATTTTATT
Source organism: Rhinophrynus dorsalis (assembly GCA_037306005.1). Lineage (NCBI taxonomy): Eukaryota > Metazoa > Chordata > Amphibia > Anura > Rhinophrynidae > Rhinophrynus > Rhinophrynus dorsalis. The sequence continues at coordinate 148,879,883 of CM074723.1, forward strand.
TTTATTTTTACATATCCCACTGTAGCTAAGCTATTACACTGATGATTGAGGTATCAGTCTATAATTTCTGCAGATGTCGAAAATGAAACGTTCTAGTTTTTTTGTATTTTCCTCTCTCTGAGTTTATTTTCTGTTCATGTGATTGCTAAAATGTTCAAAGAGCGTTCTCATTAGGGAACAGCTTTGCATTATTTGTGGGTTATTCTACTTTTGCCAGAATAATAATTGACATACAACATATAAGGAATATGAGAATCATGAATTAAAAAAATCAAAATGTGAGGAAATTTTGCAAGAAGCCAGTTGCACTATAGGGAACAAATAAACATTTTCATTGATTTCAATGTGGATTTTAACCCCTTGAACACAAGACCAGTCTCAAAGGCCTTGTCTCTTAAGGTGCACTTGATTTGGCTCAGAATTGCTGCACTTTTCTTAATACATCAGCTTTCAAATTCAAATTATTTTGAAAGATCTTTCAAAAATCAACAGTACTCAGATTCCTCCATAGACTACAGTAGGATTTTAACACATTGTTTCACAGTAAATTGCACATCCATCTGGTCCTTAAAGGGTTAAGATAAAATCGAATCATATGTTTATTACCTGGAAATCCATCTAGCCTTGTCATGGGGAGTATGCAAATTTTTTCCCATCATTTAATGGTCTTTGTACTAGTTATCAATAACTGGTGCAGTTCTGGCTTTGGACGTGACATATATACTAGCTAGAAATGGATGTCTATTTAGAATAGGATCATTAATCTCCTGGTGTCTTGCTGTGACACTGAACATGTTTCCATTTTTAACTCATGTATCTACCTAAGGTTAATGGAATAAATGCTTCTTTGATGTCAGAAATTGTGTGACAAGTTATTTGTGTTGCAAAGAAAGAAAGAGACCCCTGAACTAAATTGAGAATCTTTCACCTTTTAACTGGAAAAGCATCAGAAAATGTAATGGAGAATGAGAATGGTTGTTAGTTGTAAAACCAAGAGCTTTATTTCACATTGCTCAGATACACATTCTCTGTTTCAGTATTCAATGCTAAATTTCTCTACATAAGTATTCTTAACAGTACTCACACAGTTTCACTCAGTACTAGTGATGATCGAGCACCCCAATGCTCGGGTGTTCGGGTGCTCTGACCGAGCGCCCCCGGAGGCTCGAGTGCTCGACCGAGCACCCGAGCCACATTGAAGTCAATGGGAGGACTCGAGCATTACACCAGGCACCCCCTGCTCTGATGAGGGGAGGGTGCCTGTTCCATAGGAAAAGGGCAGAAAAGGATGGAAACACCACAGAAATGGTTCAGGGACAGCATAGGGAGGATGTCTGGATGCATCTTGGACTTCAACGTCGCTGCTGGGAACGATGTTTCGCCCGTAGTACGCCATTTTTACAGACTGACCGTAAAACACACAAAAAGGAAGATAAAAACGACTTTAGGCGAAAAATTGTTACCAAACAGTATTTGCTGTATATTTACTTGTATATCATCTGCAAATTCTGCAAAAAATTTCATCGATTTTTCGGAACTGGGGCCATGATTAAGAGGGAAACGTGCGCAGAGGCAAATTCTGCAAAAAATTTCATCGATTTTTCTGAACTGGGGCCATGATTAAGAGGGAAACGTGCGCAGAGGCAAATTCTCACAAAAATTTCCTCGATTTTTCTGAACTGGGGCCATGATTAAGAGGGAAACGTGCGCTGAGCCGACCATCTAAAACATTATGGGTGAGGGTCTGCTGCGGAGCTGACCATCCTAAACATTATATGTGAAGGCCCGCTAGTGAGCTGACGCTATAAAACATTATATGAGAGGGCCCGCTAGAGAGCTGACCCAATAAAACATTATATGAGAAGGCCCGCTGGTGAGCTGACCTATACAAAAATTGTCAAACAGCGCCCGCTGGTGAGCAGGCCCTATATAAAAATTATATCACAGGGCCCGCTGGTGAGCTGGCCCTATATAAAAATTATACCCAGGGTATATGGAAGAGAGTCAACCATATACCCATTTTTTGGGTGGAAGGGGTGAATGGGAATACAGAGTATTCCCATCATTGTAAATAACATATCTAAAGTGACTTTATGTTCCCCCGGGGCTTTCCTCCAGTGGAGTGGAGAAGTCAGGGGAAATCCAGGCCTTGTTCATTTTTATAAGTGTCAACCTATCAGCATTTTCGGTGGAAAGGCGGATACGCTTATCTGTTATGATGCCACCAGCAGCACTAAATACCCGCTCAGACAGAACGCTGGCGGCAGGGCAGGCCAGCACCTCCAAGGCGTAGAGTGCCAGTTCATACCACGTGTCCAGCTTGGACACCCAGTAGTTGTAAGGCACAGAGGGATCATTGAGGACGCTGACACGGTCTGCTACGTACTCCTTCACCATCTTCCAAAACTTTTCCCTCCTTGTGACACTAGGCTGCGCATCAGGGTGAGGGTGCTGGCGGGGTGTCATGAAGGTGTCCCACGCCTTGGAGAGTGTTGCCCTGCCTTTGTCGGAACTGCTGTGTGCTCCCCTTTTCTCCCCTTCTCGGTTGGCCAAGGTAGCACGTACTCTGCCGCCAGCGTTGTCAGATGGAAAATTTTGGAGCAATTTTTCAACAAGAACCTTCTGGTATTGCACCATTTTGCTTGTCCTCTCCACCGGAGGAATGAGAGATGAGAAATTCTCTTTGTAGCGGGGGTCCAGAAGGGTGAACACCCAGTAATCCGTGTTGTCTAAAATGCGTATAACGCGTGGGTCACAGGAAAGGCAGCCTAACATAAAGTCAGCCATGTGTGCCAGAGTACCAACAGGCAAGATTTCGCTGTCCTCACCAGGAGGATGACTCTCAATCTCCTCATCCTCTTCCTCCTCTTCTGCCCACCCACGCTGAAGAGATGGAACTAAAGTTCCATGGCTACCCTCTGTAGCGGAGGCAACCGTGTCTTCCTCCTCCTCCTCCTCCTCCTCCGCCTCCTCCAATTGTCGCTGAGAAGACGAAGTGAGGGTGCTCTGGCTATCACCTTGTGTAAGCTCTTCCTCCCCCATTTCCACCTCTTCCACATGCAAAGCGTCGGTTTTAATTGTGAGCAGCGAGCGTTTCAGTAGACACAGAAGTGGGATGGTTACACTGATAATAGCGTTATCGCCGCTCACCATCTGTGTTGATTCCTCAAAATTGCGTAAAACCTCACAGAGGTCTGACATCCATTCCCACTCCTCACTTCTGATTACAGGAAGTTGAACGGAGAGGCGACGACCGTGTAACAGCTGGTACTCCACTACTGCCCTCTGCTGCTCACAAAGCCGGGCCAACATGTGGAAGGTGGAGTTCCAGCGCGTGCTCACGTCACACAGCAGCCGGTGAGCTGGCAATTGTAAGCGCTGCTGCAGCTTCAACAGGCCGGCTGAAGCTGTAGAAGACTTACGGAAATGTGCACACACGCGGCGCACCTTCGTCAATAGATCATGCAAATTGGGGTAGGTTTTTAGAAATCGCTGAACCACTAAATTAAATACATGCGCTAGGCATGGTACGTGTGTGAGCTTGCCGAGCTCCAAAGCCGCCACCAAGTTACGCCCATTATCACACACAACCATGCCTGGTTGCAGGTTGAGTGGCGAGTGCCACTGCTCGGTCTGGTGACTAATCCCCTGCAACAGCTCTGATGCCGTGTGCTGTTTGTCCCCAAGGCAGATCAGCTTCAGCACGGCCTGTTGACGCTTCCCCACTGCAGTGCTACACTGCTTCCAGCTACCGGCTGATGGGTGAGTGGCGCTGCGCGCAGAGAATTCGGAGGTGGAAATGGAGGAGGAGGAGCCAATAACGTAGGTGCTGGCGGAAACCCTGATGGAGGTAGGGCCCGCAATCCTCGGCGTGGGTAGCACCTGTGCCATCCCAGGGTCCGAGTCGCTCCCAGCCTCCACGACATTCACCCAGTGTGCCGTCAGTGAAATGTAGCGTCCCTGGCCACAAGCACTTTTCCATGTGTCAGTCGTTAAGTGGACCTTCCCAGTAACTGCGTTGGTCAGGGCACGGGTGATGTTACGGGACACATGGTGGTGTAAGGCGGGGACGGCACACCGGGAAAAGTAGTGGCGGCTGGGGACTGCGTACCGAGGGACAGCTGCTGCCATCAGGCTGCGGAAGGACTCAGTCTCCACAAGCCTAAATGGCAGCATTTCGATGGCCAGTAATTTGGAAAGGTGTGAGGTTAGTGCTATGGCCTGTGGGTGGGTGGCTGGGTATTTTCGCTTGCGCTCAAATGCCTGGGGTAACGACATTTGGATGCTGCGCTGGGACAGGGAAGTGGATGTGGTCGCTGATGGTGCTTCAGATGGTACAGGTGCAGGGCGGGAGGTATGCGGGCCTGCGCCTTCGACAGGCGATTGGCCGGCACCGAAAACAGGGGAAGAGTAGACAGTGGTGTGGCCTGCAGACACAGATTGGCGATCCGGGCGTTCCTCCCACTTATTACGGTGCTTGGATGCCATGTGTCGGATCATGCTGGTGGTGGTGAGGTTTCTAGTGTTCATGCCTCGGCTCATTCTGGTGTGGCACAGGTTGCAAACTACAATTCTTTTGTCGTCCGCACTTTCCTTAAAAAAACGCCATACCGCGGAACACCTACCCCTTGGCAAGGGAGATTTACGCAAGGGGGTGCTCCGTGGAACATTTGCGGGCCGGTTTGGTGCGGTCCGCCTTCTTTCTGTAGCCACACCACTGCCTCTTCCAGCCTGTTGCGGTGCTGCAGATGGCTCACCCTCAGGACTGCTGTCATCGCTCGGCTCTCCACCTTCCCAGGTGGGGTCAGTGACCTCATCGTCCACCATGTCCTCCTCCACTTCCTCACTCTGATCATCCTCCTCATGTCTTGATCCCACCACATACTCGATCATTGACAACTGTATATCATCCTCCTCATCAAGGTCTTGAGACAGTAAAAGTGGTTGATTTGATGGCAACTGTGTCTCATCATCATCATCATCCACTTTCTTTGACCTTAAATGCCGTTCCCCTCTGTCATCTTCTTGTGATTGGGTACCCTCTAGAGGTTGTGAATCAGGGCACAAGATGTCATGTTCCTCTGCAAGCGTGCTTGGAGAGAGGTTCAAATTAAGGATTGGTGATGAGACGAGCTCCTCACTATATCCCAGTGTGGGATCACTTCTTTGACCAGACCCTCTATGGTGGGAGGAAGGATGATCAGGGTGAGGATTATGTTGACCAGACTCTTGGCTACTGAGAGTGGACTTGGTGGAAGACAGGGTGGTGCTTAACCGACTGGAAGCAGTATCAGCTGAAATCCAACCGACCACCTGTTCGCAGTGGTCTGACCTCGAGAGTGATGTCCTGCGACACCCTGTAAACTGAGACATGAAGCTAGGTATGGTGGATGTCTTTCTTTCTTGTGCTCTGGCACCAGGCACAGTTTCTACACGTCCTGACCCGCGCCCTGAACTATCAGGATCACGTCCACTTCCCCGTCCCTTTTTACCCGCCTTCTTCATATTACACGGAATATGTGCTGCAAATCTGCAACTTTGCACACTAAACAGAATGTGCTGCTTATCTGCGGCTCGGCACAGTGAATGGAATATGTGACTTTGATATTTTACACTTCGCACAGTAAACAGAATGTTCTCCTAATCTGCAACTTTGCACACTAAACAGAATGTGCTGCTTATCTGCGGCTAGGCACAGTGAATGGAATATGTGACTTTGATATTTTACACTTTGCACAGTAAACAGAATGTTCTCCTAATCTGCAACTTTGCACACTAAACAGAATGTGCTGCTTATCTGCGGCTCGGCACAGTGAATGGAATATGTGACTTTGATATTTTACACTTTGCACAGTAAACAGAATGTTCTCCTAATCTGCAACTTTGCACACTAAACAGAATGTGCTGCTTATCTGCGGCTAGGCACAGTGAATGAAATATGTGACTTTGATATTTTACACTTTGCACACTAAACAGAATGTTCTGCTAATCTGCAACTTTGCACACTAAACAGAATGTGCTGCTTATCTGCGGCTAGGCACAGTGAATGGAATATGTGACTTTGATATTTTACACTTTGCACAGTAAACAGAATGTTCTCCTAATCTGCAACTTTGCACACTAAACAGAATGTGCTGCTTATCTGCGGCTCAGCACAGTGAATGGAATATGTGACTTTGATATTTTACACTTTGCACACTAAACAGAATGTTCTGCTAATCTGAAACTTTGCACACTAAACAGAATGTGCTGCTTATCTGCGGCTCGGCACAGTCAATGGAATATGTGACTTTGATATTTTACACTTTGCACACTAAACAGAATGTTCTGCTAATCTGAAACTTTGCACACTAAACAGAATGTGCTGCTTATCTGCGGCTCGGCACAGTGAATGGAATATGTGACTTTGATATTTTACACTTTGCACAGTAAACAGAATGTTCTCCTAATCTGCAACTTTGCACACTAAACAGAATGTGCTGCTTATCTGCAGCTCGGCACAGTGAATGGAATATGTGACTTTGATATTTTACACTTTGCACACTAAACAGAATGTTCTGCTAATCTGAAACTTTGCACACTAAACAGAATGTGCTGCTTATCTGCGGCTAGGCACAGTGAATGGAATATGTGACTTTGATATTTTACACTTTGCACAGTAAACAGAATGTTCTCCTAATCTGCAACTTTGCACACTAAACAGAATGTGCTGCTTATCTGCGGCTCGGCACAGTGAATGGAATATGTGACTTTGATATTTTACACTTTTGCACAGTAAACAGAATGTTCTCCTAATCTGGAACTTTGCACACTAAACAAAATGTGCTGCTTATCTGCGGCTAGGCACAGTGAATGGAATATGTGACTTTGATATTTTACACTTTGCACACTAAACAGAATGTTCTGCTAATCTGAAACTTTGCACACTAAACAGAATGTGCTGCTTATCTGCGGCTAGACACAGTGAATGGAATATGTGACTTTGATATTTTACACTTTGCACACTAAACAGAATGTTCTCCTAATCTGCAACTTTGCACACTAAACAGAATGTGCTGCTTATCTGCGGCTCGGCACAGTGAATGGAATATGTGACTTTTATATTTTACACTTTGCACACTAAACAGAATGTTCTGCTAATCTGAAACTTTGCACACTAAACAGAATGTGCTGCTTATCTGCGGCTCGGCACAGTGAATGGAATATGTGACTTTGATATTTTACACTTTGCACACTAAACAGAATGTTCTGCTAATCTGAAACTTTGCACACTAAACAGAATGTGCTGCTAATCTGAAACTTTGCACACTAAAAAGAATGTGCTGCTAATCTGCAACTTTGCACACTGAACAGAATGTGCTGCTAATCTGCAACTTTGCACACTAAACAGAATGTGCTGCTAATCTGCAACTTTGCACACTAAAAAGAATGTGCTGCTAATCTGCAACTTTGCACACTAAACAGAATGTGCTGCTAATCTGCAACTTTGCACACTAAACAGAATGTGCTGCTAATCTGCGGCTAGGCACAGTGACCGGAATATGTGACTTTTTTTTTTTAAATCTCTGCCCCCCCAAACAAAATAAACTGCTGCCCCCACACACAGTAGTCCTAAAAAGGACTTTTGGGTCTTTTTTTTGTTCAACAACACTTTTCTTCTCCCTACACTGACTTTCCCTTCCTATCCTCATCTCTCCCTGGCTAAGACTGAGCCGAACTCGCTGGTCAGGTGCTATACAGCCCCGATCACGGGTTCTGGCCAGCCAATCAGTGTAATGCCAGCAGCCAACATGGCTGCTGGCATTACATTGATGTCAGAGCCTCCCTGCACGTTTATTGGCTGCGCAGCAGCCGCGAAACGTGCGGGGAGGAGACCCGAACATGGCGGGCGAGCACATGCGGTACTCGTACGAGTACCGCCATGTGCCGAGCAGAGTGATGCTCGAGCCGAACCGAGCTTCGGCCGAGCATGCTCGCTCATCACTGCTCAGTACCCATTTGGGTACTGGGTCTCTCATTGCTGTTATTTGCAACTACATTTTATGTACTTACATTTTGCTTATTTAAATTTTCACTTCCAGTGAGTGAAATAACATGTCCATCCTGAGCACTACAAAAGGTATATGTGATTATGCAACTTTTTATTTAGTGAATGTGTTGGAAAATGCTTAATGACTAGGTATGAGCAAAGCAATTCTGTAAGTTCAGTATTCATGGGAAACATGCCTTTTGTGAGACATGGAAGGCTTCTTGTGAAACTGGGGTTTCATTTCACATTTTACTTTCTGCTTTAACCAGTCAGATAGCAGAAAAAGCAATAATGTGGTAACCAGGAAAAAAGAACAAGCCAATACTCTTACCTTTATAAGTTCTTGCCTGCATCACTATTCACTATTCACTAACACTATTCTCCTACACTCCCCATGTTCCTTGTGATCGCCTTCTCTCTCTACATGTTCCCTGCATCCATCTCCTTTCTTTCCATTCTTCCTCCTTTTTCACTTGCTTCTTGCTTCTGCTCCCTATTGGTTATGATTTTTTTTTAAAAGTTATTTACTACATTACTTTTCTACCTATAAATAACCCTTGTATCATTATGTTAATTGATTTAGATTTTTGGAGTTGGCAGGAGGATCTTTATCCACTGAGATGGAACTCCAATTGAAATATTGATGAAAGCTGAGAGGGCAGTACACGGGCATCATCTCCTAAGGCATGTTAGCACAGATGCCATGCAAGCATATAGTGGCCATAAAATGGTTTTGCCTAATGCTAGGATTTTAAGGCCTTGATTTGTTTAGACTAAGAACTTCCCTTTATAGGCTAGATGATATCATTTTGAAGTCATCAACAAGCAAGCCATCCTGGAGTCCTCTGAGGTGAGAACTTGGGGCCTGTGACCAGAAGACATGTTCAGACTGTTAACATTTTGATGCTTGCTAATTCCAGTCAGTCTCAGCACATAACAAGAACATGAGTCAACCCCCTTTCTCCAAATTACATGGTCAAGTCTTATGCTTTAAACCAAATTGCAAGGGATATTATCTATCCGTAGTAACATAGTAAATTAGGTTGAAAAAAGACACAAGTCCATTAAGTTTCACCCCTAAAAAGCCTTCTTCTTCCCCTACTACCAATATCCCCTACCACCAGTATCCCGAAAATGTTAGTTAAGAGAGGTGTTTACAGTAGAAGAGAGAGAATGTAAAAAAAAATGTTGTAGTGTGTGAAGTGTGTGTGTGTGTGTGTGTGTGTGTGACCTAGGGTTACTTCAGTGAGGTTCAGGCAATTAAGATTTAGTGTTAAGGCAGTGAGGGGTATTCAAATAGAGTTAGTGTTCGGTAGCGAGGGTCATTCAAATTGAGTTAATGTTAGGGTAGTTTGGGACTATGAAGTATGTAGTGTGTTACTTTTTTCTTTTTTTATATTTAAGTTTGTTATAATAATCATAATAATAGTAATTTCTTCTAATATAATGTAAAAAAAAAAGAGACATGCATAATCATCTCTACTAGGAAGACTTTGAGGGGATGGGGAGGAACTGGAGCAAAGTCATCCTCACCAGGGAGTAGGCCATGGCTAAACTGGGGTGCTCACTCACTTGCCAAGGTTGAAGGAGAGGCACCAGTTGTTAGCCGCAGTGCCATTGCTACTGCCACTACAAGCAGTAGTACTGCAGTGGAGCCCCAGCAAGTGCCAACTGCACCAACAATGGCGGTAACACCAGATGCTCCACCCTTGTCACCAAGCAACCTAGTAGATAATGATGATACCCCTGAGTGTTTCAGTACACTCCAATGCTTTCTTAAGCAGGCAAGAATGGAGTGGCAGAAAGGTTAAATAGAATGGGGAGTGAGTATTCAAATTTGGAAGACACAGTGGAATTGGGGCCAGGTGTACTAGGTGACAAACATCCTCTTGTGAGTAGGCAGAAGGAGGATATAATGGATGATCCTGTGAGTGGGCAGGAAGAAGAGACACAGGTCCCTGTGAGGGGGTCAGGTTCTAGCTGTCAGTGGGCAAGAAAAGTAGCAGGATCCTGTGAAAAGTCAGGAGAAAGAGAGTCAGATTCCTGTAAGTGGTCAGGAAGAGGGACTGGATACAGTGAGTGGTAAGGAAGAGGGCCAGGTTCCTGTGCATGGGTAGGAATATGTAGTGTTGGGACTGGTGACAGGCGCTGTAGAGGTTGATGAGGAGGAGATTCAGAGAGTCATAGGACAAAAAACATTATGTGCTGGGTCAGACTCAGGCTCTGCAGCATGTAGTTCAGACACAAGAATATCATCACCTCCTCCTCCTCCTTCACTGAAGTCCTGGGTGTGGGAATATTTCTCCTTGGGGTCTGGAAAAGTTCAGGAAACTACAAATGTTTTATGCACTTGTGTAAAAGCACTGTTAATAGAGGAAATAAGGATCTCTCCTTGGCACTTCTGAACTGATAAAGCTTATGATGCATAGGCATGCTGATGTATATTCAAAAAAAAAACAAACATTAAAAAGTCCCACTAGCTTACCACTGCTGGTTGTGCTGACCCTGTTGCTAATTCTACTACCCTTGTTCAAAAACTTTGACACACAAAATCCTCCACTACTAAGAAGACCAGAATGACTGTAGAGATAAGTCAGTAGCAAGCAGCATCCCCCATCACCAACAATGGCTCCCCTCCCAGTCTCAACTTCCATACCTGTCCAAAGTTTTCCCACTTGGTTCCAAATTCCACCACCAGTGCTATTATCTTTACAGACAACATTTCTGTCCACACATTGCACCCTATGTGTCACAATGACTAGGGGTGGGCGAAAAGTGAGAAAAATTTCCCACATGACTTTTCGCAAAAAAATGATGATTTTCTCTTTTTTCACAAAAGTTTTCTCCTTTTCTACAATCCCAACAAATTTTTCTCCTATTCTAACCCATTTTTCTCCTATTCTAACCCATTTTTCTTCTATTTTAACACATTTTTCTCCTATGTTTAATATGGTGCAACTTTTCTCAGCACAATATTACTTCTTCTGAGTGCTTTAGTGCAGAAATAAGTATCTGGAAGACAATGCTGTGAGTCCTACAGCAAAACATACCTTGAAAAGTGTTAGTGTGAAGAGTGCATTTGTCCATTGCCCACAACACTTACTTCCTGCTTAAGTGACACTGACACATATTCATGATGATATCAAGTGATTAAAAATAAAGTACAGCCTACAATGTGGCTGTTGCGTATGGTAGTGGTGGTGGGGGACTGGCATGGCGTGATTGGTGGGACCTTGACAAACTGTATCTACCCTGGGAAGAGAGGGATCCCTATCATCATTTATTGCAAATACTGCAGCAACAGTTTTTTTTTTTTTCGTTTTTGAACTACCACTTTACTCCCACATCCCTGCACTGCTCCACCTTTCCCCCTACTGCTTGGGCATTTGCTGGACATTACTCAGCTACTGTGTGTGTTTTTACTCTCTAAGTACAAAACTGATAGTGTGTGTGATGTCTTGAATTAGCCCTCAACAATATTCTCAATGTAGTCTGCTGTCTATCAAGTCTACCTCAGTCACAGTGATCAGATCAGGCTCCCAGTCAGCTTTCTGTCACCTAATATATATATTTGTTTAATTATGTATTAATTTTTTTAATGTTTTAATGTTATTTATTTATTTATTTTTTAAGTTGTCCACTCTATCGTATCACAGTCATTCCCCCCAAAAAATATAGATAACTAAGAAACCCCATTCCCAATTTGGACCCCAGCTGTCTGTGTCTTGCCAGTCAGGTACACCAAATTTTTGGGTCAACCTCTTTCCTCCCTTCTTCTCCCCATTGTGCCTCCAGACTCCCCTACTACAAAGAACAAATGTCCTACATAAATGACTCCCTAAACTAAGCTTCAATTCCCCTTTCTTCTCTAGCTCAAAAATATGCTGCTTTCCCCTCTCACAAACACAAAATGGCATGCTGTGAGAACCTGACACCCTTGTATATGGGTGTAGAGAATTAGAGAAAACTTTTGTGTGGTAGAAAAAACATTTTTTACCCATTGATTTCAATGCAATGAGCTAGGTGAAAAAAGCAGCACTTTTCGCGGGATATTTTTCTTCAAGTAAAAAGTGCCTTTTTTCACCGATTTCAGTTTCAGGTGAAAATTCTTGCCCATCCCTAACAATGACTACACACAGTTATGTTGTGAAGATAAACAGCACACAGGGCATAGCAGAACCCCCTGATCCATGTATCCTGCAGAATATGAGTGCCTGTTAGTGGAAAGGGTGAATTATTTTTATTATGATTTTGTTTTGGATCCTTTTTTTTTTTCTTTTTCTAAATAATTTGTGTGAATGTGGCAGCTGCCAAGCTGAGCCATTTTTTTTAATGTTTACTTTACACATTTAAGTTTCCCACCTCCAAAAACTGCTTCTTGGCTTACCATTGTGTGGGCTAGTATATAAGCAAAACATATTTTTAGCATTAATTTTAGTAGGGCAACTTTTTGGGCTACTATTAGTCAAGCAAAAAAAATATAGTGTATAAATCACAGTCACAACTATCATATGTATAAAACAACACAACACCCCTCTTTCTTGCATCCTCCTCTTCCTATCAACAAATGAAATATAATAAAACAGGTATATGTTTGAAGTGCCTGCCAATTATATATGGTATGACATAAGATAAGCAATTTGCCAAATTGAAAAAAAAAGCATCTGTTATTGAAATTAAAAAATATATGAAGAAACAAAGAAAAACATTGTTTACACATGGCAAATAGACCCATATGCCATATCATCCCTACTGGGCCAAAGGAAGAGAAAAATCATTTAAAGCCATTAAGCAATAAGTGTGCCAAAAAAATTCCTTCCCTGACTCCAAATGGCAGTTGGATATTTCCTTGCAGATGAACATCCTATTTAACCAATTATTACAATACTTGTTGAAGAGCTTATGTACACGGGCCACAGTGCCAGCCAGTCGTGGGGCAGTTATGCACAGTAGAGACTGCCCGCGCCGCGGCTGATACTTCGAAGCGCCCCACTCCGTATCACCAGCATCACGGGCAGTCTGTACTGCACATGACAGCAGCACGCTCAACAGTCTCTACTGTGCATGACTGTGTTGTTACAAACATTTTAGCGAATTATTATATATGATTATATAATATTCATCAGTGGTTCAACAGTGGTATACGGTGGCAACCCTCCTACTCAGTGCTGCTACTTTGAGGACTGGTGTTTTTACTCTCAATGACAGATGCAGCAGTTGGTTGAACTGTTACATCTTCCTTCATTATACCATCAACACCAGAATACGACTCGTTGTCATCTTCAGTGGTCTTACATGGATTTCTTAATATTTCTCGTAGTGGTGGAAGTTTTTATGGGACTTTGACAAACTGCTTCCACAGGAGGAGAAGGATCATCATCATTTATTGCACATGCTACTGCAACCATAGTTGCAGTCATTTGTTGGATTACCACTTTACTAACACGTCCATGCACTGGTACTACTCCTTGCACCCTACAGGTGCCACAAGTACATTTACTGGACATTAGTTAACATTGAAGCACACAACAGAAAAGATTTAGTGTGTGGTGTCTTGCTCATCACAAAATACTATAAATCTTTTAGTATCAGTCTACCTCAGTCACAGCTCACGTCAGTCATCTATCAATCAAACTCCTGTTTTTTAGCTGTCCATATACCTATCACTGTCAACAAAAGATAACAAACAAAAAGATAACTGCCAGATGAGGAATATACTTGGACCATGGCTGCCTGTTTCTTCCCAGTCAATCACACAGAATTTGGGGTAAATCTGCTTTTGCACTTCCCCTCCCCAGTGTGCCTCCAGACTCTCCAAGCGCAGAGAACACATTTCCTGATGATGGGCTATTTGTTTTTGTTGTTCACTAAACATTTGAACACTTTACTCTCTAGCTATAGGAATATACTATGTGATTTATATGAGAATAAGTATAACATAGGCAGTGGCACTCATGCATAATCTAACCCTAAATGACCCACTATCAAAGAGTGTGGCAATTGGTGTATGTCCCATAAAATTTACAAATTTACTGTCTGGGGTGAACCAAGGATCGAATAGGGGCAGCACTCATGGACAGCAATGATGATGAAGAAAGCAATTATATTCCATCCCAAAAATTTTCAGTCCTCATTGGACCATCCCCTGGGCAAACAGAGGACCCTAACATACATGAACATACAGTAATTTGCAAAAGTTTTAGTCAGGTATGAAAAAAATGCTATAAAGTAAGAATGTTTTCAAAAATAGACATGTTAATAGTTTATTTTTATCAATGAACAAATGCATAGTGAGTGAACAGAAGGAAAATCTAAATCAAATCAATATTTGGTGTGACCACCCCTTGCCTTCAAAACAGCATCAATTCTTCTAGGTACACTTGCACACAGTTTTTTTTAAGGAACTCGGCAGGTAGGTTGTTCCAAATATCTTGGAGAACTAATTACAGATCTTCTGTGGATTTAGGTAGCCTCAATTGCTTCTCTCTCTTCATGGGCTCTGTGGGGGCCATACCATCACTTCCTGGACTCCTTATTCTTCTTTAAGCTGAAGATAGTTTTTAATGACTGTGGCTGTATGTTTGGGGTCATTGTCATGCTGCAGAATAAATTTGGGGCCAATCAGATGCCTATCTAATAGTATAGCATGGTGGATAAATATCTGCCTGTACTTCTCAGCATTGAGGAAACTATTAATTCTGACCAGATTCCCAACTCCATTTATAGAAATGCAACCCCAAAAGTGCAAGGAACCTCCATCTTTCTACATTGTTGCCTGCAGTCACTCATACTTGTACTGATCTCCAGCCCTTTGGCAAAACAAGATCAGTCCAGAGCACATGCTGCTGTTTTTCTGCACCCCAGTTCCTGTGTTTTTGTGCATAGTTGAGTCGCTTGGCCACGTCAGAGGTATGGCTTTTTGGCTGCAAGTCTTCCATAAACTTCTGACCAGACTTCTCCATACAAAAGATGGGTGTACCAGGGTTCCACTGTTTTCTGCCAATTCTGAGATGATGGCACTCCTGGACATCTTCCGATTGTGAAGGGAAGTAAGCATGATGTGTCTTTCATCTGCTGCACTAAGTTTCCTTGGCTGACCACTTTGTCTACGGTCCTCAACGTTGCCGTTTTTTTGTGCTTCTCAAAAGAGCTTGGACAGCACACCTGGAAACCACTGTCTGCCTTAAAATTTCTGCCTGGGAGAGACCTTGCTGATGCAGTATAACTACCTTGTGTGTTGCTGATGTGCTCAATCTGTCCATGGTGTATGACTTTTGACATTAAACTGTCTTCAGCAACCTCAACTTGTTAGCGGAGTTTGGCTGTTCCTCACCCAGTTTAATTCCTCTTATACAGCTGTTTCTGTTTCAGTTAATGATTGTGTTTCAACCTACATATTAAATTGATGATAATTAGCATCTGTTTGGTATAATTGTTTAATCATACACCTGAATGTATGTCTACAAAATCCCTGACTTTGTACAAGAGCACCTAGAAGAACTGATGCTGTTTTGAAGGCAAAGAGTTGTCACACCAAATATCGATTTGATTTAGATTTTTCTTTTGTTCTTTCATTATGCATTTGTTAATTGCTAAAAATTAACTATTAACATGTCTATTTTTTAAAGCATTCTTATTTTATAGCATTGTTTTACACCTGTCTAAAACGTTTGCACAGTACTGTGTATATATATATATATATATATATATATATATATATATATATATATATATGATATATTGTGACTGATGTACTAAAAATAACAGAAGCAATTCGTAAGTAACCAACTGTACCTTATGCACAAAAGGCAATTCTCAGAATGTCCATTGATTTAAAAAGTTTATTTTAACTTCTGAATGCTAGAGAGATGTCTCCAGTGTGTTTCAAAGCAGTAGTTAGTATTATGTGGGTTAAAAACGCTATTCAGACCAGCTGTAAATTTATTTGTACCCTATGGAACAGATGGTGAGCCTTCTCTCATTCTTAAAATATCTGCCTTATTCAGTTTACACTTAAGCTCCCCAGCTACTGTGTGTGTGTCTCCATGTAACTTTCATAATTTCTTTAGCCTTCTAAAAATGATTAATCTTCCAAACAACATTAAAAAAATATTTTTACTTGGAGCACTGCGTATGGTTCCTTAATCAGTTTCAAGGATAAAGATACAGAATGTAACATTTGCAGACATGCTCTTAAAAGGATGCTAATTATGCACAAACCTGACAGTTTTGACAACAAAACAAGAGACCAAAGGTTTTCTTTTTTCCAGTCAACCCATAATCCTCTATAATATTGCTAAGAAAAATCACTCACAACAGTTACAGCCCCATTGCTTCCCTAAGTAATAAAAAGGTGATGGACCATAGCGGCCTAGCCAAGAACATGTTCCCTACAGCTGTCTAAGGGAACTGACATATCAGTCTGTATCTTGATAGCAGTATGCTAGAAGCAAACGAGAAAATAAGATTAATTTAAATTAATTGCCATTTACATCATTCTTTCAACCATTAAACACTAATTAAACTCTTACAGAAATGCTGGAATCTTTGATCAAGGAGTCATACTGTCTACTGTGTTAACAGTCTTGATGTAGAATTAATTAACATCTTTGCCAATGAAGATACCTTCTTTCTTTGACTACTGACAGTTGTATGTAATGCAAACTTTTAAAAACTGTAGCATGATATTCTACTATATTATAACAAACATGAACCATGTAGCTTACAATAATAGTATAGTAGAACAGTTTAAACAAATTGTAAAACGTAAAAACATGAACTGAAAGAAGTTGCTGCTGAATACTTGGAGAGGTGAAAATATTTGCCTCAAAACTGAAACTGGTGAATACTGGCACTTCCCGTCTGGCAAATAATTTCCTGCGAAAAGTCCAGTTTTTCTGCTCTCTCTCATTGTGTATTGAAATCAATGGGAGGAAAAGTTTTTCTCCACCAAACAAAAGTTTTCTTTTCTTTTCTACAGGCATATAAAAGGGAGTAAGGCTCTTACATCATGCCATTCTGTGTTTGCGAGAGGAGAGAGCAGTACATTTTTTGAGCCAGAGAAAATAGGGGAATTGAAGTTTAATTTAGATACTCTTTTATGTAGGACATTTGTTCCCTGTATTAGGAGATTCAGTGGGGAACTCTGGGGAGAAGAAGGGAGGAAGGAGGTTGACCCCAAATACCCCCAAATTCCATGTGACTCACTGACAAGACACAGGCATGGCTGATCTTGCTGTTATTGTATCTGTGCTGGGGAAGTCTGGAGAAATAAGTTGTTGATTTTGTTTTTCAGTTATAATTTTTTTTGACAGACTGTGACAAGACAACTTAAAAATAAAAAATAAATAATAATAATAATAATAATAATAAAAAAAAAGAATAAAGAAAAAAAACTAAATATATTAGGTGACAGACACCTGACTGGGCTAAGGCAGGGCATCATACTCAATCAGTTATGTTATGTACTGTAGAGTATAAACACACGGAATAGTTGAGCAATATCCAGCAAAAGCACAAGGGGCAGGGGGAAGGGGAAGGGTGGAGCATTGCAGGTACTTGAGAGTAAAGTATTAGTTCAAAACCTAACTGCAGCAATGGTTGCTGCAGCTTGCACAATAAATAATGATGATGCCCTTCCTCCAAGTGAGGATGCAGTTTGTCAAGGTCCCAGCAAAACCTCCAGCACCACCAGTGCCAATACAAATAAAGAACCATATAAGAAGACATATAAAAAGAACACTGAAGAAGACAACTATTTGCATTCAAGTGTTGATGATGGCAATAGCATAATAGAGGAAGGCATAGCAGCTGAATCGCCTGCTGCATTAGATAGTGAGACAAACAAGCACCAAAACACCTATCCTGAAAGTAGTAGCTAACGTTGTTACAGTAAAAGTAAAAGTAAAAAGAAATTGTTTGAGACCTCTAAAAGCTTAGAGGAATATAAGATAGTGGGCAAGAATTGGCAGGTGATGCTGCTGAGGATGACCTAATGATGTCTGATGATGATACAGATCTAGAATATATCTCTCCAGCATCCTTCTCTTGTTCAGATACAGATGAAGTTGATAGTGAGGATGATGACATAACTATAACGCAAAGGCTGAATCTTCTACCACTGAAAAGGAGCACTGTGCCTGTCTATAAACTGTTTGAGAAAATCATTGGAAAGTCTGACCCTGACAAGCAAAGATGGCAAAAAGTATATGGTCACCCCGTCAGTCATCATCAGCATCATCGCCTCTTCCAAGTCCAAGTCCCACTCAGCCACACACACACCTTTGTTGAGTACCAAGCAGCAGCAGCAACAACAGTAACACAGGTTATTAACATCCACAATGTTAGATATGACGAGTGCCTCTACTGCTGCTGTAAGTGCTGCACCTTTGACACCTAGTAGTAGTGGCAGTAGAATTTCATCAACATCTAGCTCCGGTAGTAGCAGTAGCATCAGCACCTCAGGAACCCCTCAGTCCATGAAGTCCACAGGCTGAAGATACTCTGTTGTCTGTGCAAAAAGCATGTGAGTAGGGGGAATACAGGCTCACACCTAGCCACCACCTCTGAGATCCCACTTGAGGTACAACCACAGGTCTGACTGGGAGACACTATCAGCTGGCCAAAGGTGCCACAACCAGCAGCAGCAGAAGCACTCAAAAATGTTCTCAGGGCTCTAGGGCAGAAAAAAGAAGTAGTGAAGTTATTTATGTTTCAGAGAGTGTGATACTGCCAACAGTTAGTTCGCTCCAAATGACACCTAATTCTGCTGCTGCAGAGGAATATGATGACTCTAGCTTTGCTGTGGGAGATGGAAAGAGTCATAGACTGCCCACACATGCTGCCTCTACCGGCACCACCTCCTCCAGTCATGTTGTTAAAGCAATAATGTTCCAGGGTTCTTCTGCAATGTCCTGCCAACCCACACTGACTGAGTTCTTGGGAAGGAGTCAAAAACTTCACAAAAACAATCCCAAAGTACGCCTGTGGAATGGTAAAGTTGCCACGATGTTGGCAGTGGACATGCTGCTGTATTCTTTTGTAGAAAACCAAGGTTTCAGAGAACTGATGTCATGTGTAGCTCCACTCTGGAATATCCAAAGCCACAGTTATTTTTCCAGGATGGCTGTGCCTGAATTGTACAAGCAGGTGGTTAGTGTGGTGGACAAAGAGCTGAAAAGTATGTATGGCAAAAAAAATCCACCTGACAATAAAAAAAGTGGGCAGAGCACAGACTATATGACTGTGACTTCTCACTTGGTTTCCCTCCCAGCACCAAAAGTGGACAACACTAGCTTACAGCTTCAGGTGACAGCCAGTAATCGTGCTTCTGGTTCTGGCAGTGTTATTAAAAGTTGGCAGAAGCAGCAGGATACCCCATACCATCGTCACTCCACCTTGTGCATGCAGAGTTTTGAGAGACAGTCCCTCAAAGCTGTAGATGTTTTAAGTAAGCTAGAGCAGGTGTACAGGAATTGCTTGTACCCACTCCTTAAAAGCTGTTTTTTCTGTCTACTTTGAGAATAGGAGGTGTGGTGCATGTGCCCTGCTTTGCCCATGTGCTAAATTTAGTTGTGACCAGATTCCTGACAGAATTCAAAACCGTCAGAGAGATGCATACTATTGCCCGCAAAATCTTTGCCCATCCTACAGTGCACGGAACATTCTATATTCCATACAAGAGCGTAACAACCTGCTCCATCACCACCTGAAAATGGAGGTCCCTACCAGGTGGAATTCAACAATGTACATGCTAGAGCAGTTGTATGAGCAGAATAAGGCCTGGAAGGCTTTGGAGGGCGTCTCTTTGATACCTGGCCAATAGCAACTAACGTGCGATGTATGTGAGCTGCTGAAACCCTTTGATGAGGCAGCCATGCTGGTGAGTTGCATTGAGGCAGGAATTAGTGAAATTCTACCACTAATATTTTTATTGCAGAAAAAAATGAGGAGCATGGCTGAGGATTCTTACCATAATGACAACACAGACATGCACCAGCTGGTAAATGACATGTTAGCGATCTTTGAATATGATCCTCTCATAGTGTCTAGTAAAAGCAATGAGGAATACATTCATGCCACTTTGCTGGATCCCCTTTTCAAACACAAAATTTTAGAATTTCTGCCAAATGGCCATCAGCAGTTCATCACATCAAAGAGTCATGATGATCAGCAGCATCTCTCTGAGGAATCTGATTATGTCATGGAATATCTAGATATGCTTATTGTTCAAGTGGAGGTTTGCATTGTGGAGGATGAGAGGGAGAAAGTGAGGGCACAACAAACATCTAGACAGTATAGTGAAAAGGAAGGCAGCAAAGCATTTCAACCATCAGAAGCAGCTACATCATGAAACAGAATATCCCATTCTGATGTCACCTGTGTAGGCCTGTATAAATCTAGGTACAGGACTCACAGAGCGTGCTCACAAATACAGTGTGCTCCTTACTAAGTGCTCTGGAATAAGTGGACAGTTGGTGAAACACAGCAGTTAGTGCAACACATGAGTTACAGAAACAAAGGTAAATTAATTGTTTACATTTTTAAGAACTAACATTTGCATCATAAACGATGAGCAAGCTTGGAGGTCTCACTCAGTGCACATCTTGCCATATGTATGCATGCCTGTAACAACAGTTCCAGGGTCCATACAGCTGTGGCAAGTATGAGCAAGCGGCCTTTCTGGAAGCTCAGATTGGAGCTCTGGAGAGTCATTTTGCGACACAGAGATATTGACAACCTTGAGAGGAGTCTCTTGATAAATGAGCAGAGTCTAGCTGGGTCACCTAACAAAGAGGAAGGAGATCAGCTAGAAGGGAACCAGGCACATAGTTGGGTGACAGTTAGAAGTGGTTGCAGTGGGGAAGGGAAGAGGAAGAGGGCAGCCAGTCCTGAGTTTTTCCATCCCAACAAATTTGCTCATTTAAGTGAAGATTTTGGGGAGTCAAACCCAGAAGTGGAATTGCTGGAGAGGACTGTTCTCCCTAACAGCTGGGAGAACAGTTCCTCTAGCACAGAGGGGATCCAGAGGAAAGTGAAGCCTAGGCAGGTCGTGGTGGCAGGGGACTCTATTATTAGGAGAACAGATAGGGTAATCTGTGGCACTGATCGCAGCAACAAAATGGTTTGCTGTCTCCCAGGTGCCTGGGTTCGGCATGTTGCAGACAGGGTGAACAGTTTATTGGGAGGGGCTGGAGAGGATTCAGCTGTCTTGGTGCATATTGGTACCAATGACAAAGTAAAAGGAAGGTGGAGAGTCCTAAAAGGTAATTTTAGGGATTTAAGGAGTAGGATTAGGAACTGGACCTTCAAGGTAGTATCTCAGAGATACTACCTGTGCCATGTGCTACGACAGAGAGACAGCTGGAGATTAGAGAGCTCAATGCATGGCTGAAGTCTTGGTGTAAGAAGGAGGGCTTTGGGTTTTTAGAGCACTGGGCTGATTTTGCTTTTGGATACAATCTCTATAGTAGGGATGGATTGCATCTGAATGCAAGAGGGTCTCAAGTGCTTGGGGAGAGGATGGCTAGACGGTTGGAGGAGATTCTAAACTAGGAAGGGGGGGCAATAAATACTGGGCTAGATAGTAGAGAAAGGGAAGGTGATGTAGTTAATAATCAGGTGGGTGGATCTGGGGGCTGGGTTAGTACAGATGATCGGGATAAGCCTATAAACCACATCAAAATTAAATCACAAATGAAACATAGCAGTGGCATAAATTGTATGTTTGCAAATACCAGAAGTTTAACTGGTAAAATAGGGGAATTGGAGCTGGTAGCTGAAATCAAAAACTATGACTTGATTGGCATAACAGAAACATGGTGGGATGACACACGTGATTGGTCAATCAATGTGGAGGGCTACATGTTGTTTAGAAATGATAGGTCAAACAAAAGAGGGGGTAGGGTCTGTCTGTATGTGAAACCAGCATTATTGCCTCATTTACGGGAAGATATATGTAATGACAGTAGTGAACATGTGGAATCCTTGTGGGTTGAAATAGTCAGTTGAGGTAAAACTGCCCTGAAAATATTAGTGGTTATTTGTTATAAACCACCAAACATTAGTGGCCTTGAAGAATCACAGCTATTAGTACAAATATAAAAGGCTTCTCAAATAGGGAAAACTATAATTATGGGGGATTTTAATTATCCAGAAATAGACTGGAAAAATGGAACAACTAATTCTGATAAAAGCAGTAAGTTTCTGAACTTGTTGAATGACAATTTTTTGTCTCAACTAGTGCAGACCTCAACCAGAGGGAATGCGTGTCTGGATCTGGTAATAACGGACATTGAAGAACTTATCTCTAACATCCAAGTAAGGGAGCACTTGGGGAATAGTGACCATAACATGGTATCATTTGAGATTAATTCAAAAAAGCAATTTGGTATGGGTTCCACCAAAACACTGAATTTTAAAAAGGCCAACTTTAGCAGGTTTAATTCACTCTTGGTCTAGTTGACTGGGATAAAATATTTTCAGGAAAAAACACAGAAGGTAAGTAGAATGCCTTCAAAATAACATTGCAAAAATATAAAAATACATGTATCCCCATTGGAAACAAATACAAAAGAAGCAAATTAAAACCGATGTGGCTAACCAGTAAAGTAATTAATGAAATAAATAACAAGAAAGCGGCATTTAAACATTATAAAGCTGAGGGATCAGCAAAATGCCAACAAAACATTTAAAAAGGCGATTAAATTAGCTAGACTGGAGAATGAAAAAAAATATTGCTAAGGAGAGCAAGACCAACCAAAAAAAATTACTTTAAATACATTAATGGCAAAAAATTAAAGTCTGATAATGTTGGGTCCTTGATATCTGAAATGGGTGTGATGGTCAGTGAGGACAGAGAGAAAGCAGATATTTTAAATAGTTTCTTTTCTTCTGTTTTTACCAAGGACGACCCAATGGACAAGAATCTGCAAATCTACTTTTACAGAACAATCACAACAATCATGGGATTGGCTAACACAGGAAAAAGTGTTAAAACAATTGAATGGTGTTAAGGTAGACAAAGCCCCTGGGCCGAATGGTATACACCCACGGGTACTTAAAGGGATAGTAATACTTAAAATGTAAAAAAAAATATGTTGTAGGGTTTATCCCCCTGAGTAAAACAAGAGTACTCACACTGCTGAGAGGTCTTTCATTCAAATGTTATTAATTTTCAAAGTTGAATTTTTTAGGTGCAATATCACAGTGGCCTGAAATTGTACAGTGGCGCTGTTGCTACACGATCCTATGGACAACTCTGGTCAGTTGACCATAAATCTCCATAGGAAGGTGTAGCAACAGCGCCACTGTACAATTTCAGGCCACTGTGATATTGCACCTAAAAAATTCAACTTTGAAAATTAATAACTTTTGAATGAAAGACCTCTCAGCAGTGGGAGTACTCTTGTTTTACTCAGGGGGATAAACCCTACAACACATTTTTTTTTACATTTTAAGTATTACTATCCCTTTAAAGAGCTAAGCCAGGCCCTGGTCAGACCTTTATTTTTGATTTTCAGGGATTCTTTTATTTCAGGTATGGTGCCCACGGATTGGCGTAAAGCAAATGTAGTGCCTATATTTAAAAAGCGATCAAAATCACAGCCAGGAAATTACAGACCTATAAGCTTGAAATCTGTGGTAGGGAAGCTGTTTGAAGGGTTGCTAAGGGAATATATTCAAGAATTCAGCTTGAACAGGAATATCATTAGCAGGAGCCAACATGGCTTTGTGAAAGAGGTCTTGTCAAACTAACTTGATTGCATTTTATGAAAAAGTGAGTAAAAATATAGATGTGGGAGTGTCGGTAGATGTGATCTATTTAGAATTTGCCAAGGCATTTGATACGGTTCTACACAAGAGGTTACTGTACAAATTGAATGAAATAGGCTTAGGGGAAAATGTTTGTGAGTGGATTGGAAATTGGCTGAAAGATAGAATGCAAAGAGTGGTAGTAAATGGCAAGTTCTCCAATTGGATAAACGTGATAAGTGGAGTACCTTAGGGATCTGTCCTGGGTCCTCTTCTTTTTAATTTGTTTATTAATGACCTCCCATAGGGCATAGGGAGCCATATATCAGTGTTTACTGATGACACAAAATTAAGTAAGGTAATAAAGTCTGAACTGGATTTGTCTTCATTACAAGAGGATTTGGACAAATTGAGTAACTGGGCAGGCAAATGGCAAATGAGATTCAATATAGACAAGTGTAAAGTTATGCATTATGGGTATAATAATAAAAATTCAACATATAGTTTAAATGGTGTCTCTCTGGGGAAATCTACTAATGAAAAGGCTAATAAGATATTGGCATGTATTAAAAGGGGTATTGACTCAAAGGAGGAGGATATTATTATACCTCTTTACAGGTCCATGGTAATACCCCACCTAAAATATGCTGTTCAATTCTGGGCACTCTTTCTGAAAAAGGACATTATGGAACTAGAGAGAGTGCAGAGGAGGGCTATAAAACTAGTAAGGGGAATGGAAAGTTTTAGTTATGAAGAAAGGCTAGAAAAGTTAAACTTGTACACACTAGAGAAACGGCATCTTAGAGGGGATATGATAACACTATATAAATATGTTCAGGGCCCATACAAAGGGTTCTCCAAAGACCTGTTCATTAACAGAACAGTACAAAGGACAAGGGGCCACCCGCTTAGACTTGAGGAAAGTATATTTCATCTACAACAGCGGAAGGGTTTCATTATGGTAAGGACATTAAAGGTATGGAATTCACTGCCTGAGGAGGTGGTGCTATCGAATACATTAGATGCCTTCAAAAAGGGCCTGGATACTTATTTAAAAGAGCAGAACATAGAGGGCTATATACGTTAGTATTGGGATTAATATTTATTTAGTGTTTGTTGATCCAAGGAGAAATCTGATTGCCATTTGGAATCAAGAAGGAATTTTTCCCCCCATTCAAGACAGAATTTGAAATTGCTGTATTGAGGGGGGGGGGGTTTGCCTTCTTTTGGATCAACGATGGTAAACAGGAATAGGAAAAGCGTTGAAGTAGATGGACGCAAGTCTTTTTACAACCTAAATTACTATGTTACTATGAACACAGAGCAATTCATGGGTCTCAGCAGGGGAGGCATAAACCCAACATTGGAGGTGGTGGTGGTGGCAGCACATCTCTTTGGGACTTCCACCCTGAGTATGGGTTGGTAACTGACACACAGGAACACCATGTAGCTGCTAGAAGTGGTCCCACTGCAAGATGGTGAGATGGTTATTGCATACTTGCAGGACAGCTACGTTTTAGGCAGAAACTATGATCCCATGGACTACTGGCAAACAAAGCAGTGTGTGTGGCCAGCATTGACACGTTATCACGGTGCCCGTGATTGCCTCCAGTGTTTAATTGCTGTAACAGCGACCTTGTTACTTCCTGGCTGTCGCTCTATGCAAGTCACTGTTCTTATAGGTCACTGGTTTAGTGATCTAATATCTCCGCCCATCTGCTAGGCCTTAAAAGC
Source organism: Rhinophrynus dorsalis (assembly GCA_037306005.1). NCBI lineage: Eukaryota > Metazoa > Chordata > Amphibia > Anura > Rhinophrynidae > Rhinophrynus > Rhinophrynus dorsalis. The sequence continues at coordinate 148,905,399 of CM074723.1, forward strand.
CTCAGCATTTCCAGTTACTAGTGCCCTTTCGTGGTGTACCTGAGCCTAGTGCTGTGTTGGTCCATTGCTGTTTCTGTGTATTACTCCTGCTCCATCTGATTAACCATTCTGGCTTAGACTCCAGGCTACGTCTGACTACCCGATCTGTCTCTGACTACTGGCTTTGTCTGACTACCCAATCCGGCTCTGACTCCTGGCTTCGTCTGACTACCCGATCCGGCTCTGACTACTGCCTTCCTCTGACTACCTGATCCGGCTCTGACTCCTGGTTTCGTAAGACTACCCGATCCAGCTCTGACTCCTAGCTTCCTCTGACTACTCTCCCTCTGTTGCGTTCTGGTTACGATTACCAGTATCGGCTACCCAGCCCCGGCTACTGAGATCCTTGCTGCCTGGGCCTACCTTTTACAGCGCTCACTACCCCTGTAGCAGTGCTTGTCGATCAGTCCATGTCACTGACCTCCCATGGTCTGTCCGGTTTGGGTGTTACCTCACCTAGACTTCTAGGTGCCGTTTTGCCTTGCCTCTGGTATACCCTAGTGGTCGGGTATAGCTGCACCATTATTCACCTGCCTGGTGTGACCGAGGAAGTGCCGTGCACTATCCTCCCATCTAGTCTGTGAAGGTTACCAAGGGCTGTTCGGATACTAGCTACACCTGCCTAGTGAAAGGTTGAGGAAGTATCTTGCACTGTCCTCACACCTGGCCTCAAAAAGGTGGTGGAGTTAGAGTCGCTAATGTGTTGCTCCAGTGTTCTGGAGCTACTAGCTCCAGTTGCCTGGGTTTACCCTAGTGTTAGGGTACAGACGTGGGTAAAATCGCACTTGCCTAGTGAAGGGTGAAGAAAGTGTGTGCACTGTTCTTCCCTGGTGTCATGAAAGTGTATTATTCATTGCTGCTACTATTGTGTTATCTGTACTTGTCAAGTGTCGTTATTTCCTAGTCACGCTGCAACACGTACTGCAGTGGAAACCCTCAGTTGTTCTCCAACAATGTTGAATCTGTGAGGGTTTTCTGTACGGTTGGTAATATATGACCACAGGACATGGCTATCAAGCAGCAATGTTGTGAGACTAACATTCTTAAAAAGGAACCAACATATGAACCAACATCTCATACCATCTGAGTATCCGGCAGCAGAAACCACACATGACAGAGAAAGCCAGGGAAAATATATTAACAGCAGCACAGATGAGGAGATGGAGGAGGGATGTGAAGAAGGGTTGCCACCATCTACCCCACTTGGGACCACTTCTATGACTGAAAAGTAATGTGTGTCATTTATCTGAGGTGGATAGAGATTTGCCAGAAACATGACAATAGTAAAAACTATATACGTACACAAATCACACCATACCAGCTAGTCCACCACCATCACCACTACAATACACACCTGTCAATTTGTAGGTTGTACTTTATTTTTGTTATTACTTGACATCATCACCATGAATACTTGCCAGGGTCACTTAAGCAGTAAGTTAGTGTTGTGGGCAAAGGACAAATGCACTCTGCATGCTAACACATTTTTCAAGGCATATGTTCCTGTAGGATTCACAACTTTGACTTTCAGACACTTATCTCTAAACTACAGCCCTCAGAAGAAGTAATATTGGTGCAAAATGTAGTACCCATAGGAAATATAGGTGAAAAACTTGGTAAACTAGGCAAAAAGGACGAAAATTTTGCATTGGTGAAAAGGAGAAAACTTTCATGAAAAAAGAGAAAAATTGGCAAGTTTTCATGAAAAGTCATGCAGGAAATTTTTCCCACTTTTCCCCAACCCCTATTGAATACAACATATGTACTCCCACTGCTGGCAGTCACTTTACTATCATAAAATACATGGAAAACTGTAGCCAGAAGCCCACCTTTCTCATAGAATGGAATAGAGTAATTGTCAGGGAAACAGATGAACTGTCTGAAGACAAAGGGGCACTGTTAACAGTTTAATACATAAAAAGCCAAACATTTGAGTTATAATAACATTAGAAAATCATTTCCTATAAGCAGCAGTATTGCTTTAGTCTGCAGGAAAAACTGCAATATTTCACCTTTTTTTATAATAAAAAAGTACTGCTCCTTTAAAGCCATTTTTTAAAAGCACAGGAACAAGCTCTCCTGGCTGAATGGGTGCACATTGATAGTAATCAGAGTAGAGTTGTGAGACAGTAGTAAATGAACACTGTCATCCAGCATATTTGTTCTACGTGGGCTTGAGATATCAGTCCAATTTTCCATAAGGCCAGTTGCTGACCACGGGCCGGAAGTGGAGGCTTCTTCTCCCCAGTCTTTATGAAGCACTGCGGTATTCATATGTGACTGGGTAAGCAGTAAGTGATAGTCATTAATAGGGGTGGGCAATAGGTCCTGCCTTGTTCCCGCAAAAAAATCCACGAAAACCACGTTGTTGTCTGATTTTCACAGGAAAATCCGCTTTAAATACTGCAAATAAAATATTTAAATTTTTAGCCCATTGGCCAAAATTCTTCACTATTTTTTCAATAGCTAGAAAGTTTCTGCCCATTGATTTATGAGTTTTTTGCTATTTTCTATAAAAATGTGACAAGGAAGTGAAAAGAAATAGAAGCAGCTTCAAAGCGAGGTAGACGTGCTGTGCTGTTCATCTGTTATCAGGAGGAGCTCATAGTGACTGCTATCACTATGAGAAAGTTTAAAACAAATAAAAGGAGGAACTGTAAGGACCCTTATGTGTCAATTGAGTCGGAGGAGGACGTGAACACTACAGAACCAATGCTGGCCAGTCCCTCTAAATCAACCCTAGGGATCTCGGGTAGATTAATGTCAAGGGAGGAAGAAAAGGGTAGTAGTGAGAGCAGAACAGGTAAGCTGCCTGTCCCTGCTACCACCATTGATGTGCCTGCTGCCAGACATGCTGCCCCTGCTACCAGACATGCTGCTTGCAACTGCTACCACCATTGCTGTGCCTGCTGTCAGATGTGTTGCCCCTGCTGCCACCAGTGCTGTGCTTGCTGCCAGTGCTGCCCCTGTTGCCACCAGTGCTATGCCTGCTGCCAGTGCTGAACCTGCTTCCACCAGTGCTATGCCTACTGGTGATCCATGGGGCAACAAGGAAGGCATTTTCTGCCTTACTTTCTTACTACCGGAGCAGCTGTATAAGCCGGTTCTGGTAGAAGTGGTTGTAGTGAACCCTGTCACCTGGTTCATTCATGAGAAGCACATTGCTGCACTTTCATGAATGAATCAATCCGGTCATTCAATAACTCTATTACATTTCCCTCTACTACTTTGTTCATCCCAAGCTATAATATTATCTCACTCACAATGTCAAGATTTCTACTGAGGAGAACTCAATCACCAACATGATTCATCAGACTCTCCCCTACCTTTAAACATTTCAAAACATCTCCATTGAATGCAATATATTTTTTCTGTGGTGAAATTGCTTTATTCCCCCACCAAAAAACTGACAACAAAGAAAACAATAAAATTGGCTTTGTAATGTGCAATGTCTATTGTTAATTTATTAAGGACAGCAGGGCTGTGCACTGCATTGCATTGCACTGCACAGCCCTCTGGTCTTAAATAGGCATGTACATTCATTTCATAACATGTTTAAAATTAACAAGAAAATTGTGCTTTTTTTAATGAGATTTGGATAAAGACAACATGCCAACAGAATAACGAATGTCACACTGTATTTTCATTCACATCAGTTTGTTCATTCAGTCTTTATTATGAGAGATATCAGTGGGGAAAGTAGGAAAGGACTCAGTGTAGAGTGAGATATAGTGAGAGAGAAAAAGTATTTGATACAAAGAATAGCTAATAGAATCCTGGCATGAAGTGGAGAGACAATATCCTTGGTTATGGCAGTGACTGATTATTGCAACAGCCTGTGAAGCTCTAGTTGTGTGATGCATTTTATACTCCTGATTTCCTAGGGGATAGCCCCTCAAACTAATTTAATCTTGATGCAGCATGTTTTTCTTAATTTCCAATTGATCAGCCATAAGCATTGCACTATAAATTTGACAATCTCATCCTCCCTACATTTAAAAAATATTATCTTTCTTTAGCTATATTACATCTGATTGCCTTCTTTTTACTGCTAGAGGGTGCAAATGAGTGGGTTGGAGAAGAAGTAAAACAACATAAGACAACTGAGCAGCTGGACAGATTACAATTATTGTTGCTCTTAGTTGGGCTACAGTAGAAGGCTGAATTTTATCATACAAACCCTAGCAGTACTTTCTTTTTTAACCCTTTCTAGAGGATTGAGCAGCATTTAGAGTTAGGATAGATAGTAAATAATTCATAGCTAGGGACTAGTGTTAGAGCAGTCAGTAAAGAAACAAGTACCTTTTTCCAACTGTAATCAGTCTACAGTACCCATATAATAATTGTCTGTCCAATGCATAGCTGACACTCCATACTATGTACTGTCCAGTCCACTCCAGTCCCTTACTGCTGCCCACTCTACTGAATTTCTTTGGCTCTGTTATTGACTGACTGATTAAAAATCATAGTGCACATAGACAGTGTGTACAAGCAGTATGTCTTCTAATTAAAAGTACTGAGCTGCATGTGTCTAGACATGCCACTGATGTCTTCAACAAGTTCACCTGTTGTCTCTGAGAGCTTTAATTAAAAAAAAGTAGATTTACTGTTCAAAAAAGTGCACATAAGCACTGTGCATGTGCAGTGTTCTGGACACGCCACTACTGTCTCCGGCACCTCTGTCTATTTCTAATTGTTTTAGTAAAAATATAAATAAATAAATGTAGATATACCGTTCAAATTAAAGTGCACATAGATATTGTGCACTTTTAACGCATCTTCCAATTGGTGATAGCTGTCTCCTGCAAGTATACTTGTTGTTCCTGAATGTTTTCATGTAAAAAAATCAAAGTAAATGTACTGTTAAAAATTGCATAGAGGTACTGCGCATGCACAGTGTGTTGACCAATCTATGGCAGCAGAGATGTGTGTGTCCAGACACACTGCTGCTGTCTGCACCTATGCCTGTTTTTCTTGAGTGTTTTTACAAAAAAAATAAAAATTAAAGGTAAATTTACTATGCAAACTTAAGTGCGCATAGGCACTGCACATGCGCAGTGTTCCAGACATGCCACTGCTGTCTTTATAAACTATGCCTGCTCCTGAATGTTTTATTTAAAACATGTAAAATCATATTTTCTGTTTAAATAAAAGTTTGAAGACACATTGTGCACTCGTAGTGTATTGTCCAGCTGAAATGCATGTGTTCACATATGTCTGCAACAATTACACGTCAAGGATGCTTCTTAATTACTCTCAGAGAGTAGTGGATGTTTTCCTTTTGGGTGGTGGGTATTTTTTATCATTAGACAGCCACAGTATGTGTCTATCCATTGGTTGAATGCTGCTGCTGTTCTCTCATCACTATCACCTTCTAACTCCTATATCATAATTCTAACAAAGCCAAAGATGCTGCTGCACAGTGGTCAGTGCAGGTGTCTTTTTCAGGGGGCTTTGCTCATGGGCATGTTACTTATGCACACTCATTCTGAACATGAACAAATAAAAAAAATAAAAATGCAGGCCTTTATTTATTTTTATTATTTCACTGTGTACCATGAAAAAAATCCCAATGGAATTGGGCTATGTTCCTCAGACATGAAATAAATCTATTTTTTTCATTTGAAAGAGTGCATAAGGTTAAATTCAATTACAAATGAAAAAACATTAAAACATTGTATATCAGTGCCTCTAAAATAATGTTCCCCTCATTAGATTGACTTTTGTGTGTGTGGCAGTGTTCTGCTGAGGTCTAAGAGTGGGCCAAGTGCAGAGAAGGCAGCAGGGGCATTCCCCATTGAAAATAGCATTGAGTTAAATTTGTGTGACAATGAAAACTTTTAATCAAATTCTGAATAGGGAGCTGTGAACATTTTTGCCTCAAACCAAAATCGGAGAATAAGGACACTTTCGGACTGGCAAATAAATTCCCGCAAAAAGTACAGTTTTTCTGCTTTTTTCGCTTAGCTCATTGTATTGAATTCAATGTAATATTGAAATTACCCACAACATATAGCAAATTGTATTTTATTTCCCACCGGCTTAGTATAAATGGAGTCTGAGAGTGCATATGATGGTGTAGTGTGGGGAACAAAATCTGTTGTTGTTTTTTTGGGTGGGGGTGTTTGTTGTATTGGGGGGACAGTAAAAAAAATAACAAAATTAAAAAAATAAGACATGGTATTAAAGGGGTCTGATGAGGGTGTCTGTGTTGGTGGAGTCTGGGGACAGAATCAGATGAACAGGGAATTTTTTTTGGGGGGGGTTGTTCAATGGAATTGGGGGGCAGTTGATAAATAAATAAAATAAAAAATATAATATAAAATTGTTACATAACATGATAGAGACAGAGACCCCTGACATAAGCTGTGACTGGGGCAGACTGATACTTGACAGGATAGAGTATTTTGTAGAGGATGATTTGTAGGACTTACACTTCTTATTAGAGGCCTAAGCCCTAAGGCAACATTGATCTGTAGGACTTAGACTTGTTACGCACAAGCCCTGAGGAATCAGAGATAATTTTTATCAATCCAGTTGTTAGCATCACAAGTTCTAAGGAATCAGAGATAATTTTTATCATTCAATCTTGTTAGCATCACAAGCCCTGAAGAAACATTGATGTTTATGACTTAGGCTTGTTAAAGGGCCAAACTCTGTGAAAACTGATTTGTAGACTTAGCCTTGTTGGGCAGGAAACATTGATATGTAGGACTTTAGCTTGTTAGTGTCACAAGCCCTGATGAATCAGAGATAATTTTTATCAATCAGGCTTTCTAACGTCACAAGCCCTTATGAATCACATCAGAGATAATTTATATAAATCATGGGTGGTAACATCACATGCCTGGAGGAATCAGGGATAATTGTTATCAATCAAGATTGTTAGCATCACAAGCCCTGAGGAATAAATGATTTGTAGGATGTGGGCTTGTTAGAAATAAGCCCCCAAAAATTGTTTTTTGTAGGCCTCTGGTTTGTGTTTAAAGAACAAGCCCTGAAAAAAGGCCCTACTGGTCAGCAAGTCATGTTGTGGTGGTCAGTGGCCACTGTCAAATGCTTGGGTGTCATTGTGGCATTTTTCACTGCTGTTCTTGCTGTTGCTGCTGAGTTGTTGAAGCAGCTGGATGTTTAGGCATAAGTGGAGAAAGGAAGAAGTTGGCCAATAATGCTTCTCTTCCTGCCCCTTCTCCAAAATCATGGGTGTGTTGTTAGAATATAACTTTTTCCCTTGTTGTGATCAGGAGCTGTGTCTTTCATTAGCAATTTCAATGTGCGCAGTGAGTGTGTAGTAAACATGGGAAGGACTGGGAACAATGGGCACATCTGCACTCATATCAAACACATGGTACGCCTATAATGAAACATTGTGATGCTTAGGGTCCCCAATGTGAATCATTCCACCAGAAACCAAGTACTGCTGCTGTCACTTTGCCCTTTGTCCACTCCCTGCTACGGACAGTTGACAAGCTGCAGTTTTAATAATAAGGATGAACCTTTCCTGTCACCATCTTAGCTTATTCTGTGGGATGAAATCTCCTGAGATGCCGCTTGATGCCGTGGTCGAGATGATCCTCCACCACATTGCCATGTGTGGTCAGTACACCACACTGTGTACAATGGATGGACTGGAACTGCCACATCCTGATATCTACAGAATGTCTATCAGCTGTTGGGGGAGATGATGATAATGAATTGGATTGCCAGAAGATGTAGTTACATCTTCCCATATCTGGACACTAGAGCAAGAAGGTGATCGCTCTCCATTGAACTTTCAGGCTCTGGCTAGGTTTCTCTATTCTTCCTCCTATTTTATTTCTACCTTGCCTCTTCTTGACTTTGGGGAGAGACAGGGGATAAAGCAACAAATAATTTTGGGGAATGGATGAAAATGGCGAAGATTTTTTAGCTGGAACACAACAGACATTTCACCCACGCCTAATGCTGACTCACCAAATGCAAGCAGAAATTAAGTTCATTTTCGCTTAACTAGGAAAACATTTCTGCATGAATGATTCGGCCAAAACAAATTTTCTTGCTTGCACAAATCTAAGCCTTCATTCAATAGTCTCCGTTAAAACTGACAGAAGGGTAAAAGTGGCTGATACACACACTGTGTTATCCAATTGCCCTACCAACAGAAACCACAGAGAAAGTTTGGCCACAGAACCTGACTTTTGGCCCAACATCCACCATGTGTTTTTGTTCCCAGAACTCACACTAAATATCATAAGAAATGGGAACATCAAAGGAAAACTGCTCACACTCTTTGTTTGACACAGTGTCAAACACTGAGCATGAGCTCAAACAGTCATCCTCCCAGACACTAAGCCTATAGTAAACCATTCTAGCCAATGAAGGCAGAGATTTAGCTAGGGTGTGTCACACATGTAGAACCCTCAAATGGCTTTTCTCCCAAATTAATTTTAGTTACGCCAGTTGTAAAGAGAAAAAAATTGTCTTCAAAAACTCAGTAACTCTGAGAAATTATTCAAGCCTGAATATACTTTTTTGTGCACCTTCGTAATTCTCAGGCTATGTCATGTCATGAACTAACTAACAAACTATTGCAGAGAACATGCAATTATATCTAGGGGTGGGCGAAAAGTGTGAAAAATTTCCCGTGAAAAACTTCATGAAAACATGCCGATTTTTCGCTTTTCCTGAGAAAAATTTCGCTTTTCTGACTATGTCAAAATGTCCTCCTTTTTGCCTATTTTAACAAATTTTCCACCTATGTTAACACATTTTTTCGCCTATTTTAACACATTTTTCACCTATATTTCCTATAGGTACTACATTTTCCACTGTAATATTACTTTTTCTGAGGGCTGAAGTTTAGAATTAAGTGGCTGAAAGTCAAAGTTGTGAGTCCTACAGCAACATATGGCTTGAAAAATGTGTTAGCATGAAGAATGCATTTGTCCTTTGCCCACAACACTTTCTTGCTTAAGTGACACTGGCACATATTCAGGATGATATCAAGTAATAAAAGAAAATAAAGTACAACCTACAATGTGGCAGATATGTATTGTAGTGGTGGTGGTGGTGGGGGACTGGCATGGTGTGATTTGTGTATGTATTTTTACTATTGTCATACTCTATCCTCCTTCTCAGATTATTGACACATAAATAGGCAGATGAGGCACTTGTCTAGGGTGCCTGGCAGTGGCCCCTATCACGCCCACCCATTTTAGCACAGGCTGGTTTGACTCCCAAGAAACTTAATAGTGTGTTGTGCCTGCAAGGGAGCTTAGTTCCTGTACCATTGCACTGCCGGTCCGTTCAACTGACCACCTGCAACGTGACCGTCACAGTGTCACCTGATGAAATGCAGCCGGCACTATGTTCTTTCTAACAGAGTAGCTTGAGAGCTGGATATACACAGAAGATACCAGCTGCGCATGTGGATTATGCTGTACATAGTTGGCCCTGGTGGTGCAGGTGACAGAGTTGATAGCAGCAGTGAGCACAGCAGCACATTTTATGTGTACATTATGCTACAAAATACCTTCTCCTAGCTACTAACAAAGATAGCCCAGCACACTCTGATAAATGCTTCACATCCATCTAAATTGAGTGTAGTTTTAAAGTGCAAGTCTACCTGGATGAGAGCAACACAGACTAGAAGAAGACTCTACTCATTATGCCATCATAATCTAGATGTTTTTATTCAAATAAATGTAATGGTATATAGGTCACTACTATCAATTCAAAATCCATCTAAAACACAAGGATTCTGGATTTATTATTCCTCTGTTAGAAATACATGGTGGCACCGTGTATTACAAGCATTGTGTGGGAACTGTTTAAGAGTAGGAAGGTGCTGCGTGTGGTTGTGGATGCGGGTTGTCCAGTTTCCCAACAGATGTTTCCATTTAAAAGGATTTTGAATTGATAGTAGTGGACTACACCATTACGTTTATTTGAATAAAAGCATTTAGGTTATGACGGTATAATGAGTAGAGTCCCCTTATTATACTAGTCTGTGTAGCGCTCATCCAGGTATATTTGCATTTTTGGTTTTTTTTTGTGTGCCACAATCACGTTTTGTTACAGTTTTAAAGTATTCCATTGTATAACAATTCTCAGTTACTTGTGTAGTCTATACAAAGATTTAAATTCAAAGCAGCAATAAAGCCAGATGATAAATGGGTAGTAGATCTGGGATACCTTTTCTTTCTGAAACAGGTTAATATTAAATTTTAGGTCTGTAGGACAGAAACTGTAATATGTAAAATAACCGCATGTTCATTCTTAAAACATTCGTTCAAAATTGTTCTTCACCAAACAAAGTGCATGTAATGCAATTCACTGTTGATCAAGCACATTTTTACATGGGGTATGTACTTGTCCACTTTGTCTACTTATTCTGACTACCGTATCTATATAACACCTGTCTATATATATATATATGAAAGAATGTATATTTGATTTCTTGTACAACATTTATATATATATATATATATATATATATATGCAAGCTCAGGTTGTTAAAGGGATTGTAAAGCACTGACACTGAGATATCTAACTAAACCAGGCACACGTTGTAGACCATTCCGATGAAGTATTTATAGTTAGATATCTTGATGTCAGTTCTCCTCAAGAGTTGCCGTCTGATCCCGGAAGCAGGATCTCATGCCGTCAGCTACACAGCTGACGCATGAGAAGGGGGAGGGAGCGGAGGACTTTATTTTCTTAGATCTCTCAAACCATAAAGGTTTGAGAGATAGGAATTAAGGCATTGCACATTTTTTTATTGTACCTATCATTTGGGCTATACTTTTTTGGGGACTTTACTATCCCTTTAAAGTGATAGTAATGTTTCACAAAAACATCAGCTCCAATTAATCTTCATAGCAAATGAGCCATAGAGAGTGTTATTTCAATACTGTGAGCGTTGTAGTTCAAGAGTAATTGAATGATGAAGTTTCCCCCTTCCGCCCCTTTTAGCTAGTGTAAGTGAGGGATATATTCTAGATCTGCATCATCATCAGTCATCATTAAGTCATCCTCAGCAGCATCAGCATCACCTGACAGTTCTTGCCCATTACTATCCTTATATTCCTCTAAGCTTTTGGAGGTCTCAAACAATTTCTTTTTACTTTTACTATAACGAAATTCACTACTACTTTGAGGACAGGTGTTTTGGTGTCTCACTGTCTGATGCAAGGGCGGTTCAGCTGCTACACCTTCCTCTATCATGCTGTTGTCAGCATCATCAACACTTGAATGTGACTTGTTGTCCTCTTCAGTGTTCTTCTTATATGGTTCTATATTTCTACTGGCACTGGTGGTGCTGGACCTAGTTTTGCTGGGACTTTGACAAACTGCATCCTCCCTTGGAGTAAAGGGATCATCATCACTGATTGCACATGCTGCAACAACCATTGCTGCAGTAGGTTTTTGGACTGCTACTTTACTCTCACGTCCCTACACTGCTCCACCCCTCCCCCTTTCACTTGTGCGTTTGCTGGACTTTCTGCAACTACACTGTGTTTTTTTACTGTACAGTGCACAACACAACTGATGGAGCTGTATGATGCCTTGCCTAAGCCCAGTCAGCTGTCTGTCAGTCACTTAAGATATTTTGTTTTTATTCTTTTTTATTTATTTTAAGTTGTAAACACTGTTGTCTTATCACAGTCTGTCCAAAAAAAATTATAACTGAAAAAGAAAATCAACAATGTCTTTCCCCAGAGTTCCCCACCCAGTACAGGGACAATAACAGCAAGATCAGAAAGCAAATAGGTTGCCTGTGTCTTGCCTGTCAGTCACATGGAATTTTGGAGTATTTGGGGGAGAACCTCCTTCCTCCCTTCTTATCCCCTAGAGTGCCCTCAGACTCCCCTAATACAGAGAACAAATGTCCTACCTAAACTAAGCTTCAATTCCCATTTATTTGCCTATCTCCTCTAGCTAAAAAACATGCTGCTCTCTCCTCTCACAAACACAGAATGGCTGCTGTGAGAGCCTGACAGCCTTTTATATGGCTGTAGAAAACTTTTGTGTAGTGTAGAAATATTTTTCTTCCCATTGATTTCAATGGGCGGATTAGGCGGGAAAAAGCGTAAAAACTGCACTTTTCGTGGGAAATTTTTCGCCAAGCGGAAAGTGCCATTATTCGCCAATTTCAGTTTGATACGAAAATTTTCACCCATCCCTAATTATATCTATAGTTTGTACATGGTGGTGGTTGATGAAAGCTCTACTTGCATCTAATACAGGACTACAATGAAATATCAGCTTCTGTTTTATATGCCAATATGATAATTTTTTTTTTTATTTTAGATGTTATTCTTCTATCCAATTTTATAATGCATTATGTTTTAAAAGTGGCTCCCATTTTTAAAGCAATAGTAATTATATATATGTTAAATCACAGCTAGTATATGTAAAATGATATGCACATTAATAGGTAATCCTGTACAATCAATGAGAGCCCTTGAAAATGAGGGCAGTCTGCTCCCTGAAAGCATATGTAAGAATAAGTTTTAGGCCTCAGAAAACAAGTACAAACTTTTTACAGATGCTAGATTGAAGTATATGATATTTAACTGTTTATAGACCTAGTACATATTTCAGTATTAGAGTTGCGCTAAGGACATATCACATACTGTAGCAGGCCAATACATACAATGATGCTCATGACCAAAACAAACAATGATGCTTATAACCATCATCCTATGAAAACATGCACCACCATTGCTATGAGTTGCATCATAACATTTAGGAAGTGGTTCAATCATTGGGTATATTATGCACATTATATGGACCCTATTCACAAATGAAAGTGGAGCAATTCCAGGGCAATTTAACTGCACCATAGAGGACAGATGCAAATCCCCACTGTTTTAAATGCAGCTTCTAACATTTTGAATACTGGAGTGGCTTCATATACATTTTAAGACTCAAGAGGTTACAAGCCGTAGAATAATGTTATGAGCATACCATCTTCAAATTACAGATACTAGGCTCATATATCACTGTATGAGTCACTTGGACACATCTCTGACATACATCAGGCACAAATGTGTTGCAGGTCACAGTGGCAGCAAATATAATGGGATACAAGGACAAAACAGTCTATATTATGCAAATAGACACATAGAAAAAACAATTAAAGAGTTTCAGTTAGTTATACACTGCTAATACCTCAGTGCTTATTACTGAATATATCACCCAGTGGCTTTCCAGCTGTTGTTGGACTACAGCTCCCATCATCCTCATCCTGCTAAATATGATGCAAGCTGTAGTCCAGCAACAATTCAAGCTCCCCTTCCGGTAACAAATGATTAAGTAGTAGAAACATTATCCATGTACTGACATTCTAGAGCAGTTCTATTAACCCTTTGAGTGCCAGTTGGCACTTGAAGGGTTAATTTAATCAACAGCTCGGCTCCCCTGAAACAATTATTATCAATTGTATTATGGCGAGTCCTCACCCCAGGACTGGCCTCCCCGCTGGTTAGTGTGTATACACAGGTAGGACAAGTTATACCAATCAGGACCACAGACATCTACTCCTCTTACTGACTGCCAGGGCACCCCATCACCAACCACAACCAGTGGTCATAGTCAAAAGAGTAGTAAGAAAGTATTTGCAGGGGGGGTGCAGATGCTGGAAGGGGTAGAGGGTGTGGGAGAATCAAATTATCCCTAAGATGTTTTCTGCAAAAAGGTGAGCAGTGCAGTGTCACATAGACTCACTGGGTTACTGGGGGAGCTTACCTCTTTGAGTGCCAGTGGGTTATTCAACTCATTGCTTAGTGCTGGATATCCCTCTGGCACTCAAAGTGTTAAGTGAGAAGTGAAGCCAGAGCAATACACTGTGTAGAGCCCTACAAGTCTCCAATGTTATATAAACGTCAAAACTTTCTGGTGCACCCCAAGTCCAACTGGGCCCCGCCCCGCACCACAAGGGCTGCGGGGGCCTCCACTACACCTCTGCATCCAAGCGATTCATTTTGCACCACTACTTGTTCTGTGGGACATGTTCTGTTTTAATTGCTTTAAGTGCCATTTGGCTTGAGTGTATTTTGTGTATAGTATATTACCGTCTTAATTAAAGCTATATTTTACTTTGTAAATGATACACATTGGAATAGATGAAAATCAGTACAGTTTGTACTTTTGGGAGCATTACTTGAACATAGTAAAGGCATAAAATGTAATCATTGCTGAATCAGCAGTGAATAAGTTCCTAATACAGATACATGCACACTTACTGAAACTCACCTTGCTTCTTTACCAACATTTTTTTAAACACCTTTTTTCTCCCCAAATTCTCTATATTTCTGATGAACAACAATACCTTTATTGAAGTTATATTCAAATCCACTCTTTGAGCATACTATTACTTAGAGATGAGAGAAAAAATGTGAGCACCCAGTCCAGAAAGTGTTGCTATTGTTTGCAGATCTGCCTGTTTTCTGGACATACCTGCACCACTTACTCCAGCTCTGCTAATAACCATATTCCAGTCTTGAAATGCGTACTTTTTTAAATATATTTATAAACGACCTGGAAATAGATATAGAAAGCAAAATATCAATATTTGCAGATGACACTAAATTGTGCAGGGTAATTAATTCAGAACAGGTTACTTGCTCTCTACAGAGGGATTTACAAAAAATAGCAGATTGGGCAGACAAATGGAATATGAAGTTTAATGTGGGGAAGTGTAAAGTCATACATTTGGGAGGAAATAACCCCAAGGCTACTTATGAACTTAATGGAATCTTTATAGGGGACTCATTGCTAGAGAGAGACCTGGGTATCCTTGTCAACTACAAACTTGGAAACAGTGACCAGTGTCAAACAGCAGTATCAAAGGCAAACAAAATCCTGTCTTGCATAAAAAGAGTTATTGAAGAAAGAGTGGATAACATTAGTTTGCTATTGTACAAATCCTTGGTAAGACTTCACCTTGAGTATGCAGTGCAGTTTTAGGCACCAGTTCTGAAAAAGGATACACTAGAACTACAGAGGGTACAGTGAAGAGCAACAAAATTAATTAAGGGAATGGAGGACTTGACGTATGAGAATTGACTAGACAAACTTGATTTATTTACTCTAAGAGGAGACCTTATCACATTGCACAGGTATATGAGAGGTCAGTACAAGGTTCTCTGCGGTGAGCTATTTATTCCAAGGCCTGATCAGGTGACCAGGGGACACCCCTTGAGATTAGAGGAAAGGAGGTTTAGACTTCAGCAGAGGAAGGGTTTTTTTACAATAAGGTCTGTTAAATTGCCCAAGGAGGTGGTTATGGCAGATACAATGGATACATTTGAGAGAAGATTAGATACATTTCTTTCAAAAGGGAACATACAGAATTATACTGTTTATCAGTAGGCAGATCAGGAAGGTCTGATAAAGACTAACTTATTTGGTAGCAGGCAAGCTATAAAATTCTTAGTCACTGGGGTATGAGGCAAAGGTTGTTGGACTTGTGTCTTTATTCTATGTTACTAGTCTCCTAGGATGAAGCTGGTTTGCCACACAATTGCCCAAGTTCTTCTTAGCTCTCAGTGTGTCACACAGGTCACCCCTCTGGCACTCAAAGGATTAAATTTGCCAGCCTCTATCAGTATAGTTACTGGCTCTCTAATCACCTGGTAAAGGGCACTCTCCTCCACTTGTATGAAAAATAATTTTGGAATCCAACTCACAGGGTCACAGCTTTGTTCTTGGGAGACACAAGGGTGGAGATTCACTTCTCCAGTTCCTATGTTGTTCTATGAAGCCTATTCACTAAGATCTCCAAAAGGTGAAGAAACCTTAGTGAATAGGCTTCATAGAATAACATATGAACTGGAGAAGTGATAAACTGGAGAAGGCATCTCCACTTTATCACCTCTTTATCACTGCTTAGTGAATCCCCCCAAGGAGAATTAAATCATAATAAACTTTTTTTCTTACATTTTGCTTTTGATACAGAGCTATGAAAACTATCAACTTAAAATGATTAGGGGTATAATAATCCTTTTCCAATCTAACAGTAACAGAGGAAAAGGGTATAACTAGTGATGAGCGAGCATGCTCGGCCGAAGCTCGGTTCGGCTCGAGCATCGCTCTGCTCGGCACATGGCGGTACTTGTACGAGTACCGCATGTGCTCGCCCGCCATGTTCGGGTCTCCTCCCCGCACGTTTCGCAGCTGCTGCGCAGCCAATAAACGTGCGGGGAGGCTCTGACATCAGTGTAATGCCAGCAGCCATGTTGGCTGCTGGCATTACACTGATTGGCTGGCCAGAACCCGTGATCGGGTGCTGTATAGCACCCGACGCGCGAGTTCGGCTCATTCTTAGCCAGGTAGAGATGCGCTTAGGCAGGGAAAGTCAGTGTAGGGAGAATAAAATTGTTGAAACTCTTTCAAGACCCAAAAGTCCTTTTTAGGACTGTTGTGTGTGGGGGCAGCATTTATATTTTGTTTGGGGGGGCACAATTTCCTTTTTTTTGTGGGGGGGATATTTGTAAGGTGACATATAATACTAGATGCACAGGAAGTCAGTGTAGGGAGAATAAAATTGTTGAAACTCTTTCAAGACCCAAAAGTCCTTTTTAGGACTGTTGTGTGTGGGGGTAGCATTTAATTTTTTTTGGGGGTGGCAGAATTTCATTTTTTTGTGGGGGGGGACATGTTCTAAGGTGACATTGTACTAGGTGCACAGGGACAAATATTTCACAGTGCAGTGACAAGCTGACATATTCTGTTAGGAGCACAGGGCCAATCATTTTACAACGCAGCGACAAAAAGGGCCATTTTAAACGTGTGCCTAGCCATAGATTATTGTCACATTCTGTTTAGTGTGCAAATTCACAAATTAACGTCACATATTCCGTTCACTGTGCCTAGCCGCAGATTAGCGTCACATTCTGTTTCGTGTGCCTAGCCGCAGATTAGCGTCACATTCTGTTTCATGTGCCTAGCCGCAGATTAGCGTCACATATTGTTTAGTGTGCCAAGCCGCAGATTAACGTCACATATTGTTTAGTGTGACTAGCCGCAGATTAGCGTCACATATTGTTTAGTTTGCCTAGCCGCAGATTAGCGTCACATTCTGTTTCGTGTGCCTAGCCGCAGATTACCGGCATATATTCCGTTTAATATGAAGAAGGCGGGTAAAAAGGGACGGGGAAGTGGACGTGATCCTGATAGTTCAGGGCGCGGGTCAGGATGCGTAGAAACTGTGCCTGGTGCCAGAGCACAAGAAAGAAAGACATCCACCATACCTAGCTTCATGTCTCAGTTTACAGGGTGTCGCAGGACATCACTCTCGAGGTCAGACCACTGCGAACAGGTGGTCGGTTGGATTTCAGCTGATACTGCTTCCAGTCGGTTAAGCACCACCCTGTCTTCCACCAAGTCCACTCTCACTAGCCAAGAGTCTGGTCAACATAATCCTCACCCTGATCATCCTTCCTCCCACCATAGAGGGTCTGGCCAAAGAAGTGATCCCACACTGGGATATAGTGAGGAGCTCTTCTCATCACCAATCCTTGATTTGAACCTCTCTCCAAGCACGCTTGCAGAGGAACATGAGATCTTGTGCCCTGATTCACAACCTCTAGAGGGTACCCAATCACAAGAAGATGACAGAGGGGAACGGCATTTAAGGTCAAGGAAGTGGATGATGATGATGAGACACAGTTGCCATCAAATCAACCACAATTACTGTCTCAAGACCTTGATGAGGAGGATGATACACAGTTGTCAATGACTGAGGATGTGGTGGGATCAAGAAATGAGGAGGATGATCAGAGTGAGGAAGTGGAGGAGGACTTGGTGGACGATGAGGTCACTGACCCCACCTGGGAAGGTGGAAAGCCGAGCGATGACAGCAGTCCTGAGGGTGAGCCATCTGCAGCACCGCAACAGGCTGGAAGAGGCAGTGGTGTGGCTAAAGAAAGAAGGCGGACCGCACCAAACTGGCCCGCAAATGTTCCACGGAGCACCCCCTTGCGTAAATCTCCCTTGCCAAGGGCTAGGTGTTCCGCGGTATGGCGTTTTTTTAAGGAAAGTGCGGACGACAAAAGAATTGTAGTTTGCAACCTGTGCCACACCAGAATGAGCCGAGGCATGAACACTAGCAACCTCACCACCACCAGCATGATCCGACACATGGCATCCAAGCACCGTAATAAGTGGGAGGAACGCCTGGATCGCCAATCTGTGTCTGCAGGCCACACCACTGCCTCCTCTTCCCCTGTTTTCGGTGCCGGCCAATCGCCTGTCGAAGGCGCAGGCCCGCATACCTCCCGCCCTGCACCTGTACCATCTGAAGCACCATCAGCGACCACATCCACTTCCCTGTCCCAGCGCAGTGTCCAAATGTCGTTACCCCAGGCATTTGAGCGCAAGCGAAAATACCCAGCCACCCACCCACAGGCCATAGCACTAACCTCACACCTTTCCAAATTACTGGCCATCGAAATGCTGCCATTTAGGCTTGTGGACACTGAGTCCTTCCGTAGCCTGACGGCAGCAGCTGTCCCTCGGTACGCGGTCCCCAGCCGCCACTACTTTTCCCGGTGTGCCGTCCCCGCCTTACACCACCATGTGTCCCTTAACATCACCCGTGCCCTGACCAACGCAGTTACTGGGAAGGTCCACTTAACGACTGACACATGGACAAGTGCTTGTGGCCAGGGACGCTACATTTCCCTGACGGCACACTGGGTGAATGTCGTGGAGGCTGGGAGCGACTCGGACCCTGGGATGGCACAGGTGCTACCCACGCCGAGGATTGCGGGCCCTACCTCCATCAGGGTTTCCGCCAGCACCTACGTTATTGGCTCCTCCTCCTCCTCCTCCTCCTCCGTTTCCACCTCCGAATTCTCTGCGCTCAGCGCCACTCACCCATCAGCCGGTAGCTGGAAGCAGTGTAGCACTGCAGTGGGGAAGCGTCAACAGGCCGTGCTGAAGCTGATCTGCCTTGGGGACAAACAGCACACGGCCTCAGAGCTGTTGCAGGGGATTAGTCACCAGACCGAGCAGTGGCTCTCGCCACTCAACCTGCAACCAGGCATGGTTGTGTGTGATAATGGGCGTAACTTGGTGGCGGCTTTGGAGCTCGGCAAGCTCACACACGTACCATGCCTAGCGCATGTATTTAATTTAGTGGTTCAGCGATTTCTAAAAACCTACCCCAATTTGCATGATCTCTTGACGAAGGTGCGCCGCGTGTGTGCACATTTCCGTAAGTCATCTACAGCTTCCGCCGGCCTGTTGACGCTGCAGCAGTGCTTACAATTGCCAGCTCACCGGCTGCTGTGTGACGTGAGCACGCGCTGGAACTCCACCTTCCACATGTTGGCCCGGCTTTGTGAGCAGCAGAGGGCAGTAGTGGAGTACCAGCTGTTACACGGTCGTCGCCTCTCCGTTCAACTTCCTCTAATCAGAAGTGAGGAGTGGGAATGGATGTCAGACCTCTGTGAGGTTTTACGCAATTTTGAGGAATCGACACAGATGGTGAGCGGTGATAACGTTATTATCAGTGTAACCATCCCACTTCTGTGTCTACTGAAACGCTCGCTGCTCACAATTAAAACCGACGCTTTGCATGTGGAAGAGGTGGAAATGGGGGAGGAAGAGCTTACACAAGGTGATAGCCAGAGCACCCTCACTTCGTCTTCTCAGCGACAATTGGAGGAGGCGGAGGAGGAGGAGCAGGAGGAAGACACGGTTGCCTCCGCTACAGAGGGTAGCCATGGAACTTTATTTCCATCTCTTCAGCGTGGGTGGGCAGAAGAGGAGGAAGAGGATGAGGAGATTGAGAGTCATCCTCCTGGTGAGGACAGCGAAATCTTGCCTGTTGGTACTCTGGCACACATGGCTGACTTTATGTTAGGCTGCCTTTCCCGTGACCCATGCGTTATACGCATTTTAGACAACACGGATTACTGGGTGTTCACCCTTCTGGACCCCCGCTACAAAGAGAATTTCTCATCTCTCATTCCTCCAGTGGAGAGGACAAGCAAAATGGTGCAATACCAGAAGGTTCTTGTCGAAAAATTGCTCCAAAATTTTCCATCTGACAACGCTGGCGGCAGAGTACGTGCTACCTTGGCCAACCGAGAAGGGGAGAAAAGGGGAGCACACAGCAGTTCCGACAAAGGCAGGGCAACACTCTCCAAGGCGTGGGACACCTTCATGACACCCCGCCAGCACCCTCACCCTGATGCGCGGCCTAGTGTCACAAGGAGGGAAAAGTTTTGGAAGATGGTGAAGGAGTACGTAGCAGACCGTGTCAGCGTCCTCACTGATCCCTCTGTGCCTTACAACTACTGGGTGTCCAAGCTGGACACGTGGTATGAACTGGCACTCTACGCCTTGGAGGTGCTGGCCTGCCCTGCCGCCAGCGTTCTGTCTGAGCGGGTATTTAGTGCTGCTGGTGGCATCATAACATCCGCCTTTCCACCGAAAATGCTGATAGGTTGACACTTATAAAAATGAACAAGGCCTGGATTTCCCCTGACTTCTCCACTCCACTGGAGTAAAGCCCCGGGTGAACATAAAGTCACTTTAGATATGTTATTTACAATGATGGGAATACTCTGTATTCCCATTCACCCCTTCCACCCAAAAAACGGGTATATGGTTGACTCTTAATCTTCTCATCCTCCTCCTCCTCTTCCATATGCCCTGTGATATAATTTTTATATAGGGCCAGCTCACCAGCGGGCCCTGTGATATAATTTTTATATAGGGCCAGCTCACCATCGGGCCCTGTTTGACAAGTTTTGTATAGGTCAGCTCACCAGCGGGCCTTCTCATATAATGTTTTATTGGGTCAGCTCTCTAGCGGGCCCTCTCATATAATGTTTTATAGCGTCAGCTCACTAGCGGGCCTTCGCATATAATGTTTAGGATGGTCAGCTCCGCAGCAGACCCTCACCCATAATGTTTTAGATGGTCGGCTCAGCAGCAGACCCTCATTCCTAATGTTTTAGATGGTCAGCTTAGCGGCATGCCCTCGCCCCTAATGTTTTAGAGGGTCACCAGCAGGCCATTAATCCTAATTTTTCAAGGGTGTGTATGATGCCCTCCTTTATGTGTAATAAAGGGTGTATTGGAGTGACATTTCAGTCTAATTTTTGGCAGCCCTTTCACTTAGTGCATAGGCTTTATGAGTGTTGGACCACTACCTGAACTATTGTACCACAATGTGAATGAGGCCCTCCATTTTGTGATATACAGGTTATATCGGAGTGCCTCAGGTCCTCCCATTGAATTAAATAGGGCTGGGGTGTTCGACAGAGCAGAAGGTAGTTCTTGGCTTCATTCACTAAGTCACTTCGTCACTTTTACTCAATGGATCAGACCCCACTGTTCCGACTATAAATTTTGGACTTAACAAGGGCAAACGGACATGTTGTAAAACCTGTGGTAGCTGCGGCCTCCGTTCCTGAATGCTGTACCTTACCCGGGCCATAACCACGTTGAACACCTGCTTTACGCTGCGCACGTTTCCCTCTTAATCATGGCCCCAGTTCCGAAAAATCGATGAAATTTTTTGCAGAATTTGCAGATGATATACAAGTAAATATACAGCAAATACTGTTTGGTAACAATTTTTCGCCTAAAATCGTTTTTATCTTCCTTTTTGTGTGTTTTACGGTCAGTCTGTAAAAATGGCGTACTACGGGCGAAACATCGTTCCCAGCAGCGACGTTGGAGTCCAAGATGCATCCAGACATCCTCCCTATGCTGTCCCTGAACCATTTCTGTGGTGTTTCCATCATTTTCTGACCTTTTCCTATGAACCAAGCACCCTCCCCTCATCAGAGCAGGGGGTGCCTGGTGTAATGCTCGAGTCCTCCCATTGACTTCAATGGGGCTCGGGTGCTCGGCCGAGCACTCGAGCCTCCGGGGGCGCTCGGCCAGAGCACCCGAACACCCGAGCATCGGGGTGCTCGATCATCACTAGGTATAACGTTATTCTCTTTATAAATTTTTCTGCATAAGCCCTAGTAGCAGTGTTCAGATCTTGTTTGTATTAAAGTCTTAACAAAAGTGAAGTGTGAATGGAGCCAACTTTCCAGTGCAGAAATGAGCTGTATAGGCAGAATTGTACATCCCCTCTCCCATTGTCTAAAGGGGCAAACTCTACTGAGAGGGGGTATAAAAATAATTATGCAATAACTCAACCTAGAATTTGTTTTGTGTAGTTTTGCATGCAAAATGAATTTCTGTGCCTGTGCACAGAATAGGGATGGTTGCTAGATAGAAGACAATCCAGTGCTGTTTCATACAAATAACTTAAATGTGAACCCTGTGTAGAGCATACATTCTACCAATGTATTAAATCAATTCTTTAAAAAAACAGGATTTTGATACATAGTTTGGCCAAAATATGTAAGTTTAATTACCTCGCCTAGGTACCCAATTTTAACTGCTTAATGACTTCCCAGTCTGGTGTGTAGGAGGCCGTTAAGTACCATGGAGCTTTTTTTTTTTCTCAATGGATTCTGGGATGGCAGCGCAGCGTGTCATGCTGCCATCCCAGAATTCCAAGATGTGCCAGGACTGTCACAGTACTTAGGTGCCAAGACCATTGTGATGGTTCTAGCGTGTCAAGCATCATGAAGGGATTAAACAAATCCTATCTAAATCCTATCTTATCTATAAAAATGCTTTATATTAAAACTTAAATCTATCAAATGCCATAATGACGGAACTAACATGCTTTCAAACATGGATCATTGGTAGTGAGTGGGTGGTGACCTCAAGAAATGAAACATTTCCACCAGTCCATTTATATAGAAGTCTGCCACACCCATTACTATCAACTAGATTGAGCCAGTATAATACACGTCTCCAATATGCATTGAGTTATTTATTTTCATTTAGTCAATGGACTCAATTTACACGTAATTCCCTACCATGGAGAACCCCATAGATTTTCTCAGTTTTGCTAAGACCACAGATTTTCCCTTGAGAACAGTTCAATTTTCTGCCTAGGTTTTCCATGTAGGCAAAACTTCTTGCTCTCATGATATAAAAACCGGAACATCCTGCTTTTAAGTATGTTGTAGAACAGAGATATAAGAAAGAAGGCAGAGTGGTAGAGAGGGAGCTAGCACAGTGAGCAATGGGAGAAGCTGGAGGACCAATGTTGCTGCTCCTGCTTCTGAATTAGAGGTGAAGGAAACCAGCAGCAGTGACAAAAGTGAAGGGATCCCTCTGCCCAAATGATACAAAGTCCTCTAACATTGTCCCTATAGATCTGGGGAATCAAAATAAAGAAGGGGTCAATGGATAGAATGATCATCAGCACAGGCCAGCTGCCTATGTCTACTGTTGCTGCATTTAGTGTGCCCCTTTATGAGGTGACAGCAAGTGTGACAGCATGTGACCCTCTGTCACATCTGTCCTCACCAACTGGTCCAAGAGAGCAGCAAGAGACTGGTGGTGGTGATGGTGCAGAGAGTGACGGTGGTGCAATAGCTGGTGTGGAAAAGAACATTTTGGCATAAAGTGATAGGGAAGGAGAGACATGCATTTAGGAATGGCATCCCCACCACCAGTAGTGATATTCTGGCAGCCACTACTGTAATTCCTGGTGCTGAGTCATCAGAGACAGACATTCATTTGTCACAGCAGCAGGCTGATGGCCAGACTAGTGTGCCACAGATCACTATGGCCACCAGGGGACTGGGTTCAGTCAACAGTGATATGGGTACAGGACAGGTAGATGTGGTTTCTCTTGCCACCACCATTCATGGTACTAGCTCTAGTGCTAATTAAGAGGCATCAGCAGCACCTGCCTCAGCCTTTGCAGGTTCTTCTGAAGAAGAAGAGCATTCTTCTCCACCTCACTCTCAATAAAATCATGGGTGTGGACTAAATTCCCCTTGGGGCAGGCACTATATGTGATAGATAAGGTGTAGAAAAGTGGAAAGGTGGGGGACACACCTTGTCACTTCTGCCCTAATTAAGCACATGCAGCATAAACACCCTGACATTTATGTTAAGAATGTGAAACCTAAACCCCAAAAACGAAATGAAGTGCCGCTGTCACTGTGCCCCTTGTCCCTCCCCAAGGCAGAGAAAACAGGGGAGAAAACCCCAGAGGAAAACAAGTGAAACCCTGCGCCATCCTGGAAGTTCAGTGATGACAGCAAAACCTGCATTGTCACCATCTTCTTGTGCTAGGATTTGGGTGTGGAAAAATATACAAACAGACTTTTGACCGCACTGCCAATAACTTCACAAATCCACGCAGTAATAAAATCACAGTATAGTACCTTTATTTCTTCAGTTAAAAAGTCACATCTCTCAAGGGCTGTAGACTTTATGGAAGGGCAACAAAACAGGTGACCAGTGTGTAAGAGTAGTGCCACTGTCGATCCAATCAATATATTTCACGTATGGATTGCTTAATCCTGATCCCTATATTTACTTTGAAGAATATTAGTTGAACCAACTGGAGCCGCTTTTTTGTCCGGTTGTTGCACTGTGGAAAAATATACACATTGGCCCCTGCCCTGGCATCCCCAGGGTTCTCTTCTTCCTCTGGCACACTACTGTTGCCTCGGTTAACTCCCTACCAACTGATAGCGAGTCTTTAGATGTGAGGATATGGGAGTTCATTTCTACCCACTTCACATTGTGTGGTGTACTGATCACACATGGCAATGTGGTAGAGAGCAATCAAATGCAGAGTATCAGGAGCTCATTCCATCCCACTGAATATGACAAGCTGGTGGCAAGGAGGATTCATTGTTTGTATTAGGTTTTTTTGTCATCATGTCTCCTTAGTGGAGCAAACAAAGGCCACAGTAACACCAGTGCCTGATTTCTTGAGGGACGGTTTAATATTGCTCACCTAAAGGTGGTGGTTGCAGTTATGCAACTGCCTATTGCTTACTATGAGGACATATATGTGAATAGTGATTCTTCCCAGTTTTGGTCCTATTTTACAATGGTTCCATATACTCTGTACATTTCAGATTCTGGTGATAAGGCATAGTTTATTCCTGCTCTCAAAGGAAATAATAATATTCCAACACACTCAAGGTATTAAAGGTGGTGCAAGAGGAGAAGCATAATTGGCCAACATCTTCTAACCAGATGCACCTGATGTAGAGGTGGATTGTTGTTGTGTTGCTGCTCCCTCAGCAGCACTAGGGCTAGTGGCAAATAGAAGCATCACCATATCGCCTCCTGTCTCATGTCACTGCTGCTGATCTCAATCACACGCAGCAGCCTAAAATTTCTGCTGCTTATATGACCAGCAGCAAAGATTACATAAGAAGCAAATACCAGAATGTCACTAGTATTGGGTACCAAAGGGTGGCATAATGCTTCTGATGGTTATTTCTACCACCAAGTAGCACTGCTGATACTAGGCCAGTAATGGATACAATATTTGGAGCGCTTTTCTTTCTGTAAGATTGCTGCTATGCTAACCATTATTTTTAAAGAGATAAATAAAAAAGGTTACACTTAGTGTGGCAAATGTTTATGGTGGTGGTAGTGTGATTTATATATATATATACATATATATATATATATCATGATTTGTGGGAATGCATATATGTAAAACTCATTATTTATATCAATGCATGCTAGATTATTTGAATTATGTTTGAATCCAATTTAACCTTGCATTATCCTCTTCTCCAGTCCTATGGAATTTGCTGTCTTGTGTGATTTTTGTCTATTTCTGTTACCTGATACTTAGGTGGTATTAGATGCTTGTTCTTTTTCAGAAATGTAAGTTTACCAACACTGCTGTTTGATAGCCTTTACCTATAGTCATTAAGAGTATAACCAGTTTCACTGAAAACCCACTCAGACTGCATGCTTGCTGGTGGGCAGTTAAGGGTTTCCATGGAAGTATGCGTCCATGCTGGCCACAAACACTGTTTTGTTAGTAGTAGGTATGGGGAAAAAACATTCTGCCTCAAAAGTGAAACAAGAGAAAAATGGGCAGACTGAATTATGCCACACCATGTGGCAAGTTTCCCTAAGCATGACATTTTGTGTTTGAGAGAGAAAGAGAAAGGAGCATATTCTTGAACTCAAGAAGATAGACTAATAGAAACATAGAAACATAGAATTTGACGGCAGATAAGAACCATTTGGCCCATCTAGTCTGCCCATTTTCCTAATGTTAAAAAAAAAAAAAACACAACCTCAAACCTTTTATGGTCCTTGGTCTTTTCTTATGTTAAGGACCGCCTTATGCCTATCCCATGCATGCTTAAGTTCTTGCACTGTATAGAAACATAGAATTTGACAGCAGAATAATAAAATGAGTTCACTTTAGCTTAGGGAGTCTTGCAGGCAGGAAATCTGTTCACTGTATTTGGGGAGTTTGGGGACACTCTCGGGACAAATGAGGTTTACCCAAATACTCAAAATTCTGTGTGACTAATTGGGAAGACACAGACAGCTGTCATCCAGATTTTTTCTTGATCTGGCTGTTATTATCTCTGTGACAGGGCTTGTGCCTGGGGGTGTGAGAAAATATTTAAATTTACCCCAAATGCCCCAACATAGTGTGCAACTAATTGGAAGACACAGGGAGCTGTGGTCCCAGTTTCATCCTGATCTGGCTGTTATCTCTGTTTTAGGGGAGTCTTTAGGTGTAAGAAGGGAGCAAAGAGAATTACCCTATATATCCCAAAGCTCTGTGTGACTGGAAGAAACACACAACCATGATCCAAATTTTTTCCTGATCTGGCTGTTACCTCTGTCCTAGGGGAGTCTGGGCAGAGTGTGAGAAAGGAGAAAAGGAGATTTACCTGTCACAGCTTACCTTGTTTTCAGCTACGTTCAGCATCTTTCCACAAATCATCTGCAGGCTTGAGGCTTCAGAGTGAAGCAGGCGTCTGTTTTATGCCATGCTTCCTGTAATCTTCCTTCCTCTGAGCCTGTTCCTCCTACCTACTTCCTGAGGAGGGGTTTAAAGGGCAGTCTGAGTCCTGACTCACTTGCCTTTGATTTGATGTTCAAAGCAGTTCTATTACCTTGGGCTCTGTGTATGACCTGGCTTGTCTTCCATACAATCTGGGGCTGACCTGTGGCTCTGTCTATTCTTTTGTCTTATTCTTATAGTGGACAACCAATCTGGTGCAGACCTGTGGCTCTGGATGACTACCTGAAATGTGTATGACCTGGCTTGTTTGACTACCCTCTCTGGTGCTGACACGTGGCTCTGTCTGACTATTCTTACGTTTGCCCCCTGTACCTAGCAGACACCCAATCTGGTGCGGACTTGGGGCTTGGCAGTCTAGCTCTGATACTGACTGCAGGCGTGAGTCAGGTATACGTTTCCCTATACTGACTGCAGGTGTGAGTCAGAGATACGCTCCATACTGACTTTAGGCATGAGTCAGTATTCTTGCTATGTTGGATCAAGATCCTGTGTTCCTGCTCCTGCTCCTGTTCCATTCCAGTTCCTGCTCCTGGTTTGAGCAGAGAATAACAGTTGCTTCAGCCTAGTCTCTAGTAGAGTGGTCCTCCGTGGCAGTTTACTATTTCTTTTAGTAGCACTTGATCGCTGTGACCTTTTGCTTGTACCTGCTATTTACTTCTGTTTTCTACCTTATTGTTGTTTAATAAATTGCATTTTATTATACCGTACTGACTACTGAACATCTCTGGGGAACCGTGACATTACCCCAAATACAACAAAAATGTGTGTGACTGAGAAGACACAGCAATCCAAGTTCCTTTCTTATTTGACTGTTATCTCTGTGTCAGGGAAGTGTTAGGGGGTGGGAGATAGGAGCAAAGGAGAATTACCCCAAATACCCCAAACCTATGCATAACTGACTGGAAAGACACAGGCAGCCATGATCCAAATTTGGAGTCTGGAAAGAGAAGGATTTTAACAGGGAGTGTGTGTTTTTTTATTGAAAGTCATGGGGATGGAGGGGGCAGTTAATTACAAAAAAAAAGTTTTAACAGGTGACAGAGAGAGGGACCTTGACATGAAATGTGACTGAGGAAGACTGATATTAGATGCAACATAGTATTTAGTAAAGACACACACAAAAACACTTGTCCTTTAAGTAGTAGCTAACTTTCTGAAAATCCTTCTAAAGGGAAAAGAAATATGTTGCAACTTCTAAAAGCCTATAGGAATAAAAAAGTAGTGGGGAACAATTGGAGGGCGAACCTGCGGATTACCTAATTATTGATGATGATGATAATGATGATGTAGATCTAGAATATATCCCTCCAACATCCTCCTGTCCTTTAGATACAGATGAAGTTGAGAGTGGGAGACATGATGACATGGCCAGAAAGTTAGCTTAAAAGGTAAAGGCTCAATTGTTCACCACCCAAATGGATCACTGTGCCTGTCTATAAATTGTTTGAGAAAACAATTAGAATGTATGACCATAAACAAGCAAAGATGACAAAAAATACACAATCATGCTGTCAGTCATCAGCAGCATCATCACGACCTTCACGTTCAACCCCCACCCAGCCACACACACTAGTGTTGGTTAACCAGAAGTAAAAACACTGATTATTAAAAGGATAGTAATGTTTCAAAATAGAAGCAGCTCCAATTAATCTTTATAGTATTTGGGCCATGGAGAGTGTTATTTCAATACTGTCAGAGTTTTAGTTCAAAAGTAATAGAATGATAACTTTTCCCCCTCCTGCCCCTTTTACCTAGTGTAAGCCACCTGCGCTCTGATGTGTAATCTGGTCTTAAGACCAGACAGCTCACAGCAAGGGACAATTTTCTTACTGTGAGAGAAATTAAAACCCTTCCCCTTGACAGATTTTTCAGGTTTTTCCCTTATGCTAATTGAACATTGTCCCTCTCTGCAAGCCATCTGGCCACCACATTTCTGTTCTGAGGTGAGCAGTGTTACATCATTAAAAGGGGCAGGAGGGGGATACTTTATCATTCAATTACTCTTGAACTACAACTCTGACAATATTGAAATAACACCTTCCATGGCCCAAATACTATGAAGAATAATTGGAGCTGCTTTTATTTTGAAACAATACTATCACTTTAACACCCACAGCCCTACCTATGATGAATGCCTCTGTTGCTGTTGGAAATATAGTATCAGTGGTACCTAGTAGTAATACAATTACAGCAACATCTAGGCCCAGTAGTAGTAGCAGCCCCACATGAACCCTACAGTCTCTGGAGTCCACAGTATACAGATATTTCACTCTTGATCCAAAAGCTAATCATGTTTATACTAGTGTTGAGCGAGCATGCTCGGCCGATGCTCGGATCGGCTCGAGCATCGCTCTGCTCGGCACATGGCGGTACTCGTACGAGTACCGCATGTGCTCGCCCGCCATGTTCGGGTCTCCTCCCCGCACGTTTTGCGGCTGCTGCGCAGCCAATAAACGTGCAGGGAGGCTCTGACATCGGTGTAATGCCAGCAGCCATGTTGGCTGCTGGCATTACACTGATTGGCTGGCCAGAACCCGTGGTCAGGTGCTGTATAGCACCTGACCATCGAGTTCGGCTCAGTCTGAGCCAGGGAGAGCTGAGGATAGGAAGGGAAAGGCAGTGTAGGGAGGAAAAAACAAAAATTGTGATAAAAAAGAACCAAAAGTCCTTTTTAGGACTACTGTGTGTGGGGGCAGCAGGTTATATTGTGTGTGGGGGGAAAAAAACAAAAAAAAAAAAAAAAAAAATATTCTGTTTAGTGTGAAAAGTTGCAGATTAGAGCACATTCTGTTTAGTGTGCACAGTTGCAGATTAGAGCACATTCTGTTTAGTGTGCAAAGTTGCAGATTAGAGCACATTCTGTTTAGTGTGCAAAGTTGCAGATTAGAGCACATTCTGTTTAGTGTGCAAAGTTGCAGATTAGAGCACATTCTGTTAAGTCTTCAAACTAAAATATCAAAGTCACGTATTCCATTCAGTGTGCGTCGCCGCAGTTTAGCAGCACATTCTGAGTACTGTGCAGAGTTGCAGAATAGGAAGAAATACTGTTAAGTCTTCAAACTAAAATATCAAAGTCACATATTCCATTCAGTGTGCTTCGCCGCAGTTTAGCAGCACATTCTGTGTACTGTGCAGAGTTGCAGAATAGGAAGAAATACTGTTAAGTCTTCAAACTAAAATATCAAAGTCACA
This sequence comes from Rhinophrynus dorsalis, assembly GCA_037306005.1. Classification (NCBI taxonomy): domain Eukaryota; kingdom Metazoa; phylum Chordata; class Amphibia; order Anura; family Rhinophrynidae; genus Rhinophrynus; species Rhinophrynus dorsalis. The sequence goes on from CM074723.1 coordinate 148,935,523, forward strand.
TATTCCATTCAGTGTGCTTCGCCGCAGTTTAGCAGCCTATTCTGTGTACTGTGCAGAGTTGCAGAATAGGAAGAAATACTGTTAAGTCTTCAAACTAAAATATCAAAGTCACATATTCCATTCAGTGTGCTTCGCCGCAGTTTAGCAGCCTATTCTGTGTACTGTGCAGAGTTGCAGAATAGGAAGAAATACTGTTAAGTCTTCAAACTAAAATATCAAAGTCACATATTCCATTCAGTGTGTTTCACCGCCGTTTAGCAGCCTATTCTGTGTACTGTGCAGAGTTGCAGAATAATAAGAAATACTGTTAAGTTTTCAAACTCAAATATTAAAGTCACATATTCCATTCAGTGTGTTTCACCGCAGTTTAGCAGCCTTTTCTGTGTACTCTGCAGAGTTGCAGAATAATAAGAAATACTGTTAAGTTTTCAAACTCAAATATTAAAGTCACATATTCCATTCAGTGTGTTTCACCGCAGTTTAGCAGCCTATTCTGTGTACTCTGTACAGTTGCAGAATAATAAGAAATACTGTTAAGTTTTCAAACTCAAATATTAAAGTCACATATTCCATTCAGTGTGTTTCACCGCAGTTTAGCAGCCTATTCTGTGTACTCTGTACAGTTGCAGAATAATAAGAAATACTGTTAAGTTTTCAAACTCAAATATTAAAGTCACATATTCCATTCAGTGTGTTTCACCGCCGTTTAACAGCCTATTCTGTGTACTCTGTACAGTTGCAGAATAATAAGAAATACTGTTAAGTTTTCAAACTCAAATATTAAAGTCACATATTCCATTCAGTGTGTTTCACCGCCGTTTAACAGCCTATTCTGTGTACTCTGTACAGTTGCAGAATAATAAGAAATACTGTTAAGTTTTCAAACTCAAATATTAAAGTCACATATTCCATTCAGTGTGTTTCACCGCAGTTTAGCAGCCTATTCTGTGTACTCTGTACAGTTGCAGAATAATAAGAAATACTGTTAAGTTTTCAAACTCAAATATTAAAGTCACATATTCCATTCAGTGTGTTTCACCGCCGTTTAACAGCCTATTCTGTGTACTCTGTACAGTTGCAGAATAATAAGAAATACTGTTAAGTTTTCAAACTCAAATATTAAAGTCACATATTCCATTCAGTGTGTTTCACCGCAGTTTAGCAGCCTATTCTGTGTACTCTGTACAGTTGCAGAATAATAAGAAATACTGTTAAGTTTTCAAACTCAAATATTAAACTCACATATTCCATTCAGTGTGTTTCACCGCCGTTTAGCAGCCTATTCTGTGTACTCTGTACAGTTGCAGAATAATAAGAAATACTGTTAAGTTTTCAAACTCAAATATTAAACTCACATATTCCATTCAGTGTGTTTCACCGCAGTTTAGCAGCCTATTCTGTGTACTCTGCAGAGTTGCAGAATAATAAGAAATACTGTTAAGTTTTCAAACTCAAATATTAAAGTCACATATTCTGTGTAAGATGAAGAAGGCGGGTAAAAAGGGACGGGGAAGTGGACGTGATCCTGAAAGTTCAGGGCGCGGGTCAGGACGCGGAGAAACTGTGCCTGGTGCCAGAGCACAAGAAAGAAAGACATCCACCATACCTAGCTTCATGTGTAATTTTACAGGGCGTCGCAGGACATCACTCTCGAGGTCCGACCACTGCGAACAGGTGGTCGGTTGGATGACAGCTGATACTGCTTCCAGTCGGTTAAGCACCACCCTGTCTTCCACCAAGTCCACTCTCAGTAGCCAAGAGTCTGGTCAACATAATCCTCACTCTGATCATCCTTCCTCCCACCATACACGGTCTGGTCAAAGAAGTGATCCCACAATGGGATATAGTGAGGAGCTCGTCTCATCACCAATCCTTCATTTGACCCTCTCTCCAAGCACGCTTGCAGAGGAACATGACATCTTGTGCCCTGATTCACAACCTCTAGAGGCTACCCAATCTCAAGAAGATGACAGATGTGAACGGCATTTAAGGTCAAAGGAAGTAGTGGATGATGATGATGATGATGAGACACAGTTGCCATTAAATCAACCACTATTTCCGTCTCAAGACCTTGTTGAGGAGAATGTTATACAGTTGTCAATGACTGAGTATGTGGTGGGATCAAGACTTGAGGAGGATGATCAGAGTGAGGAAGTGGAGGAGGACTTGGTGGACGATGAGGTGACTGACCCCACCTGGGAAGGTGTAGAGCCGAGCGATGACAGCAGTCCTGAGGGTGAGCCATCTGCAGCACCGCAACAGGCTGGAAGAGGCAGTGGTGTGGCTACAGAAAGAAGGCGGACCGCACCAAACCGGCCCGCAAATGTTCCACGGAGCACCCCCTTGCGTAAATCTACCTTGCCAAGGGGTAGGTGTTCCGCGGTATGGCGTTTTTTTAAGGAAAGTGCGGACGACAAAAGAATTGTAGTTTGCAACCTGTGCCACACCAGAATGAGCCGAGGCATGAACACTAGAAACCTCACCACCACCAGCATGATCCGACACATGGCATCCAAGCACCGTAGTAAGTGGGAGGAACGCCTGGATCGCCCATCTGTGTCTGCAGGCCACACCACTGCCTCCTCTTCCCCTGTTTTCGGTGCCGGCCAATCGCCTGTCGAAGGCGCAGGCCCGCATACCTCCCGCCCTGCACCTGTAGCATCTGAAGCACCATCAGCGACCACATCCACTTCCCTGTCCCAGCACAGCGTCCAAATGTCGTTACCCCAGGCATTTGAGCGCAAGAGAAAGTACCCAGCCACCCACCCACAGGCCATAGCACTAACCTCACACCTTTCCAAATTACTGGCCATCGAAATGCTGCCATTTAGGCTTGTGGACACTGAGTCCTTCCGCAGCCTGATGGCAGCAGCTGTCCCTCGGTACGCGGTCCCCAGCCGCCACTACTTTTCCCGGTGTGCCATCCCCGCATTACACCACCATGTGTCCCGTAACATCACCCGTGCCCTGACCAACGCAGTTACTGGGAAGGTCCACTTAACGACTGACACATGGACAAGTGCTTGTGGCCAGGGACGCTACATTTCCCTGACGGCACACTGGGTGAATGTCGTGGAGGCTGGGAGCGACTCGGACCCTGGGATGGCATGGGTGCTACCCACGCCGAGGATTGCGGGCCCTACCTCCATCAGGGTTTCCACCAGCACCTACGTTATTGGCTCCTCCTCCTCCGTTTCCACCTCCGAATTCTCTACACACACCGCCACTCCCCCATCAGCCAGTAGCTGGAAGCAGTGTAGCACTGCAGTGGGGAAGCGTCAACAGGCCGTGCTGAAGCTGATCTGCCTTGGGGACAAACAGCACACGGCCTCAGAGCTGTTGCAGGGGATTAGTCACCAGACCGAGCAGTGGCTCTCGCCACTCAACCTGCAACCAGGCATGGTTGTGTGTGATAATGGGCGTAACTTGGTGGCGGCTTTGGAGCTCGGCAAGCTCACACACGTACCATGCCTAGCGCATGTATTTAATTTAGTGGTGCAGCGATTTCTAAAAACCTACCCCAATGTGCATGATCTCTTGACCAAGGTGCGCCGCGTGTGTGCACATTTCCGTAAGTCATCAACAGCTTCAGCCGGCCTGTTGAAGCTGCAGCAGCGCTTACAATTGCCAGCTCACCGGCTGCTGTGTGACGTGAGCACGCGCTGGAACTCCACCTTCCACATGTTGGCCCGGCTTTGTGAGCAGCAGAGGGCAGTAGTGGAGTACCAGCTGTTACACGGTCGTCGCCTCTCCGTTCAACTTCCTGTAATCAGAAGTGAGGAGTGGGAATGGATGTCAGACCTCTGTGAGGTTTTACGCAATTTTGAGGAATCGACACAGATGGTGAGCGGCGATAACGCTATTATCAGTGTAACCATCCCACTTCTGTGTCTACTGAAACGCTCGCTGCTCACAATTAAAACCGACGCTTTGCATGTGGAAGAGGTGGAAATGGGGGAGGAAGAGCTTACACAAGGTGATAGCCAGAGCACCCTCACTTCGTCTTCTCAGCGACAATTGGAGGAGGCGGAGGAGGAGGAGGAGGAGGAGGAGGAAGACACGGTTGTCTCCGCTACAGAGGGTAGCCATGGAACTTTAGTTCCATCTCTTCAGCGTGGGTGGGCAGAAGAGGAGGAAGAGGATGAGGAGATTGAGAGTCATCCTCCTGGTGAGGACAGCGAAATCTTGCCTGTTGGTACTCTGGCACACATGGCTGACTTTATGTTAGGCTGCCTTTCCCGTGACCCACGCGTTACACGCATTTTAGACAACACGGATTACTGGGTGTTCACCCTTCTGGACCCCCGCTACAAAGAGAATTTCTCATCTCTCATTCCTCCGGTGGAGAGGACAAGCAAAATGGTGCAATACCAGAAGGTTCTTGTTGAAAAATTGCTCCAAAATTTTCCATCTGACAACGCTGGCGGCAGAGTACGTGCTACCTTGGCCAACCGAGAAGGGGAGAAAAGGGGAGCACACAGCAGTTCCGAGAAAGGCAGGGCAACACTCTCCAAGGCGTGGGACACCTTCATGACACCCCGCCAGCACCCTCACCCTGATGCGCAGCCTAGTGTCACAAGGAGGGAAAAGTTTTGGAAGATGGTGAAGGAGTACGTAGCAGACCGTGTCAGCGTCCTCAATGATCCCTCTGTGCCTTACAACTACTGGGTGTCCAAGCTGGACACGTGGTATGAACTGGCACTCTATGCCTTGGAGGTGCTGGCCTGCCCTGCCGCCAGCGTTCTGTCTGAGCGGGTATTTAGTGCTGCTGGTGGCATCATAACAGATAAGCGTATCCGCCTTTCCACCGACAATGCTGATAGGTTGACACTTATAAAAATGAACAAGGCCTGGATTTCCCCTGACTTCTCCACTCCACTGGAGGAAAGCCCCGGGGGAACATAAACTCACTTTATATATGTTATTTACAATGATGGGAATACTCTGTATTCCCATTCACCCCTTCCACCCAAAAAACGGGTATATGGTTGACTCTTAATCTTCTCATCCTCCTCCTCCTCTTCCATATGCCCTGGGATATAATTTTTATATAGGGCCAGCTCACCAGCGGGCCCTGTGATATAATTTTTATATAGGGCCAGCTCACCAGCGGGCCCTGTTTGACAATTTTTATATAGGTCAGCTCACCAGCGGGCCTTCTCATATAATGTTTTATTGGGTCAGCTCTCTAGCGGGCCCTCTCATATAATGTTTTATAGCGTCAGCTCACTAGCGGGCCTTCGCATATAATGTTTAGGATGGTCAGCTCTGCAGCAGACCCTCACCCATAATGTTTTAGATGGTCGGCTCAGCGCACGTTTCCCTCTTAATCATGGCCTCAGTTCAATAAAATCAAGGAAATTTTTGGGAGAATTTGCCTCTGTGCACGTTTCCCTCTTAATCATGGCCTCAGTTCTGAAAATCAAGGAAATTTTTGGGAGAATTTGCCTCTGCGCACGTTTCCCTCTTAATCATGGCCTCACTTCCGAAAACCAAGGAAATTTTTGGGAGAATTTGCAGATGATATACAAGTAAATATACAGCAAATATTGTTTGGTAACAATTTTTCGCCTAAAGTCGTTTTTATTTTCCTTTTTGTGTGTTTTATGGTCAGTCTGTAAAAATGGCGTACTACGGGCGAAAGATCGTTCCCAGCAGCGATGTTGGAGTCCAAGATGCATCCAGACATCCTCCCTATGCTGTCCCTGAACCATTTCTGTGGTGTTTCCATCCTTTTCTGCCCTTTTCCTATGGACCAGGCACCCTCCCCTCATCAGAGCAGGGGGTGCCTGGTGTAATGCTCGAGTCCTCCCATTGACTTCAATGGGGCTCGGGTGCTCGGCCGAGCACTCGAGCCTCAGGGGGTGCTCGGTTAGAGCACCCGAACACCCGAGCATTGGGGTGCTCGCTCATCACTAGTTTATACATGTTGCGTGTGTAAAAAGCTTGTGAATGTCTGTCTGTGGGAGGGTTGGAAGAAGGCTCAAACCTAAGCACCTCCTTGCTGAGGTTCCACCTGAATCATAACCACAGTTCTGACTGGGAGACATGCCATCAATATGGCAGAGGTGCCACAACTGGCAGCAGCACAAGCACTCTTAAAAGTTCCAGGGCTCTGGGACACATAATAGAAGTAATGATGTTGATGTGTCAGAGAGTGAGCCAAGAGTTTGTTCATTAGAAACACCACCCATGGCTCCTCGGAGATTTCTGTAGGAGAGGACATGAGTCAAAGACTTCCCACACATGCTGCTGTCACCTGCACCACCTCTTCTAGTCATGTTGTTAAAGCAATACAATTAAAAGAATCTTCTGCCATGTACTGCCAACCCACACAATCTGAGTTCTTGGGAAGGAGCTAAAAACATCACAAAAATAATCCCAAACATTATCAACCATTCACCACTTTATTTACTTATTTATTAACATTTCATTTAAATGTACTTCTCTCTCTCGCTCTGTCTCCTTCCAGTCTTCTTTTCTTCTAAACCTCATCTCACTCTATTGCATGAAATTATGGGTCTATATAGTGTGTGTGGGTGGGAAGTTTCACCCCATTAAATAACATAGGCAGGAAAAGGAACAATTCTCGCAAAAATGTCTGTGCTGATAGCAAAACGGCAGAAAATCTATGGGTTTTTCTATGGGTGAAATTTCCTGCAGGAAAAGGAGAAAATCACATGCTTTCCATGATATTTCATATCCCTCCCTAGCCAGTAGTCATTAAGGTCAATGTATCAGCTGAGCTGTCCTGCATATGTGCTGAAACCTCTTCACATGCAGTGGGACCACACTAGGAGCTCTACGGTGTTCAAAGCCTTCCAGTTTTGCTAAAGGCTTTATTTTGTTCATACAAATGTTCTAGCATGCACAATGTGGATTGTGAAATAAAATATATATGTACAGCTCATGAAAGAGCCAGCATCAAACTAATGCAATACTCATTTCCAGTCAATGAATTTTGGGAGCCTTATAATTGATGATTTTATTGTTCTACATATCAAATATTAGTGGATTTATTCTAATCAATGGGCAAAATTTTTCACCTCAAGCCAAAATAGGGAGAAAATGGCACTTCCCGTATGGTGATAAATTCTCTGTGAAAAGTGACATTTTCCAATTGTTTTCGCCTGGCTCATTGCATTGAAATAAATGGGAAGATTGAATTTCTCCCCACCACATGGCAGTTTTCTATTCTTTTCCTGCAGGCATATAAAAGGGTGTCAGGCTCTCACAGCAGCCATTTTGTGTTTGGGAGAGGAGAAAACAGCATATTTTTGAGCTAGTGAAAATAGGTAAATAAAGTGGATTTGAATTTTAGTTTAGGGAGTCTTTTAGGTAGGACATTTGAGCCTGGGAGCAAAGAAGGTTGACCCCAAATACCCCAACATTCTGTCTGTCTGATTTGATTTGAAAGACACAGTGGTCTAAGCACTGCCCTTGCTGATTTTGCTGTTATTATCTTTGTGTTGGACAAGTCTGGGGTTGAGAGAAGGGAGCAAAGGAGGCCGACCCTAAATACCCCAACATTCTATCTGACTGATTTGATTTGAAAGACACAGGCAGCTGAGATTCAATTTCCTTGCTCATCTTGCTGTTATTATCTTTGTGCTGAGGAAGTCTGGAGGAAGAATTTTTTTTTGTTTTATAATTTTTTTGACAGTGATAAGATAGGGTGGACAACTGTAAAAAATAAAGAAAGAAAGAAATAGGTGACAGACAACTGACTGGGACTCTGAGCTATGTGACTGAATCAGACTTGATAGATAGCAGACTAGATTGAGTATTTTGTTGAGGGCCAAACAAGGCATCACACTCCATCAGTTGTGTTGTGTACTTTAGAGTATAAACACAATCTGTAGTTCAGTAATGTCCAACAAATGCACAAGGAGCTGGAGGAGGGGGAAATGAGGAGCAATGCAGGGACATGAGAGTAAAGTGGTAGTTCAAAAACTGACTGCATCAATGGTTGCTGAAGCATGTGCAATAAATGATGATGATCCTCTCTGGGAGGACAGTTTGTTAAGGTCCCAACTGAAGTTCCACCACCATGACCACCAGCACCAGTTCTATAAATAAACCATACAAGAAGAACACTCAGCCTGCTAACAACCTTTTCAAGGCATATGTTGTCGTAGGACTCACAACTTTGACTTTCAACTATTTGTTTCTCCACTTTAGACCTTCTAAAAAGTAATATTGTATTGGGAAATTAGGCAATCATAGGAAACATAGGTGAAAAAATTATTGGCAGAGGTGCAACAGGAGAAAACCTTTGCATAGGCAAAAAGGAGAAAACCTTTGTGATAAAAGCAAAAAATCATTGGTTTTTCAAGTCATATGAGAAATTTTTCTTACTCTTCGCCCACCCCTAGTCTCTAACACGAGGAATCTGCATGATCTATGGATGGTGTCGGTGTGTGAGCTGTGGTCCAACCGAGATGTGAATCTGTGCTCTTTCAGTCATTAGTCCAGAGTTAAGAGCGTCTTACATGTGTGTTTAGCAAACAGCACTGTATATACTGTTTGCAATTTTATTTGATTATCAATCTCAATAGTCATCGATTTGAGATAAGTATTGCATTCATTTAATGCTAGTGATTTCATGAGATGTGCATATATATTTTATTTCACTGGTTTTGTCACAACAGGGAGTGTTTGTTTATAGAGCTGCACTTATTTTTCCCCATTCACAGTGTACATATAATGTATTTTTATTTCTATTAGAAATTTAGTGCTATATAATAAATATATTCTTTTCACAATGTGTAATTCCACCTGGTAGGCTCCTCCATTTTAAACTGGTGATGGTGATGATAAGGCAAGTTGTTACACTTTTGTTTGAATATGATGCATTGTGAGCACTTATGAACAGCTAAAATGGGCATAGATTTAATGAGCAATAGCATCCATTCCTCCATCACCTGCTCTAGTTTATTAAACACATCTGTGGCTCTGTGGAATTGTCTCTCAAAGCTCTGCATGCACAAAGTGGTGTGCTAATGATATGGGGTACCCTGCTATTGTCTTTCAATAATACTGCCAGAACCAGAGGCAAGATTACTGGATGTGACCTGATGTTGCATGCTGTTGCTGCCCACTGGTGGGAGGAAATTCCAGTGAGCAGTGGCCATCATATAGTTTTTACTGTGGTCACTTGTCCAAATTTCTCTTATCAGTTAAGTTTTCTTGCTGTCTGAGGTTTCCAGCCCCTTGTATACTACACTAACCACATGTACAATTCTGGCACAGCTGTTCATGAAAAATTACTGCAGCCTGGTCTATGCCATCAGGGGTGCCACACTTTAAAACCTCTGTTTTCTGAAAAACAAGAAGTCAACATGTCAGCCTCCAACATTTTGGGACTCTGTGATTCCACAGGAGAACTTTGGGATTATTTTGTGCAGTTTTCTAAAACCTCAGCAAGTGTGGGTTGCAGTACATCTTGGAAGAACTCTGTAAAATTATTGCTTTAATGATATAATTGTTGGGGGTGGAGGTGGTGGGGGTGGGGACTCTATGACTCTTGTCTTTTCCTCCAAAAAACTCAGTCATACTGTAACGGAAGCTGAGAAGGGACCGCGTCACCTTCCGCCGTCATTACCGGGTCTCTCCTTCTCAACGCCAGACTGGCTCCATCGGATGCACTGTTCGAAGTATGGACGGACACTGAAACAGTTGCAGGATCACTGGAGCAGTGAAACACGGGCAGTAGAGAATGAAGCCTCTACTCCCAGGCTACGAAGAACAGGGAAAGTGTCACAGGAACAAAGGGTAGAGGTTGCCAAGCCATTCAAGCACTCCGGTGCTCGAATTGAAGGTTCTACTGGAACTGGAAGAAGCAAGGCCGAGTTCACGTCACCGCCTGACAGCATACGAAGTTAGGTCGCAGGAAGCTGGCAGCAGGTGGTCGACAATTCAGGATACTTGGAGCAGATGGGTATCAGAGTGGACACTTTAGACCATAAGCAATGCAAGACTCCAGAACTCCTTGTTCACTCAGTATAAGACTGACTTTATTGTACAAAACCACACATATTTATATAGATTAACTACATTGAAATACATTGGCCAACCAGATACAATAGGGTGAGGGCTAGAGATAATACAATCCAAACATAAGACAAGGGATCACAGCAAATGGTAAGGGCTGACACAATGGGAGCATTCACAGAGGTAATCAGATCACAACATATAATACAAAGGACTGACAACAGAGTTTTAGGTTATAAAATATGTGACTCACAGACTGAGGGGTGTGAATGGATTAACACACAGCAGGGGGGTCTCAATACATCTTACAATACACAATACAATGGCTTGAGGCACTGCAATACACATTCGAAGAATTAACTCCTCACTGCTCCTTCCATTGGAAGCAAGCCACCAATCTACCACAGGGCAGTAATACAGTCCATTTTCCCATTCACATAAAGCATATACACACTATTTTTAGTGCACAACCAGGGAAAAATGTCCACAGTTTTTGGGTAAACAGTTTTAGGGCCAGACAAGGTCTCAAGTAACAGGTAGGATCCGTTACACATACTTTTCTGAGTTTTGCATTTGAAGGACAGAACCAAGAGACATGGGTGTTACGGCAAATGAAGAAATCTTTGACACTCTCACATATCAACAGCACTTCTTTTATGTGACCCAGAGTCCCAGGAATCATTAGGAGTGCTTCTACTGGTTTTGGCACATCTGACATGCTGATGGTGCATCATCCAATCAGAACTGTAGTTGTGCTTCAAGTGGGATCTCAATGAGGATGTGCCTAGGTGTGATCCTGCTTTCCCTCTGCTCACATCATGCTTCTTACACAGCAGCATTTTTAGTTTTTGGGTTGTTAGTGTAGTATCTCCATACTGTGAAAAAAAACAGTCCTGCACTGTGTTTACTTATTTGAATAAAATGAGGGTTTTGTTGCATATATTGTTTAAACTATGTTTAAACTTGCCAAAGTACCCTATTTATAGCAAGCGTTAATCAATATTTATTACCATTTTTATGACTTACAGAAACATTATAAATTAAAGACTAATAAATTAAAAATATCATCCTGTTGAAATTGCTTTTAAAGAAACACATTAAATGCCTAGTTAAAACACCTAAATTGTTACTCATAAAGAAACAAAATATATAGTATCCTCCTGATTAGACTGACCTGCTTTCAAATAGGAATCATTTGTATCGAATGAGTGGGTAGGGACCCAAAAGCACTGGAACACATCCACCAGTCCCCTTTTATAGATCCATCTCACCCCCCCACACTGCAAACTACATCTGTATATAAAAGAGAAAGGCTCATTACATAAATTATGTCTCCTGATGAGATACACACACCCATGGGTGGCAGTAAGGAGGCGTTATTGTTCCCACTGGGCCATTCAATGGGTGCGTGATTTTCACAGAAGTTGCTGGAGCCAAAGACCCCTGCTACTCCTGTGAAAATCATGCAGGGAGTGGGCCTGCACCACTATCCAACTCAGGAAAAAAACATGCCTGCCACTCGGTCCTACACCACAGACACACACGCAAGCCACACACACACACACACACACACACTATCCAACTCCGGAAAAAGAATGTCTGCCACTCGGTCCTACACCAAAGACACACATACACACACACACAAAAAAAATATGTTCGGGACAAACTCTGAATTGCCTCCCCACACTGTGCTGTCCACACAGCACAGAAGATGGTTGCTTCTCCCATTATGGAGTTACAACAGTGCCTGAAGCGATACTGAAATGATGACGAGATGGGTTTTCTGCTTACAATTTCACGCATTACATATGGCTCTTGTCACTCCTTCCATTACCACTCTGCCTCAGTCTACGATCTAAAACAACCTCAGCTGCACTCAAAATCCCATTAGCCTCTCACCTACAGCCTATACGCTATATGCACACTACAAGTATGTTTTCACATCTCTCTCCTGTCTAAAACTAAAGAGAAAGGGTGCTAGACTGTTGTGCTGTGCAAAATATTGCAAAATTGAGATAGCAGAGGGTCAGTGTGTGTGCTATCACCATGAGCACCTGAAATACAAATAAAAGAATAGGAGCTGGAAGGACCGTTATGTGACCAGTGAGTCTGAGGATGAGGAGGAAGTGACCACTACCAGTACTGAAGAGTCTGGATGCCCTGATTCCCCAGACCCAATGATGGCCAGTATCTCCAGTAGTTTTCGTCTGCAGCTAACCTATTGGTTAATCATTTTTGGAAGACTCTTCCATCTATATACAATTTTATACTTGTGTATATTTTGATATTTTTATGTTTTTCTATTTTTGTGCACAATTTTATATAGTTTTGATATTTTTCATTCATATTTTATTATTCATTTGGATATTTTTGTTTTCTTAAGATTGTAAACAGGATATCCCTTTACTCCTGAGTCTATAAACAAGCATTAGCGCTACAGATATTATTGTATTATGAGCACAGATCAGCTGCTGGTGCCTGCTATTAGTGCTGCCAGTCTGCCTTCTTCAGCTCAACAAGAGATGGCAAGTGTGACAGAAGGGGACCCTCTGTCACATTTGTCATTATCTCCAACCGGTGAAACGTCTGTAACAGAGCAGCAGCAGCAACAAGGAAAGACTGGTGGTGACGATGATGACGGTGGAGAAGCTGGGGTGGAAGAGACATTAATGAACTTTTTAACCCAAACTGAGTAGGAATAGGAGACAGATATAGGGATGGGCATCATCACCACCAGCAGTGAGATTGGCGAATTTGCTGAGGTTGCTGCTGCTGTAATTCCTGCTGCTTCTGCAAGGGCAGCAGGATGATGAGGAGCAGGATAGTGTACCATAGACCACTGTGAACACAGTGGGAATGGGGTCTAGTGATGCAGAACTAGGACAGGTTCCACTTGCCAGCAGAAATACTCCTGGTCCTAGTTGTAGTGCTGATTCTGAGGCAGTAGTAGCAACAGTATCACCATCATCCCCTGCCACAGCCATTGAAGGGGAATGTGGAGGAGAAGAAGAAAGAGGTAATTCTTGTCCACCTTTCCCCTCCTCCCTGACGTCCTGGGTGTGGACCTATTTTTCTCTTGGGGCAGGCACAGTGCAGTTATCAGCGACAGTACTGTGCACAATTTGTGAAAAGGGGAAAGGAGGGAACACACCTTGGCACAACCGCCCTGATAACTCACATGAAACAAAGAAACCATGACATTTATGTGAAATATGTTAAAGCCAAACGTCCACCTAAGAAATTGGGCACCACTGTTGCTTTACCCCCTGAATCTCCACAAAGGCAACAAGAGGTGAGGCGGAAATCAAAAAGGAGGAAGAACAGAGAAACCCAGCCAAGCCTGAAAGTTGATGGTGAGCGAAACACCTGGCTCACCATAATCTTCTTGCTCTAGGGTCCAGCAATGGGAAGATGTAACTACATATTCTGGTGATACATCTCATTAATCCCCATCAGCTGATAGCCATTCAGTACATGTCAGAATGTGGCAGTTCATGCCCACCCATTGCACACTGTGCAGTATGGTGGAGGTTAATAGCAACTAGATCATCAAGTTTCATCTAGGGAAATTCCATCCTGCAGAGAATGCTATATTGGTGGCAGGGAGGGTTCATCATTACTAGTGGAGAGTGGACAAGGGCCTTTGTGACAGCAGCAGTTCTTGGTTTCTGGTGGGATGATTTCACATAGGGGACCCTAAGCATCATGATGTTTGCTTAGAGTTGTGCCAGGTGTTTGATGTGAGTTCAGATGTGTCCATTGATCCCAATCCTTCCCTTATTAACCACACACTGTGCATATTACAGTTGCTGATGAGAGGCACAGTTCCTTCCTGCTCTCAAGACAAAAATTTATATTTCACCAACACACCCATGATTTTGGAGGAGGGGCAGACGGAGAAGCATTATTGGCCAACATGTTTTCTCCATATATACCTGAAGTGGTGGGGACTAGTTGTGGTGTTGATACTGCCTCAGACACATCACTGGAGCTAGCAGTGGCAAGTGGAACCATGATCAGCGATCACCCATACCACTGCTGTTGTTGATCCCATTCCTTTGGAGCTACCTAATCATCCTCCTACTTAAACAACTCAGCAGCAACAGCAAAACAGCAGTCACAAATGCTGCAATGACCCCGGGGCATTTGACAATGGCCACTGGCCATCAAAAAATGACCTGCTGGCACTAGGCCAATAGGGTATTTTTTTCAGGGCTTGTTCCTTCCCACACAAGTCATAGACCTACAAAAAAATTAATTTGGGGGGCTTGTTTCTAACAAGCCTATGTCCTACAAATCACTGGTCCCTCAGGGCTTGTGATGCCAACAAGCCAAACTGACAAAAATTATCTCTGATTCCTCAGGGCTTGTAAGGCTAACAAGCCAAATTAATGAAAATTATCTCTGATTCCTCAGTCCTTATAAAGCTAAGAAGCCAAATTAACAAAAATTATATCTGATTCTAACAAGCCTGTGATAAAAAAAAATTACCACTGATATGATTTCTCAGGGCTTGTGATGCTATCAAGCCAAAGTCCTACAAATAAATGTTTCCCCAGGGCTTGTGCCAAACAAGTCTAAGTCCTGCCTATCAAGGTTTCCCCAGGGCTTGGGCCTAGCACAAGTCTAGGTCCTACAACAAATCAATGTTTCCTCCAGGCTTGGGTCTAACACGTGTCTAATTCCTACAAAAAAATCAATGATTCCTCAGGGCTTGTGCCTCTAATAAGGCTAAGTCCTACAAATCAATGTTTCCTCGGGTCTTGGGCCTCTAAGAACAAGTCTAAGTCCTACAAATCATCCTCTACAAAATACACTATCCCATCAAGTATCAGTCTGCCTCATTCACAGCTTGCATCAGGGGGTCCCTGTCTCTATCACGTTACATATCAATTTCTTATTTTATTTTTAATTTTACTTATTTATTTTTTATCAACTGTCCCATCAATACCAGTCTACAAACCCCACCCCCCAAAAAATTCCCTGTTCAAATAATTCCCCAGACTCTTCCCACCAACATAGACACTCCTCAGACCCATTTATACTATGCCTTATTTTATGTTTTTTTAATTACCTGTCCCCCCAATGCCAGTCAACAACCCCCCAAAAAAATTCACTGTTCAACTGATTGTTTCATCACACTCCACCAACATAGGCACCCTGTTTTTTTAGCATGCCTTTTGCAAATAAAATAACATTTGCTATATGTTGTGTATAAATTCAACGTTCAAATAATACAATATTAATATATTAAACAAAAAACTTGCACAAAAAAATCCTGCTTTTGTGAATGACTGTTCAATATAATAACACAGGATTAACTAAAAACACTAACATAAAACAGATAACTATAAACAAATAGTTGTAGGGATATAAATAACAATGATATAGTGAAAAAAATAATTATAATAAGATGATATTAAGAAAATCTCTTAGTTATTAAGAGATGGAGTCTCATAAAAATCTAGGAAGAGTGAATATTTTACCATGTTTCAATATTTCAAAACCATACAAAATGTTTAGATACCTTAAAAGCAGAAGAATGGTGAAACATATTCACTAAATGCACTACAACACATTGTGAACTAGACCTAATAGGGACTACAACTACACTTTTTGTAGTTTCAAGGGATCTGCCATGGGGGAATATTTCCATTTAATATGCTTAAGACTTTAAGACATTGGATCTGTTCGCTCCATTACAGTAGAAAAGTGCCCACTCACTCCTAAATCTTCTATCTAAAAAAATAAAAAATAAATAAAAAACAAAATAGATTCTGATTTAGTGGTATAAAATGGATTTGTATGGCTTACAGAACTGGTTTGGTGGAATAAAATAGTTTTTATGATTTTATGGCTATTTGACTCACAAAAATGATTTTATAACACATGAATTAAGTGTACCAATATTAATTTTTATTTTTGCTCTACAAAATCAATTTTGATGATGGAAAGAATAATTTTGTCAATTGGAAAAAGTATTTGAATCCACACAGCCAATTCTGACTGGAAAAATAATCCATTTTGTACCATAAATTCAAGTTTGTGTGTGAAAAAAATCTACTTTATACAACAAAATCCATCTGTGTGAGAAGAAACTATTTTGAGGCAGCAAAATAAATTCTTTGACATAAAAATTATATCATGTATCAAAAAAGAATCTGTTCACTTTATATCCATTTTTATGATAAAATCACTGATGTCATGTTCTTTGACAAGCCATGTAGACAAAGCATAAGACCCATACATATTTTGTCTATCCTACAGTGATTAACATTTGTATATATTAAAATACAGATTAGTGCCTTACAGTTGAACCATAATTATTATTATTAATATTAGGGAAATTTTAAAATATATGGTGCACAAGATACTAAAATTAGAACTTATTTGAAAGTACAAATAAAAAAATATACAATATGGGCCTTATGGTCAAAAATCATCTATTTGGAAATTATGATCTAAATTGAACCCTTTGCAATGTGTTGTGTACCCAGCTGGCACTCAAAGGGTTAAAGCTAGTTTTAGCATCACTTTTTAGACAGGCATGTTCAAAAGCATAAGACCAATTTTAAATTGTGATGCTATTAACAGATAAACATATTAAACATGTGTAACTGTCATATTTACACAGACATTTTAACATTAGAAAATTTTACCAACACTACTGGGTTTCAAAATTTGGAAAGACAGAAATCATTACTTTACCAAATTATACTGGGCACTACCCCTGAAACAAACCATATATACAAACCATAAGACTGATAAATAGCACCATGCATATTTTACATGCTTAAACCTCTCCATAGGATGATGGGTGCTCCAGACATTGATACGTTGCTCTTGATGCCAAGAAAGACCAGCTACACCTCACCGATGAAGCCCAAACAGGTAGAAACATATGGCTAGGTTGGCTGGTATTATCGAGTAGTGGGAAATTACTCTCCATTTTTGTGCTGACTGTCCTTGTGGGAAGATTCAGCACAATATACAAATGGGTGTTTCTCCTTTGTTAATGGTACTAGAGAAGTAAACAAGTGTTAATCCTGAGTGATGATTAGCCAGAGAAATGCTGTGCTTTTATTCATTTTTGTGATTATTTATCTCTGTAATTTTCTGCAATACAACTCCCATGAGCCTCAGCCAGCATTTATCAGGCTGAGAACTATGGTAATTGTAGTCCAACAGCTGGACAGTCACAAGTTTCCCACTCATATTTTGAAATTTTTACGTAATACCTTTTAAAATATACTTAATGCTTAATTGGCAATCAAAACCAAATATTTCCTTTTTTTACACTTAACTTGAAAATTATTAATAAAGGCAAATTATTTAATGCTAGTGACCAGAAGGTCTGCAATGCATTGCACTCCCTTCTGGTCATTAAACAGTTACATAGACTATAAAAAGAAGAAAATCCTAATAGTTTACAGACTTTTTTTACAACAGGGGTAAAAGTCAGGTTCATTTATCAAGTAACATTTAGACAGACGGTTCATGAGAAGCAAGCATAATGTCACGATGTGAATACTAATGGTGTAAATAGTACTCAAAGTAATTATATGCATAGTATTAAATATTTAAACATGGTGTACTAATGACAGTGAGATTTAATAGCATTGTATTCAATTATGACCATAAAAAATTCACTCACCCTAAGAAAGCTTCATTATGGTGCAGATGTGCCTTTTTTCTGTAAAGGTTAGCAGGCGAAAAAAAATGATAATGCATTCAGGCCATTACGTATTTATCTTAGAAATACTGTATGTTCATGCAAACCAGCAAAACCAGCAAGCTGACACTGTTTTTGCTAGACTTCTGAGAGGGAAATGCAGACTGTATTTTTATAAACATTTTTATGTAGCACTGGGGCTCATTATAATAAAAATAATGTTTTAATGGGAGACCTTTTGCTACAGCACATGCCAATGATGCATTGACTCATTTGATTCTGAAAATTCTACAACCGAGTACAGCTCGGTAAGCCCTGAAAAAAGTTGTATGGATAAATGTGAGAGTTTAGGTTGTATATGGGTGTTTGTTCATATCTGTGTGTGGGGTTGCAGTTTTATGTGTGCATATGTTTTATGTGTGTATATAGGTGTCTATGTATTGAGATGAATGTGGGTCTATATAGGTATATCTGTGTGAAAACTTATTTGTGTGTGTGTGTGTGTGTGCATAGATGTGTGTGCGTATTCTTGGGGTGCATATCTGTGTTGATATATACACGTGCACATGTGTGTATGTGGCAGTGTATATACTGATAGATAGAGATGTGTGTCTATATATATGTGTATAGATTAATGGGTGTATGCATATATGTATATATGTGCTATAGGTGTGTGTATATGTATGTATGTATGTGTTATGGTTCTCAAGCAAGACAAGGAGTCAGACAGTATAGTTAAAATCACCTTTATTTTGGATAATAAACAATAGGCAAAAAATGAATATACTATAAGCAGAGGGTGACTGGAGAGGCTAGCGAATCTATCAGAAATAGGAGCCTGCCGACAGACCAACTACATCTGCTGGAGACTAGGCCGCAGCCAGCTGGAAGTCTTGGGGTAATCGGTGGAACGCACACAGAACCTACAGTCTCCTGAAATATAGCAACAAGGGAGACTACTGACTCATGCCTGCAGTCAGTAAGGAAGAGCTTGTCTCCAATAAGGATGGCAACAATGGAGACTACTGACTCACGCCTGCAGTCAGTAAGGTAGGAGTCTACCAGAGCCCCAGGTCTGCACCAGGATGGATGTCTGTGGGGAACGGAGCCACACAGCGGAGTGAACAGACAGGCCCACAGGTCAGCACCAGTTAGGATAGTCAGACAAGCCAGGATCATACACGGAGCGGGTAGTCAGCCAGAGCCACAGGTCTGCACCATATTGGATGTCTAAAGCCAAAGGACCGCACAGGTAGAATGGTCAGACAGAGCCACAGGTCAGCACCAGAAAGGATAGTCAAGACAAGCCAGGTCATACACAGGATACAGGAGCAACAGGAACTAGAACTGCACTGAACACCAAAGTAAGGGGAATGATACTCACCTTGTTAGCTGAGTTTGGCTGTTCCTCACCCAGTTTTATCCCTACAAAGCTGTTTCTGTTTCAGTTAATGATTAAATTTCAACATACATGTTAAATCGATGATCATTAGCACCTGTTTGGTATAACTGTTTATTCATATGCCTGACTACATGCCTACAAAATTCCTGACTTTGTGCAAGTGTACCTAGAATAATTTCTGTTGTTTTGAAGGCATATTTGATTTTGATTTTTCTTTGTTTCGCTCACTATGAATTTTGTTAATTGATAAAAATAAACTATTTTCATGCCTATTTTTGAAAGCATTACCTCCTCATAGGCCTTATGATTGTTCGATAGACATACTACCTGGTACTACCCCTCCCAGGGACCGTATATACCCTCTGTCTGTGGAGGAAAACAAGGCTATGGAGGACTATGTTGCCGATGCTCTGGAGAGGGGCATCATTCGCAAATCCACATCCTCTGCTGGTGTTGGATCTTTTTTGTCATAAAGAAAGATGGAGAGTTGCGTCCATGTATTGATTACCGTGGCTTAAACAAATTAATGGTTAAAAACGCTTATCCGATACCACTGATTACGGAACTATTTGACCGTCTCAGAGGTCCCAAAATTTTCATAAAACTTGACTTAATGGAGGCCTACAATCTGGTCAGAATAAAGGAGGGCCATGAATGGAAGACAACATTTAACACTCGGAGCGGGCATTATGAATATCTTGTCATGCCCTTTGGCCTGCTTCTACTGCTGCCAGTCTGCCTTCTTCACGTCACCAAGAAATGGCAAGTGTGACATTAGGGGACCCTCTGTCACACTGCTCATCACCTCCTCCAACAAGCAGTGAGATGTCTGTAATAGAGCAGCAGCATGTAGGGACTATAAGTTGCAGTCATGATGATGGTGGAGAAGCTGGGGTGGAAGAGACATTGATGGCCTTTTTAGCAGAAACTGAGAAGGAATGGGAGACAGGGATGAGGATGGGCATCACCACCACCACCAGCAGTGAGCTTTTGGAATTTGCAACTGCTCTAATTCCTGCTGCTGCTGAGTTGCAAGGGCAGCAGGATGCTGAGGAGCAAGCTAGTGTACACTGACTACAGTGGACACAGTGAGAATGGGGTAAACAAGTGATGTAGGACTAGAACAGGTTCCACATGCCAGTAACAGCAATACTCCTGGTCCTAATTTCAGTGCTGATTCTGAGGCAGTAGCAGCAACAGTAGCAAAATCATCTGCTGCCACAGACAGTGAAGGGGAATGTGGAGAAGAAGAAGAAGGAGAAGAAAGTGGCCATTCTTCTCCACCTGTTCCCTATCACTATCCCCTGAAGTCATGGGCCTGAGACTATTTTACTCTTTGGGAAGGAACGATGCAGTCATCACCAACGGCACTGTGCACAATTTGTGAGAAGTCAGTGAGAAGAGGAAAGGAGGGAGCAAACCTTGGCACAACCGCCCTGATAACGCACATGAAACACAGACACCATGACATTTATGTCAAACATGTTAAAGCCGAACACCCACCACAGAAATCGAGCACCACTATTGCTGTACCCCCTGACTCTCCAGAAAGGCAACAAGAGGCGAGATGGATATCAAAGGGGGGAGAATAGAGAAACTCAGGCAGAGACTGGAAGTTCCATGATGAGTGAAACAACTAGCTCACCATCACCTTCTTCCTCTAGGGTAGCTACATCTTCTGCTAATCCACCTTGTTCATCATTACCTCCCCCACCAAATGATAGCCACTCTGTAGATGTTAGATGTGGCAGTTCATGTCCACCCATTGCACACTGTGTGGTGCACTGACCACACATGTCAGTGTGATGGAGGAGAATTTCAAGCAGGGAATCAAGTGGCATCTGAGGAGATTCCATCCCCCAGAATATTCTAAGATGATGGCAGGGAGGGTTTATCATTACTATTAAACTGTCAGCAAGTTTTCATGTGTTCTTAGCGGGGTGTGGACAAGGGGTATAGTGACAGCAGCAGTACTTGGGTTCTGATGTCATGGTGTTTGGATATAGTTGTAGTTGTTGATGAGAAGCACAGATCCTGCTCTCAAGGGAAAATGTATATTCTAATAACAACACACCCATGATTTTGGAGGAGGGGCAGGTGGAGAAGAGTTATTAGCCAACTTCTTCTTTTCTCCACATATACTGGGGTTTACTTATTGTGCTGCTATTGCCTCAGGGGCATCACTGGAGCTAGTCATGGCAAGTGGAACTTCATAATCCATCACCCATGTTACTGATATTGTTGATTCCATTCCCTTTGAGCTGCCTAATCATCCTGCAGCTTAAACAACTCAGCAGCAGCAGCAAGAATAGCAGTTGCAAATTCCGCAATTATGGACTCAGAACTCAGGAGTACATTTGACAATGGCCAGTGGCCAGTGCCCAACACAACATGACCTGCTGGCACTAGGCCAGAAGGGTTTTTTTTTTCTCAGGGCTTGTGCTTTAAAAAAAATGCAAAAAAATTAATAAAAAAAAAAAATAGTCCTACAAAAAAGAAACAGTTTTGGGTGTTTGTTTCTAACAAGCCTAAGTCCTATAAAAAAAAATGTATCCTTAGGGCTTGTGGCAAACAAGTCCTACAAATCAATGTTTCTTCAGGGATTGTGTCTCTAATAAGTCTAAGTCCTATAAATCAATATTTCCTCAGGGCTTGGGCCTCTAGCAACAACTCTAACAAATCATCTAACAAAATACTCTATCAAGTCAAGTATCATTCCTCCCCAGTGGCAGCTTATGTCAGGTGGTTCCTGTCTCTATCACTTTATATACAAACTTCTTATTTTATTTTAGTTTTTTAGTTTGTTTATTAACTGTATCCCCAATACCAGTCAAGAACCCCCCAAATTCCCTGTTCAACTGATTAATTTCCCAGACTCCACCCACCAACACAGGCACCCTCCTCAGACACCCTTTTATACAATGTCTTATGGGGGGTGGTTTAATTGTATTTAGGATTTATTTTTTTATTAACTGCCCCCAATCCCAGAAAACAAACCCCCACAAAAGCATTCCCTGTTCAACCGATTCTTTCTCCACACTCCACAAACACAGGAACCCTCATTCCCCTTTTATACTATGCCTTTGGGAAATAAAATAATATTTGTTATGTGTTGTGTGTAAATTCAATGTTCCCATTGATTTCAATGGAATGAGCTAGGCGAAAAAGCGGGAAAAAAAGCACTTTATGTGGGAAATTATTCGCCAAGCGGGTAGTGCCATTATTTGCCGATTCCAGTTTGAGGCAAAAAATGTTCACCCATCCCTACTGATGAGTCAAAATTTGAACTATTTGGCTGTAGGGCTGGAGAGAGGTACAAGATTGAGTGCTTGCAGGCAACAGTGAAAAATGGTGGAAGTTCCTTGCAGGTTTCGGGCTGCATTTCTGTACCTATAGTTGGGTATTTGGTCAGAATTAATGGTATCCTCAATGCTGAGAAGTACAGGCAGATACTTATCCATCATGTAGTACCATCAGGGAGGCATCTAATTGAGCCTAAATGTATTCTGCAGTATGACAATGACTCCAAACATACAGCCAAAGTCATTAAGAACTATGTTCAGCATAAAGAAGAACGAGGAGTCCTGGAAGTGGTGGTATGGCCTCCATAGAGCACTAATCTCAAAATCTTTGAGTCTGTCTAGGATTACATGAAGAGAGAGAAGCAAATGAGGCTGCCTAAATCCACAGAAGAACTGTGGTTAGTTCTCCAAGATGTTTGGAACAACCTACATGTCGAATTCCTTAAAAAACAGTGTGCAAGTATATCTAGAAGAATTGATGCTGTTTTGAAGGCAAAGGGTGGTCACACTCACACCAAATATTGATTTGATTTAGATTTTTCTCCTGTTCACTCACTAAGCATTTTGTTAATTTATAAATATTAACTAATATATTCTACAACGTAAGTGGTGCTGTACAGGAGAAGGAAAAGATATAACAATTCTCAGCTGCCCAACCTGATCTTTATTCTACAAGTTCAAGAAAACAAGAAATTCGAAACACATATGGCATGGCGCTTGAGTAATTGCTGGAACAATATCTTTATCAGATTATCAGAGACAACAAAGGACAAAACACTTCTTAATAAAAAAAACACTTTAATGGGATATAGTGACATGCGTCCACATCCCCATAAATCTCCAAAAATACATAGTGTAACAACGTGTTCTCTTCACTAAACAAGAAAAAAGAACATCACTCACAAATAATAGAAAAATACATAAAAAATATAAAAAACAGGAGATATATCTGTAATACCTCCCCCAACTTGGGAAAAGTAATCCCTCCTATATAACAATATGCCGGGATCAACTTCTAAAGCACCAAACAAGACTAAGATGCTACAGACATGTCCCTTTTAGTAGTTTACAACAATGTTGCCAATGCATGGAATTAGTCCACCATCAGTCATTAATGTATTAATTATTAATCATCAAGCATTAATGTATTCAGCATAAAAAAATATACAATACTAAAACCACAAAAAATAACACAATATAAAACTGTACCAATCTCCTATACTATAGACATCCTGAAAAATAATAAATAATCTGACCCTATCTATATATACCGGTATATATGAAATAATATAAAAAGTTATACTGTTTATCAGTAGGCAGATCAGGACCTGTTTGGACAGGTCTGGGAGGGACAGAAGCAGTAGTATATCTGTTAAAGACCAATGGTTTCAGTAGCGACACATGGAAAGCATTAGAGATGCGCATATTAGCAGGGAGTTCAAGAGCATAGGTTATGGGGTTAATCCTACAGAGAACCCGAAAGGGGCCCACAAATTGGGGAGCCAGCTTTTTACAAGGCACCTGGAGATGGAGATTGCATGAGGACAGCCATACTCTCTCTCCCACCTGGAACACTGGAGCCGGTAGCCATTGTCAGGGAGTTCTTGTTCTGGAGCCCGGGAGCAGGGATGTGCACACCCGTGTACATGCACCACCAACCAGGAGGCTGGAGAAACAGACCTGCTGGAGTGTGGGCCACAACACAAGGGCTACTGATGGTCAGAGAGGAGTAGAAGGCCAGCCGAGGACTTGAGAGGCAGGAGACAGAGACTGGTAATTAGAGCAGGGTCTCAGAGACTCGGGGGGTCAGAGGTAGGTAGCGAGATAGCCAGATGGTATTTTCAGGTAGCCAGAGGTCAGAGATAATTGGATGGTCAGGCTGAGGTCAAGGATGCCAGAGATCAGGATAGTCAGGTAGCAAGGCAGAGGTCAGGGATGCCAGAGATCAGGGTAGTCAGGTAGCCAAGCAGAGGTCAAGGATGCCAGAGATCAGGATAGTCAGGTAGCCAGGCAGATTTCAGGGATGCCAGAGATCAGGATAGTCATGTAGCCAGGCAGAGGTCAGGGATGCCAGAGATCAGGATAGTCAGGTAGACTAGCAGAGGTCAGGGATGCCAGAGATCAGGATAGTCAGGTAGCCAAGCAGAGGTCAGGGATGCCAGAGATCAGGATAGTCAGGTAGCCAAGCAAGGATATCAGGAATCAGGAGCTCAGGAAGTCAGTCTGAACAAGGCAAGGGCAACAAAACAACTGAGCCCCGAGTAAGGGGCATCCTAGGTTTATATAGGGGCTTGTCCTGCACCACCAGGAGTAGAACCGCCCCACACTCACCTGTGTTCAAGAGTGGGTGTCTGGAACGCCGGTGCACAGCCGTCCTCAGTTCCGGGTTGGCTGCCGATGACGTCATCTGAGGTGCGCATGCCGCTTCTCATTGTGTGGCCGTATGCACGCTCGTTGCTAGGGCAGCCTAGCCTAGGGCGTCGCGTCGTCCTCGGACCTCCGGTTGCCAGGGTTGATGCGGCTGGCTGCCCTAGCAATGAGCGTGTGTACGGCTGAATACACGGGAGGTGAGCGGCTTCCTTCCTGCGGGCCTGACAGCCATCTACGGTCTGCTTGTCTCTTATAGCACAACATGGAACTCTGCAGGGATCTCTGAACCCATACCAATGTGGAGCGAAGCGCCCCCAAGTACTCCTCCAGAGAAGGAATATTCTGAGCTTCCAAAGACTGGCAGCAGCGAAAGATGGAACCCTTCCACAGAGCCCGTGCTCCTGGCTGCAGGTGGCAACATTCTGATTCTCCTATTTCCCTATCTCGTTCTGATTGGCCAAGTATCTTTGTCGCCGCCCAGTTTTAGCCTTTACAACCTCTCTCATGTCTACACTATGGTGCCCTCTCGTGGTGTACTAGTTCCTGACTTTGCTCTGTATATTGCTGATCGTGTATGACCTGGCCTGCCTGGCGACATTCCTGAGTTTCCTGTATTACTGCCGCTCCGTTGCTGACTATATCTGGCTGAGAACCCGCTCCATTACTGACCATTCTGGCTGAGAACCTGCTCCATTGCTGACTGTATCCGGCTGAGAACCCGCTCCGTTGCTGACCGTATCTGGCTGAG
Source organism: Rhinophrynus dorsalis (assembly GCA_037306005.1). NCBI lineage: Eukaryota > Metazoa > Chordata > Amphibia > Anura > Rhinophrynidae > Rhinophrynus > Rhinophrynus dorsalis. Next base: position 148,961,010 of record CM074723.1, read on the forward strand.
AACCCGCTCCGTTGCTGACTGTATCCGGCTGAGAACCCGCTCCGTTGCTGACCGTATCTGGCTGAGAACCCGCTCCATTACTGACTGTACCTGGCTGAGTACCTTTTCCATTACTGACCGTGTCTAGGTCATTACCGCTCTGTTGCCATCCATGCCTAGCTATACCGCTTGGTTGCCTCAGTTTGGTCCAGCGACACTCGCTGTGGCCTTGCCGTTACGCTAGTCGGTGTGCACCGCATGGCACTATTATTCTGTCGACCGTTGGCTAAGCATTCGTGCTTTAGCTACTCTCTTAACCTCCTCAGGCAGTGTGCACACGCAAAGTACCGGTACAGTGTTCATATGCACTGACTGTGTTACTCTGATCTATCTGTGTCCACCACCCTTACAGCGTTGGGCTCACTCCCTTTGGGAGTTGCAGTATATCACTGGGCATTACCTGTTGACCCTTTGTGTGCCTGGATCTTCCAGGCAGGGTTTGTGCTTATTCCTCACTGCAGTAGCCTTGGGCTCAAGAGCCAGCGTTGCGTTGTACCATCCGCAGAGTGAGGGGACACTGGTTGCCTACCATAGTACACATATACACAAGTATTACGATCCACCCCTAGCGTTCTAGGGTTTGCTTTTGAGAGTTGCCTTGGTCTCCCTGTGACCCTAACCCTAGGGTCAGTGCTGCCTACTAAGCAGTTGCCTCGGTCTATTGGTATCCAGTGCCAGGGTCAGTGTTGCCTCGCTCCTCTGGGTTCTCTACCTCCCAGGCGTCTGAGTTGTGCCAGTTATCCACTCCTGGACCATCTGTCACCAAGGTCCTGTGGTCAGTTCTCGGACTGCGTTGCCTGCTGTCTGTCCGGTACAAGCCAGAACCTCCGTTGCCAGTGATTGTTTCCATTCCATCATACATTTCTATTACTGGCTTGCTATTACTTCACTTGCCTGTATATATTTATGTTCTGTTTGTGTGGGTCCAAGGGCCTAACTACGTGTGTGTACTTTATCTTAATAAAGTCATTTTTACCTTACCAATCTGGTCTGAGTGTTCATCAAAAAACCATGACAGAAAAGGTGAGTTCCGAGAGGAGGAATTGACTGCACTATTTCTGGCCAGCTCTGCCCACGGTAACAGGTTCGCCCAATTGTCATAATGGTGTGAGATAAAACAACAGAGGAACTGTTCCAATGCCTGATTAGACTTTTCTGCAGCACCGGTAGACTGTGGATGGCAAGCCGAGGAGAACGAGAGCTGGATGCCCATCTGACCACAGAATGCTCTCCAAAAACGCGAGACAAACTGCCTCCCACGATGTGATACTACCACCTTGGGTATACCGTGGAGACGAACCACCTCCTTGGCAAAGATCTCGGCCAACTCCTTGGAGGAAGGTAGTCCTTTGAGTGGTACAATGGGCCATCTTAGAAAATATGTCCACAATCATGAGGAAGACCGTGAAACCCTCTGAGAGAGACAAGTCTACCATAAAGTCAATGGATAAATGCAACCAAGGCCACTCCCCACTGGGAATGAGTTGAAGGAGACCAAGAGGAAGGTGTCTAGGGGTCTTAGTCCAAGCACAGGTGGAACAGGCAGCAACAAAGTCGGAACAATCTGCCCTCAGGCTGGGTCACCAAAAGAGTCTAGTAATAGACCATATTAGTTGGTCTCTTCCAATGTGCCCTGCAACCTTCGAGGAATAGTAGGTCTCAAGCAGTCTGGTATGGAGGGATTCAGGCATAAAACATTTTTCATTAGGCTTATCCGCCGGGGCAGAACCTTGAGCACCCTAAATCTACTCCCCCAATGGAGATGTAATACTGGTACGTATCGTAACCAAGATGCAGTTAGGAGGAATGATAGGTACCAGAAGATATTCCTCCTGGGATTCAGCCCCAAATTGTCGAAACAGAGCATCTGCTCAAATATTTTTTGTACCAGGGAGGTAGGAGACCATAAAATTAAACCTTGAGAGGAAAATGGCCCATTTTGCCTGATGTGGAAACAACCTCTTCGCCTCTGACAGGTATGTTAGATTCTTGTGGTCTGATTCTTTCAGGGCAGAGATGATGGCGAGTAAATCCCGGTCACTTATATATATATAAATATATATATATATATATATATATATATATATATATATATATATATATGTATAAAATGTCAGTCTTAGACAGTTTTTTTGAGAAGAAACTGCACAGAAGCAAAGGTTTCCCAGGGTCCACACGCTGAGACAACAATGCTCCTACTCCAGACTCTGAGACATCAACCTCCAGGGTGAAAGGTAGGTTGGATTTCAGGTGGGACAATATCGGAGCTTTAGCAAAAACTGTTTTCAGATCCTCAAATGCCTGCAAGGCCTCAGGTGACCAGTCTGAAGGATTAGCTCCTTTCTGAGTCATGTCCGTGAGAGGTTTGACTACAGTGGAGAAATATCGTATGAACTTCCTGTAGTAATTAGTGAAGCCCAGGAACCTCTGTATGGACCTTAGCCCCACTGGAAGTGGCCACTGCGGCCACTGTAATATGGCAGACAGTTTTTGCGGGTCCATGGCTAGGCCAGAGGATGAAATAACGTATCCTAAAAATGTCACCTGGGATTTGTGAAATTCACATTTTTTCTAGCTTGCAGAACAATTTGTTCTCCATGAGCATCCAAGGTAGGAGAATGGATGGGTACATTGTCCAAATATACCACAACTCTGTAGTATGTCTCTCAACACATCATTAATTAATTCCTGGAAGACAGTAGGAGTGTTGCACAATCCGAAAGGCATCACCAAATATTCACAGTGCCCGCTCCGGGTGTTAAATGCCACCTTCCACTCATGACTTTCTTTTATTCGTACCAAATTGTACGCAGCCCTTATGTCAAGTTTCATGAAAATAGTTGAGCCTTTGATAGGATCAAATAGCTCCATGATCAATTAAATCAGATAATAGTTTTTTACCATCAGCTTGTTAAGACCCCTGAAATCAATGCATGGTCTGAGTTCTTCATCTCTTTTCTTAACGAAAAAGAAACCTGTGCCCACAGGTGAAGAGGACTTCTGGATAATGCCCCTAGATAAAGCATAAGCCACTTAATCCTCCATGGCCTTGTTCTCTTCCACTGATAAGGGGTATACTCGGCCCTTTGGAGGTCTGGACCCTGGCACCAGATCAACAGTACACTCGTACGGCCTGTGTGGCAGTAATGTACTGGTTTCTACCTTATTAAATATCTGTTTGTAGAACTGGTACTCAGCAGGTAAGGAGGTAGAGGTACACAATATCCTGGTAGACTGCTGGAGGCAAGATTTCGTACATTGAGAAGACCACAACAGAATATCTCAAGTCTGCCAATCAATTATTGGGTTGTCTGCATCCAGGGAAAACCTAGAATGATGGTATGATGGGGAGAATGTATGAACTGTTGTGTCTCCACGTGGAGTGCCCCTACCCTTAGAGACAAAGGATGAGTCTCATGCATATCGTGTGCCAGCTGTAGGGATCGGCCATCAATTGCCTCAATCGCCAATGGCTCGGAGCGAGGCCACTACCGAGGACTCTGTCCAAGACAATACTACTTCAAGAATCAGTTTGTCATGAAGTCTTTCTGGGGACTGGGAAATTCCACCCGGGGTCTGTCACCTACCTGACCCTAGGTGCCCACATTTCCCGGCCGTATAGGGCAAGCACGCAACATATGGCCCAGCTCTCCACAGTATAAGCAAAGGCATCTCCTCTTGTGCTAAGCCCTCTCCTCTACTGAAAGGTGTGTAAAGCCCAGCTGCATCTGTTCCCTCCCAGCGGGGTCAGGACTAGGAGGTATGGGAGGTGAGGAAGGACTGGGTGGGCATAAGAAGCTAGATGCCAACCGAGGTAAAGGTTTACACCACTGTTCCTTGAATGAAGGCCTCTCACGAATTCTTGTATCAATCAGGATGGTGATTGCGATTAGCTCCTCCAGATCACCAGGCAGGTCTCAGGCTGCCGTCTCATCTTTATTAGTGTCACACAAGCCCTGGGAGAAAGTGGCAACTAGGGCTTCATTGTTCCATCCCACCTCCACTGCCAGAGTATGGAATTAAATAGCGCAGACCGCTACTGTACGTGAGCCCTGCCGTATTGTCAAAAGTCTTTTGGCAGCGGAGGTTGCATGCCCAGGAACATCAAACACTGTCCGGAAAGAGGCCACAAATTCTGTGAAATTATGTTATGGGTTTTTCTGTCTCCCAGATTGGGTTGGTCCAGGCCAATGCCTTGCCGGACAAGAGGGAGATCAGGAATCCCACCTTACTTCGCTCAGTAGGGAAAGCATGTGGTACCATTTCCAAAACAATTCCCAGCTGATTGAGGAACCCCCGGCACAGTGTAGGCTCCCCATCATATATTTGGGGTAAAGGAGTGGAGCCAAATAACCCTCTACTCATGCCAGCCTCAGAGGAAGTTGCCACAACTGGTGCAGGTACTGGGGAAGCCACCGGTTGTTGAGCGAAGCGATCAAGGTGAGCCGTGAGATTCAATAGTGTCTGCATAGCAAAAGACAACTGGTCGAATCTCTGGTGCTGAAAATCCATCCCGGACAGGATGCTCTGATGAGGTGGACTGCCTGATCCTTCAGTAGACATGGCCCTTACGTACTCTCACAGCGCGCAGGCAAAAGAAGGACAGACACAACTGTATGAAATATAATCACCTTTATTGATAATGTACAGCAATAATAGTATAGCCAACACAACCCCAGACAAGCAAATAGGACCCAAGGTCCCTCCAGAGCTGCACACTGTGCTGTGCACTGCACTACTCAAGTGGGACAACAGAGAATGGTAGAATATGTGTAAGTCACCACTTGGTCTGCAAACGGAGGCAACAGAGAGCAAAAGCAGACCAGAGCCAGGAGGCACCGAAACTACAGGTCAGTCAAGCAGGTAGTGTAGGGAGCAAGTAGGCAGCCAGAGTCACAGGTCAGACAAGCCAGGGACTACACGAAGCGAGAGTAACCAGGCCACTGGTCAGACAACCAGAGTCTATGCTGAGCAAGTAGGAGCCAGGGCCACTGGTTAGGTCCACCGAAGACTACAAGGAGAGAAAGTAACCAGGCCCACAGGAAAAGCAACTGGAGGCTACACTGACTGGGTAGTAGCCAGGGCCACTGGTCAGGCAAGCTGGGGTCATACACAGAGCAAGTAGTCAGTCAGAGCCACAGGTCAGAACCAATGTGGGTAGTCAGACAAGCCAGGGTCATACACTGAGCAAGTTAGTCAGCCAGAGCCACTGGCCAGAACCAATGTGGGTAGTCAGACAAGCCGGGGTCATACACAGAGTGGATTCTCAGATAAGGCACAGGTCACAGCGGAGCACAAAACACAATAGCAGAAACACCACGTAAGGGCAATGACTCCTAGGCCCAGGGAGGTTTATAAAGGAGCAGAAGGAGGCGGGACCCAATTAGGCCACCCAGAATAGGCCCATAAACAGGCGTCCGTGCTAGTGCCTGTTACCTGATGTAGCAAAGAGGAAGTGGCCGGAGGCCATGTTGGCTGGCTGACATACAGAGATAAGGAAGCGCAGGATAGCTCAAGGGAGACTGTGATACTCAGCACATGATGTTTTTCATCCCATGCCTCTCTGATTCACCTCCTTAACCTCCTAAGCTGCTGTCACCAGTCCCACCAGCACATCTTCAGGCCCTGTCACAGGATTCTACCCATCTTCTTGCGACTTACAGACGGAAACTGAACCCTCACAGGAAACTGGCCCTCTTCCTCCTCACCACTCACATAATCCTGTCACTCTTCTTGCCAACTCACTGGAAGAACTTGTCCCTCACAGGAATCTGCATCTCTTCTTCCTGCACACTTCAATGAGCCTTCACGATATCCTCCTGCTGCCTATTCGCAAGAGGATCTCTGTCACCTAGTACACCCGCATCCAATTCCACTGAGTCTTCTGAATTGGAATACTCACTCCGCTATTCTATTGCCTCTCTTTTCCACTGCATGCTGGTCTGGTGAAGTGCATTGAAATACTCATAGGAATTTTCTCTATATATGAGTTTGCTTATTGACAAGGGTGGTGCACCATTGTTCGTGCAGGTAGCACTGGCTGTGGCTCCACTGCAGTGCTGCTGCTGCTGGGGCAGTACCAATGGCACTGCTGCTAACAACTAGTGAATCTTCTTCCATGCTGGAAATAGAGAGAGAACCCCGATTTAGCCATGGCCTGCACCCCATGATGAGGAAGCTTCTCCTCCAGTTCCTCCATTTCCTCTCCAAGTCTTTCTGGTAGACATGATTGAGCATGTCTCTTATTAAAAAAGAATATTATAAAGAAAAAATAAGTTTTTAAAAAATTGTTATGAAAAATAAGAGTAAAAAAAATAATAATGAAAAAAAATCACTCACAGTACACACTTCCCAGACCCTAACATTAACTTAGTTTTAATTACCCTCACTACACAAACACAACCTGAATTTGAATAACCTTCACTGCCCTAACACTAACTTACACAATTTGAATGTCCCTCACTGCCCTAACACTAAATCTCATTTGCATGACCCTTACTATCCTAATCCTAAGTAGCACAAAACTTGGAAATACTTCTAAAACTACCAACAAAACCAACTCTGAAGTGCAGGAAATTCATGGCTTTTATAAGGTAGGCCTGTAGGAAGTTAAGGTGGGAAATTCCCGCCTCATAGAAGTCAGTAGTATAGGGTGGTGGAAAATTCTAAGTTGAAGGAAATTTCCACCTGAACAAAAGATAGGGTGGAATTTCACTGGCAACATTTTCACGGGAATTTCCAGCACGAAAAGCAGAAAATCATGTATTTTTTGCAAAATTCCCCAGAGGGAAAAATGGGGCTTTTTGCCCAACACTAGGAGCGACCCAGACAAAAATGTATTTTAACCCTTTGAGTGCCAGAGAGGTACGCAACACATTGCTTTGCAATGTGTTGCGTACCCCTCTGGCACTCAAAGGGTTAAATGACATTGAGGGCATTCAAGCCTGGGTGGAAAAGCACTAATGTTTGATATAGTGGAAAATTTGTTCTGGCAATGTGATGAGAACAGTTTGCCATGGAGTATGATACACTTTGCCCTACAGGAGACAATAATAGTCAAGTTGATACCTTTATTTGCTAACTAAGCAGATTTAGGTTGCAAGCTTTCAAGACATCTTAGGTCTCTTCTACAGGCATGTTATACAGATAAATATGAAAACATATATCTTAAATGCAAGTACACAGATCCAGATTCTTTGATCAATCAATGGTAAAGGAATGGGATGTAAATTGCAGTCATCCTCTTGAGATGTCACAGTTATCTACACTTCCATGGGACTCAGGCTGTGTGTTGTAAAGTCTAATCCACAATGTGATAATTTGACAGAAATTCCCTATCCTCGTTCAGGCCATTATTTAAAGTATTAAAGTGAAGCATTAATTTAACCTCCCATATTTTTTCTTACCCTCTCTTATGGAGAGTTGTGTAAAGCTTTCCAATGCATTATACACCTTTTTGGAGCTGAAACGCCTAAGCACTGAAAATTCAACAAGCCAGGGGCAAAGCCAATATTGTTAGTATACATATACATATATGTATATGAGGCAATTTGTTTCTCCACTGCCCAGAGGATGTTATGTTATTGCCCAGCAAAGAACAAAACAAATACCTCCTCTAGACATTACATCAATAAGCACCTTTTTCACAGTAATAATCATATTACTTAGATTCTCCATATGCTGCACAGGTTAGAATATTGAATGAAACTTTTTAGCAGTCTCATTACCATGTGAATGATCTCCTTTAATAATAGACAAGTATATTGTTCATGTTACTAGTGTAGAGTAACCCTCTGCTTTGTTAGCAGAATTGCCTGGCAAAACATAATTCATAAGAAATTATATGACAATGTACCTTCTCCTCTAAGTGCTTTCCAAATGGTCTGGGATGTGGCAGAAGAGAACTGTGTGGATCTATGTTAGGACTCCAGCCAATGATGGATTATAACTCCTATCATCTTCTTGCCAGCTTTTGGCTGATGAGGGATGATGGGAGCTGTAGACCACCCAGACTGAGGTATGTCATTACATAGCTGCTCTGTTTTGTATTTCTGCTGAATATATCTGCTTTCAGAAGGGGAACTCAGAACTAAAAACTGATATCAATCATGGACACACCCCCAACTATGGCACCACCACAAGAGGCAAACATAACCAGAAGCGAAATGAATAGGGAAAACAAATTATATATACGTGTTGCAGGCCTTGCAGAACTACCTTTTTCATTTGATTGCTAAAAATACTGAATAATTTTTCTCTTGTTTTGCTCTTTTGTTTCTAGCACCCAAAGGGTTAATGAATGGAAAAATATGGCCAGATTTAAACCATATCAGAATTTGTCATTTGCACCTGGTTTGGACATGCACTACTTCAAAAATATGTTTAGTGAACAGGCTAAATCATATGAATTCATTTGCTTACTAACTGCATGATAACTGTAATTTTTATAATTTCTCCTAGATAAAATGATGCATTCCTTGCTGTTTTATGGCAAGCCACAAAAAAGTTTACATGCATTACTGTAAACACAGTGTATGAGAGGATAGACGAAGCTGATAAAGAGAGCCAGCACTTATGAATAAGTATTCAGCTTGAATGTTCTAGCTTGTCTGACAGCAAGCCCGGAGGCAGGAAACTGCACGAAAATAGGTGAAAGGAGTATCTATCTGAGAGTGAACAGGAGTAGAAGTGAAAATCTAGATTGATGTTGTCTTGGGAGATGTTACAGGTTTGGCTATTACCTTAAGTCATTTGTAGCCAAAAGTGAATGCTCAGTCTGACAGTTAATCGGTTAAAGAAACATGAATTAATGATAATACATTTTTCTTAAAAATAAAATGCCTTAAATAAAAAATATAAACTATAAGTGGAACTAGTAAGCACTAGGGGTTGTAAAACAATAAACATACAAATATTTCTTGAGAAATACATTTGCTTAAAATATTTGCCTGTACAATACATGCTATAAATGTATTTTTAATATAAACTATTTTTCTATAGTCAGTAATTTACTGTTAGTAGGATTCTATTTTTTTCTTTTTTGGAACAAAAGATTTTGAGATCACAAGAAACTTGATTCTTTTTATCTTTCAACTAGAATGCTAAAGATCAGTTATTATTATCCAAGAGAAAGAGTCCATTTTAAAGATGATTAGAAAGAAACAAGGACAAATTCTAAAATGTTATACACTTAATAAATGTAACAGTTTTGAAACTCATGGAGTATTTTTGTGTATGAAATAAATGAAGATCTTCTTCATTTCCAGACAGCACCTGCAATGTATCCTATCTAGCTTGGAGAGGAGAAAATGAGAGCATACCCCAGTGCATGTTGTAGCCTTTTTGTAGACAATTCTTCAGTGAATTATTTGTACACAGAGGTCTAAGGACATACTTCTAGAGGGACAACAGGATTTGCTGCTGATAGAGTGAATTGGTATATACCCGTTTACCAAACTGGTGAGATCAAAAAATTGCCCTTGCCTTGATGCTTAACAGTGTTTGAGATTTGGATGCAGTTACAATCAGAGGTGGTTTAAATTTCTGCACTTTGGGAATTTTATTCCTATTTGTTTTGTTTATATTAAATATAATTAAATATAGTACACTATATGGATTTTGAACTCTCTTCCCCCTTATCCTTCTATGGCCTTGATTCAATTAGGTCCTACGGCAAAAAAAAACAGCCAACGGCAGTTTTATAACAAAGTAAGCAATTCACTTATATGTCTTAACAAAGCTAACAACAGTTTTAAAATCACAACGGACGATAAAATATTGCCCATTCAGGACAATGCAACACCTATCCCCAGAGCCATCCAATTGTGAGCGGTAATGCTAAATGACGATAAACTGAAACATTTAATGGATGAAATTTAAGACCCAGTTTTTCTGGCCATACACCAGACAATGGATACTAAAAACTACCCTCGGACAAAAGAAAGCAGAGAAACAGCAGCTCACACAAGAACCAGATAGTGTGTACAGAAGCGATCCTACCCCAGAAGTCCAATAATCCCAAGGTCCCATATGTATAAACAAAGCGGTCTCACAGAGCAAATTCTCAGTGTGCAGCTTCTTCTAAAGTGTCCACAGTAACAATTCAACAGTCTAATACAAACAATTTTATCGCTTGAAGAAGCAGGAGTTTAGACCCGCGAAACTCTTTGGAATAAAGCACTTTATATTTACAAATACTTGCTTTGTATATTCATCTGGTGAGTGCTCTTCCATTGGGGCACATTGTTCTCTGTGACCATCTTCACATACAGTGTTACCCTTAGAGATTTTTTGTGATTACTTCCAGTTCCTAAGACTACATTTGGAGAACACCTGGAAGGCCAACCCTTGATGTCTTCTGTGCACTGGCAACCGATCAGTCATACGTTCCATTAATCAGCGGGAAACCCTTGGTGTGGTAGGACACTTTCCCCTAGAGTGGCTACATTGTGGGCAATTTACAAAGAATATGTCTAGTGAGTGCAATCTGAAAACAGCAGCCTGTATCTAACCTGTCTCAGACTACTCTCAGATGTTTGTTTTTTCTCTCTTCTTGTTATTAGCACCTCACACAACACACAGAACATAGCACACCAATGATAAAAATAACCCCTGAAAACCCAAGCAAAACATAAACAATGCCCATGCCCTACAAACAAGTTCCTGACAAACAACAATAACCCTGCAATCCCCAGGGACAAGGGCTTCACAAATCACCACAACACAAGCCATCAGAACATACCATGGAACAACAGGGGTTAACAAACAATGCAACACGCACATCTGTCAATCCCAAAAGCAAACCAAGGTCACCTATGCAACATCAACAGCCAATGGAGACACAACATGCACCTAACAACATCACACACGCACCTGACAGGTACACAGCAATTACAATAAAACACATCAACAACCAGTTAACCTGTACAACACACACCCTCCCATTGGTCACTCCCTACCTCATGACCGCACCTGGATAACACTACACCATAGTTTTCAAGGGACAGCTCACCCTCTCCAGACATGGAGTGTTTACAGTGAAACCACTTAGATAAAGAGAGAGTGAAAGAGAGAGATTACTTTGTTTACATACTTATATCTAAGAAGACAGTGGTGACGAAGGTGTGCAAGGGCTAGGGATCACCATCATCTCCCAAGCATACCGGTTCAACAGTCTTCACCTGGTGCAAGTGATCATGCTCCAGCTGTAGAGCCACACTGAAGCCCATACCCACCTAGAGGACAACACCTGCAAGCAGCACCCCATCTTGTACAACATGATGTCCCACAGCTGCCATAGAAACCTGGGGGGCAGCACAGGGATGGCAGACAACCACCAAGGCCCAGGATATACTGCACAAGGGACACACTCCTTGGAATGCTGCTGAAGTCAGAGACCACTACAGGTGGTCACTACAGTGATCAAAGATGACATTGAACCCATTTACAGCACCAGACTTGCACTATCGAATTGCAGAAGCTCATGTGTGCCATCCACTTCATAGAAAGTGGATGCTTCAGTCCACAGAAGGATATGTGTCTAGGATGTCCCAGGCCATGTGTTCAAGGGCACTGACTCAGGTGTTGTCAGCCCTCAGGAAGAAGGCCAGGACCTACAACCTACATCCACTTCTCCACCACTGACATGGAGTGGACACTTGTCAAACAGGACTTTTACACTAGGGAAGAAATGCACAGGGCCATTGGTGCCATAGACTGCACACGTGTGAATAAGGGTTCCAGAGCAAGAGGCACATCTGTACATCAACAGGAAGAACTCCCATTCCATCAATGTACAGATGTTTTGTGATGCCACAATGAAGTTAACCCATGTTCGTGCCTCCTTTCCTGGCAGCTGTCACGACTCCTACATTCTTAGACATGACTCCATCCACAGGGACTTTGAGAATGGGACCTATACAAGAGGATGACTTTTGGGTGAGCCAACAAAACAAACATCACACTACATCCACAGATGCACTCAACGAAGTATGTAAACACAGCTTATTATGACCATGACACACAAGTAGTACATCATCCATCTGCTCCCTGTCTCACCATGTCACTCTATGTACACAGGTCATGCCGACTATGGGTGCTCAAACCAATAACCAATCCACACACACCTGCACATTAGCACTATAATGAGGCTCACGTCAGAACCAGGAACACATAGCAAATGTTATTTTATTTCTCAAGGGCATAGTATAAAAGGGGCATGAGGGTGCCTGTGTTGGTGGAGTGAGGGGAAAGAATCAGTTGAACAGGGAATTTTTTTGGGGGGAGTTGTTTACTTGGATTGGGGGGCAGTTAATAAAAATATAAATACTAAATACAATTTTAAAAAAATACCCCGAAAGACATGGTATAAAAGGACCTGAGGAGGGTGCCTGTGTTGGTGGGTGGAGTCTGAGGAAAGAATCAGTTGAACAAGGAATTTGTTTTGGGGGGGTTGTTGACAGGTGTTGGGGGATAATTAATAAAAAAGCAGATACATAAAATAAGACATTTGTATGTAACATGATAGAGACAGGGACCCCCTGACGTAAGCTGCCACTGGGGTACACTGATACTTGACATGATAGAGTTTTTTGTAGAGGATGATTTGTAAGATTTGTTGTTAGAGGTCCAAGCCCTGAGGAAACATTGATTTGTAGGACTTAGACTGGTTTGGCACAAGCTCTAAGGGAAAGGAAACTTTGATTTGTAGGACTTAGACTTGTTTTGCACAAGCCCTAAGGAAACATTGATTTGTAGGACTTAGGCTTGTAAGGAACAAGTCCCCCAAAATTTTTATGTTTTTGTAGGCCTTGAGGAAATAAAAATGCCCTGCTGGCCTAGTGTCAGCAGGTTATGTCTTCTTGTCAAATGCTGTGATATAGATGCAGAATTTGTGACTGCTGTTCTTGCTGCTGCTGAGTTGTGTAAGCAGCAGGATGATTAGGCAGCTCAAAGAGAATGGGATCAACAACAGCAGTAACATGGGTAATGACGGTTCCACTTGCCAACACTAGCTCCAGTGATGCGCCTGAGAAGTAGCAGCAACATAACTAGCCCCCACCACTTCAGGTATATGTGGAGAAAAGAAGAAGTTGGCCAATAATGCTTCTCCACCTGCACCTCCTCCAAAATATGGGTGTGTTGAGAATCAAAAATTTTCCCTTGAGAACAGGAACTGTGCCTCTCACATCAGCAACTTCAATGTGCAATGTGCACAACCAAACACCATGACGCTTAGGGTCCCCAATGTGAAATCATCTGACCAGAAACCAAGTACTGCTTCTGTCACTATGCCCCTTGTCTATACCCCGCTAAGGACACAAGACAACTTGCTGACAGTTTAACCCCTTAGTGACGGCCGCGTGCAGACGCGGCCGTCACTTAACGCCCGTCTAACATCTTTTTTTTTGTTAAAAGAATCCGGAGTCCCCGAACGGCATGCAGCCGCGCTGGGAGCCGGATTTCCTGGACGTACATGTACGTCCTCTGTCACTAAGTGACACCCACAGAGGACGTACATGTACGTCCTTTGTCGCGAAGGGGTTAATAGTAATGATGAGCCCTTCCTGCCACCAGCTTAGCATATTATGAGGGATGGAATCACCTCATATGCTGCTTGATGACCTGCTTGCAGTTCTCCTCCACCACACTGCAATGTGTGGTCAGTGAACCACATAGTGTGCAATGGATGGACACGAACTGCAACATCCTAACATCTACAGAGTGACTATCACTTGGCAGGGGACGTAATGATGAATGAGGTGGATTGGCAGATGTAGTTACCCTAGAGCAAGAAGGTGATGACAAGCAAGTTGTTTCGCTCATCATCAAACGTCCAGCCTCTGCATGGGTTGCTCTATTCTTTCCCCTCTTTGATCTTTGCCTCACCTCTTGTTGCCTTTCTAGAGAGTCAGGGGGTATAACAACAGTGGTTCTCGATTTCTGTGGTGGGTGTTTGGCTTTAACATGTTTCACATAAATGTCATGGTGTCTGTGTTTCATGTGTACTATCAGAGCGGTTGTGCCAAGGTGTGTTCCCTCCTTTTCCCTTCTCAATGACTTAATACACATTGTGCACAGTGCAATTGGTGATGACTGCACTGTGCCTGCCCCAAGAAAAAAATAGTCCCACACCCATGACTTCAGTCGGAGCAGAGGATGATGTTGCTACTGTTCCTGCTTCTGCCTCAGAACAAGCACTGCAACTAGGATCTGGACTAGGAGTATTGTTGCTGCTGGCAAGTGGAACTTGTCCTAGTCCTGAATCACTTGTTGACTCCATTTCTACTGTGTCCATGGTGGTCTGTGTTGCACACTAGCCTGCTCCTCAGAATCCTGCTTCTCTTGCAACTCAGATGCAGCAGGAATTAGAGCACTTTCCAAAAGCTCACTGCTGGTGGTGGTGATGCCCATCCATCCTCATCCTTGTCTCCCATTACTTCTCAGTATGGGCTAAAAAGGCAGTCAATGACTCTTCCACCCCAGCTTCTCCACCAACATCATAACCACCACCACCACCAGTCCCTTTGTGCTGCTGCACTATTACAGACATCTCACTGGTTGGAGGAGGTGATGATAAATGTGATAGAGGGTTCCCTAATGTCACACTTGTTATTTCTTGGTGACCTGAAGAAGGCAGACTGGCAGCACTTGCAGCAGGCGTAGGCAGCTGATCTGTGATCCTCGTGCAGATGGTGGTATTATTGCTGTTAGGCAACAATTCTGCTTTCCACCACATTCCAATGCCACATTCCACCTGGAAAATGCTGTGAGGGGAACAGGACTCCCAGGGTCAGGGAAATGGTGTGGGCGCCCTTGATCACTAGTCTCAACCCTCTGCATTGCTTCCCCTACCACTCCCCTAAAGCTAGTCCCACCAGCTGCTTCACCATCACTGTTAGTACCACTAACAGCAGCCACATCAGTTTCAGCCCCTGAGTCTTCTTCCTCACAGTCATTAGTAATATGATGACCCCCCCCCACACACACTACTCTCCTAACACTAACAAGCTGCTGGGCCTTTTTAATAGTAGTACTAGTGGCGGGACTGTTTGGGGATGGCAAGTGTGACTTAGGGTCCCCTGCTGTTACATTTGGCATCATCTTCTCCTCACCCCCCTGAGATTTACAAGACACACTGGCAGCAGGTTCAGCACTAGCAGCAGGTTCTGCACTGGCAGCAGGTTCAGCACTGGCAACAGCACAGCACTGGTGGCAGCAGGACAACACCGGCAGAAGGCACAGCATTGGTGGCAGCAAAGGCAGTACTGGCAGCAGGCGCAGCACGTCTGGCAGCAGGCACAGGCAGCAGACCTGTCCTGCTCTAACTACTACCCTTTTCTTCATCCCTTGAGATTTATTCCCCCAAGATACCTATGGCAGGTTGTGGGGATGCCTCTCCAATGTCCTCAGTCTCCTCTTGTTGGACAATGTGTTCCTCCAGATCCTGTGTGTCTTCTTCTGGTGATGGTGATGAGCTGTGCTTAGGGGAAGGTGTGAGGGGAGTCCAGCATGCATGGACTGAGGGGATGCTTGTTCCCCCACCACATCAACTGGCTCCTCGCTCCTTTGGGATGTGTCTCCCCCCTGGTTGAGTCTGTGGTGGGGGTTGAGGATGCTGTGGCTCTCCTATGAGTCCCAGGTTATCGTAGTCCAGTGGCAATGGGTCATAGTTTGGCCACTGGAAGCTGCTCCCTCCCACCTGGGTGTGGGGTCATATCTAGGCCATGCTGTGACTGCATCAAAAATGAGATCTGTGGCAGTGGTGTGGGCCCATAGGTGCCGTATTGTGGGGTGGACACTGTACTGGCATCCAGTGGCATCCCAGCTGGAGTGGTGCTGGTGGGGCCATACAATAACTGCCTTGGGTGGTCAGAGGCAGCCACCTCCCAGGAGGCATCCAGCCAGTGGCAGTCATGGCTGGCAGGCTGTACTCTGGGGGGACTGGTGATGATTGTAGCCCATACTCTGTGGGAGGGGGGGCAGGCAGAAGTGACATGGTGGTTGGTCCCTCTCCAGGCTCCTCAGGGGTTGTGTCACTGGGGGAAATACCATAGGGGTCCTCCTCACCCTCCTCCTGCTTTTCTGCAGGAATGTATGCTGTGTTGGGAAATTACATAATGTAATTAGTCATCTAAGCTATGACAGGAGTGCTGCAAGACTATGACAATGACATGTGAACCCTTGACTGGCAGGATGGTATCCATTGCATTGCTTTGCAATGCAATGGATACCATCCTGACACACATTGATTGCTGAGCTAGAAAAGTTCCTGTACATTGATGTCAGCAACCTACAGTGGTGTAGCTTTGCTTGGTTATCATATGTATCCTGAGGAGTGTGGATGGAAAGGAATACCTCCTTGCTATCCCTACTGTACAGATAGCATGTGGTAACCAAAGCTGAACCATCACACTTAAACTGATACAAACCGATAGCATGTACAACACATAGGCCTAAACCGCAAACATACTAGGGTCTCATCAATGCACTTCAATGCCCCATTGAAAAAACAATGACAAACAAGTACAAACAATGTCAGCAACACAAACAGGCACATCAAGCACACAAACAAACATAGATGGATGAACATAGTAGATGAGGCTGAAAAAAAACATACGTCCATCAAGTCCAGCCCATGCCAAAAACACCCCTATTGATCCAGAGGAAGGCAAAAAAGCCCCCTGGAGCCATTTCCAATCTAGCCCCAAGGTGTGTGGGGGGGAGTATTCCTTCCTGACTCCAATTGGTAGTCAGATAGTTCCCTGGATGAATATCCTATCTGCTTTGAAGCCATCTGTCTTAATTTTCAATATTGTTCTGTGCTAGATTGGCATCTATTGCTTTTTTGAATGCAGTTGCATTATCTGCAAGCACAACATCCCGAGGCAAAGAATTCCATAGCCTTACCTCCCTTACTGTAAAGAATCCCTGCCTTTGTTTTAGTTGAAAGCACTTTTCCACTAGTCTTAATGGATGACCTCTTGTTCTTAGCTCAGCTTTTTGCATAAATAATTAATTGGATAGTTCTTTGTTTTGACCTTGAATGTATTTGTAAATAGTAATCATATTACCCCTTAGATGTCAATTCCCTAATGTAAACAAAGCCAGTTTGGCTAGTCTCTCTTTGTAACTCAGATCCTCCAATCCCTTTACCAGTTTTGTTGCACGTCTCTGCACTTTTTCCAGTTCAGTAATGTCTTTTTTAAGAACAGGCGCCCAAAATTGTACTCCATATTCTAGATGAGGCCTAACCAAGGATTTATACAGAGGTAGGATAATATTAGCATCCCTTGCTTCTACACCTCTTTTATGCAGGCTAGTACCCTATTTCCTCTTGCAGCAGCTGAGTGACTCTCCACACTGTTGTGAAGTCTATCGTCTATCAGTACTCCTAAATCCTTCTCTAATGAGGATTCCCCAAGTTGTTTCCCATTTAGAGTATATGTAGCAAGTTTGTTTCTACAGCCCAAATGCATAACCTTACATTTATCTACATTAAATGACATCTGCCACTTTTCTGCCCATTCACTTACTTTATCTAAATCCTTCTGCAGAGAAAAAACATGCAGCTCTGTATGTATTTCCTTACATAGCTTAGTGTCATCAGCAAAGTTTGAGTTGCTACTTTCAATTCCCACTTCTAGATCATTAACCCTTTGAGTGCCAGAGGGGTACGCAATGCATTGCTTTGCAATGCATTGCGCACCACTCTGGCACTCAAAAGGTTAATAAACAAGTTAAAAAGCATTCGTCCCAGGGCTGAACCCTGCACTTATAACCTTAGACCAGTTTGAAAAAGTTCCATTTACAACAACTATCTGCCATCTATCATTTAACCAGTTCTCAATCCATGTACAGATAACATCGCCCAAACCGAAGCCTTTTAATTTAAGCAGTAACCTGTTGTGAGGCACTGTCTCAAAGGCTTTTGCAAAATCCAAGTATACTACATCAACAGCAATTCCCCTGTTCAAATTACTACTTACTATTTCATTAAATGCAAGTAAATTAGTCTATCTAGTATAATCTATCTACATCTCTGTGTATATATGTATAAACAGATATGTATGATGACTGTTGTTTATTTATTTATTACGAATGAGTCTGAGTATTTTTGATAATTCACATACATATCTCTTTGACCTCATGGATTTAGAATTATTTAATATGGCAGCATGCATAATGGGGTCACTTGGGACTCTCATTTCAATAACATGATTGATGCTCATCAATGTTTTGCTTTAATGACGTGTATTCATTAGGTAAGCTAAGGTAAGGTAAATTAATTGAACTCTGTGGCTTTAACAAAGAAAATAATGTCAAATGAATGTTATGCATGTAGAAACATTTGCTGCTGCTGCACCATGTATCACTTCAACATGCTTGATACTTTAAAGTGTTAGTAATGTCCAAAAAAATGTTTTTTTGCATATAGAAGAGCTTAAAAAGCTGAGCTATAAGCAAAAAGAGTATCTCTCAAACCGCTGTGGTTTAAGAGATACAGGCGTTTAAAGTTCGGTGTCTCCTACTGACAGCTGTAAAGCTGTCAGCAGGAGATTCGTGTCAGCCAACACGGTGTCGCTTGAGAAGTGCCGCAGCGCCACCTTGTCGCCGACACGAATCTCCTGCTGACAGCTTTACAGCTGTCAGTAGGAGACAGCGAACTTTTAACGCCTGTATCTCTTAAACCATAGCGGTTTGAGAGATATGTTTTTTTGCATATAGCTCAGCTTTTTAAGCTCTTCTATATGCAAAAAAACTTTTTACTAACACTTTAAATATGAGATGTCTCCAATGCATTGTGCAGCATAAAACTGACTTAAATAAAGTAACTCTTCTATCTATCTATATATATATATATATATATATATATATAGTACACATTTTAAACCCCTTCATGACCTGGTATAATTTCTATGTTAATTTTTCTGCCCAAACGTGTACATACAAAGATATATGTGTGTGTATATAATATTAGCAAATCTATGACGGTGTCATCTGGTAGACATTGTAGAGTTGCAGTGAAGAAGAGACACTGTCCAATTTGATGTATGACTTAACTGTATTAAATAGGGGAGATGAAGTGGTGAATGGTACAGTGTCTCCCCTCTACTTCACCATATTCACTTTTTCTGTAGAAAGAGGCGTAGCGTTGAAAGAGTGCAAGGATAAGTAAAAGAAAAGGAGAAAGGCAGGGATATGGAGAAGTAGTAGAGAAAGGTAGGGATGGGGATAAAAAGAGGAGGTGAAAGGGGGAGCTGGGGATAAAATAGAAAGCAAAATGAAAGGAGAGCCATGGCAAAGGGCCAGGAACACCATATCCCTGTTGGGCCAAACAGGAGAGATGGCAAATTATGGAAAATGGGGATTGAAGGTGGAAGGACAGAGGGGAAGGTGAGTGTTGAGTAAGGGTATATGAAAATGTAAAGAAACCGCTGCACATGCTATAAATAATATTCCCAAAATTATTGCATAAATATATGTGGTGCACTAATAGGCAACAATCATACAATACAGAAAGCAAAAGGAAAATCCTAAGGAAAAAAGATGACCAAAGGATCACCCTAATGGGAAAGGGAGCCTATTACAATGAGGCACACAAAACGGGAAAATATCAAGAAAGTATAAACAAGCTTTATTAAATAATACATATAAGACTCACAGACCGATAAAAGCAATTAAAACAATCAGTACTTGGCTATAAAGTGATAAATACCTTACATTTCCAGAGAAAATAATAATAAGTAAAGATAATGTATACCCAAAAAGAAAAATCAAAAAACACCAAAAGAAAAAAAAATATTACAATAGTGATAAGTACAAACCCATACAGTGCCAAAATAAAGAAATATCAATGATGCAAGAGTATCAATACGGTGCAAATAAAGATATACTTATCAAAGACAATCATGTAAGCAATAAACAATGGAAATGTTAGATAAAGCAGCCAAAGTTACTGGACACCCAACGCATATCGCCAGCACCGTGGCTTCGTCTGGGGTCCCCTGAGGTGGAGGTGTAGGATGCAGCTAATGTGTGAGGGTATAAGGAAGGACAGAGAAGAAGGTAAATTATGAGGGCAAACAGGAAGGGAGTGTAGAAGGACAGAAGAAAACAACATTGTGAGGGTGGGTGGAAGGTGTAGGATGCATTAAATGTGAGGGAGTGTGTGTAAAGGGAAGAAGTAGGTGAAAGGTGCAAGATGTGGCGAATGTGAGGGAGGGTGTACATGAACATGGAAAATGTGAGGGAGGATGTACAGGGATGTAGTGAATGGGAGAGAGTGTATACAGGGAGGAAATGGGTGGAAGGTATAGAACACATTGAATGTGAGGGATGGTGTACAGGGAGGAGGTGTGTAATTTGATGGATGGTGAAGTCCTTGCAGGGATTTTCACAGGAGTGGGCAGGGGGCTGGACCTGTGTGTGTGGAAGTATAGAGAAGACTTGAATAACACCTCTGGGTGTGTGTGCTGGGGCCACATAACTTGTGTGTCATGATCTCTTCTTCTTTTATTAATATATATATATATATATATATATATATATATATATATATATATTTTTTTTTTTTTTTTTTTTTTTTTTTTTTTTTTAAGATATTACAGGGACATTATTACAAGATGCTAATCATATTTTCAAAACTTGAATTTATAAAGATTGAACACAAGTTTACAAAATAAAACCACTTAGGTAGGTAATAGAAAATCCAACGTATTTCACTAGAATTAATTCTGGGGGGAGATTCACTAAGCGGTGATAAAGCGGTGATAAAGTGGAGTTGACGTCTCCAGTTTATCACTTCTCCAGTTCCTATATTATTCTATGGAGCCTATGCACTAAGATTTCTTCAACTTTGGACATCTTAGTGAACAGGCTCCATAGAATAACATAGGAACTGGAGAAGTGATATAATTGGAGATGTCATCTCCACTTTATCACCTCTTTATCACCCCTTAGTGAATCTCCCCACTGGACTCCTAGGGCTGGATTCTATTGCAGGTGTTAATTTTATCTCTGCTTTTATCTCCAGGATTCCCCATAATAATCAATAGGAAAATGTCTGATAAAACTGGTGTTAACAATTATTACCTGCAATAAATCTAGCCCCTAATCAGTGAATTTATCCACAATTTTACACCAAATTGAATAGCAAGATTTTTTTTGTCATTTGTTTCATATTTGCTGTAATTGCACAAACAACATTTTTGCTCATAACATGCTACTTTAGAAAAGCACCACTAGATGTGTCCATCTAAGTCTACATATAGTAGAAATGCCATATAAGTATGACATGTATTTGTGGCAGTTATAGGTCCCAGATTTTGTGATGTGCATTACAGGCTCAAAACTAGACTATTTTAGGCATTCATTGCTTTGCCTGGGTGATCATTGCTAGGATTAAGCTATGTGAAATCACAATCAAATCATCTCTACTGATGTAAAGATCTATTGTTGATCGATCTCAGTGTCAGGGACATTAGATCTGCTCTTTCTCCTCTACTGGGACTTTGTACAACCAGAGCAATAAGCGTCTATATTCTATTTGTTCAAGGTAATTGGTTTCCAAGTTGTGACTTGTACTCAAAATATTTTCACACTGGTTCCCCAGCTGCAGTGGTAAAAGACTTCTTCCCTTGAGAGAAAGAGAATTTTAAATTAAATGCAGAGGAAGAGAGAACCAAATCTAAATGAGAAAGCATGGAAGGCAAACATCTGAGTTAATCAGAGGGACAATTACTTTGACTTGTTCAGATAGGGAAACCTTTAAATCCTGACCTATTAGATGTCCTTGAGGACAGAAGCTGGACACCTCTGTGCTAGGGGAAGAGAAATTAATGCTGACAATGTGAAAAATCATTAGTGTAGAGTGAGAGGCAGTAGACTTAAAGAGAAGCTGGGGAAAAAAAGGAATGCAGCTTAGAGCAATAAGTGATTGAGAGTAAAGTGAAAAAATGGAGTATGTTTAAAGAGTGATTCAGTGGCACAAGCTTCCAAAAGTTTTTTGGGGGATTACCTTAAGTGGGTCTCACTGATGACAAAATGTTTAGGATCTCTGTATTACACAGACAAAAACATGGCCACCCATGTATAGCTTAAATTTCAGCAAGAGGATCAGTTTACTTCTCTTGCGTGATTGACAATTTTAGAGTTGTAAGGGACTTCATGTCCTCAGTGTAAAGCATTGTATGTGTGTCTTAATTTACATCTCAAGCACTAGCATGTAAATAAAATCCATGTTCCTTTAGGCCCACCTCAACATGGTCCTGCTCTATCCATTGTTTAGTATAGCAAATACCATCAGCAATTAAGTCATACTTAGAAGCAATAATGCATGTTCCACTAAGCTGCTGATTCTTTTCAGGTGTGAGGGGATGCCAGACACTGGTGTCAGAAACAGAGAAAGAAAGACAATGGGTGAAGTTATTATCCAGTGAAATCTATAAGAATGAATGATACGTGGGTAAAAAATACATGTTGATGTTCCTCATAAAAGACAGCTGAAGCACTTATGGAGAAAATTATATAGCCTAAGCTCATTCATGCTCACATTTATCACTTTTGATCTCTTCACTAGAAGTAAAAGCTTTCAGATTACAAATAGGCAAGGGGGCCTATACGGTTATAAAATATAATCTAAAAAAAAATAAAAAATACAAATCAAGGGTTAACATAGATTTCAAAATATATGAATAGATTATGTTTATATACATAGTTACACAGATAAGTTGAAAAAAGACATGTCAATAGATCCCAGGAAATTAAAATTATCTAAATAATCCTTCCATCCTCCAAGAGGTGTGTCTGACTACTTATCAAGCCAACTTTCTTTTTAATACATTGAGATATAGTGTAACCCTGTATGTCATCTTCAGCTTTAAATTAATCAAAACCTTTCTTAAATGTATATATGATATCTGCTAAATGCTTAGGTAGTGAATGAAACAATTTAACAGCCTGTATTGTAAATAACCCTTTCCTGTGTTGAAGTTAAAGCCTATCTTCCTTTAAGAGGTGTCTTCTAGTTATTTTTAGTCAGTTGTGGCATAAAAATTTCCTTTCAGATATATTTTTGATGGCCTTGCAAATACTTACAATAATATTGCCTCTAAGTGACTTTCTATTAAAGTAAATAAACCAAGTTTGGCTTTTAGTTCCTAAACATCAGTTTTAAGAATAGGATCCCAGAACTGTAGTGAATAAATTGAGTGAATTCCCACTGGACTTAGCTTGTGTAAAGGCAAATTACCTTTTGTATAGAGACAAACTAGAGCAATTCTGGGGCAAACAAACTGCACTCTAGGGGACAAATAAGCATTACCAAAATTACCATTGATTTAAATGGGAGTTTATAATCCCTTAAATGCTAGAGGGGTTTCATAATGCATTAAAGGTGTTAAATGAGTCCACTGGAATCAGTGGAAGTGTTTACTTATCTCATGCAGTACTTTTTGTGTGCCTCACAATTGTTTGACTTTTCCATGATACATAAGGCTCCATGTGTCCTTTCTGAAATCTCTGCTACCCAGAGTAAACAAATTATTGCAGCATGGGCTATGCATACTAGGAAGAAATGGAGCAGTTTTGGGGCAAATCAGCTGCACCATTTATATAAGCAGGAGGGGGGGTATCCTTTTATGTGCCACAGGAGTGTACAACACATTGAAAAGCAATACATTGCACACCCCTCTGGCACTCAAATGGATAGCCTCTCAGTTGGTAGTGAGGTCTGAAATACATTGCATGTTACTTTTTGTATAGAGACAAAGTAGAGCAATTCTGGGGCAAACAAACTGCACTCTAGGGGACAAATAAGCATTACCAAAATTTCCGTTGATTTAAATGGGGGTTTATAATCCCTTAAATGCTAGAGGGGTTTCACAATGCATTAAAGGTGTTAAATGAGTCCACTGGAATCAGTGGGAATGTTTACTTATCTCATGCAGTACATTTTGTGTGCCTCAGAATTGTTTGACTTCTCCATGATACATAAGGCCCGATGTGTCCTTTCTGAAATCTCTGCCACCCAGAGTAAACACATTATTGCAGCATTGTCTATGCATACTAGGAAGAAATGGAGCAGTTTTGGGGCAAATCAGCTGCATCATTTATATAAACAGAAGGGGGGTATCCTTTTATGTGTCAGAGGGGTATACAACACATTGCAAAGCAATACGTTGCACACTTCTCTGGCACTCAAAGGGATAGCCTCTCAGTTGGTAGTGAGGTCTGCAATACATTGCATGTTGGAGAAGTCTCTAGATTTCAAGGGGTTAACAGCTTTATAATTATATTGTTACTAGTATGAAAGCCCGTGTACACGGGCTAAAGTGCCACCCAGCGACCTCGGCTGCTGCCCCAGGGCCAGGAGCAGAGACAGGGGGTGAGCCGTTCAGAGCGCCCACTCCAGATCAGCATGTTCTGCCAATCTCTAATGCGCATGACTGCATCGTTCCGGCAGTCTCTACTGCACATGTGCTGTTACACTCACAGGGAGCTTCGCAGCCTAGCAATTTATATTATAATATTACACTAGCACCCCCTGTTTTTTTCTCTTTCACCAGATATTGGAATAACAACCTCATAAATACAAATCATTTTATACAATCATAATAATTTATACCCTTACACTTCAACTCTCACCCAAGGATTGTGCTTTCACCACGAAAATGATTCCCTCACCTGCATAGTGCCAGAGTTACATCACAGGTGCCCCTAGACAAGAACGCCTTGCTGCTTCTAACCTAGTGGTGGTCAAGGAGACTTCATATGGCTGATGCCGGACTGCAACGACCATCATTCCCCATCAGCCACTGGCTGTCAGGGAAAGGTGGGAGTTGTAGCCTGGCAGAAGTTGGAGGGTCTCCATCCCAGATCTCACCTCATGTATGGCCACATTATCACTACATCCTGTACATACATTTTAAAACATGATCATTTTTCTATGGCCATTTAGAATTATGGCCAAGGTTCATATGAATCTAAGCATGTTACTAGCAGGAATGATTTCATAAGCAGTTTTACTTATAGATGTAAAGTGCCTATTAGATATAAATAACCCTTAAAATGCAGGAGAGGTGTCCAAAGCATTGCAACACAGTGAGTTGGATACATTTCTGGCACTCAAAAGGTTAAAGGGCTAGATTTTTTGAAATATGGAAAAAAATTTGAAGGGTTTATCCTGATGAGACAAATAAGGATACTCCACTGCTGAAAACTATGATCATAGCAGCTCAAACTTGCATTTTTGGGTGCAATACCTCCGATGACTGAACCAACAGCCTATGGAGTTTTATTGTCACTGCCGATAGCAGTATATAGACCACAGTACCAACAGCATCACTATACCATTTCTGACCACGGAAATACTGCAATAACCACTGACTAAAATACTTCTCAGCAGTTGGAGAACCCTTGGTTTACTCAGCAACATAAATCCTACAAACTATATTTATTCCATATTATGACTATGAAATACTCTCCTTTTAATAAGAAAAACTGGAGCAATGCTGATGAATTGGTGCAATGCCTTGGAGACCTCTCTAGCATTAAATGGGTTAAACTCACCATTTAAATCAATGAGAAGGCATATTTGTCCAATACAATGTTGTCAAGTTCTGTTCTTTTTATTAAATCAGCCTCTAATGTGTTAAGAGGTTAAGGTAAGAGTTACAACAATCACATTAAACCCATTAACAGATAACAGCATAACTGGTATCACTGTGTAGATGTTTGCTGTCATCTTCAGATTTAGGTAAGTGTCATATGTGAAATGGGATTGTGCATCAATCTATAGATTTATAGACTGAATAGTGTACTTTAAACTAGGAAAGGGTGGGAGGTAATGTAAATGAATAAATAGGATTAGAGAAGGGGTATGCGGGTGAAGAGGGGGATGGGCTAGTTCATTTAATATGAAGTTACCTAAATTACTGCCTGAAAGAAGCAAATACATATTTAAACATAAAATGTATGCATATAAATACCATACTCTGGATGGTACAATAGTGGGAACCGGAACTGATTACAGTTTTTGAGCAGTATGATCTAATTGGTGTGACTGAGACCTAGTTATATGCAACACATGACGGGGCAGACAATTTAGAGGGTTATTCACTTTTTCTGAGAGATAGTGTAAATACACAAGGTGGAGGCTATGCCTATATGTAAAGCATGCCTTAAAACCTAGTTTAAGGGCAATATAGAGGCACTCAAGTTTCAAATACACACTATGGGCATACATAATACAATATGTTAATGGAATTTTTCCACAGACCACCTAACATTGGAGAGTCTGAAGAAGCCCAACTTTTACTGCAAATGGAAAAGGTTTTTCAGTCAGGAAATACACTCATAAATAGAGATTTCGAGTACCCTGAAATTCACAGGAAATAATTTTTTGAGTATGGTTAATTATAATTTCATGTCCCAACCAATAGAGGAGCTAACTAGAAAAGAGGCTTTGCAGGATATAGAGGTCTCAAACAGTTCTGAAATGGTAAACAATGGTAAACAATATACAAGTAAGGGAACATTTAGGCAGCACTGACCACAGTATGGTATCCTTGTGTCAAGATGGGCTTGTTTAGAATAAATTTTCTGCAAACTACACTGGGCCAAAAAAGGACTTAAGATCAAGGGAGACTACCTACATCATTTATGTTTTATATACAATATCATACTCTTTGCCAGCACTCCTGAAGAACTGCAAGAATGTATTTAAGAGCTACAACAGGAAAGCAAAAAATTAGGTCTGGAGATGAATATCAACCAAGTCATTTTTAACAAATTTACCTTAGCAAGGAAAATCACAGTAAGTGAACAAGAACTTGAAAAAGTTGTCAGGTATGTTTACCTTGAACAGGAAATGTCAGCAGATTGAAACACCATGATAGAAATTGAGGTATGAATAAAATTTACCACTCTGCCTCAAGTAAAAGTTTTTTGACCAATGTGTCCTCCTAGTCCTTACATATGGCTGTGAATCATTCACTGCCTATTACCACCTTGGGCATGCCAAACACCACAACTGAGATGGACTGATTACTGTGTTAACCCTTGTATCTCTGTTCTCAGTATCTGTTATGTGCCTGAGCTGTTAAGTTATTATCTGTATATTGGTCCTATTTTTGCCTCCTTGTTATTACTCAGTGCTGCCTACAGAGGGTGATCCTTTCTTTTATTTTTCTGTTTAATAAACTGTGTTTTATTTCACCAACTGGTCTGAGTGTCTTGAAAACCATGACAGATACCCTAGAAGACCATGCTTACTGTCCATCCAGGAGCAGGCTGCTTATGGTTTATCACAAAATATATATTTATATGTGTGTGTTTATGTGAATGATATAACATGCATATCTCCCCCATCGCCCTTTTTCAACCCCCATTACCTCATCTTGCTTTCTCATTTTGGCCTCTATACCCCCTCTCCCTTTTGCCTTACACTGTCACCTTGGCATCACGAGTGTAGCTCCATTTCAATTGTAATCTCTGTATATCACTAGTGTAGCTCCATTTCAGTTGTAATCTCTGTATATTACTAATGTTGCTCCATTTCAGTTTTAATCTCTGTATATCACTAGTGTAGCTCCATTTCAATTGTGAACATTGTGCTATCACCAGTGTAGCTCTGTTTCAATTGTAAATTCTTTGCTATCACAAAAATATTTAGATGAAATATTAAAAAGAATTAAAAGTAAATAATAGGATTGCCATATTACCATACAAGTAGGTGCTGCATAAGAAAAAGTCCACTGCAAGTATGTGATACTCAAAACATACATATTGTCGTCAAGTGTCTGTTATCAGGGGCATAACTGAGGCCCCTGCACCCACCACAGTATGTCAAAAGGACCACCTGAACTTTGGTGCAGATGGACCCTCCAGGAATCTGTGAGATGACCTGATGTTGGGCCCCTCAGTGCAACCCAGAAGTATCTGGTAGAGAGTAGGGCCTGTGGATCTGCTTCCTGCTGTATTAAAATGATGATACTGCAGTGCTATCTCTGTCTGAATGGGTACTTTCTCATTATTGTGTGTGTTTTTATTTGGGAAGATTATATTGTTACTGTTAGGACTTTGAGTGGGCACTCTCTCTTTCACTATTCTGTTCTTGTAAAAGCATAATAAAGCCTGCAAAACAAAGTGTTAAATCTATGCAATGAGCGCAGTGATATATGGGGAAAAGTTAAAAACAGCATACTTACTGGAGGGTCATGCAAAGGTCTCCTCTTGATTGTCAATCAGGCTTACAGCATCTGAACAGGGACAATCTCCCTACCTGCTCAGACATGTAATAATACTTATCATGGACAGGGCACACACATTATAATTATAGGTCTGACCTTGGAAGAAGATTTTTCCTGCTCAGATACTATAAGCCAAAAATGAGACGAGCCTTCACCCAACCTTTCAGAATTCTGCAACCGATCAGGTGAGCAACTCTGTAAGTGTAGCAATTTTAAAATTATTACACTGTTCTCAATGGAAGATGGCATTTAGATTTGGCACATTTTCACAGTGTTTACTATTACTTTGGTGGCTAAGTGTGTGTATGTATCATGCCAAGGTAAATATTTGTCAAGAAGCATGCTGATGTTGTATGCGTGTGTGTTTGTCATGTTGAAAAGCTGGATTAAGAGAAGGATTCACAGGGCAGAATACTTATTTTAGATACCAACCAAAGAAGTCAGGGCCTCAGTGCTGGACTAGCAAACTAATAAGCTACTTATAAGCACAGCACTAGTAACAGGAAGAGTAGTGTCTCTATCTACAAATCTGTTAGATCAACAGATTGGTTACAGGCAAGACCTGAGTGGAATATTGAACGAAACACAGATAAAAGATGATAGTCTTATGATCAGATAATAGCATATAGTTAGGGAGAATAGTTAACCTGTTAAATACAGAAATTGGGGAAGTAGATATTAACAAGTGGAAAAGGGTACTTTGGAGTGAGGGCTGATAACAAAACAGGCTGATTCCAGGAGCAGATATGGTGGCAGAGTTGTATGAAGCTGAGGAGTGGGACAACTGATAATACAAAGGAAGTAAAGGTTGGGTCATAGTTTTTGAATAACAAGCTAAAGTTATGAGCTGGTAACAGACAGTAGTGACCCTATCACCTAAAGGCAACTTTGAGCTTTCCAAATAACCTACATGTTGTATTAGCCATTTTATATTTAGAAAACTAGTATTAGAGTTATTTAGCTATATACATGATGGTAATTAATGCCTATAGGCATGGGCTGGACTTGATGGACGCATGTCTTTTTTCAGCCTTATCTACTATGTTACTATGTTACTATGTTAGACATGTCAGGCTTGATACTATTAACACCACCACTGGTAGTTTTAAGTCACAGTCAGGTGTTATATTACCTGTGCTGTGACAAACTACCAACAGATAAAAATGCACAATGGGTGCTAAATTAGCAGCTTTTGTAAACAGTGAAAAAGCAGATGATTTTGGTATGCAATTACATGTGGTGGCTTGTAACACGCGGTAAGGGACTCTGTATTGTTGCGTGAAATTAGCACCTAGCAAACCTAGGCACTGAGGGCTCAATACTATTACCACCAGTAAAACTGGCAGTAATAGTAAAAAAAGGACCATCCAATAAATCAACATATGTACCTCAGCTATTCTATAGCTGGTGAGGTACATGTAACAACGAGTGTTGGTTGCCAAAACTCACGTTTTGGCCAAATGATCATTGATGGTTTTTGTTCCCACAACTCTTGACAGTGTCAAACAATGACAGTGAGCTCAAAACAGTCACCATCCTCCCATAAACTAACCCTGCACTATCCCTAACATTAGACTCAATCATTTTAACACCATCCTACACAGAAATGTAACACTTACCTGTAATCCACTATCCATCTTCTTCTTTAAACTCTGTCTTCTTTCTTCTGTTCTTCCTCTCTTCTTTCTTCTATTCTGTATTATTTAAAAAAATATCCTTTAGCTCTGCTTCTTTTGTTAAAAAAAAAAAAAGAAGCCCCCCCCCCAAAGATGCGACAGTTAACACTTTGAGTGCTGGGAAGATAGCCCTCTAACGCTCAAAGGGTTAAAAATAGGTGGCATCATTTTTTCCGGTTTAAAATGAAAATGTTTTTTAATTTGACCATGTCTAATAAATGTCTACAATGTCCCCCCTTTGCCTCTGCCACCACCATCTCCGCTGGCAGTGGAAGGCATTTGGACTGGCAGGATCCCCACACCGTGCCCTACCTCTCGAGCAGTTGCCCATGTTAGACTACCGGAATTTTGAACGGAGACTGGCTTTTATATGCCAGTGTCAGTTCCAACTAATTGGCAGCTGTTTCATGCCACAGGACTTCTGGTAGAGGGGTCTCACAGTATGTGGCCGACCAAGCTGAAGTGTTTGCATTTGAAGGTGCTAGGCTATATGTAATTTGTGTGTCTGTGTCTGAAATGTGAGCATGTGTGTTTGAAAGAGCAAGCTGGACACACTGCATCCACACACTTCTAGAATGGATTTCATGCACCTTTACATGACACACACCTCTAGAATGGATTTCCATCTATCTCTTTAATCATACTGTCAGTGCTTCTTTTGCTAACTTTTTCTTGTCTCCCCATGACCTCTGAGTAGGTGTACCTCAGGGATCTGTTCTGGGACCTCGTTTCCCTCTACACCCTCTCTCCTGGTGACCTCATCTCATCTCTTGGCTTTAATTACTATCTGTATGCAGATGAGACAGTGATCTACCTCTCTTTCTCTGATTTCACTCTAGCTGTGCAGTCTCAAGTCACTCAGTGTCTGATAGCAATTTCATCATGGATGGCCCACCACCATCTTAAACTTAATATGGCTAAGGCAGAACTGTATTCCCTCTTAAAACCCACCCATCAACCCTTTTGTCCATCACAGTTGACAATTCTGCCATCCACTCAATAACCAAAGCTCACTATCTTTGGGTCATACTTGATTCTACCTTGGCATTCTCCCCCTATATCCAAGCTGTCACCAAAACATGTTGCTTCTTCCTGAAAAATATTGTCAAAATATGTCCCTTCGTCTGTATGTCAACCAAAAAAATGCTTACTCAGGCCCTCGTTCTCTCTGGACTCGACTATTGCAATATTCTACTCTCTGGACTTCCTGTCTCTCATCTCTCTCCAATTCAGTCTGTTCTCAATTCAGCATTGCTCCCAGAAACCTTCCCTCTCATCTACTCCTGAAATCCCTCTATTGGTTAGCTATAAGGTACTGTATTTCTTTACTGGGTTCTCCTCCTCTCCTTTATATCACTTTCTTCTTCAGCTCCTTCTTACATTTCTGCTCTTATCTCCCGCTGCACCCATTCCCGTCACCTGCATTCTTCTCCAAGGTTCTTTCACTCCTCTTCCTACACAACTCGAGCCATCTCTTGGCAGCAATCTTTTTCACTGGCTGCCCTTAGAATTTGGAATGCCCTCCCTGTCACCATTCACCAATCATCTATAATCATCCCTTTCAAGCATCTCCTGAAAACCCACATGATCAAGGAGGCATCTCGGGAGCAATATCCTCCACATTTGAATAATTCTGCTCTTCCTTCCTTAAGCCTCGCACTTGAACTTATGATCCTCTTCCTACTATCTCTGTATGTTGTCATGATTTCTAATTAGATTGTATGCTCCTTGGGGCAGTGTCCCTTTTCCCAATGTATGATTCCTTTTACTGCACTTTTTGCCTTGCTATTGCTAATAATACCGTAATCACACTTTAGCCTGATGCTCTTAACCCAGTTCTGTGTTTTCCACTCTACTATTGCAACTCTATATATGGCTCTATATAAATAAAGATACATATATACAAATGCACGTGTGTGTGTGTGTGGTGCCCTAATGTGCCCAGGCGTGTGTGTCTGTCTATCTATGTATGAGATGCATTTATTAACCTTCAACAGGTGATGAAGACCCACCAGCTTCAATAACAGCAAGTTCAGTCACATAATAATTTAAATGTACCTCTTATTTTTCCTTCTCCTTCCTTCTTTCCTCATTTCTCTTTCTTCCCTCTCTCCATCTCTTTTCATCTTCCACCCCTCCTTCTTCTTTCCCCCCCACTCTTCCTCCATATTTTGTTTCTTTTATCTTCTCCCTCCATTTCACCCTCACTCGCTCTATTTTCCTTCCTTCCTCCCTAACTCCATCTTCTGCCTCCTTCCATCTTCTTGCTCCCTTCCCCATACCAGTTTCTCCCACCATCTTCTTTGGTCCTCCATCATTTTTTTCCCTTCATCTCTTCATCTTCTCCCTCATACACACTAGTGTCCTTACTCCTCCCACTTTTTCCTCCAGCCCTCCCTCTTCTCCCTTCACTTTCCTTTTCCCCTACTTTCCTTCCTTAATTCCTCCAACTTCTTCCTCTCGCTATTTTCTTTTTCATTCCACGCATACCTGTTTCACCTCCTCCCTCCCGAGTCTTTCTTCCTACCTCCTTTCCTCCCTCCTTCTATCTTCTTCCTTCCTCTCAATCTCCTCCCTTCCACAATTCAACTTCTTACTCCCTACCTCCAACTTCTTCTTCCCTTCAGGTGTATGTTTTAATATATGGGGTTATGCAGTGCTGGAGAATAATTTTTTACTAGTGTAAAAGCCCGTGTACCCAGGCCAAGGTCCGGGAAATGTTATCCCTTTGAGTGCAAGAGGGACATGCAAAACATTGCTTTGCAATGCGTTGCATACCCCTCTGGCACTCAAAAGGTTAAGAGGCAGCTACCTCACTTCTCCACGCGATGCACTCTTGTGTCGCCTCACTCATGCAATGAAGTCATGCGCAGTTGAGACTGCCCAAACGCGGGCAGTCTGTACTGCTCATAACTGCATCATGACAGACATCCTAGCAAATTATTATATAGGATTACAGGTCTATGGGGTTTTACTGCATTATGATATTGATATAAGCTTTTTCTCAGTCCTCTGTGGGTTGCTATGAATTAGGATTTTTTAATCATTATTCATCATTGTTTAGGTGTGGTATAAAGATTGAAGAAGGGAATCATTACAGGAAATGGTGAGGAGCCCAGTCGTTTTTACTTCACTTCACTTCACTATCTCTTGCCAAAGTTGTGATGTGGCTACTATATTATAAATAATCAAAAGCAAAGAGAGAGACACTTTATTAACCTCCCAGATAGCCTCACTTTCCACTCATGAAAGTTACCCCTTAATTATTTAAAGCTGCAAAACGTATGACATCTGATCAATTAGCGTATTATTCAACTACCCGACTAGCCCGGCTTTGGTATGTTTATTCTGTAAATCATCTTGATAAAGGCCCAGGTTGGGACCAAAATGTTGATGGAATAAACCAGCACATGTTTGGCACCTGCAAAAGACCTGTGATAGACAGATAGATAGATAGATAGATAGATAGATAGATAGATAGATAGACATTAATTCTCCAGTTCTTATGTTATTCTATGGAACCTATGCAATGTGATCTCCAAAACTGGAGAAATCTTAGTGCATTGGCTCCACAGAATAACATAGGACTTTGAGAAGTGATATCACTGGAGAAGTCATCTCTGCTATATCACCTCTTTATCGCCTTAGTGCATCTCTCCCCAGAGAATTTTTGTATTATTTCTTCCTAGTGTTGGTGGTCTGAGTGTGAATGTTGTAAGACACAATGATATTGGGGGTTGTGCACTAAGGCGTGACTTTGCCAGTGATATCTCTTCTCCAGTTCCAATGGTATTTTATGGAGCCAATGCACTAATATTTCTCCAACTTTGAAGAGCTTAGATCATAGGCTCTAATAAATAACATAGGAAGAAGTCATCTCCACTTTATCACTCCTTGATTAAGTTTATCACCACCTTAATGCCGATTAAGCCAAGCAGATGGCAGTGGAAAAAATGGAGTTTCAGCATGTTCCATCCCTCTGTGCCTTGTTTAAAAGTATGTACTAACAAGGCATAGATGAATTTGTAGTTTTTTAACACCATTTCTCAGTGTATGCCACTGGGTAGGCATTCAGAGACATGCTGGTATTAAAGTCTTAATGAAGGTGAAGTGTGTACTCCGGTTTGCGCTAAAGCTTTTATACACTAGTGCGTTCCCCAAAGTACAGCTGCATGAGCTGGAATCTAATGCCAAATCAACTGCACTAATGGAATCATGCATTCCCTCAAGTAATTAAATATAAATTGTAGACATAAAAGGATGTTAATAAGTAAATATAACAAAGAATATGTGTATAAAATATTGTTGCAGAATTTATATTACTGTCAAAACCCACTGAACCATAGTGACTCATTTCAGTAAATTGGAAAGCTGATATTGTAGTTGCACTCTTGTCAGGCCTTAAATAGCTCATAAAGGTGTTCAATAGTCTGAAGTATCTGAGATGTGAAACGGGTAAAACGTGAATATAAAAGAAAGATGAGCCATAAAGGTATAACCGAGAGTATAAATTACAATATAAAGGTGAGGTCACATCAGATAATAAGACAGTCAGTGGACTTGTTCATTCTATTACTGGCATTGTCAAAACACTGCATCTTTCTCCTTAGTTATAAACTGCTCTAACTGTGAAAAACACAATCACCTTTATTAAGAGACATCTTCAACACAGAAGAAAAATTGATGTAAATCTGGAATAAACCAACTGCACTATAGAGGACAATGAAAATTAACAAAATGTGAAGCAATGTGACGAGACCTCTCTAGCATTCTAGGGTTTATTAATGGGAATTTTTTTTGCCCTATGATGCATTTGTATGTCCCATAATGACTCCAGTTCTTCTCTTACGTCTCTTGCATCCAAGGGGTTTAGTCATTTTTGGACTAACACATTTTTATTACAATAAATGAAGCCATCTAATTATGGAAAAAAT
This sequence comes from Rhinophrynus dorsalis, assembly GCA_037306005.1. Lineage (NCBI taxonomy): Eukaryota > Metazoa > Chordata > Amphibia > Anura > Rhinophrynidae > Rhinophrynus > Rhinophrynus dorsalis. Next base: position 148,995,909 of record CM074723.1, read on the forward strand.
AGATATAAAGGACATAAAATTAGCCAATTGGATGTGAGAGAAATCAACATATCACATTAGATAAGTCTCTAGCATCCAAAGGGGTAAGTTGTAATTCCTAAAAAATTTACTAATTATACATTTGTGTCTTATCTAGTTTTACATATTTTATATGAGCACAATGTGTATCGATTTGCTATTTAAAACTTTGAGTGCCAAATGGGTGTTAACCCTTTGAGTACCAGAGGGGTACGCAACGCATTGCAGAGCAATGCGTTGCGTACCCCTCTGGCATTCAAAGGGTCAAGACCTAACTTGCATTCAAGGGGTTAAAATCCTCACTTAACCCTTTACATGTCAGATAGGTGTGCAACATATTGTGTTGCATTGCATTGAAATGTGTTGGATGTTTCTCTGGCACTGTATTTTCTCCCTATGTATTCCAGATTTGCTCTGGTTCTTAGTACACCAGGCTCAGAAGAGAGGAAGTTAGAGATACTTTAAAGGGATAGTAATATTTAACAAAAACAGCAGCTCCAATTAATCTTTATAGTATTTGAGCCATAGAGAGTGTTATTTCAATACTGTCAGAGTTGTACTTCAAGAGTAATTGAATGATAAAGTATCCCCCTCCCTCCCCTTTTACTTAGTGTAAACCACCTCTCCTCACATGTGTAATCTGCTCTTGAGACCAGACAGCTCACAGCACGAGACACAACATAAGGAAAACCCTGCCCCATTGACAGGTTTTTCCCTTATGCTAACTGAAGATTGTACCTCTCTGAGATCCAACTGGACAGTCTTGCTGCTCTGAGGTGAGCAGTGCTACATCAGTAAAAGGTGCAGTAGGTGGATACTTTATCATTCAATTATGCTTAAACTACAACTCTGACAGTATTGAAAAAACACTCCCCATGGCCGAAATACTATAAAGATTAATTGGAGCGTCTTTTTCTGTGAAACATTACTATCCCTTTAAGTGTATTTTAAACTGTGTTATATACATAAATCTTAAGCATAAGCTTTCTTAGACAAAGATCTACCTTTGCAATCATTTAGGCAAAGCAGTGATAAAAAATAATCTTTTACATACTGAGTGATGACATCCCTAAGGAACTCAGAAGGTCTTCTGCATTTCTCAGAATCAGATGTAGATTATTACCACAGGTATAGTGCAAATGATAAGGAAATTATGCAGAATACAAGGTTATGAATTCTGGACCAAACCACCTGTGCCACGGGGAGAAATAAAATGTCCTCAAATTTCCATTGCTACAAGGGTAAATTTAACCCATTGAATGCTGGAGACCTCTCTACTATTCAGAAGATTTAAAAGCTCTTTTAAATCAATGTATTTTATTTCTACCCCTGTGGTGCAGTTGGTCTGCTCCTAAATCCCTCCACTTATCTTTTGAAAAGCCCAAATACATAGCTAAAGATGTATATGAAAGCATTGTAGTGTGTTTCTTTTGTTTAAGCCCTTGAGCACCAGACAGGTATAATGCAATATTTTTGGATACCTCCCTGGCGCTAAGAGGGTTAATGTGGAATTGTCAGTTTGTAATAATAGGTGAATTTGAAAGAACTTCCAAAAATCCCCTTTGTTTATGTCTGTTATTTGTTTTACCTAAAATGATAATTTATGATATTTAGTGCAAATGTGGCAGGCACCCTCACTTTCCTAATTGTCATTTCCTACCAAAAAGGCTATGTCGTTTGCACTTACTGACAAATAAAAAGTTAAACTATTATTTGAAACAAAAAATGGTTGAGACTGTGTGTTTTGAAATGTCTTTTAAAATAACCTATCCTATATAATAATTCGCTAAGTTGTGTGTAACGCCAGACATGCGCAGTACAGACTGCCCGCGCCGCGGCTGATACAGAGCTGGGCGCTCCGAAGGAGCGTCCAGCTCTGTATCAGCAGTGGCGTGGGCAGTCTCTGCTGTGCATGACTGCCCCGCGACCGGCTGCCAGAGGCACTGTGGCCCGTGTAACGGGCTGTTCAACTAGTTTGTTATAAAATGACAGTTCAACCTTAAGATCAGAATGCTAAAGAAGACTTGAAAATGATTGTAATTATCTTTCACTAATTCATATTTTAGTTTATAAATCAGCCATGTTAAAGCAAAGGAAATGTACATTAATCATGTGGTACTAAATGAAATGTTACTAAATCATCCCCTTTTATCAAGGGAACAGAAAATGTATAGGTAGTCTGACATAAACTGGGCTTGATTTAAGATGTCAGTTGTTCCATAACAGAGGGAGTCCACTTTTGGACCTCCAGCTATTAGAGACTAAACACTGGTTGAGGGTGATGGTCAATACTGTCCCCTACAGCTAGAGGTCCAGAACCTGACCACTTCTTGTTTATGGACATTTTGATTTGTTTGTGTTTTTTCTTTTTTTTAGAGTATTATACCAGAAAGGATACATTGTGATTGTCACTCATTTTGTCTCAGAAGGGTAAAAGGCTGAGTTGACCTTGCTGGGAGAAGAACCTGTGACCCTCAGATTTGAACACATTCTACGGCTGGTGCATTAACCAACTGAACCATCTCTCATTTGTTTTAATTATATTTGTTCTTCTGTGTTTCATCATGCCCCCCTAGAAGCTGACTGGATAGGAGGTGTGTAAGCACACATCCCAGCCAATTGCAGGCTGGAATCCATTTTGAACAGAGAATGGCCATAAAAAAAGCCAGCCTCCCTTCAAAATTCCCTCATTCAGACTTGGGCAATGTCCCAAAAGGTATGGGAGGGGTCTGTTTTACTATGCATTCCTGTTGCTGCCAGTTCAGGCAGTGTCAGCAGAGACATTTTGAAACATTGGAGGCCTTTTGTTTATTAACCGGAATGGCAGCATATTAGTTTTAAGAGAGATGCCGGACTGTATTTAACCCTTTGAGTGCCTGAGGGGTACCCCTCCGGCACTCAAAGGGTTAAGTCAGGCACATTTTGGGGGATTTTTTTTTACAAGCAAATCTTTCATTGAAGAAGAAGACCCACAGTAGGTGATCAGGGTGCTGAATAGGGGTGGGTGAAAAGTGAGAAAAATTTCCTGCATGACTTTTCGTTGGTAGCAGATGATTTTTATCTTTTTTTGTGAATTTTCTGCTTTTCTCCAATGCAAAATTTTCCTCCTTTTTGCTTATTCCAGCAATTTTTTTTTGCCTATTCAAACACATTTTTCTACTATTCTAACACATTTTCTTCTTTTCCAACACATTTTTCTCCTATGTTTCCTATGGTGTAACATTTTCACGCACAATATTACTTATTCTAAGGGCTTTATTGGAGAAATAAGTAGCTGGCAATCAAAGTTGTGAGTCCTACAGTAACATATACCTTGAAAAATGTGTTAGCATGTACAGTGCATTTGTCCATTTGTCAATATGTGACACTGGCACATATTTATGATGATGTCAAATGACTAAAAAAAATTACAACCTACAATATGGCAGATGTGTATGGTAGTGGTGGTGGGGGACTGGCATGGTGTGATTAGTGGGACCTTGACAAACTGCATCTACCTCAGGAGAAAATGGATCATCATTTATTGCACATGCTGCAGCAACCATTGCTGCAGTCAGTTTTTGAACTACCACTTTAGTCCCACGTCCCTGCACTGCTCCACCTTTCCCCCCCTCCCGCTTGTGTATTTGCTAGACATTACTCAACTACTTTGTGTGTTTTTACTCTACGGTACACAACTGATGGAGTGTGATGTCTTGCCTGGGCCCTCAACAAAATTCACAGTGTCGTCTGCTGACTAAAAAGTCTGCCTCAGTCACAGAGCTCACATCAGGCTCCCGGTCAGCTGTCTAATATATGTATTTCTTTAATTATTTATGTTTTTTTTTTTTTTGTTTTAAGTTGTCCACCCTATCTTATCACAGTTAGTCAAAGGATATCCTATATAATAATTCGCCAAGTTGTGTGTAACGCCCGACATGCGCAGTAGACACTGCTGCGTGTGCGGCAGTCATGCGCAGTAGAGACTGCCCGCCCCGCGGCTGATACAGAGCTGGGCGCTCTGAAGGAGCGTCCAGCTTTGTATCAGCCGAGGCGCGGGCAGTCTCCACTGCGTGTGACTGCCCCGCGACCGGCTGCCAGAGGCACTGTGGCCCGTGTAACGGGCTGTTCAACTAGTATATAAATACAAAACAAAATCTTCCCTCAGACTTCCCCAGCACGGAGACAATAAAAGCAAAATCAGCAAGCAATTTGGACCCCAGCTGCCTGTATCTTGCCGGTCAGTGACACCAAATTTTTGGGGTCAACCTCCTTCCTCCCTTCTCCCCCAGAGTGCCCGCAGACTCCCCTAATACAGAGAACAAATGTCCTACCTAAAAGACTCCCTAAACTACACTTCAATTCCCCTTTATTTGCCTATCTTCTCTAGCTCAAAAACATGCTGCTTTCTCCTCTCACACACACAGAGTGGCTGTGAGAACCTGACACCCTTGTATATGACTGTAGAAAAGCAGAGAAAATTTTCATGTCATGAGGAAACATTTTTCTTCCCATTGATTTCAATCCAGTGAGCTAGGCAAAAAAAAGCAGGAAAATGGCACTTTTCACTGGAAATTTTTCACCAAGTGGAAAGTACTATTTGTCGCCTCTCAGTCTACAGTATGGATATACTTTACTCACAATCCAAAAGATAAACTTGTTGCTATCTGTTGTCTGTCAATTCAAATATTTTGGTGTCAAAATAATGTGTAAGCTGTTCAGCAAGTATTATGTGTCTAAACTAAACAAAGAGAAGAAAAACCCAGCTTCTCAGATCAGTCCTAAATCTTATGGGCTGTGTTCTGCACTATGAGCCCTAAACAGTATTGAGTCAGTTCTAAAATCTAAGTTTTATTAGTACATAAATTTAAAATGGTAACCAACCATGTGAGTCTCTTACTGATAGAGATCTCAATAGTTAAATTTAAAAGGTGGATAAAGTCCATTGAATGGGTGTATGGGGGTGAGAATATGAGAAATTGTGAAATATAGGACCAGTATTCAAGATCTGTAATGTCCTGAATTTCTCAACTAGATCAAAACAATTATACTTTCATTGTTTACGATCACAATAGGGAGTGTAAAACCAGTACGTTCCTGTGGTCTCCTACAATTCAGAGAGACTTCACAGGACTCATGTATTGTACTATAGTGGAAACAATATTGCGTGCACACTCCTGTTATAAAGCACTCCTTATAGGTAAGATAATGTGATTCACATTTATTGCAACATTAACCCCTTCATGGTCAAGAGTTAATCAACATCACATAGCCAATGGTATTGCCTCTAGTATAGTTCAGTGTATGATTCTCTGAGATAGATGACGCTACTTTCAATATCTTTACACAGATCAACATCAGTTCATCACTATTGTACTTGTTTCATTTATGTTTCTCACACTATAGATATTATACCTTCTGTTGTGTGGATTCATCACTTTCTCTCCTAGTCGCTTGATTGTATGTACTGGTGTGTTTACCAACCATTAATGTCTCTAATTACTGTCATCTGCTGTAGCCGCAACGTCCTTTATGCTGGTTACATTACTATGTATATACTTTGATCGTAATTTAATTGATGAGTGATCATCCAAACTCCCTATGTTGATGGCTACTGTAACCATCACGTTTTGTCTTTATATGCTAGTTTGCCAGTTGATTCTTTGTATATCGGGAGGAATCAGTAGCGTATTAGTTTAGATCTGTGCATCTTTATACGGATCCCAGCTCCAGCTGTCTCTCTGTTGCTGTCTACTCCATCAGAGCGGTGTTCCTGTCAAGGTGCAGATGTTGGTCAGCCACTCTGTCGGAGTCGGTTGCTTCGGCTTTCAGTCTGCAGGTGGGCTGCTGTCTCGCTACCGGTACTGCTCCTCCCAGCTGACGGGCCAAGCGAGGGATTGGCTGTTGACGACCTCGGTCGCCTATCCTCTCTGCTGGCTGTTTTCAGGGCTGGGGGAGGAGTGAGGGGAATAGTGCTTTGTGCCTCCTGTCTGACGACAGAGGGTTTTGGGCTCGGTTCCTGCTATAGCCGATTCCAGGGGAGAGTAGTTTAGAGCTACAGCCGTGTCCTCTTAGGACCTTATTCTAGGGTTGTCCATGGGATTTAGCCCTTCCTGTTTTGTGTCACCCATCCTCTGTTGTGGCGGTCATACTCCGCCTTGGGGTTGTTCTTACCGGTCTTAGTTGTAAAGGGTTGTTCCCTTTGGACAGATTGGTCCGATAGACCGTGGGTCACTTGGATTGGTGAGGCTTACCCTGCCTTCCTGGAGGGTACCAGTTGTCCAGCCTTGGACTAGCCACACACTACTGGGCTCTCTTGTTCAGCAGTCCATTCACCCTTTTGTCCTGTGGGGGAAGGTGGAAGGGGTACTACAGCCCCCCAGTTGTACCTGCTTTTGTCTACTATCAAGTTGGCCTATTGGGCATCTGATTATCCTCTCCAGCCTCGTAGGACCTGAAGCATTACGGTTCTTCTCTACTCCCATCCTGGCCAGGGTCCCGGCTCAAGCGGGATCGGGCATCTGGCTTTGCGGCCAGCACATTTAACTCGGCTTCGGTCGCAGCAAGGGATAGGGTTGGCCATCTCCGAACCCGAGCCACGATCATCAGCATCGCTCTCTAGGAACAGCTTCATAATCCTACGAATCACCGTGACAGAATAATCGGGCCACTATTATGGATCCCGCAGAGTCAGCTCATATTGTGGCCAGACAGGACCAGCAGGAGCAGATCCTTACGTCACATGAAAATCATCTACAAAGCATTGAAAGAAAGATGGATGCTATCTTAGAAATGCTGAGAGCTTCTACTACGGGGACTAGAACTACAGCCGCTGTAGCCACTGCCTCGGCTGGCGCTGGCAGTACAGGAGATCCTGTGGTCTCCAAAGCTCCGAAACTTCCTCTTCCAGAGCGTTATGGGGGAAATCCCATGCAATGTAGGGGTTTTCTTAATCAATGCTTATTGCACTTTCGCACCCTTCCTCACTGTTTTAATACCCATTCAGCTAGGGTAGCATTTGTGATCGAAAGATCAGGCTTTAGCTTGAGCCTCGCCTTTAGTGGAAAAGGATTCCCCACTATTACAGGATTCGGAGGAATTCCTTCATACTTTCCGCTTAATCTTCGCCATTCCTGGCCATCAACAGTCTGCAGAAGCATCCCTTCTGGACCTACGACAAGGATCCAGAACAGTCAGCCAATATGCCATAGAGTTTCATACCTTGGCATATGAGACTGACTAGAATCAAGGAGCCCTCAAGGCCGCCTTCCGGAGGGGCCTGGGTGAAAGACTTAAGGATGAGCTAACATGCCGGGAAATACCGGATTCCCTGGAAGGCATGATCTCTCTATGTCTTGAGCTGGACAGGCGCCTCAATGAAAGACAACTGGAGAAGGAAGCCACTCGTTGCATCAAACATTTCCCACCCTCCCGTTCCCTTCCTTTCGATGTGGCATCGTCCGAGGAGCCCATGGAGATTGGTGGCATTACCAAATTATCCACTTCAGAAAGGCAACGTCGCCGTGCTCAGGGGTTATGCCTTTATTGTGGCGCTAAGGGTCATTTTCTGCGTCAGTGCTCCACCTGTCCCACCCTTCCATGGTCGGGAAACCCGGACGCTTAGAGATTGTTGGAGGGAATCCTCTAAGTGCTACTCTTTCTCGCCTCCCTTCTGACAAATCAAGAATTCTTGTTCCTGTGTGCCTCGAGTGGGACAGAGTTTCCATCTTAGCTTCTGCATTTCTTGACTCAGGGGCTGCTGGGGTCTTTTTGGATCATCAATGGGCCTCCCATCACGGGATTCCACTTTGTCCCAAACCTGCCCCATTGGTGGTCTCAACGGTTGATGACAAACCTTTGGGTTCAGGGTTTGTTACGTTAGAGACCGTACCTTTCCGCCTGACTACTGGTATTTTGCATTCGGAGGCTATAACTTTTGATATTATTTCTGCTCCTCATAACCCCATCATTCTGGGTCTCCCGTGGCTTCGGAGTCATAATCCATCTCTTGACTGGACCTCGGGGCAAATCACTTCTTGAAGCACGGAGTGTCATCAGTCCTGTATCCGTCAGATATTGAAACCCACCCTTGGCATATCGGAAATTTCTGGTACTTCTCTTCCTTCAGCGTATTCTGCTTATATTGATGTCTTCGCATCTAGTAAGATGACTGGGCTGTCTCCTCATAGACCCTCGTATTATGCTATCAACCTGTTATCTGGCACCATGCCTCCTAAGGGTTGCACGTTTCTTCTTTACCCTCCGGAGACTCAAGCTTTGGCATCCTACATTCGGGACAACCTGGCGAAGGGTTTCACCCGTCCGTCTTCTTCCCCAGCTGGGGCAGGATTTTTCTTTGTTCATAAAAAAGACGGCACCCTTCGCCCTTGTATTGATTACAGGGGGTTAAATAAAATCACTATTAAGAATAATTACCCTCTTCCCCTTATTCCCAAACTCCTGGAAAGACTTCGAGGTGCCTCTTACTTTACTAAACTGGACCTTCGCGAAGCCTAAAATCTCATCCGCATTAAGAGCGGCGATGAATGGAAGATGGCCTTTAATTCTCAATACGCCCACGGCCGTCTTCCAGGGCTTTATTAATGATATTTTCCGTGACATGTTGTTGTCCCATGTTGTCGTTTATCTGGACGACATTTTGATCTTTTCTCCTGATTTATCTACTCACCGTACTCAGGTCTGCTCTGTCCTCCAATGTCTCCGTGATCATCATTTGCTTGTCAAGTTGTCCAAATGTGAATTCGAGAAATCACGTCTTGCTTTCCTTGGTTATCTCATCTCCAAGGAGGGTATTGAAATGGATCCTTCCAAGGTTCAAGCGGTTTCTAACTGGGAGCTCCCTAAGGATAGAAGAGCTATCCAGCGCTTTATTGGTTTTTCGAATTATTATCGTAGATTTATCTGCAATTTTTCCCGGATAATTTCCCCTATTACATCTCTGACTAAGCTGGGGGCAGATCCACGTGTCTGGCCTGAAAAGGCTCTACAGGCTTTCGACACCCTCAAATCAGCCTTTACTTCAGCTCCCATATTGAGGTTCCCTGATCCCAGGCGCCAATTTATCCTGGAGGTCGATGCTTCGGAGTTGTCCGTCTTGTCCCAACGTCACCCGGACATGTCAGCGCTTCACCCATGCTCTTTCTTTTCTCGGCGGTTTTCCAGCGCTGAGTGTAATTATGATGTTGGAAATCATCCGTTGCTTGCTATCAAATGTCAAGGCCGACGCCCTGTCTCGGAAGTTTGAAGCAGGCTGTCACCCAATTGCAGGAAACCTGCAAGAGAGGGAGTGCTGGGGTGCGGAGCTGGTCGTGCGTTGCCTGCCTATTGTCAGACCTTGCTGCGGCTACAGCCGGTAGAGGTGCCAGCCGCAAGGCTTGATGACTAACCCCAGAGAAGCTGGAAGTCAGCCCAGGATGGCCTGACAATAAAACAGCAGAAGCTCTCCTGCAGGGGAGAATGCAGGCTAGGGAGCGAGGAGTGGAGTGCGTGGATAGCGAGCTTAGGCCACAATAGTAGCTGAAACTCTCCAAGGGTAGAAGGAACAAGAATACAAGAGTAGACTCCAGGAATAAGTCAGAAGTATAGCTATGACCCACCCTGTACCTCAGAATGCAGGAGATACACAGGAAGAGGAGAAGCTATGGTCAGGCAGGGTCATGCACAGGTATCAGGACTGGATTCACTAGGCAAAAGCTTGGTCAAAGGTCAGGCAGGGTCATGCACAGGTATCAGGACTGGAATCACTAGGCAAAAGCTTGGTCAAAGGTCAGGCAGGGTCATGCACAGGTATCAGGACTGGAATCACTAGGCAAAAGCTTGGTCAAAGGTCAGGCAAGGTCATGCACAGGAAAGCTGGACTGGTAATGAATGCTCTTAAGGCTGGAATAAGTGAAGCTCCACTGGACAAGAAGCAAAGAGCGTTGGGACTCAGGCAACAGCAACCACCTGGCTACAGAACACTGTAATAGTGCGCTGCAGCCAGGGACTGGGGAAAAGATAAAGGCATCATGTGTGACGTCATCTGCACGCAACGCCCAACTCTGGAGTAGAAAGGACCGAGCCAACGGCGCCTCGCGCCAGTGCACGGCGGCTTAGGTCAGAGGAAGGACCGGAAGAGGCTCCCGGCTGAGGACGTGGAGGAGGCAGAACGGAGCCCGCCAGGCACCGAGGTGGCGCGCGATGGCAGGCTCCGAAGGGAAGGTAGAGGCGCGGGTGACACAGGCCCTCCAGCTCTTCCGGAAACCATCCTTCCATCCTCCCGAATTTTGGCCACCTTATCCTCTTCCACCTTGGAGAAGATCCGCGATCTTCAGGGCGCTCCTCTGCCTTCTCAGCCCCCCCATACCTTTTTTGTACCCCCTCGTTTCCGGTTGGAACTTCTGGCTTGGTGTCATGGTGCCCCGACTTCTGGCCATCCTGGGGTGAAGAAATCTATGGATCTTCTTCAGCGTCAGTTCTGGTGGCCTTCCCTTCAACGGGATGTCCGGGATTTCGTGGCTGCTTGCTCCAACTGTGCTCAACATAAGACCCTGCACCATCGTCCTGCGGGTCTTCTCTGTCCTTTGCCCATTCCCTCCTCTCCGTGGAGCCACATTGCTATGGATTTTATTGTGGATCTTCCTTGTTCCAAAGGTTGTACTACTGTCCTAGTGGTAGTGGGTCGTTATTCTAAATTGGCCCATTTTATTCCTTTGCCCAAGCTCCCCTCAGCTGCTGAGTTGGCCTCCATTTTCATTCGGGAAATCTTTCGCCTCCATGGCACCCCCACTCACATTGTGTCTGACAGGGGGTCTCAGTTCATTGCTAGGTTCTGGCGGGCCTTTTATTCCAGGTTAGGTATTTCTCTCCATTTTTCCTCGGCCTACCACCCACAGACTAATGGTCAGATCGAGCGGACTAATCAGTCATTGGAGCTTTTTCTCCTTCAGTATATGAATGCCACGCAGTCTGACTGGGTGGATTGGCTGCCATTGGCAGAATTCTCTTTTAATAACCGCCTTCAGTGCTCCCCATTTTTTGCAGCCTTGGGGTACAACCCTCGTACCCTCCCGTGGGGGGCTCCGGTGGGAGTTCCGTCCGCTGATGGCATGGTGGAAGATCTCCGTTCGCTTTGGACTTCTATCCAATCTGCCTTGCCTTGGCTTCCGCATCCCAGAAGAAGGCAGTGGATCTTCGGCACTCCCCTGGTCCCGTTCTATCTTTGGGAGATAGAGTCTGGCTCTCCATGAAGAACCTTCGCCTTCGAGTACCTTCTCTTAAGTTTGGTCCCAGGTTCGTGGGGCCCTTCAGGATCCTCTGAGTCCTTTCCCCTGTTTCCTTTAAACTAGCACTTCCGAGGGGGTGGCGTGTTCCCAATACCTTTCACATTTTCCTGCTTAAACCTGTGCGTCATACTCGTTTCTCTAGGGTTATTCCTCCGCCCCCTCCGGTTATGGTTCATGGGGAACCTGAATTTGAGGTCCATCGTATCTTGGACTCCCGTATCGTCAGACGGTCTTTACAATATCTGGTGGACTGGAAGGTATATGGTCCTGAGGAGCGCTCCTGGGTTCCGGCTCGGGATGTTCACTCTCCTGTTCTCACCACAGCCTTTCATCATGCCTACCCGTCCAAGCCTGGTCGCCCGAAGGGCTCTTCTTTGGGTGTGGGGTAGTGTCACGATGCTACCTTTTATTTTTTATTTGCCCCCTGCTGTTTAGTGCAGCGTCAGGCCGGCCTTCCTATTGGCAGGGTTTGCTTTATATTTCCTGTTCCGGGTCTACTGGGTGCCCAATTATTCGAGCTGTTAGTGTTACCTGTGTCTCAGTTCCAGTTCCCGTTGACCTTGCTCTGTTTTTTGTTGCTGGCTTGGCTCTCCTCCGATGCTGTATCCGCTCTTGGTGACCCTCGGCTTGTTCCTCGACCTTTTCTTCTGCCTCCGCTCTCCAGTTTTAGACGCCCCGGTGACTTGGATTGTCCGACTTCCCGCTGTACGTCCCTAGCTCCGGCTGTCTCTCTGTTGCTGTCTACTCCATCTGAGCGGCGTTCCCGTCAAGGTGCAGACGTTGGTCAGCCACTCTGTCGGAGCCGGTTGCTTCGGCTTTCAGTCTGCAGGTGGGCTGCTGTCTCGCTACCGGTACTGCTCCTCCCAGCTGATGGGCCAAGCAAGGGATTGGCTGCTGACAACCTCGGTCGCCTACCCTCTCTGCTGGCTGTTTTCAGGGCTGCGGGAGGAGTGAGGGGAATAGTGCTTTGTGCCTCCTGTCTGATGACAGAGGGTTTTGGGCTTGGTTCCTGCTATAGCCGATTCCAGGGGAGAGTAGTTTAGAGCTACAGCCGTGTCCTCTTAGGACCTTATTCTAGGGTTGTCCATGGGATTTAGCCCTTCCTGTTTTGTGTCACCCATCCTCTGTTGTGGCAGTCGTTCTCCGCCTTGGGGTTGTTCTTACCGGTCTTAGTTGTAAAGGGTTGCTTCCTTTGGACAGATTGTTCCGATAGACCCTGGGTCACTTGGATTGGTGAGGCTTACCCTGACTTCCTAGAGGGTACTAGTTGTCCAGCCTTGGACTAGCCACACACTACTGGGCTCTCTTGTTCAGCAGTCCATTCACCCTTTTGTCCTGTGGGGAAAGGTAGAAGGGGTACTACAGCCCCCCAGTTGTACCTGCTTTTGTCTACTATCAAGTTGGCCTATTGGGCATCTGATTATCCTCTGCATTAGGGATTCTCCAGCCTCGTAGGACCTGAAGCATTACGGTTCTTCTCCACTCCCATCCTGGCCAGGGTCCCGGCTCAACCGGGATCGGGCATCTGGCTTCGCGGCCAGCACCTTTAACTCGGCTTCGGCCGCAGCAAGGGATAGGGTTGGCCGTCTCCGAACCCGAGCCATGATCCCCAGCATCGCTCTCTAGCAACAGCTTCATAGTCCTACGAATCACTGTGACAACCTAGTATTGAATGCCGTTTTCCACTCATCACCGGCCCTGATCCTTATCAGGTTGTAGGCGGCACTTAAATCGAGTTTCGTAAATATAGAAGAGCCTTTCAACCTGTCAAATAACTCAGTGACCAATGCAGTAATCAGACCAAGACTTAACCTCACATCTTTGCCAGTCAAACTGGGGATTGTGTAGCAATAACCAAGGGAACCCCAGAATGACCGCGTGATGTGGTGAATGTATGATCTGGAAACATACCTCCTCCCTGTGGAGAACCCCAATAGACATAGAAATGAGAGTATTTTCCATAGTAATGAAAGCTGGTTCTAGAGGTCTGCCATCAATGGCCTCAATGGCTAGCGGAGTATCTCTTTTAGACAGAGGAGTATTGTGCGTTTCAGCAAAAACCCGGTCCATGAAATAGCCTGCTGCGCCAGAATCTACCAGAGCTAGTACCTCCACAGCTTGGTCACCTAAGAGGAAACTCACCAGGATGGTGGGTTTTTTGGAACAGGGATCTGGGGACGATTGTACACCACCTATGGCCTGTCCCCCAAGGTACCCTAGGTGCGTGCGTTTCCCGGCCGTACCAGACATGTACGTAGTATGTGCCCATTTTTACCACAATATAAGCATAAACCCTGCCTTTTGCGGTGTGCCCGCTCCTCCTTAGAAAGTCTGGTGAACCCGAGTTGCATAGGCTCACCCGGTTCGGATACCCGGTCAGGAGGATTGGGAGGCGAGGGTGGGTTTAAAGGACTATCGTGCCCATAGGTTCTGGATCTTGCCCTCTTTGCCAGGCACCTCTCGCGCATGCGAGTATCAATGAGCATAATCAATGAGTCCAAATCGGTAGGCACTTCTCTGGCCGCAGTCTCATATTTAATAGAGTCTGATAACCCTTGGGCAAAGGCTGCCACCAGTGCCTCATTATTCCAATCTACCTCTGCTGCCAGTATCTGAAATTCTATAGCGTAATCGCCTACAGTACGATCGCCCATCTGTATTTCCATCAATCTTTTGGCAGCAGAGGTGGCTCTCCCAGGTAGCTCGAATACTCTCCGAAACTTTTTGACAAATTCATCAAAGCACAGAGTACATGGTTTGGCCTTCTCCCATAAGGGGTTAGCCCACGCCAGGGCTTTACCAGTTAATAGAGATATCATGAACCCCACCTTGCTACGGTCGTTCGGGAAAGCATGAGGTGTCAGTTCTAAGAATATCTCTAGCTGGTTAATAAACCCTCTGCACAGAGTGGGTTCGCCATTATATCTTAACGGTAACGGCGCCGTCGCTGTTAAACCTCTGGAGGAAGTAACCATTTGCCCAGCAAGGTTATCCGGTGTCAGAACTGGGGGGACCACCGGATTTTGGTTAGGTTTATCAAGGTGTACCGTTCGTTCTAGTAAGGTTTGCATGGCCAGTGCCAACTGGTCCAGGCGTTGCTCCTGAACATCCATCCTCCAGTGGAGGTTCTGTGTATTACCGTCACCTTTACCGTCTGAGGTCATGTCCCTTTCGTACTGTTACGGTTTTCTGACACTCAGACAAAGGTTAAAAGTAAAAACACAGTTTTATTGAAATAAAATGAAAGAACAGCGCCCCTGGGGGTCAAGACAGGTATAAACGGTAATGACAGAAGTACAGGCCCAAATATGTAGGAGCAAACAATAATGATCAGAATAAATGTATGGACAAGGGTTAATGCTAGAGCAACTGAACAGTCTCTGTGATGGTAATTAGCCAACGCCCAGCAGGTAATATCAGTCTCTTGATGGTACAAAGGAAGGTGTAGTAGGCGACTGAACTGAATCACTCTCAGATAGCTGTACAATAGGACGCCCAAATGAACAGCAAAGATTGACCAGAGCTGAGCCAATACCCCCTTAGAGGGAGATAACGGAGGAAAGCCACTGCTGGAGCTAATGGGACCAGAACCTGAAACGCCCTTATCACTCTCAATAGAGGAAACTCTGCGTGTGCCAACGGGACCAGAGCCTAGAACACCCCTTGGGTGCCACAACAGAGCAATACTGTGAGCCAACGCACTGGTAGTGCGATAAATAACGTAACACAGTGAGCACTTAGAGACCAGAGCCAAGACACCCTTCCGGTGCCGTCACGGAGCAACACACTACGAGAGCAAATGGAAGGCCCACTAGCACCAGGCGGTGCAACCACGGTGCTGTCCGAGCACCGGTACGGAAACTGCTCTGCTAGTGTGAACGGATAGGCTAGGTCAATAAGGCACAGGCTCAGTAAGTGTTAAATGGCTCAGATGGAACACACAGGCTTGCAAGTGTACGGATACAGGCTCAATAACGGAGGCAACCAGCACAGCAAGGGTATAGGACAGGTTCGGTAACGGAAGCAACAGCTCAGCAGAGAAGTGATTAGTCAGAGCGATATATCATCACAGTTCAGAATGTCGCCGGTATGCGACCGAGATCACACGGGAACACAGGATACAATCACGGAGCAGGAACGTCAGCAGGAACCGGATCAATCACGAAGCAGGAACGTCAGCCAGAACTGGGTCAATCACGGAGCAGGAACGTCAGCCAGAATCAGGTCAAATCACGGAGCAGGAACGTCAGCCAAAGCCGGGTCAATTACGGAGCAGGAACGTCAGCCGGAACTGGGTCAATCACGAGCAGGAACAGCAGAATGGTCAGACGAGCTGAGTCGGTACACAGGAACGTAGGAACACAGCAACAAAAGCGCAGGATCAGGAACACCACGAAAGGGCATCTGACAGGTGCCATAGGCCCAGTATATAAAGGAACATCCTGGGCGGGCCAATCAGCCTCCTCCAATGCACAGGTATCATCACAGAGATTGACAGGGAATCAAGGGGACCGTGATACTACCCCAGTAGTCTCCAGGGGTCTGTGGGAGTCTGGTCACTTGCCAGTGTCTGTGTTGCCTCCGGTAACCCTAGCGTACTAGGGTCAAGTCACTGCCAGAGTCCTGCCTGTGTTGCCACCGTTAACCCTAGTGTACTAGGGTCAGATTACTGCCAGTGTCCGGTCTATGTTGCCTCCGTTAACCCTAGCGTTCTAGGGTCAGACTGTGTTGCCTCCTTTAACCCTAGCGTACTAGGGTCAAGTCACTGCCAGAGTCCTGTCTGTGTTGCCTTTGTTAACCCTAGCGTTCTCGGGTCAGACCACTGCCAGAGTCCTGTCTGTGTTGCCTCCGTTAACCCTAGTGTACTAGGGTCAGATCACTGCCAGTGTCCTGTCTGTGTTGCCTCCGTTAACCCTAGCGTTCTAGGGTCAGACCACTGCCAGAGTCCTGTCTGTGTTGCCTCCATTAACCCTAGAGTTCTAGGGTCAGGTCACTGCCTGAGTACTGCCTGTGTTGCCTTCGCTATCCCTTGCCTCCTAGGGAATTGCCCTGCAGTCACCCATCACCTTATCTCACCCAGTTGGGGTGTGGGGCTGTTGTGGTTCTACTTGTTCCTGAACCTGTCCATGGATCAAGTCTACACAGTCCTAATATATATTGCCACTGTGATATTCATACATCGTGACATGAGTCAGATTTGGGAAGTACTTGGTACGGACCTCATCTGGACCTGAGCAGGGTGATTGTTCTATTTATTTTCAATAAAGCTTTTTAACATTTACCTAACTGTCTGAGTGTTCTTACGAAACCATGACATAGAGCTTATATTTAGCTAGCCACAAATATTTTTCAGTTTTTTCTCCCTGTAATCCTGCTACTATGCTGGCTAACCATTATTTGCAAAAAGATGAGAAAAAAGTTACAATTCACAGAATGTGGCAGATGTGATCTATCTATTTATCTATCTATCTATCTATCTATCTGACACACATTATTCAGTTATAAGTATGTATATAGGTGGTGCAAAAAAATAATGAAAAAGACAGAAAGGATTATAAAAAGATACTGTAGAAATAGCCCAATCTATATTTTAGTAACAATTCACCAGTAGACAGCACAGATGTGTATTGTTAAAGAAGTGTACACAAGCGTGAGTATGGTGAGAGTGCGGAACACCCATGCATCACCTCCCCAGTTCCCCAGACAGTTGGGATGAGAATCTCTCTACCAAAAGTGCATGCAAAGCAATCACCTTCAACAGTTACTCACCCACTACACAGTGTCTGACTGGTAATGTGAAGACATGCTGTCCCCCCAAACACCAAAAAAACACACTGACTATTTCTTTCACAACTGTGTCAAGAAAAACTTCAATCTACCCTACTTCCAGGAGATATAGCTACAATATTAAACTGCCTATAGTTCTTAAAATATATCCCCCAAAAATATAAAAATATGAGAACTAAAAGATCATCAAAATTAGATATAAATAAAATGGTGCAGGCTCACAAAATAGACCAATATGTGATCGATCACAAAAAATATTTAAAAACCGTCAAATTCACTTAAATAACTTGTGATATATTCACTGACATTATTGCTGTTGCCGGTGATCCATCTGAATGGTTACTTCTATATACAACATTTCAAATATTGTTAGATGTGTTCCTCTAAGAAATTTCAAATATCAGAAAACTTCCAATAAGTAGATGTATTACACAAATTTCACAATCTATATAAATTGTAATATAGAAATTAAGAATCACCAGTGGAAAAAAACCGACTCACGCTCTCCGTTCTCTCTATGCATGTGTGGCCCATTTCTGTTGACGGAACCTCCAATCTTTCTTTTTCTGGAAATATTCCCCCTTAATATGTTGATCTCTTACTTCAGGAGTCACCGTTCCTCATGTTGGTATCTTAAGACGTTATTGTGATGGTATTGCCACTTTATGTGTAGGGATGGGCAAGAATATTCCCCTCAAACTGAAATCAGCGAATAATGTCAATTCCCGTCTGATGAAAAATTTCTCGCAAAATGGGCAGTTTTTCTGCTTTTTCCCGCTTTTTCCGCCTAGCTCATGGCATTGAAATCAATGGGAAGAAACTTTTTCCCCACCACGCGAAAGTTTCCTCTACTTTTCTACAGCCATATACAAGGGTGTCAGGCTCCCACAGCAGCCACTCTGTGTTTGTGAGATGAGAAAGCAGCATGTTTTTTTGAGCTAGAGAAGACAGGGGAATTGAAGTTTAGTTTAGGGAATCTTTTAGGTAGGACATTTGTTCTCTGTGTTAGGAGAGTCTTCAATGGACAACAAATTTAAGTAACAATTACTTAAATTTGTTGTTCATTGAAAACAACATTCATATTCCTATATACTATAGTCCTAAGAAGTTGTAGTTAATTAGTCCGGAAGGATTTATGTCTATAAAACTGTACAACATAGGAACTGGCACTGTATGAGTTTTTGGATTGCTACAAAAAGTATTTTCAATACTTTTTTCCAAAAAAATTGTATTTCCCTTTTTTCATTTTATCTGTATAATATTTTAATGTGGGAAACAATAAAAATGTGTTTTTAATAAACTCTATAAGCGTTATCCTGTCATTATAAGATAACACTGAGCTAGTCCCCTTTTTTGAATGATTTCTATACTTAGCAGCTTTGTACTGTGGTTGCTTAAAAGTGAATAAATCGCATCCTCTTTTCTGACTCGTTTCCTTTGAGTTTGATTTGATTATTGTTGGGACTTGCAATGTGATCAACAACACAAAATTACAGGCATCTTTATTGGGCACTGAGCTACTGTGCTAAGGTACATTGGAGCACTGGTAAATAAAATTAATGCAATGCAGTAATATAATATTGTTCCCTTCCCCTCTTCCTTGGATTAATCTTAAGTGTTCCTACTAGTGCCTTGCCCAAATGTTCTTTGGCTATATTTGTCCCTCTCCCATGATTTCACATGAATCTCTGTTTTTGGCGGTTGTAACTGATAGGCTGGGGAAGAGAAATACAAATACTGCAAAGAACAGCAGCTGCACAGTGAGTGGTCACCATTCATGGGAGATGCACAGTGAGTGGTCAACACTCACTGTGCAGCTGCTGTTCTTCACAGTATTTCTCTTCCCCAGTATGTATAGCTAGTATTGCTATAAAGCACCGGTGGTTTGGTTTAATACCAACAGAAGGAGTAATGTGGTAGTCAGTGGGCAACCTTCAGCTGCCATGGTTAATGTGGCTGCTAGCCGCACAATATTTTACATGCAACTTTTAGGTTTCAAAAAGGTTAACATGCCAGGGCATAGGCTTTGGGGGATATTTTTTAGTTCCTTATGATACAGTTAGTCATTCCAGAAGTGTTTCAATCACATTTAATATAATACTCATGGCACTGAGTGCCAGAGCTGTGTACCACTTCTGAAACTGACATTGAAAAGATGAATCCATTGTAGTGAGATTCAGAACTGGAGTGGTTAAAAGTACAGCTGTAAAAATCACACACACTCACTCACTGGACTGGAAATAATGCAACAGGGGAAAGTTTTATTTATAGAAAGGCTCACCCTACTATTGCTATGGCTCTATAAAAACAGTATAGTTTGTAGCAAGTTAAACTTTGTATCTCCCCTATTGTCTTGTTAAATCCACTACGTTGTAATTTCATCAAAGACAACTTGAGATGGGTGGGGTTAGGGATGGAGATATGGGTGGGGTTAAAGGCAGGGATATGGGTGGGGCTAGGTGTGGAAACTGGTGGCGAGTAACTTTTCAGGCCTGGCTAGTATTTCAGGACTTGAAATTTTGAGCCCTGATATATGTGTTATATTTTGTTGATGGGAACTGTGTTTAGACACATAATAATTTTTTAAATGAGCCCTTTCTCCTTATTTTAATTGGTTTTTGTATCTTCTGTGTTGTTCAATGGGAAATGATTAGGTTAATCAACGAGAGAAGTCAAATGTGGTGAGGTATACATTTTTGATTGCACCTTTTCTTTATTTTCTTGTTTTGACCTTAACAAATAAATAAAGGGGGCATTCTTATTGGGGTAATACATTTATGTCATTTGCCCCCCCCTCACATTTGGTATTGTAATTAGATCTCTATACATGTGAAAGAGTAAAGTCCATAATAAGTGTTACTTTGCATCTTGCTATGTCTATGTTTTTTTGCAAGGTGCATGCGCATTGTTGTCATATTAGAATCTTTGTTGGGGGACTTGTTTTTGTACGTCCTTCTATGTGATCTAGGTTTTCGTTCGTATTATACAAATCGTCCTTTGTCTTCCCCTTTTTCATTTTTTATTTTTTGTGCATTTATAAACTTATTAACTTATAGACTGCGCTTAGTTCTTATTTGTAATTAGTAACAGGCTACAAATTTGAGAAGGGACGTTTAGTCTAATATACCTGGATACTATAGTCTTCGGTGATGCCGTTCTTTTCTTTTTACTACATATTCGGCTGTGTATGATTATAGCAGTCATGTGATGAATTGGCCCCCGCCTCACATGATTCGCTTTTATCATTCCCATTGGACCACACAGAATTTAAATGTGTTTTAACCGCCAAACATTGTTATCCCCCTGACGAAGCCTGTTTCCAGGCGATATGCGTTGGGATGGTTGGCATGTAGAGTGACTCACAAGTAGAGATCATCGATTTTATGGATAAGTCCATTTAGTTTTTTGCCTCTCCTCCATTTATATAATCAATTTGTACATTGATTTAGTTGTTACTGTTCCCATCCGGCTGTCCTTTGCTATAGGAGATCCGGATTTGAACATTTTTGTAGCTTTAGTGAGGATCTGATATTTTACTTTTTGTATCCATTTACACCTCAATGGTGGTTTTTCACACTATTCTATTGTCAGCAGTGTCTTATACATTTTAATAGGTATCTGATTATTATCATTTCACTGACATTGAATAGTGGAGCTTCATTTTAGCTACTCTACTGGGTGTATTTATAATATATTAGTTGAGGATCACTCTCCATGTTGTTTTTAACTGATTTTATATGTCTGTCCTAATTTTGTATTTTTGCACAAATAAAGATATATTTTGTATGATTTACATTTTTCTCTGATATGAGTGCCTCTTTTAAATGACCTCTTAGTGTGGGGGTTGGTCTTCTTTAGACTTTCCTGTCCAGTTTTTTAGATGGTTATTTCTTGAGTCCTGAGTTTACCCCATTATTCACATAGTTGGATCAGGGCTTTATATGTATTTGAGACCAGTGCCTGCCACACTCCTATAGTAGGTGACCAGATTCCTTGCAGAATCTGAAACCCTCAAAGAGATGCCTACTATTCCCTGCAAAATCTGTGCCTGTTTTAGTCACTCCTACAGAGCATGCAAATCTCTATATTCCATACAAAAGCGTAACAACCTGCCCCATCATCAGCTGAAAAATTAGGTCCCCACCAGATGGAATTCCACAATATGCATTTGTACGAGCAGAATAAGGCCATAAACGAGTACACCATGTGAAACTGGAAGCTTTAGAGGGAGCCTCTTTGTCACCTGACCAATGGAAACTAATGTGCGATTTATGTGAGCTGCTGAAACACTTTGAGGAGGCAACCATGCTGGTGAGTCGCATTGGGGCAGGAATTAGTGACATTCTACCACTGTTATTTTTATTGCAGAAAAAAATGAGGAGCATGGCTGAGGAATCTTACCATAATGACAACGCAGACATGCACCAGCTGGTAAATTACATGTTAGCATGCTTTGAACAAGATTCTCACATGGTGTCAATTAAAAGGAACGAGGAATACATTCTTGCCACTTTGCTGGACCCCCGCTTCAAACACAAAATTTCTGAATTTCTGCCAAAGGGCCATCAGCAGTTTGCCACAACAAGGAGTAATGATGATCAGCAGCAACTCTCTGAGGAATCTGATTCTGTCAAGGAATACTGAGATATGCTTATTGATCGAGTGGAGGGTTGCATTGTGGAGGATGAGAGGGAGAAAGGTAGGGCACAACAAACATCTAGACAGTATAGTGAAAAGGAAGGCAGCAAAGCATTTCAACCAGCAGAAGCAGCTACATCATCAACCAGAATATCCCATTTGGAACACAGGGTAATTCATGGGTCTCAGCAGGGGCAGCAAAAACCCAACATTGGTGGAGGTGGTGGTGGCAGCACATATCTTTGGGACTTGTTCCCTGAGTATAGATTGTTAACTGATATACAGGAACACCATGTAGCTCCTAGAAGTGATCCCACTGCATGTGAGATGGTTTCTGCATACTTGCAGGATAGTTATGTCCTAGACAGAAACAATGACCCATGGACTGCTGGCAAACAAAGCAGTGTGCTTGGCCAGCATTGACATGTACTGCAGTGGAAACCCTTAGTTGTCCTCCAGCAAGCGTTGAGTCTGAGAGGGTTTTCAAAGTGGCTGGTTACATTGTCAGTGACCACAGGATGCAGCTATCAACACAGCAATGTTGGGAGAATAACATTGGTAAAAACGAAGCAACATATCATACCATCTGAGTATCAGATAGCAGAAGCCACACATGACAGAGAAAGCCAGGGCAAATATATTAACAGCAACACAAATGAGGAGGAGGGATGTGAAGAAAGGCTGCCACCATCTACCCCACTTGGAACCACTTCTATGACCAATAAATAATGTGTATCAATAATTTGAGAAGGAGGATAGTGATTTTACATAAACATGACAATGATAAAAACTGTATACATACACCAATCACACCATGCCAGTCTCCACCAACACCACTACAATACACATCTGCCACATTGTAAGTTGTACTTTATTTTATTTATTACTTGACATCATCATGAATATATGCCAGTTTCACTTAATCAGGAAGTTAGTGTTGTGGGCAAAGGACAAAAGCACTCTGCATGCTAACACATTTTTCAAGGCATATGTTGCTGTAGGGCTCACAACGTTGACTTTTAGCCACTTATTTCTAAATTACAGCCCTCAGAAGAAGTAATATTGCAGTGGGAAATATAGTACCCATAGGAAATATAGGCAAATTTTTTTGTAAAAAATAGGCAAAAAGGAGGAAAATTTTGCTTTGGCGAAAAGTAGAAAACTTTCCAGAAAAAAGAGAAAAATCATCCAGTTTTCATGAAAGGTCATGCAGGAAATTTTTTACACTTTTCGCCTACCCCTATTTATGTGTCAGAGTCTTCCTTTATTTCGATATATTTTGACTTCATTATGTCGATATTGCCAATTTTTGTGCAATCGTCGCATTTGAGATCTTCCCTAGGTGTTTCGATCCACAGTCTTTATCTTGCAACACCTTTAACCTCTTTGTGTGTCAGTGTCTCTCTTTAATTCTTCCACAGGATGATTTGATACACCAACAGCTTCATTGACTGACTCTTTTTGTGTCCAGACTTAACCCGTTAACGACCCATGATGTGCCAGGACCTTTATGGGTAAACTTCCCTTAAGAACCCATGACAATCCTGGCACGTCATGGGTTAAATTATAGCAGCACACCTCCGTGTATGCTGCTATCATTCTTTTCAGGCTGAAACTGAGAGCTCTGGGACCTGATCGCTCAGTTACAGTCCTTCCCTAGTCTGCCAGTTCACATGATCGCTCCAGGAGCGATCACATGTACCAGCATTTAGATTGAAAAAGGCACTGTGCTTTACACACTGCCTTTGTGTCTGCTCTGTGTCTCTCTTTTCCTGACTATCAAAGTAAAGGAGAGAGAAGCAGAGAGCAGACACCTAGTGGTAAAAAAAATGCATTAGCTGGGGGTATTAACCCCTTCAATGCTGGTGCTGTGGGCTGGCAGCATCATTTTTTTTTAATTTAAAAAACAAAACATCTTTTAGTTAAACATTTTATTTATTAAATAAATATTTAAACTTTAAACAATACAAAATGGGAGTGTGATTATTGTGGAGCCACGTAATACACTTATACACACACCGGCAAATCTTTTAGATAAAAAAGTGGGAAAATAGGGAGGGAAAGAGGGACATGGGGATTTTCACCCAGGGGAAACAATGCTCACGTAAAACTGCCCATTTTTTAGGTATGACCGACTGGTCATACCTGTCATGCAGGCCCCATAAAAATTTAACCCATTGCACCCAATTAATGCCAAGAGAAAAAATAAAAATGGCATTTTTTTTTACATTTTTTCTACTGTTTTATTTAAATTTAATAAATTAAATGGTGGGTTATCCATGTATCAAAAAGAAATCCCTATTTGTGCGTAAAAAACAGTATATAACTTATGTGGATGGAATAAAAGCCTTATAGGGAAAACACTGTTGAACAAAAGACATAGTCAAAATGGTCAGAATTGCAGAATTGGTCCTTAAGTGAAATCCACCTCAGATTTTCCCGGTCCTTAAGGGGTTAAATGGAAGTCATTCATATATGATACATCAGCTGTTCACACTGTGACAACAGTGATAATATGTAAATATATAATAACAAGTTATACCTTTACAACGAGTTTCGAGATCGCTTCTGATCTCTTCTTCAGGGAAAAGTTGTGGTAATATGTGAGTTAGCACCTGAGTTGCACCTTTTATGAAACCCTTCCCCTTAAATGCATTGAACATACATGCTAATTGACTGGCTCTATGGTCTAAAAGGGATATAGAAATATTAATAATCTTCACACATAAAATGACACTGAATTCTTAAAGGCCATGTCCCTAAACTCTACATTGAGTTATTTTCAAGCATCCAAATAAATTGAAATCTAACCTTACAATCTTAAGGGGAATACTCTTATGTTAGTGTTTATCACCTATTAATCATTTTGATATCCCTAAAAATTGTTATCTATGTGACATTCTACAGCCTTTGTATCCGTTATCTAAAATGGATCATATAAAAACAACATATAAAAAAGGATGTTCTAATACTGCTCTTTCTTATATTAAGAACTTTTTAGTAAAAAACCTCCATTCCATGTAAACTTATATAAATGTATTGTGTCTATAATTAAAGGGAATGTCACCAGAATAACTGCATTCTTCAAATCATGTTTAGTATTTATTTGTTTCTATTGCAAACCATATGTCAAACTAAGTTCTGATGTGAAAAAAAGTCACCAAAATGAGCTTCACATAGTGAGTGTAATATTTAATACTATCTTTTATAGCTTCAAATTTATTGTAAAGCACATATCTATGTCTCCAAATGTTATACCTTTAAAATTATTTATCTACCTACAATGAAAAACAGAAGACCTAATTTAATGTAATATAGCCTTACACATCTCTGTCTTCCCTCTCTTTACATTATCATGTTAAAGGGAGCCAAAAAAGGGGCATTAAATATCCATTCAGTTTCTCTTTTGGACATACCCTTAATGAAATTACCTCTCATTTCTGGTGACCACATCTACACCCATAAATGTCATCTTCTCTATACTTGAACCATTGCATTCTATAAAGTGCACGGATAAACTATGTTTACTAAATTTGTTACTAATATTGTTTATATGCTCCCGTGTTCTATCTCTCAGTCTTCTTTTTGTTTGCCTGATGTATTGTTTTCCACATATACATTGTATAGCGTAAATAATTCCCTTTGTGTTGCAAGTGATCATATGTTGTATATTGAATGTCTCCCCTGTTGTATTCGATTTAAACTCTCTACATATCCTTTTCACATTACAATTTGTGCACCCTAAACATTCAGCGCATTTATAGAAACCTTTGTTTTTTTCTTAGCCAGTTATGATTTTGTACATCTGGTTTCTTAATTCTCGAAGCAATAGTAATACATAAATTTGGGGCCCTCAAACAGAAAATAATTGACCTCTCTGTTAATAAGCTATTTAATACCTTATTCTCCTTCTATATATTCCAATGCCTATTTATGATTTTTTTAAAAGTATCTATGAAAACCTTCAATCTAACCTACTTCCAGGACATATATCTACAATATTAAACTGTCTATAGTTCTTAATATATATCCCCAAAAAATATAAAAATATGAGAAATAAAAAATAAAAAATGATATAAAAATAAAACAGTGCAGACTCACAAAATAGACCAATACTTGATTGATCACAAAAAATATTTAAAAACCGCTCAATCCACTTAAAGCGGAACTACCACCGCACAACAAGTTTTTCTTAAATAACTCCCCATCTGGCGACTAGCTGCTTAGTAGCACTAGTCACCAGAATTATTACCTTATTAAATAGATTTCTCCTTTCTTCCCCAGCTGACAGGCAGGGTGGAGAGTGGACATCTTGCCATAGTGATGTCCACACGCCTGCTCTGTCAGTCCTTTCCGGAGCCGGACGGCTCCTAGCAACACCTCCTAGAGTCGGCTGGGTCTGGAGTCTCAAGCAAGGTAATGTTTATTTTCAGCACAAATTAGCACAAAGCTTGTATTCCCAGACCATAACAAAGCAAGGGATGTTCTGTAAACATAAGATTTGAAGGCTTGCTAGATGCTTTATGTTCTTGAAGTTTGTATAATATATTATGAATATATCCTTGCTAAAAAAGTCTATAAAACACATTCTTCAAAAGAGCACAGTATTTAAGCATTTAGTCATTGAATGTCCCAGCATTTAAGGGGTTAAAGAAATCTTCTCTGAACCCAAACTCACTGTCCAACTACTGACTTTTTTCTCTTCTCACAATCGCCTCCAAGCTCCTGGTGTATTAGTTATACAACCATCTCACAAAACTCCAGTAACTGCACTCCATGCTAGACCCCCTATAATCTGGATCAGACCCTCATCACTCTACAGAGGCTGCCCACACTAAACTGGTCAATGACTTGCTCTCTTGTATGTCAAAAGGGCCCTACTCACAGCATACTCCATTCTTGCACCACACCTTCTTATTTTACTATGGCTAGTATGATTCTCCTGCTGATACCTAACAAGGATCGTTGGTTATAGAATCCTTTCACCCCATAAAATGCCTCAATACTGATTTTAAAATACTTTCTAAGATAATGGCTATGAGCCTACAAGGTATAATGCCATCTATTATCTCTACTGAACAAACAGTTTTTATTCAGAGAAGACATCCTGTTAAAAGTATCTGGGCTGCCGTAGCCATGCTCATGTCCTCCAGAGACTCCCCAGCCTCAGATTATATGATTGTTAACCTTGATGTGGAGAAGGCTTTTGATAGGATAGAATGGCTCCATCTTTTCCAAATCTTGGAGATTCAGGGATGTGGGCACCAATTCCTGCATTACATCTGCACTATGTACCCTCAGCTTTACACCTTCTTGACTATTAATGGGGTAAATACAACTTGGATCCTTTTTTGGTAGGGGGACTAGGCAGGGCTGCCCTTATCCCCTTGTTGTTCAACTTAACATTAGTTCCTCTTTTGGGCAAATTATCCTGCCTTCCATCTTTCCAAGGCATCTCCGTTGCCCCCCTCTTCTCTGAATTGTACTGACTTTGCTGACGATATCTTGAAATTTACTGGAAACCTGAGACAGGAACTCTGCTCTATCACAGCCGCCTTCCAGGTATGTACTAGCTTTAAAATCAATCATGACAAATCACAAGCCTTGTACCTCTCAGGCACTGTCCTTCCAGATATTCTTTCTCTTACCCATTTTAACCTAGTACCTTCCCATATAAAGTTCTTAGGCATCCTCCTACCCAAGCGTCTCCCACTTTTATACTCTTCTAACTTTTCTGCACTTGTCACCAACCTCATGAATGAACTATGTCACTGGGCCCATCTTTCAGTGGCAGATGTATTTGTATCAAAATGGTAAGCTTCCCATGCTTGCTTTATGTACTCCAAACTCTACTTTTGCTTCTCACTTATGCCATTCTCACTCTGCTTAATACTGCCTTCGCTGCATTTGTCTGGTGGGGGGGGGACTTCACAACTACAGCCTGGAACCACCATTTAGCCCATCCTTTCTACCTCATATACCTGTTACACTCTAAGCCTTCTTATTGTCATCATTTTACTGAATCCAACCCTTATTGGAACAATCTGTCGAGCATGGCAAATTCTGCATACAAAATTATATAAAGCAAACTTTTATTCTCAATACTTGCCTATTCTAGGTAATTGGGATTTTCAAAATGGGGCCCCTGACACAAGATTTGCCCTATGGACAACTAAAGGTATACACCTCCTTGGAGCCACTCATACACCTCCTTGGAGCCACTCATACGCTTCTCTCCTTCCATGATTTACACTCACGATTCAACCTACCGGGACATCACTATTTCCTATACTTACAAGCACGCCACTATGCTACCTCTCTTCTAACATGACGGCCTACCTTATTCACTCCCAAAGCATTAGACAGATATATCCATGCCTCTGAGGAAAATACGAGTAAAACATATCATCTATACAAAATGGTCTTGACTGAGCTTTTCCCAGACAGTATGTCCCTTACATCCCCTGGACTTCATAAATGGCTAACACTGGTACCGGGGATCACGTTGGAGTCTCTTCTCCTGGGCTTCCACCGTAGGCTTCGTGCAAACTTATCTGCTTATTTTTATGATACCCTATATAAACTATATCACAATTCCTATATCTCACCACTAAAGGTAGTTAAGGTGGGCATAAAAGCAGACCATCATTGTTTAAAGTGCCACCAACCACAGGCAGACACTTTATAATCTATGGCTCTGCACAGCTTTGACTCCCTTTTGGTCCATGATAGCAGTGGAATTGTCCAGGATTTTTGGTTGTCAGATCACTCCCCTACCTGAATCCTTCTTGCTGGGGATTCTCCCACCAGATACTCCTCTTAACTCTTACCAGAAATGTATTTTCCATATTCTGTTAATGATGGTGCTCAAATGATTCTTTGCCTCTGGCTCTTGGGTGCAGTGACATCCAGGGTGCAATGGCTCCAGAAGGCACTCAGTGTAGCTCACACAGAACACTTGGCCTCTTTGCAGGCTAAGGAAACCAGGGGCTTTGTATTCTGGAGGGTATAGGAACCTTTTGTAACTGTCCTTCCGGGGGCCCTGAGAGCACAGTTCACATTGTGTTTCCAAAATACCACTTAGGCGCTCACCCATTCTCTCAGAATGGAGGTCAACACTTGATTATTACCATACCCCCACTATTTTACTCATGTACATTCCCTTTGTTTTTATTGATCTACAACTGCTTCCCCCAATATTTCCCTCACTGTTAGCAATGCCACCATCACACCAACCTCCAAAGCATGCTGCAAGGAGAATTACCTTTGGCTCTGCCCTATCATTCATATCCCACATTCAAACAGTCTCCAACTCATGCCACATCCCTGGAATCCAACCTTTTCTCACCCAAGAGACTATCAAAATTCAAACATTTTACGTGCCCTGTCTCAACTACTACAACTCATTCCTAATTGGCCTTTTTCTCACTTGCTTAATACCACCACAGTCCATAATGAACTATGCTGCCAGATTAATCTACCTCATAAATTGCCCCCTAATACTGCTCCTCTCTGACAATCCCTATACTGGCTGTCATTATCTTCTAGAATACAGAGCCCTTACTAATGCTGCACCTCCTACATTTCATCTCTTGTTTTCAAATACACTCCATCTTTTGCTCTGCACAGGATTTTCCTCTCTCTGCATCATTACATCTTCCCATTTAGGCCTAAAGGACTTATCCAGTGCTGCACCTGAACTCTGAAATCCCCTCCCCATCCAGTCAGATTCTGCCTCAGTCTGTAGATCTTCAGACACTCACTGAAAACTCACATCTTCAGGGAAGGCTATCATCTACCTCCATACCATTATGAGCAAGTATAGTTAATCAGGCTGTCCATCTCCATTCACTCTTATTTCCTTTCTCTATCACTTTGCCACTTACAACCTCCAAATAACCTTATTGTTAACACATAGCACTTTTTATCCTAAACAAAACCACTGCTTGTCTCATCCACTGCATTGAAAACAATTTCTATCTCCCATCCACACACCCCATAGCATTTTCACCCCTGTGCCCCAACCTAACTTTCTCTAGACTGTAAGCTCTCATGAGCAGGAACCTCTAATCCTTTTATTTTCTATGTTCCATTTCTACTGTTTTACATCTCTGTATGTTTATTACCTTTTGTGCAATATTTTTTCTAATACATGTGTAAAAAAGCTGTGCTCCTGTTCTATACAGCCACCTAGAGCTGCCATCTCATTCTGTTAAAATGCCAAACACATAAAAATATGTATGGCTACATGGCAACCACTGGAAGAGTTGGGAGTCCTGGCACAAAAAACAAAATATACACCTTTGTGGATATGATATAAGGTACTAGTAAAACATTCACGGGAACCAATCCACTCAAAATGTATTTACAGTTGCCATATGTATGTTCTGCCCAAATTAAGGTACGTCTGGGAAGATATGTTTTCCAGCAGTCGGAGTAGCATTATATGAGAACTTTGGAAGTTGGTGATAGTTTGATCTGAGGAAAAGAGTTGATCTGTCAAAAGCTTGCCTTAAAATATAATCTGTTAGTTCAAATAAAAATGTATCACCAACTACCAAAGTATTCATATATTTGTATTACCAAAACTGGACTAATTCAGCTACTACAAATTAATTGTTTTACTAGGAAAGCAGAGTCCCGCAATATATGTTTTTTTCAATAAAAAGTTACTGCTCCTTTAAAAAGGGACCAAACCAATTCAGGATACTTATAAAAATGTCTTTCTGACAGGCTTCACAGAACCAAGTGCTACCCTGCAGTTTCCATTTTATCATAAGTGTTCTGGTCACATATTTAAATAAATGTAACCCAAATTCCCTTTTAAGTGTTAGTGTTCATTTGATTGCTGTGGGAGCTGAATCCTGTTATTATTATTATTATTATTATTATTATTATTATTATTAAAGCTATACTTTAATTATATGAACCCCAATATATTACAGTCAGTAAATACTGTGTATTTATTTTTGTTCAGATGGAGCCTATTCATATCCTTTATTCTGTGTATGCTTTTGCCCTGTGAAGAAAATTTGTGTCCCTCCCTCACTGTGATATCCAGCTTGTCATGTTAAGCAATTTAATAGTTAAATGAAGACATTGATGAAAGAGGTATTTTTTTTTAGATAACCACTCTATGAAGCATTATTAAATTAGTTTTCCTTATGGATAAAAGTTAGCTTTTGCCAGTGACATGTTTATAGATTTTCATTTAAGTAATTGTTGCCTTTTTTTTTTAACCTTTAATTATTTCTTTGTTTAACATTTTGTAAGTAGTAAGGTCTTGATTTACAGGATTCTCTAGACTATATGGATTTACATTGAGGCTTGGGGCTGCTAGACACCTTCAGACAAATAGTGCTGGATGCTATTATTTTTGATAACATGACATTCTAAGTCAAGGGAAAAGATGAAGCTTGGCTCAATTTCCTAATCTATTATAGGTGAAATGCTGGTTTACAATTTTACATTGTATAAAAAATACTATTCATTTTGCAAGAAAACCTGCCATAGAACACATTATTTCTTGCCAGGTTTTAGTATTCTATTGCCTTTGAGATACCTTTGGATGTGCTGTTGTCTAAAAAATGTCAGCTTTCCAAACTCTGCAGCTTCGGCTGCCAAGAATTTGGAGATGTTTGTGTTTTCTAATAAAATGAATCCATTATAATCATAGTAGGAATATATACTCAAAGTCTGTGATTGGTTCATTGTTTGTCCCATCTACTGTATTGCATTGTCAAAAATAAAATAGATAGGTCAAGTTTTAGCTATTCACAGGCTGTCATGTTCTCAGTCTAGAACCTGCTGGAATTGGACCCAGCCAGTTATAAACAGCTAATCTTTTGACTTGCCCATCATTTATTTTAATTGTTGTGTTTTAATTAATTTTATTGTTGTGGTTTGCCATTTTGGATGTGCAGATTTAATGATACCAGTACTCTCTTCCCCAAGATTGGTACTCAACCTTAAAAACACTGACTGAAACAAATAAATACATTTCTTATATTAATCCTGTCCTTTGCTAGTATGACTCCTGTTTCGCAAGGGATTGAAGAGAAAGGACAGAGAATAGTGTAGATTTATTCATAGCAGTCACATCATTCCCAAAGTACACATCCTTTAAAAGGATAGCAACACTTAATTTGTAAAAACCACATGTTGTGGGGTTATCCTCCAGAGTAAAACAAGGGTACCCCTATTGCTGCAAGGTGATTTATTCAAGCCTTATGTTAGCTCAAACTTGCATTTTAGGTGCAGTATCTCAATAGCCTGAAATTGTACAGTTGAGTTGTTGACCATAAACCTACATAGGATGGTGTAACAATAGCACCACTGTGACATTTCAGACCATTATGAAACTGCAACTAAAAATATAGGTTTGAGCGAAAATAACTTTTGAACAAAAGACCCTCTCAGCAGTGGGAACACACTTGTTTTAATGAGAATGATAAACCCCACAATATGTATTTTAGTTAAAATACTTCCCTTCCTCTGTTCATAACTAAAATTATCCCTTCCTCTGTTCCTCTACAGCTGAAATTCTTGGTGGTGGTGGTGATAGGGGCATCCAGTACTGCCTTGTTGTTGTTGGTGGTATCCACCTCTGTTGTTGCAATCGGTATTGTGAATCCTGGGGCATCCACTCTTGGGCTGTTGAAGGCAGCCCGTAAGGTGACTAAGGTGATGGTGGCATCTAGCTGATGCCCTGTGTTGGCTCATCATGGGCTTTGTCAGTGGGAGTCAGACTTTGCTGTTCCCCCTACTTACTTTCCTCCTGCTCAGATGCAGGCATGGATGCTGTGTGGGAAAATGATAATGTTTGATTAGTAACCTGAGCACTGGCAAGAGGGATGCAAGATGATTACATTGATATGTGAGCCCTTGATTGACAGAATGGTATGCAATGCATTATATTACAATGCATGGGATACCATCCTGGCAATCACTGATTAACCATCCTGACAAGATGGAAGCAACCTACAGTGGTTGAGCATTAGTTACCATATGTATCCTGAACAGTGGGAATGGCAAGGAGGTATGCATACATGAAGGGCACATATTATGTTATATGGAGGACCCATCTACTGGAAAACAGGGGGTAATCAGCCATGGCTCCATGTATATTGTGTGCACCATTCCCATTATCCCCAATAATGTATCATGTGCTTGTTAAGTCGTGTGTGTTGTGATTCCCTAATGGTGTGGTTTGGTAATGTTGCTAACCTATGTTTGAGTGTTTGTTCCAGCATCACATTTTGGATGTGTGTTTGTTATGGTTCTCCTTGTGGATGAATTGTGTCCTCCAGCTGCTTGTGTTGCTGTGTTTCCCCCTCATTGTGTGTTTGTGGAGTACTGTGTGGAGTGGTGTCATTGTTTCAGCTTAGTTGTGATGGTTGTGTCAACGGTGCACATGTATGATTTGAGGCCATGGGGTTATTGCTCATGCACCCTATGTGTTGAACATGCAATCAGTTTGTGTTAGTTGAACTATCATGTGTGTGCTGACCCCTGTAGACCTATGCAACATAACCCTAGTTTAGTGTGTTTGTCCGCAGGTAACCCCTTGATGCCAGAGGGGTACCCAATACATTGTAGAGTAATGAGTTGAGTATCCCTTTAGAACTCAAAGGTTAAGTGCTGACCTCCCCGTGGATACATATGTAACATTGATGAAGAACATAACAGATGCTTTTAATTATAACGTGATGGCAATCATTGTTTGTGTGAAGTAGGCATGCTTGATGAAAGCAGAACTGAGGGGGCTAAACTTGCACTTGGACAGGATTTGATCTGCTTACCCCATCACAGTTTGGTTTGGAATCTACAGCATTTTCTCCTTGTTTGAAGCCTATCAGCACTGGGTTGATCAATTTGGGCAGCACAAGGCTGACACTTTGTTGTGCCATACTAGCTAAGAGACTTTTTGTGGTGGACAGTTATGGAGTGATGGACTTACCAGGAGTCTGCTTAGACAGTCATGGAGAGTTTGTTTCGGAGCATCTCTTTTCAGGCATTGAAAATGATGTTCATAGGTGGGCTATTTCCAGTGCCTCTTGATGGAGTCAGTGGTGCACCTACACCTGGACACTGCATTGGCTGCTTTCAGGACCTGACAACAGGCAAACCTCTTTCAAGCACCAATCCCTCTGGCCCTTTCAGTGGTGAACAGTATGTGCTCCCTGTGCAGTATGCTCTGCACTGGGTCGATATTCTCTTTCTGGGAGTACATACTGTTCCACAGACATATCTGAGCTGTATGAAGTAGCTTGGTGGTCATGCCCTGGCTTAGCTATCCCTGAATTTGTATGTTCCTGTCACACATCTCCTTTGGTTCCCACTGGCGTGTATGTCACTAACCTCTCTGTACCTGACTGTTGTTGGGTACCCCCTCTGCCCACATGGTCTCCCTCTTCCCCCTCCTTCCCTGACCCAGGACCCCTGGTCTCTTTTTTCCTCTCCTGCACCACCCTTCAGCCTCCACTCCTCTCCCGCCCATCTCACTTTCCTAGCTCCCTCACACATCCACTCACACCCTGTCACTCCCAGAAGCACTCAGTCACAGTCACTCTCTAGCATTCCCTTGCACTCACTGAATCACCCTGTATGAAACAAAAATAAAGATGTGTAGTGCGTCTAAAGAGAAAATATGTGTGTGTTTGTATGCAATATGTGCAATTTGTGCCAGAGTGTATTATGTGTTTATATTAAATGCAATTCTCTTCGCTCCCCACTTCAAGTTTACCTGTCTCCAATGTGTGCTTCTCTCTCTGTCTCTAAGTATATCCTCCTGGGCCCTGTGCTGTAGCTTTGTGAACCTCCAAACACAGGCAGTGTGTGTCAGTTATTTTGGGATATATATAAATTTATTTGAATGTACTTGTTACTTTGTTGTGTTGTGATTGGCTGTGATTAGTGTGTAGTATCACTAGATAACATCCAATGTTAGCTTATTTCTATTGAAGTTGACATATCTGGAGTTGTTTAGCGACTGAAATGAACACATAGTGAGGTAAGAAAAAGATGTGATGCACGTTATGAGGCTACATGTGTTTGTTTGGCCAATACTCACCTACCATTCTGGTAGACTGATTATTCAACATCTAAGCTACACAGACATGGCTAACATTCACTAATGGTTTTTGCCTTTACCAGTGATTATTGAATCAAGCCCTTTGTGTTTACAGTCATCTCATGTATCAAACCTTTGTCTCTCATTGTTTCTTATCTATGGAATGCTCTACCTCCCACCCTGCGCCACTGCACCTCTCTTATGGTCTTCAAGTCACAGTTAAAACTACACCTCCTTATCAAAACATAGACATGTTAGAAGACACTAACTTTGTACAACTAAAGCTCTTATAAATGATTTACTTTATTTGTGTCCCCTAACCTAACCAGGACTCTAACACTGTATTCAGCACTTGACCCTTATGTACTCTGTATGTCTCCCATTACCACTTTAGATTGTAATCTTTCATGAAGGGATCTCACTCCCAGTGTTTCACTTTGCAAAGCACTGTGGTAAACCTGTATTGTCTAAACCCTTAAATTGTAAAGGGTTGCATACACTTGTGGCACTATATAAATAAATACATTAACTCTTTATTCATATTACATGTTTTATAAGTATTATTATCCCTTTAAAAGAGAGTTTGAAGCCTAAGAATGTACTCCAAACTCCTCATCATTTCCAACGCTATATGTAAATATAAATAGGTTAATACAGTGCAAATGTATTGCATGCGCACAAAAACCAAAAAAACTGTAGTAGAATCAATTAATTCCCCAGTATATCAGCAGTAAAGGCAGTTTTTAACTGCATCCACATTGTTGCAAACCTTTCAGAGTCTGACACACGGGTAACCCTCACATAACAGATGGCTTAGTGGCATTAGTGCTCTCAAAGCACAGGAGATTCTCCACAACACACAATCTGTATATGTTTTATATTCTACTTCTTCAGGAGAAACATATTTTCTATTTAGCACTCGGGTACAGTGCAACTCACAAACTGCATGTGATTCTCCCACAAAAGTTGTGTGCCATCCCCTAAATGGGGCAAAACAAAGGCCTCACTTAACTACCTTAATGGTTTCTAGCTACAATAAAATGTAGAATAATCCCTGTAAAAATAGATCCCAAATACACATAAAAGCTATGCACAGTAGATGGACGAGCTAAAAGAAGTGGGAGAACAGGAAATGTCAACAAATGGAAACACCATGATGGAAATTCAGCAACAAATAAAATTGAGATGATAAGCATTTGCAAAACTTAGCAGTACTGTCTACCCACTCTGCCTCAAGTGAAAGGTTTTTGACTCAACAATGTATCTTGGCTTAGGCCGGCACTTTACAGGGGGCGGCATAAAAAGACGTCCCAACTGCCCGCTCGGATGCCCTTTTATTCAAGACAGGGTCACGTGAGCCACAGTGTTAAGCTGAGCAGCGAGAAGTTTCATATATGCTCACGCAGCATACCACCATACTCCACCCGACGCCTTCTGAGTGAGTCCTTTTTACTGAGTGCTGCTAGTTAGCTGTAGTCTTTGAGCAGCACAAGATGTACCTGAGCCAGTTTTTCAACTGACAGTCTTTGTCAGACCAACAAGCCTCTCCCTCCTGTCTGACCAGGTACAAATGAGTGACATTTGCTGAGCGGATTTGCATGACTGGAGGGGCAGTTTGGAAGGCTGGACACGTGCTTACTTTGCCAAATTAAACTTTGTGGTGAAACAGACTGCCTCAGTGCTTGGCCTCGTAGTGACACAGCCGGAGGTGGCAGGATAACGTACACAGTCTGAGTTCAGTACAGATTTGCACGCCTGACTGAGCCCATCCAGTCATCAGCTAACTTGCCAACTGGGCCTTGCTGGCTAGCCTGCTAGTGCTCCAATAAGGTTGCAACTCTGTATGGCATCTATGCAGTGCTCATTGCATTGTTAACCCTTTGTATACCAGAGGGTTGCGCAATGCACTGCATACCCCTCTGGCACTCAACGGGTTTGAGGATGTCATGATTATACTTATAACCCAGATGTTTAGCACATCACCAGAGGTCAAAACGGGAGACTAGATGAACAGGGCATGCTAGGAAATGGGTCTGCTATTGCTAGGACAACATTAACCAATATTGTTATTATCTTTAATGTGTTAGCAGCACATTATTTTCACAAGCTTAAGACAGGGCTATTGTGAAATAAGACATTTGTCAAAGGTGCCTGTTTATTAGTAACAGCTTACTTTTAACATTGCATCTTATTCAATGTTGTTTATATGATTATAAACATACTAGCCAATAATGACTGAAATATTTCCTGGACACATTTCTGTTGGGCAGTAAAATAAGAGTCCATTACAGCTCCACTGTAAAACCTTATACATCATACATAGGGCTTTATGTACAAAACAAAAGTGTATACCAGCCAAGTATATGTCTTTAGGAGGGATAGTCCATATTTGAGATCCAGAGCCCTCTTTCACACTTTCCCACCTTTGTGTCCCTGTGTTTAGGAAATCAGACTGTGTGGTATGTATTTAAGTGTATCACATTGCTTCACAGTAATAAAACTCACATTAATGTTTGTTTAATCTTCAGTATATGTACCGTCTCCCATGTCACATTAGTTCCCAAAAACACCTCTCTGAAACAGTCTCTGTCACTTCCTATCAAAGTGATTGCCTGATAAAGAAGAAGAGTGTAGTCATATTTGAAAAGCAGAGAGCCCCAGGGAAGGAAGTGAGTAAAAGGGAATAGTTCATATCCAAATAAATATTGTTGGATTGTTGTCTTGTTTGTAAGATAGAACATGGCTGTAGTTCAGTTTAACGTATTTTGCAGATGGTGCAAGTTTGTTGACATCATCTCATTTACTGTAAAATTAGATGAGCTACTTTTTCATTGATTAATTGAAAGCAGTTATTCTTGGATGCAAAATGGCTTTGGTTAGAACTACGTGTTTGCCATAGAGGAAAGCAACTAGTTTTAGTACAAAAAAAAATAAGAAAAGAAAGGTGTCCTCTTATCTTATGTCTATTGTGCACACATAAAAAATAAAGTCAGGAAGGAAAAAACTTTCAGATTAATTTCATATCTGTGTATCAGGGCATTTATATTAATACAAATGTAGCTGGGAAAGTTTTGTTTGTTTCTTTGTTTTGTGCCAAAGGAAGCTTATTCCATTGAGACTAGCAGGTGGTTCTCATTTTGTTTGCTGTGGTAGAACCTTTTGGTTTCACATGAAATCTCTGTGGAACCCTAGCAAACAAACCTGGGACCCCTCTTGCATCCAAATGGCTCTAACACACTAACAGTGTCACATATACTGGAATTTTAACTTGTACTGGAATACTCATTTTTAATTCAGGACTAAATCATTATGCTTTAATTTCAGGTAACCATTTTCAAGGAGTCACAGGAAGGGGTGGGGTTTACAAAGGAAGGGGTAGATCCTAAACAGGAAGAGGTATGGCCTGGACAGGAAGATTAGGGGGTGCATGAATTCAGTCAGGCTTAGGGCAGGACAAAACCAAAATACAGGAGCACCCAATGCAAGCTGCCTGAGATGTACCTTGCAGAGGAGAATCCCCACAAAGGAAAGGCAGACTGCTATTTAATATGTAATATACAGACAAAAGAAAACAAAACAAATACTCACTTGGTAGGCCTCAGTGAGCCAAGCTGGGGAGCTTTGCTAGCATGCGGGGGCTGCTCCAAGAAAGCCTTGCTGTGGCCTAGGCCATATTAAAGTTGCTGTAGCCAGATGACAGGATGATAACCTAGGTCACAGACAACTACTCACCAAGTCAGGAATCAGCTTAGATAAGCTTTGGTAGTATAGTTGTCTCTGTCGTGAGATAGTAACAGCAGTCTACGAACTGGGGACTCATGGTTATCACTTAGTCGGAGGGCTGAAAGGAAAACGTTGAAACCAACTAGGGGTCTACAGCATTGAACTCAACTGGGTGGTCGACAGTGTTGAACATGGCACCCTGGGCAAATGAGAACCCTCGGAGTCGAAGGTAGAGTAGCTGACGAGCCAAGTCAGTAGTGGGTGGGCAGATATGGTACCAGGGATGAAACAGAAGAATAGTAGAGCAACTCAGGGTCAAAAGCAGTCAAGCAAAGCAGTACACAATCAGCAGGCAGAAGAGAAGTCTACTAAACAGGCCAAGGTCAGAACCAACACAGAAACTAGAAGCAGAATCAGAAGACAAAGTCGAGGGAAGCCAGGTCAAACACTAATCACTGGAACAAACAGGAACTAAAGGAACCGGATACCAACAGGAAGGCTTTGATCGCACACCAACACAAAGTCTCAGTGCTTGATAAAGACTCAAACAAGAGTATCACAACAAGGAGGGGAAACAAGAACAAGGGAAAACCAGAATACCTGGCAAGAGATGCCAGCAAAACCCTGAGGAACATGGTGCCTGGCTTAGCAGGTGCTTTGATCTTTTGTAAACGTTTTTAACCCTCTGAATGCCAAAGAGGGATCCAATGCATTGCGTTGAAAAGCATTTGATACCTCTGTGGTACTCAAAGGCATACCTTGTGGTGGGGCATCCTTTGGCTGGGAGAACCATAGAGGGCTCCCCTGTTTCCATCCTACCCAAACTACCAGGTTGGAGTGGGTGAGATCGGAACACCCTTTCAGATTAAAGAGGGAAAGCCTCCCACATTGACTTGAAAGGGTTTCCCTATCCTGTCCAATCCTACTTGGTACTTCAGGTAGGATGGAAGCAGGTGAGTGAGCCCTCTTGCTCTCTTGGGTCACCTCTATTGATCTCCCAGCCAATCGGCTAGCCTGTAGTATCCTTAGCTGAAATCATAACAAGGGGCCAGGGGGGTTGAGAAGGTCACACCCGCATTATCGTAAGTGCAGAGGGAATCCCCATTGACTTGTTGTTTGTCAGCGGGTAATAGATTGGCTATTAGTACCGGGTACAGCCTCAGTCTGGCAATCATCATGCTTTCCACACACTTAGGGAATCTGTATTAGAACATATTTATGGTAGTGGGTTTTCTTTTCTTTTTTGTTATAACAGGCACTGTGAGTTCTCTCTACCCTTACAGTTCTAAAGGGAGAGAGAGCATTGCGATGCGCGGGAGACCAGAATAAAAGTGCTTTTTGCACACTTATTTAAGGAATCTATATAGGAACATATGTGTAGCAGTGGGTTCTCTTTTCTTTTTCACTACAGCAGTCACTGCAGGTTATCTCTACCCTTACAGTTTTTTAGGGAGAGAGAGAATCTTGATTCACTGGAGATTCGTAAATAAGTGTTTTGTGTATAGTTAATCAGGATATATATATAAGATAACACTTGCAGCTGTGTTTTCTTCTTTTGTTATCACAACAGGCACCGCAAATTCTCCATAGCCTTATAGTTCTAGAGGAAGAGAGAGAGAGTCGAAATGAGCTGGAGACTTGTAAGTAAGCATACTAATATTTCTTCATTCATTGCCCCCACTTAATCTGATATGGTGAGAGATTTGATGGAAAATGGGAACTCTGACCACTGGACAACAGGATTCTCACTTATGATATGAACACAAATGCTGTGCAATGTGTTGGTGTCCAGGGGGAGTCCTAGATGCTTCACAGTGGCAAAGATGTCCATTCCAAAAATACTTCACCTATGGGATTGAAGATCTATGCATGATTGCATTATTGCCTCATCAATCAAAGTTCTCTAGGGGAGTCCTCACTTGAGCCTTGATAAGGTCACATAGGTAGAATATTGAATGCATACAGTATATTTGATTTTAATTTTTAATTCTTGGCTGAAACATTTTTAATATGTTTTCATTATGTTAATGGAAATGTATTATAAGTTTGGTTTTATTTAAAAAAATATTTTCCCCTTACACCACCCCCATGAACATGATTTCATCTTGGCACCATTTTATTGCACCTGTTTGCTTTCAGTATGGCTGCGGCATGTTTGTTTGTAAAGCATCTTGATAAAGGCCCAGGTTGGGGCCAAAACATTGATGGAATAAACCAGCAAATCTTTGAAACCTGCAAAAGACCTGTGAGTGCATTTCTTTTGTATTAGATAGATAGATAGATAGATAGATAGATAGATAGATAGATAGATAGATAGATAGATATAGATATAGTGTATTGTATATGTTATGGAGTGAGTTTATTTTCTTCTTTTCATTGCTTTGTATATCTTTTCTCCTTCTCGTTCTAGCTACTTTTTTCACCATATTTTGTCTCAACTTACATTATAAATTATATAATTAATAAAATGCACTTAAAATTGAAATATGCACAACTGTTATTGTTGAAAAAGCAGTTCTTATAGGCATAGTATGGGGTCTTTTGTTTAGATTGCTTAGCCTATGTCTATTTGCAATCAAGGTCCTATGTAACTTGAAGTGGTGGGTGGGAAACACCTGTAAAAGTAGACTTATTGAGATCTGATCCTCCTGTGTCTCCATCCACTCACTGCAAGCAAATCATGTTTTAAAGCAGGTCAGTCTTATCATGAAGATATTAGCTATTTTATGGTGGTGTTTTTTAACTAGGTACTTTTAAGTCCAACTCATTTCCTCACAAGAATTCATCAGAGTAATTATGTATTCGACAGGACTTTCTTGAAATAGGGTAGGGTACCATGGAGGGCTGAGCGAGCATAAACTTACTTTGGCCAAACGATGCAACAAAATCCTCATTTTTTGAAAATGAATTAACTCATTGGTATAATATATACAGTTTTCACATTTGGGGAACCTGTATGGAGAAGGACAGGGTTGTTGTTTTTTTATTTGGCTTTTGATTCCTGCACTGGCATGACTAACTAGCAGCAAGGTAGCCTGCTCAAAGGTCTTCAGCTGCATATAAGTAACTTCTGTTGACCAAGTGACAAAGCAGCCCCCTCAAAAGCCTTCCAGTTAAGCACTGAATGTTCATTAATGGCCTTGTTCTGTTCATGAATGAATGAATTTGTTTATATAGCACCACAAGTATATGCAGCACTTTACAGTTTAGAGGTATAGACAATATAAGGTTACGAGTGCTTTGCAGAGTGAACACTGGAAGTGAGGTCCCTGCCCGAAAGCTTCCAATCTAAAGTGGTAATGGGAAACATACAGAGGATATAAGGGTCAAGTACTGAATACAATGCCAGAATGACATAAATAATGTATAAAGAGCGTTCATTGCACAACATCAGTGCCTGCTAGTATGTTTAAGTTTTGTTCAGGAAGTCTAGTTTCAATCGTGACTTGAAGACCATCAGAGAGGTGCAGTGGAGAAGGGTGAGAGGAAGAGCATTCCATAGATAAGGAGCAATGAGAGAAAAAGGTTTGATACGAGAGAGGACTGTAGACCTAAAAGGAGCTGAGAGAAGATTGTT
Organism: Rhinophrynus dorsalis; assembly: GCA_037306005.1. Lineage (NCBI taxonomy): Eukaryota > Metazoa > Chordata > Amphibia > Anura > Rhinophrynidae > Rhinophrynus > Rhinophrynus dorsalis. The sequence goes on from CM074723.1 coordinate 149,037,988, forward strand.
ATTTGCTGATCGTAAGTGGGGGGATGGACTATAGTGGAAGAACAAAGTGGAAATGTAGGAAGGGGTAGAGGAGAGAAGAGTTTTAAATGAGAGAAGCAGAATTTTGTAAGAGATCCAGAGTTTTATAGGCAGCCATTGGAGAGATTTGAGGAGGAGGGGGGCAGGGACTAACCTAGGTGACAATAGGGTAATTCATGCTGCAGTATTCTGTACAGTAGTACATGCGGGAAAGGATGAGTGCTTGTGTAAGAATTTTGGCTGTAGAGGAGCAAAGGAAGGGACGGATTTTGTTTTTCATCCAAAGAGGCTGGTTTATTTTTTCATCTCTGAAGAATAGGAATTCCAAAGGAAACAGTGTCCCATATTTATAAAAGCAAACTGGAGTTATTCTGGAGTAAACCAACTGCACCATAGCAGACAAATAAAAATACCTAAATTCCCAATGCATTGGAGACATCTCTAGCATTCAAGGGGTTAAAAGCCCAATTTTAATTTAACAAGAATGTGTATTTGTCCCCTATGGTAGAGTTAATTAATAACAAAATAAATCCAGGTTGCTTTTATTAATATGGGCCAGCGGGCATAGTATATATATATATATATATATATATATATATATATATATATATATATATATATATATATATCCCATGTTTGGTCCACCTTTTTATACATCAATTCAGTAATCTCAAAGAAGCAGACAAATACCAGGAGCTGGATGGAAAACAGATTTTCATTAACATATATTCCTATTTTTGCAACACCATTTAGTAGAGTTTTTCCTTAGCACAGAGTTCTCTCAATTTCCTGTTGCAATTGATGGCCTCTATTTTGAAAGACAGCCTAAAACCAAAGAATTCTTCAGATAATCCAAGTTATCATTTTCTAATTCACCTTTCAAATCAAAACTTTGGTTCAGTTCTCCGGGTTTACTTTCAACTATGGACACGTTCCTAAGAGTTCCCAAGCCCAGTGTAGGATCTTAGATATATTGAAATTGAGTGCACCATAATTTGTACTAGAGAAACAAAATTCACTCTACTCTTTGTTGAAAGACAGTAATATAATACTGAAAATTACCACTAAAAGTGTCATGTTTGCAATTATGGACTTGGAGATCCACCAGTATTTCAACTGAATATGGAAAATATTGAATGAAAGATAAGCTGATATATTTGTATAAAGAAGAACTTGAACAATTCCGGGCCAAGTCAGCTGCATCATTGGGGATAAAGTTCTTGTTGATTTAAATGGGAATTTTAACCCCTTAACCCTTTGAGTTACAGAGGAGTATATAACATATTGCAGAGGAATGTGTTGAGTATCCCCTCTGGCACTCAAAGGGTTAAATGCCAAAGAGGTGTCCAACATATTGCTTAGGATAGTACAGCCAAGCACAGTTTATCCAAATAAAAATGGCATGCTTTACCCTCACATGTATTTGAGCTGCTCAAGACAAAATGCATCTAACAGACATTCTGCTGCGCCTGTACAGTTTTCAGTGTTTTTCTGCTCCTCTCAGTGTCCTTAGAAGCAAAAAGTCGGTACAAATAAACATGGATTTTATCCAAACACACTGGATGTATATTATCTAATCAAAAAACACCCATAGCCAGTGGCTAAACACTTAATAGTTTCTCTCTAAATTGAATCAAGAAGCTGTTCAGTTGAGCATTGACAGTATCTACCAACACAGTCTCCTGAGGAAAATAATTACAGATCCTTAATGCCCTAATTATAAAAAAATTAACTTCAAATCAAAATCTGCAAAAAATGGCACTTCATGCCTATAGAAAAATGTCTCAGAAAAGTGCAGTTTTCCACTTTTTTCACCTAGGTCATTGCATTGAAATCAAATTTTATTTTATTTTCAACAGGCATGGTATAAAGGGGTCTCGGGGTGCCTGTGTTGGTGGAGTCTGGGGAAAGAATCAGTTGAACGGGGAATTTTTTGGGGCGGTTGTTGACTGGGATTGGTGGGGGGGTAGTTAATAAAAAATAAAATAAATAAAAAATAAATAAGATATGGAATAAAAGGTTCTGAGGAGGGTGCCTGTGTTGGAGAGTCTGGGGAAAGAATTAGCTGAACAGGGAATTTCTGGGGGGATTTGTTGACTGGGATTGGAGGGACAGTTAATAAAAAATAAATAAATAAAATAAAAAATTGGGTTATAATGTGACAGAGATAGGGATTCCCTGATGTAAGCTGTGACTGGGGCAGGCTGATACGTGACAGGATAGAGTATTTTGTAGAGGATAATTTATAGGACTTAGACTTGTTGTTAGAGCCTGTCCCAAGCCCTGATGAGATATTGATTTGTAGGACTTAGACTTGTGCTGGACCCAAGCCCTGAGGAATCATTGATTTGTAGGACTTTGGCTTTTTAGCGTCACAAACTCTGAGGAATCAGTGATGATTTTTAGCACTCAGGCTTGTTAGTGTCACAAATCCTGAGGCATAGCAGTACCACCATAACTAGCTCCAACCACTTCAGATATATGTGGAGAAAAGAATTTGGCCAATAATGCTTATCCACCTTAGGGTCCCCTACTGTCGCATTTTCCATCATCTCCTCTTTTCCCCGCTCCTGAGTATCACAAGGCACACTGGCAGCACTAGCAGCAGGCACAGGTAGCTGACCTGTCCTGCTCACACTGCTACCCACTTCTTCCTGTGCCTCTGCACTATTTTCCCCAAGATCCCAAGGGACAATTCTGGGAGATTGGGCATCATTGGGTCTGGGGAATCAGAGCTTCCAGACCTTTTAATGCCAAGCCTCTAGACTGTAAACTTTCATGAGCAGGGCCCTCTGATCCTTCTGTTCTCCACATTTGATTTGTACTATTTAATATCCCTGTATGTCTATTCCCTATTGTACAGGGGCTATATAAATAAAGAGTAATAATAATAATAATAATAATAATAATGGTGGTCACTTCCTCCTCCTCCTCAGACTCACTAGATTCAAAACGGACCTTCCAAATGTTCCTTTCCTTTGTAATTCTGGTGTTTATAGTGATAGCACACACTATGAGACTTTGCTATCTTAATTTTAAAAAGCACTCAAAAGCAGCTTAGCACCCTCCCCCCTCTCTAGCTGCTTCTGTTATGTTTCACTTCCTGGAAACATCACAGTTTTGCCGCAAAAATGAGAAGTACATGTTAGTAAAGGGGAGGGAAGTTTGTAGCCATTGAAAAAAAAATGCGAAAACATTTTAACAATAGGCAAAAATGGCAAAGATTTTAAGGGACTTATTTAAAATGGATTTTCCCATGAAAAAGTGGACCACCACATGGGTTTCAATGATTTTTTCATGGGAACACAAAGAGACATTTCATTCACCCCTATTTAAAAGTACCTTTTCTCCAGTCTTAATAGACGATGCCTTGTTTTGTTCCATTCCCCGTGTAAACAATTACCCAAAGAGCTCTTTGTCTTGGCCTTGAATATATCTGTAAATAGTAATAATGTCTCCTATTAGATACCTATCCTCTAATGTAATCAAACCCTCTTTGGCTAGTCTTTCTTATAATTAAAATCTTCAAATTCCTTTATCAGTTTTGTTGCATGCTTCTGTACTTTTTTCCAGTTCAGTGTATTTTTTCAAACTTATTTAAAAGAGCAGAACATAGAGGGCTATGTACATTAGTACTGGGATAAATATTTGGTAGTGCTTGTTGATCCAAGCAGAAATCAAGAAGGAATTTTCCCCCCATTCAAGGCATAATTTGAAATTGCTGTATTGAGGGGGATTTTTTTGCCTTTTTTTAGATCAACGATTGTAAACAGGAATAGGAAAAGGGTTGGACTGGATGGGTGCAAGTCTTTTTTCAACCTAAATTACTATGTTACTATATTCTAGATGAGGTACTATAAGGGTAGAATGATATTCCCATACCATGAATCTATACTCCCTTTATACATGATAGATAAAATAATTGTCTCTGAGTGACAATCCAAAGATTCCCCATGTAGCTTCTATTTAGTGGATATGTAGTCTGCTTGTTTCTGCAACCCAAATGCATAACCTTATGCTTAGCTGAATGAAACATTAACAGCTGTGTATTTGCCCATTCATTAATATACAGTATCCAAATCTTTATGCACAGAAAAAACATCTGTTTTTATTTCCTTAAATAGTTTAACGTCATCAACAAAGACAGAGAGACTGCTTCTGTTATCCACTTCAAGATAATACATAAATTAAAAAAGCCCTCAACTGAACCCTAAGGCATTCCACTTAAACTTTACACCAACACCAAAATATTGCATTTAAAGCACCTCTCTGCATTCTATCATTTAATTAGTTTTATATCCATTCATAATTACCACCTCAAAAGTTGATCCCATTTAATGTACACCATAATCTCTTGCAAACTCCAAGTATTCTACAGCCACAGAAATATCCTTGTCCAAGGTACCTCTCAGTCAGTCATCTCCTTTAACTGCCTCTCTCTCTCTCTCTCTCTCTCTCTGAGTGCTAACAGTCATCATTACAGCCTTTATATACTTCCTCTTCCTTGTTACTTACCTGTGATCTGGTGTTCCTGTTAATCTCCAGTCAAGTTGTGCTCCTAGTTTCTGTTGTCATAGTTGATGCGTTCCTGACTATCCGCTTGCTTGTATATTTTGCCTCTCTTGATAGCTCTTGATATCTCCATTGCTGATCTTGCTAAGTTCCTGAACATGCATTTGCCAGTTGATTTTGCCTCTCTTGATATCTCTATTACTAACCCTGCTAGCTCCTGACTATCTGCTTGCCTGCTGTTACTGTACTATTCCTGGCCTTCTATAATTCTCTCCTCCTTGCTCTCTGCGGCTTTCTCCAGTTGTCTGGGAGCTTGTGTTTCTAGTTACCCTTGTGCAGTTCCCACTCCTGTATCCAAGGCTGAACCTCTAACACTACCTGGGTACTGGTAGACTATTTCTTTTGTTGTTTTCTGGAGAGGTATGGACCCTTTTGGGGTGGTCTTTATCACCTATTGTTGCTCCCCAACGTTGAACCCTAGCCATTGCTCTCCCCCCACAAGACAGCATGCATCCTGTGTATTCTTCAGCTCAGCTGGAGGATACAATCTGGCCTTGTGGCTGGCAACTTTTTAGCTCTTCCTGCAGCAAAGTCCAGTAGGGAGCAGTCCATGCTCAGTAGCCACGAACCCTAGCACTCACTCTTTTGAGGATTCTCAGCATCTCAGACTAACACATTTACTCTTCCACTGAATGCATGTAAATTTGTTTTTAATGTGATCTGTCCTTCTTAAAGGGATAGTAATGTTTCACAAAAAAAAGTAACTCCAATTGAACTTCTTAGTATTTGGGCCATGGAGAGTGTTATTTCAATACTGTCAGATTTTTAGTTCAAGAGTAATTGAATGATAAAGTATCCCCCTCCCACCCCTTTTACCTAATGTAAGCCACCTCCCCTCAGATGTGGAATCTGGTCTCTTGACCAGACAGATCACAGCAAGGGACAGTCTTTTTACTGTAAGCATAAGGAAAACCCTGCCCCCCTTCACAGTTTTTTCAGGTTTTTCCTTATGCTCACTGAAGATTGTACCTCTCTGTGATCCATCTGGACAGTAAAAGGGGCGGGAAGGGGATACTTTATCATTCAATTACTCTTGAACTACAACTCTGACAGTATTGAAAGAACGCTTTCCACAACCCAAATACTATGAAGATTAATTTGAGCTGTGTTTATTGTGAAACATTACTATCCCTTTAAGAACCCTGGTGACTTTTACTAATAGTTTTGTTGTTCAGCACATCATCCTGAATTAGAAGAAACCTTACACTCGAGGAAAGTTAAACTCACAGGTCTATAATTTCCAGCTTTAGATCTTGTTCCCTTCTTAAATAATAGTACTACACCTGCCTTCCTCAAATCGCAGTGAACTGTCTGGTACTAACTTAAAGGGGTGGTAATGTTTCACAAAAACAGCAGCTCCAATTAATCTTCATAGTATTTGGGTCATGGAGAGCGTTATTTCAATACTGTCAGAGTTGTAGTTCAAGAGTAATTGAATGATAAAGTATCCCCCTCCCTCCCATTTTACCTAGTGTAACACTGCTCACCTCAGATGTGGAATCTGGTTGCTTGAGCAGACAGATAACAGCAAGGGACAATCTTCTTACTGTGAGAACAATGAAAATCCTGCCCCCCTTGACAGGTTTTTCAGCTTTTTCCCTTACCTTAATTTAAGATTGTCCCTCTCTGTAATCTACCTGGGTACCTCCCTGCTGCTCTGAGCTCAGCAGTGTTACATCAGTAAAAGGGGAGGGGGATACTTTATCATTCAATTACTCTTGAACTACAGCTCTGACAGAATTGAAATAACACTCTCCAAGGCCCAAATACTATGAAGATTAATTAGAGCTTCTTTTATTATGAAACATTACTATCCCTTAAAGATCCTACAATATTGTTTCCCAAATATATGAGATCTGATGTCACTGACAATTCACGTTTCTAAATGAGCAATCTAATCTTAACGGTGATTGGGATTCTTATAGTTAGAGAAACGCTAAATCGGTTATGTTGAGAGAAAAGTGATATAAGTTAGTCTAGTGGGAGAAATCTCTCCCTTTTCAATGTCATTACATGTATCCTTATTTTTAAGTTTGAGAAATTTTAGTGCATAGGCTCCACAGAGTAGCAAACGAATTGGATAGATTTTTTTCTCACTTGTCTTCTTTCTACTTTTTCTCATCTTCCCATATAGACCTGTTATCAAAATTTTCCAAAATCCACCATTAAGATATTAATAAAGTTCTGGCAAAAAAAAAAAAAAAACCAGGAAAAATACTCCCGCTTTTTCACCACTCACTGCAATTCCTGCAGGAACACAATTTCCACCTACATCTTCCCATGGCAATGCTCTATGAGCGAATGTGTGTAGAGTGTATGTTTGGTTGAGTATGTGTCTTTGCACCTGCATGTGTACTGGATGACATGTGCGTATCTGCATGCATGCATGCCAGAAGCTGAAGCCCATTGAAATCAATGCATTTCCCATTCAGAATATACACAACTGGATTCTCCTTCCTGCTGATACTTTCCTTGGAAGGAAAACCATACCTCAAAGTAAACTGAACTTTTTACCCTCACCTACAAGCTATCACAGCCATGGAATCAATAATCTAGCCCTTTGCCCAGTATACTGGATTTCATATACAACTGCTCGTTAACTCTTTAGCAGCACACTTGACACTTTAGACTCTACAGTGCATTAACCATTCCAAATGGAAGTTCTAAACAGCTCACAATTTCACTATTGGTACTAGTTTATATCTGTAGGTATTTAAATGCCAGAAACTTAATAATTTTTACTCTGCTTATGTGCAACACTTTAGACTATATTGAAGCTTCAGAGGATTTTGCTTTAGCTCTTCTGGATATAAAATCTCAAGATAAATGCAGGGGAAAGGTTTGACACAGTACAGATTTGTTTTGTAGTATCTCTCCACTGTCCCAATCAACTGAACAGCCTATGCAAAAAGGTTCCATGGACCTGACAGAGGAGGAGAAAAGGTACCAAGGCCGAGACGGTATCTGTGTTTATTGTGGTCAAAAGGAGCATATTGCATGTTTTGTCCTACAAGCCAGAAAATGCACACACCTAGAGAAGATCAGGGGACTTACGCTAGAAGTAAAGGCTACATGCCCTGACAACAAAAAAACATTGTAAGATTCTTCCAGTCTGTTTAAGCTGGTATAACCATACTACCAAGGTTTTGATTGATTTTAGTGTAGCAGGAGACTTTAATAGCATCTAATTTATATGGTATCATGGTATATTCACTTTACCTAAAGCAAGACCTATCACTGTAGAGGCCATAGGGCAGATCCCTGCAACCAGCAAATCCAATCTACTGCATTCTCCATAAAGAAACCTTGCTGCTCAGTATCATCCATTCTCCTACCAGTCCCATAGTCCTGGTTTAGAACTGGCTGCAAGACCACAACCGTGGAATTGACTGGAAGACTGTATGGATTATAGCTTGGGTACAGTCCTATTTTGATGAATGTCTTTCTGAATTGCTTCCTGTTAGGCTGACCATACCTCACCTTTAAAAGGGACACATAGGAAATAGGCATATTTCAGGAGTGCACCAAAATCAAAGCAACCCTGTAGCATGCATTTTTCATTTGTGTCCTTTTTTAAAGGTGAGGTATGGTCAGCCTACTTCCTGTTTGTTCCACCTCTGTGGAGAATCCTGTCATTCATCTTCATGAACATTACTTTGGCTGATGTGTTTATCAAGAAAGGGCAGCCTACAGACCCTATGACTAACCAAATTGACCTTCTGCCCTGTACTATGCCTCCCACAAGACTCTTTGCGTCACTGAGACTCAAGACATGGAGAAGTATATCAAAGACAACATATAATGGGGTGTCATCCATAGATCTATATGACCCGCAGGTGCTGTATTCTTTTTGTGCAAAAACAGAGGCTACGCTCAAAATACCATTGATTACCGAGGTATTCAGGGTTCTGCAATATTTACAAAATTAGATGGGCTCCAACAACGTTTTACATATCCACCAGGGAAATTAATGGAAAACAGCATTTTAAAACACTCACTTAGGAAACTACGTATATAGTGATACCCTTGGGCCTTTGTAATGCCCCTGCTGTTTTTCAGAAATTGATCAACATTTGCTTTCATGACTACTTGCAACAGTTTTTAATCATATATACAGACAATATCTTAACCCTCTGAGTGCCAGAGGGGTACGCAAAGCATTGCTTTGCCATGCATTGAGTACCCCTCTGGCACTCAAAGAGTTAATCAGTCATCTAATCTCTATATTCACTGGCAACACATCAATAAGGTCCTCCAGAAGCTCCAGGATAATGAACTGTATGCCGTGTTGGAAAAATGTTAGTAGGAATGGATGAAAAGTCTTAGAAATTTCCAGAAGGATTTTTCACATAAAAAACAATTTCCAGCTTTTTTTGTGAAAATCCCACCCATAGAAAATACATACAATTTTTGCCTTTGATATTTTTTACCTAGGTCTTCTATGACTGCAAGATTTCCCACTGCCATATTACTTCTTCTGAGGGCTGAAGTGGAGTAATATATACCTGAAAGTAAAAGTTGTGAGTCTAACAGCAACATATGCCTTGGAAAAATTGTTAGCAGGCTGAGTTCCTTTGTCCATGGCCCACAACAATAACTTTCCGCTTAACTATCATATGCACAGCCACCCTTGAAAAATAACTGTGGCTTGGGATATTCCAGCAGGGTGCAACACATGACATCTGTTCTTTAAAGTTTGTTTTCAACAAAAAAAAGAGCAGCAACCACCCACATTCTGTCAAGTCTACTAATCCATGGGGGCACTTTTGCATTATTTTTGTGCAGGTTGTTACTTCTTTCTCAGAAGTTTGTAAGTGTTGGATGGCAGTACATCTTGAATGAACTGTGTAACTTTATTGCTTTAACAACATGACTTGTGGAGGTGGTGGGGGCGGTATATGTAGGCAAACCAAACTCAGATTTATACTGGAGCAGAAACTTTTGGCACACTCTGACACATCAACAGCAATTCTATTATGTACCCTAAAGCCCCCAGGACCATTTAGGAGTACTTATGATGCTGCTGCTTGTTGTGGCATTTCTGACCTGTTGATGGTGTGTCTCCCAGCCAGACCTGTGGTTGTGCATCAGATGGGATCTCATGAGGAGGTGCCTAGGTGTAAGCCTGCTTTCCCCCTACTCACATGCTTCTTGCACAAACAACAGATAGCAATATTCTTAGCTTTTGGATCATGAATGAAGTATCTCCATATTGTGGACTTCATAGATGGTGGGATTCCTGAGAGGCTGCCACTCCTACTACTACTGGGGCTAGATTTTGCTGAAATGTTTCTACTTCTAGGTGCCACAGGTGCTGCACTTCCAACAGCAGCAGATGCACTCATCATAGCTAAGGCTGTGGATGCTGGTAACCTTTGTTGTTGCTGGTTATGAAACACTATTAGTGAGAGGGACTTGGAGTTTATCACGGTTCCCGTGATCTCTCTCTGTCACTCTCACTTGTGCTGCTCTCCTATTGGTTGAGCCTGTTTGGCCTGCCCCTGGTGACCTTTTTATACCTGATCATTGACACCTGTCAGGTGCCCTTTCGTGGTGTTCCAGAGCCAGTGTTTCTGTTGCTGTGTTCCTGCGTTCCTGATTCCTGTGTACCGATTTGGCTTGTTTTTACTGTGTTCCTGCTCCGTGATCTGACCCGGCCTGGCTGACGTTCCTGCTCATGACTGATCTGGCTTGTCTGAGAATCTCCTCCGTGATCTGACCCGGCCTGGCTGACGTTCCTGCTCGTGACTGATTTGGCTTGTCTGAGAATCTCCTCCGTGATCTGACCCGGCCTGGCTGACTTCCTGCTCCGTGACCTGTACCGGCTTGCTCCAGCCTCTGCTTCTGTTCCGGCTTCCTGCAGCTGATGTCGCTCTGGCGACATTCTGACTCCCGCTGTGTTTGTGGCTGGGCTGATCGAGATTGCAGCCATTAACTCCTGCAGAGCCGTGTCTCCAGAGCTGAGTCTCCTATTACACTTGCAGAGCTGTGCTTCCATAGCTGAGTCTTCCTTGGCACTTGCAGAGCGATACCTTCACACGCTGAGCCTCCGGTTGTACTTGCAGAGCTACGTATCCTACTCTTGTGCTGTTGTTAACCCCTGCAGTGCTACGGTTTCCCTGACCTGAGCCTTCTTAACACTTGCAGAGCCATTGCAGTTATCTGCTACTCCTGCTGAGCTGGCCGCGTTGTTTGCTCTAGCTCTATCCGTATTACTCTCTGTTACTGCCCGGTGGGGCTATTGGCTCAAGCACTTGCAGCACAGGTGGTTTCTGTTACTACGCCCGTGTGGGCTATCTGCTCAAGCTCTTGCTGTACCCAGTCTCCGTTGCTACGCATTGGCTCACACTCTTGCAGTACAAGTTGTCTCCTTTATACGCCCGTGGGGGCTATTGGCTCAAGCTATCACTGTATGGTTGGTCTCCGTTATTACGCCCGTGGGGGCTATCAGCAAGCTCTAGCAGTGTAAGCATCTCCGTGGTTACGCCCGTGGGGGCAATTGGCTCACGCTCTTGCAGTACAAGTTGTCTCTGGTATATGCCCGTGGGGGCTAATTGCTAAAGCTACTCTGCAGCGTTCTGCCTCAGTTCCTGTACTGCCTAGCAGCTCTCTTCACCTGATGGACTTAAGGTGTTTCATCATCTAACACCAGTTGCTGCCTCTGTTACACCTTGGGCGTGCCAAACACCACAACAGAGTCTGACTGTTCATTTGTATTTAACTATTGAGTACCAGTTGCTATTCTGTGCCTGTCCTGTGACAGTATATGTATTATCCTTACTGCTGTATACTGGCCCTGTGAAGGCATACGTAGCCTATTTACCGCTATATAATGTGTGGCCTATAGAGGGCGATCTTTGTTCTTTATTTTTTTAAATAAAACTGTGTTTTATTCAAACCTGCTGTCTGAGTGTCTGAAAAACCGTTACAGCACGAAAGGGCCCCTGACAGGTGTCAATGGTCAGGTATAAAAAGGTCACCAGGGGCGGGCCAAACAAGCTCAACCAATAGGAGAGCAGCACAAGCGAGAGTGACAGAGAGAGATCACGGGAACCGTTATAGAGTTGTAAGCAATAATCATACTGATGATGACTAACAGGATGACTGTGTATTTTTGGCTATCTTTACCTGTCCAGGAACAGACTTTACAATTGTTATCCTCAAACCATTTATAGACAGGCTCAGTGCTCTTTTTCAGTGGCTGAAGATTCAGCTTTATCATCAATATTTAGGACATCCTCAGCATCACCTGTTGCTTCTTGACCACTACTTTTATATTCCTCTAGGCTTTTAGAGGTCTCAAACCATTTCTTTTTACTTTTTATAACTTTTTTAATTTCAGGAAAGGTTTTTTTGTGCTTGTTTATGTCACAGTCAGATGTTGCAGTTTGTTGAACTGATACTCCTTCTTACACTATGTTATCAACACTGGAATGCAACTCGTCATGCTCATTGTTTTTTATATAGCTTATTAATAGAGCTGGAGCTGGAGGTGGTGGAATTTTTAGTGGGACTTTGACAAACTGCATCTTCCTCAGGAGGAGAGAGATTAACATCTTGTATTGCACACACTGCAGCAACCATGGCTGCAGCCAGTTTTTGGATTACCACTTTACTCACTATGCCATCCTTAGACGACAAGTGCCACCCACATATCAGGTGCGACACAGTTCTGGTTGCCTACCCGCCTTTTATGTATTAACCTCTTAAGAACCAGCAGTTCAGGGAAGTTACCATCCCTTAAGGACAGATTTGATCCTTTCCAGTGCTCCGGTACACGTAACCCTTTACATGTACTGGCATGCTGCACGGAGGAGAGCTGTAAGTAAAACGTACGTGACGTGCTATGACGTCACTGGTCCTAAAGGCAAAAACCACTTGACGGTCTTAGCACATCATATGGTCCTTAAGGGGTTAAAGTACCTTCCATGCAGTTCACTCCTAGATATATAGAGTGGTACAGCTTCACATGCAAGATAAGTCCAGTGGGAAATTAATTATGTTTACCTCTGCCTTTATGAATACCCAAGGTTTCTCATGTATACTTGAAGCTGTTATGCAAACTTTTACCAATGCTACCCTTACACCTGGTCCCATTCAAGTTGAAAGTGAATATGAGAAACAATCTATTGTGGAGTCTAGTTTCTCCAGGGGAATGCTCCAGTACCTAGTACACTGAAAACAATATGGCACTGATAAAAGCTCCTGGTTAATGTTACCATGCTCCTAGAATCGGCCAGTCTTTCCACCTTAGGTTCTCTGCTCATCTGGATGGCTCCTGGACAGTGGCCTGTTATCAGAGTGGGGGTTCTGCCATGCCTGCTTGCTTGCTGTAAAAACTTGTGCAGTTTTCACCTCCGACCAGCAGGTGTCAACCTCTCTTTAGCTGTATTTTTGCTGCCTCTATCAAGATGACTTTTAAAGCTGGATTTCTCTGTCTCCAATATGGAACCAGAACCAGTACAGGAGCCTCTGTCTGGAGTTTCCATACTATTTAAACCCTAAGCATCCATCCTATTCTGCCCTTGTGTGGTTTGTCTATTGCATCCAGTACCAGTTGAGATTACTGACTCTTGTTGCTGACCCTTTACTTTTTTCATAATTACCTTCTCGTCTGACCTCTTGCCTGTAAGTGTTTACTCTGACATCTGTATCCCACACTTCAGCCTGTCTCTCAGTACATTTCATGCCAGCTCCCATAGTGTTCCAGTGCTTCTGGAGGTGTCTGGTGTATTTTCAGTAAGTCCCATGGCCGCAGCAACCTGGGAGTTCAACCCCTGGGGGACAGTGGTTGGAGGTGAAGAATTCCACTTAGATGCAAAAAGCAGAACTTTTTTCACTGGTTGATGAATTTCTCTACCCTTAGGTTTCCAATCCTTCACACTGAGCATGACTAAGGCTTTTCCTACAGAGTAAAATACGAGTATTCTCACTGTTGTGATATGCATATTTCCAAGCCATATTCCTGATAATTATTCTGTTGCATTCTGTGGGAGAGGTGAGTCACTGACAACAGTTCTCTATAGAATGTGACAGTAACTGCGGAGTCATTTCTTGTCAGTTTGACCTGTCAGGTAGTATATTTCCTGAAACTGGTAACATAACAGTTTTGAAGAATTATAATCTTAGAATTAAACAACTGCTAGCCTCAGAAGTACCCTTGTTTTACTCATCATTAAAGTCCTATAACAAATATGTTTTAAAAAAAATGTACTGCTCCTTTAAAACCACAGATTGCAGTCATATTACCTGCATACATTTGATAGTTTAATGTTGCCACTCCTCATTTTCATATATCTCCTTTCCTGTGTATTCTAAAAATATGAAGTGACCCCATGGGTTATGCTGAACAGATTCAGGAGTTAAGCAACATGGCTCTAGAGAGGAGATACACACAAAATATTTTGCCAGGCATAAAAATTCCAAAGAAAAATTACACATTATAGTTGCCTTTTACTTGTGATTTCATGCTAGCATCAGCTACAATTACAGAGGAAATTAGCAAAAAATGGCCTATGCTTTCCTCTGACTCATCAAGTATATAGTAAAAACATGCTGATGTGCATTTGCAGGAAAGGAAAACTGTTTCTAGCACAAAGATTTTTGCTGATCCACTTTCAAAATATGCCAAGAGATTGCTTAGAATGTCTGTTACAGTTACTAGTTACAGTTACAAGTATGTATTAGGGTCATTCAAGGTGATAAGTATTATATTCCCACATCAGGCAGTTTTAAGAGTATCAAGAGCATGGATAGTAAGAAATATGAATACACTACTAGAATAATAATATACGGTACAGTACATAAATGTTTGAACAGGGACACTAGTTTTTTTGCTTTGATATGTATTCCAACACATTTGATTTGACTTAAAGGAGTGCATATTGCTAGCTTTTATCTGAGGGTATTAACATCTATAACCTGTGAACCATGCAGGAATTATAGCACTTTTATATACATAGTGCCTCCATTTCAGTACACCAAAAGTAATTGGACAAATAACGTAATCTTAAACAAAGATGTCTTATTTAGTAGTACTGTCTGAAGTCTGTGACCCATAGACATCACCAAACACTAAGTATCTTCCCTGGTGATGCTATGCTAAGCCTACACTCCAGCCATCTTCAGTTCCTGTTTGTTTTGGGACATTTTACACTTCAGTCTCATCTTCAGCAAGTGAAATGCATGCTCATTTGGATTCAGGTTGGGTGATTAACTTTTGGCCCTGAAAAACTCTTTGGTTGCTTTAGCAATATGTTTGGGGTTACTGTCCTGCTATAAGGTAAAGTGTATTCCAATGAATTTTGAGGCATTTGGTTGGATCTGAGCAGAATGCATCTTGCTGCTACCATCATCAGTCACATCATCAGTAAAGACAATTGAGTCAGTTTCATTAGCAGCCATACATGCCCAGGGGAGGTGGTATGCTTTGTATCATGTGGAATTCCTTTCTTTCTCCATACTTTTCTCTTTCCACCACTCTGGTACAGGTTAGTCTTCATCTCATGTATTCATAAGACTTTATTCCAGAACTCTACAGGTTTTTTTACGTAGTTTTTAGCAAACTGTAATCTGGCCTTTCTGTTCTTGAGGCTTACCAGTGTTTTGTATCTTGTGGTAAACTCTATGTGGTTATGCTGGTATAGTCTTCTCGTTATGGCACCCTATGACACTTCTTTGTCTACAGCTTGGAGAATTCTTGATCTGTTTGACAGTTGGTAATGGGTTATTCTTAACATGGAACTTTCACCTTCCCTAAGCCCCACTCCCAATATCTTTATTAATCTTGCAGACATCCAATATGGTGTTTAAGTTTAAAGAAATGTTCCTCCATGCCTGTACAATACCGTGTCCACTAAGGACATCGGGAGAGAGAGTTCAGCCATCTTGCCAATGTCCTTGTTAATGAGCATTACAAATACTGCCCCTTTTTGCTTGTTCTCCCTCTAAGAGCCAGGCTATGCCTTAGTGGGCTGGAATTCTGCAGTGAGGGAAGGAACTGCACATAGCTAGCTTCAATTTACTGTAATAATGAAGATTTCTCTTTACAGAGTGTAATTACGAAAAAGCAAAAAGTTTATGACACATGGTAACTGAGGATTGTATGGATATTAATTTTAATTGGGGTGAAAGTCCCCTTTAACAACTGCAAACATTCTTCAGTCATACACTACAATGGTCTTCTGTCGTGTACCAGGTCATTTACTATTTGAGTCCACAGGTGCATTTTTGCTTCATAAACACAGTTGATTTTAACACAAGTAATTTTTATACCTCTGATAATTTATTTCAATTTTTCAGCCTCATTTTTGGCCTGCATTAATGGCACTAATACCTCTTTGCACCTCAGGTTGAGAGATAAAAGTAACGAACTCCAAATGCAAATGCCATTAGTCACCCCAAGGGAAATAGGGGGAATCCAGCATTGGACCCCTTGCTCACAGTGCTTAGAGAGATCAGCTGCACCTCAGTGACGAGGCCCAACAAGGCCGAAATGTACGTCTAGGGTTGGCTGCTTCTCTTGTTCATAGAGGAATTGCCTGGCATTTTGTGGTTGGACTGCTGTAATGGCAGGACAAATATTATATGCTTTAGGATATTTCCTCTCTGTGAAAGGCACTAGTGGGCTAAAAGAGACTGCACCCTGGGTAGGACACCATTCCTATAGAGCCTGCAAATTTGTATTGCAGGTTTGTTCCTGGTTGAGCATCTCTGACTTTTAATATACATATGCAAATCACCCTTGGGATTAATCACCCCAAGGGTAATAGGGGGAATCCAGCATTGGACCCCTTGCTCACAGTGCTTAGAGAGATTAGCTGCACCTCACCGATGAAGCCCAACAAGACCGAAACATACGTCTGGGTTTGGCTGCTTCTCTTGTTCAGAGAGGTATTGCCTGGTATTTTGTGGTTGGACTGCTGTAATGGCAGGACCAATATGATATGCTGTAGGATATTTCCTCTCTGTGAAAGGCACTAGTGGGCTAAAAGAGATTGCACCCTGGGTAGGACACCATTCCTATAGAGCCTGCAAATTTGTAGTGCAGGTTAGTTCCTAGTTGAGCATCTCTGAGTTTTAATATACATGAACTTATGAAGCAATGACAGACACCTTTCCAAGAAACAGCTGAGCAGTCAATAACTTTTGGTCCCCTAAAATGGAGAGACTTTGTATAAAAAGGGCTGTAATTCTTACACAGTTCAGTTTATGGATTTAAATATCCTTGAATTAAAGCTGACAGTCTGCACTTTATCCTCTTAGTCATTGTTTCATTTCATATCCAATGCACTGAAGAACTGAGCCAAAACAACATTTGTGCCACTGTCCAAATACTTATGGGCTGCACTATATTATACAAAATTACAGATAATGCATATGCAGAAACAATGGATATAAACATATACATATTTAAAGTAATGATATTCAGAGAATCACAAAAGTAAAACCCATTAAGGCAAAATAAACTATTTAACAAAAAAGTAAACAGGTAAAAGTAATAGACACGTTGCAAAAACAGACAATATGCAATAAAAACAAGCATGCAATGCAGTGATATAGTGTATTTAAAAGGGAAATAAAATAAATGTGACAACTGATACCAAAATATGAATTCATATTAAAGCATTTTAGTGCCAGAACTCCATGTCAATGTGAATAACCCTAATTTCAAAACCAATAGCTAAAAAGTGATAAATTAATCCCATGTTGCAATTACTGTCACATTCTATAGAGAACTGTTGTCAGTGACAGGGAACGGCAGCATTCATATATAAGAACAGACACTGGGTGTCATTCATGTGTGTCTTAGCCCCTTAAGGACCGGCAGCGCACGCACGGTGTGGTCACTTAAGGACCAGGGACCTTTTTATTTATTTTTTTTCTAAATCTGATTCCGGACTCCCCAAATGGCACGCAGTCACGCGGGGATCCTGGAATTCCATGGCGGTCCCGGACCATCATGGGTCCTTAAGGGTATAACAACCCATGACAGTCCAGGACTGTCATGGGTCTTTAAGGGGTTAAACAGGGCTCTATTGTGGCACTGCCCATATCAGTTTTATTTACCGCAAATGTCCTTTTTCCATGGAAATTCTATTACTGAGTGGGCATGCAGGGGTGTGACTGATAGGAAGCCTGTGTTGGCATCAGTCAGATATAACTGGCTGACATCCACATTCACCACCATTGATTTGTTAGGATGAGCATAGAAATATTATAATTGCTAGATTGTTCATGTGGATGATCTGAATGGTGGCCCCATAGGCTTCAGTGCAGATCAGCTGTGCTGCATCTTCACTGTATTCTGCATTGAATACAGGAAAGCTGTATTGGCCTAGAACATGTACTGCAATAGTTACCCATGTCAACAGACCTGTAAGACAAAATGATAGCTACTTTAGGAGATATTTAGTGTATTGATAACCAAGAATCAGTTGTCCATGTTAATTAAGCTTCAAAGTCCCAAAAGGAAAATGTAAACACACAAATCTACTCTCTTCTGGATGAAAGCTCTTTCACCTATACACTCACTTGCTCCTACAAGCTGAACACCTGACAGTACAGGGTCCAGATCTTAATCTCATAAATACTCATAAACACTTGTGGATAGTGTGAGATAATTAGTACTACATTATGTAAGGTTGTGTCATAATGATGCCAAGTAATTGATAAAGAAGACAGGTACAGCTCACTCTACAGGACTGAAAAGAATTCCAAATTGTTAGTTAACCAAAGAAAAATATGTCACTGGTTAAAAGGATTGAGCTCTTTGCAATACTGTTCTCTTTGCTGGTAGACATAATATGAAATAGCTAAGAGGACTCCATAGTAATGACACTCCTTCTATCAGCCATAATTGTTTTTACAGAAAATCCGGATACTCTGCTCAACAAAATTTCCTATTCAGTAAAGGCAGACAATGAAAGTAATCACAAGACTTACAGGGCTCGATTCTATTACCCATGCTAAAACCGGCGTTACAAGAAAAACTAGTAGCGTGAATTTTGCAAACATGTGTTACTTCTGTATTCTATTGCAGAACCACAGAAAAACAAAACTGGCGTAGACAGCACTTTTTAGAGTAGTAACAAAACTGGAGCTGTCTGCTTTTCTTCGACTACCACCTAAAAAAAACGCGCAAAATGTCAAAGTCCAAGGAAATAGGCGTACATTTGATGACAGAAAGATCAAATTCAGTGTTAGATGAGTTCCCCACATAATAAAATCCGACAGAGTGCCCCTTTTCAACATATTACCCCGCTTTTAAAAGTCGACTTGCATGCTTTCTTTCACCACTTTAATTCTACTAATATTGTTCACATTAAAAATATTAACCCCTCCCCCTTGAAAATTCGACTACAGTGCTCCCATGACTTTCTTTCACCATTTTTATCCGACATTTTTCTTCTTCTATTTTTTTGGACATGCACAAAATTTCTGACTTAAATATAACCAAAAAACAGGTGGTAATACTGACCTTGGGTAATAGGATACTAATTGCACGTTGTTTTTAGTTGTTTCCTATGGGCTTTTTTTAGACTGGCGGTAAGTATAATTACCGCTGATTTTGTTTTCACAAGTCAGGTAATAGGATAGCAAAAACTGACTTAATAAACATAGCGCCTGTTTTATATTTAGCGCTGGTAATAGAATCAAGCCCACAATCTTCACATAGATAAAAATATTAGATGCTTCTAAAGATTTCAAGCTGTAGAACTGACCAATGTCGGAAAACCTTTATAGGGAAAGACAGGCGATATCTGACCCATGAGCTAGGGTCTATGAGCCAAAGAGGTGATAAAATAATATCAGCTTTGCGAGCCAAAAGAAGCAATCAGAAATAGTGAGAACCATAGCTGAGTTAAGCAACCAAGGAATCAGTCCAAGAGAAGTCAAATGGAGATTCCGGTAAAATAAACTGAGAAAACAATATCTTCAGCAAACTACAGTAATATTACATTGAACCCTAGGAAAGACTCAAAAAGGTGCACATGTAAGGTGATTGAAGAAAGATCTTAGGTAAGAATCAGGGCCACAAGGTGATTATTGTAGTGTTGGAAGAGAACCATACATCACACACACACACACACACACTCACAAACACACAAAAACTCACAAACTGACTTCAGCACGGGAAATCAGGTAAAGCCAAACGTCAGCACCAGAACGGATAGTCAGCCAGGCCCGGGTCATACACATAGAGGGTAGTCTACCAGAGCCGCAGATTATGCACCAGAATGGTTGTCAGACAAGCCAAGATCATACACAGAGCGGATAGTCAGAACAAGCCAATGGTCATAACCAGAACAGATAGTCAGTACTACAACTTCACTGGACACCACGAAAGGGCAACTGAGAGTAGTGTCCAGTGGTTTATAAGGAGCAGCCCCCAGGAAGAGGAGGAGACAAAAAATGTGTGCCTGTCTCTTTAAATACAGACACGCGTCTAGCTGGACGCGCGCCAAGGCACACTGAGAGCCCGCCGGAAGAGGCTGTGGCAGGCTGCAGGAAGGAACGTACCGCACGCTGCAGAAGCAAAAGCTGGCGAACCAGCAGGTAAGGTAGCGGTCGGCTCGGCAGCCGCCGCTACTGTGACAGTACCACCCCCTTAAGGGTCCCTCCTGCGAGGATCGGGGCGAGGTTTGTCTGGAAAGCGGGAATGAAACCTACGAATCAGTCTGGATGCGTGCATATCTCTGGAAGGAACCCAAGAGCGCTCCTCCGGACCATAGCCCTTCCAGTGCACCAAATATTGTAAACTCCCCCTTACCCTCCTGGAATCCAGTATACTTTGCACCTCGAATTCAGCATGGTCCCCCACCTGAATGGGAGCCGGGGGACAAGAGGTAGAAGTAAACCGGTTACAGGTTAAAGGTTTCAATAGCGACACATGAAAAACATTATGAATGCGCATGGTAGCGGGTAGCTGTAATGCGTATGCCACAGGGTTGACCCTCCGAATAATGCGAAATGGACCAACAAACCGGGGAGCCAATTTGTTGCAGGGAACCTGGAGGTTAAGATTCCGGGATGATAGCCATACCCTATCTCCCACCTGAAAGGAGGGTGCGGGAAGTCGCCTACGGTCGGCCTGCCGTTTATGTCGTTGCATAGAACCATGTAGGGTATGCTGTACCTGTACCCAAGAGGAGCGGAGAGCCCGTAAATGCTCATCCAGAGCCGGAATAGGTTGTGCCTCAAAGGTCTCCGGGAGAACAGAGGGTTGGAACCCATAATTTATCAAAAACGGAGAACTCTGGGTAGAGGAGTTGATGGCACAATTCCTGGCAAATTCCGCCCAGGGTAACAAAGTAGCCCAATTGTCATGGTGGTGGTTTATATAACAACGAAGGAATTGTTCCAGGCCCTGGTTAGACCGTTCGGCGGCACCATTAGATTGAGGGTGGTAGGCAGAAGAGAAGGCAAGTTGAATCCCCAATTGCGTGCAAAAACATCTCCAGAATCGGGACACAAACTGGCTCCCACGGTCGGAAATAATCACATTAGGAATGCCATGTAAACGGAAGACCTCTTTAGCAAATATCTCCGCCAACTGTTGGGCAGAAGGCAACCCCTTCAAAGGTACAAAATGCGCCATTTTGGAGAATCTGTCCACCACCATCAGGATCACCGTATGGCCCAGGGAAGCGGGAAGGTCAACCATAAAATCTATGGACAGATGAGACCATGGGCGATCCCCATTGGGAATAGGTTGAAGGAGACCCACAGGTAGGCTACGTGGGGATTTATTCTGAGCACAGGTCTGACAGGCTGCCACGAAGGCTGCGCAATCTTTCCTCAAGCTGGGCCACCAAAATAATCGGGAAATGGACCAGATCAACTGATCGCGTCCATTGTGGCCAGCGGTTTTGGAGGTATGGAAAGTTTCCAACAGTCTGGTGCGCAGTGAAACTGGTACAAAACATCTCCCACCGGGTTTCTCTGCAGGAGCCAAACCCTGGGAAGCCAAAATCTCCTCACCCAGAGGAGACGTAATACTAGTACGAATGTGAGCCAGAATACGATCGGCTGGAATAATCGGGGCGGGAGGGGGTTCCTCCTCAGAATTAGAACAATATTGACGGGATAAGGCGTCTGCCCGAATGTTCTTAGAGCCCGGGAGATACGAGACAATGAAGTTAAATCTGGACAGAAACAATGCCCATCTGGCTTGGCGGGCAGACAGACGTTTAGCCTCAGACAAATAAGTTAAGTTCTTGTGATCCGTGAGGATCAAGATCGGAGTACTAGTTCCCTCCAGCAGGTAACGCCATTCCTTCAATGCCAATATAATGGCCAGCAGTTCTCTATCACCAATCTCGTACAGCCTTTCCGCCTTAGACAATTTCCTGGAAAAGTATCCACAAGGAAGCAACGCCTCCCCAGGAGTCGAGCGCTGGGACAGGAGGGCGCCTACTCCCGTCTCAGATGCATCAACCTCCAATGTGAAGGGCAGGGCGGGATTAGGGTGCACTAAGATAGGGGCCTTGGCAAAGGCGGATTTTAGAGTCTCGAATGCCCCAATGGCTCTGGGAGACCACCTGGAAGCGTCTGATCCCTTACAAGTGAGATCCGTGAGAGGTTTTACTATCGATGAGAAGTTTTTAATAAACCTACAATAGTAGTTAGCAAAGCCCAAAAAGCGTTGGAGGGCTTTCAACCCCACTGGACGAGGACATTGTATGATGGCAGATAGTTTCTGTGGGTCCATAGCAAACCCCGAGGCAGATATCACGTAGCCCAAAAAAGTGACCTGGGATTTATGGAATTCACATTTCTCGAGCTTACAGTAGAGACCATTCTCTCTCAGACGCTGTAAAACCCTTGACACATCTATGAAATGTGTCTCAATAGATGGCGAGTGTATGAGTATATCATCCAGGTATACCACAACCGAACTTTGTAACAAGTCTCTGAGGACATCATTGATCAACTCCTGGAAGACAGCCGGGGCATTGCACAATCCAAAAGGCATCACTAAATACTCATAGTGCCCACTACGGGTATTAAAAGCTGTCTTCCATTCGTCACCACTCTTGATACGGATAAGGTTATAGGCCGCCCTCAAATCGAGTTTAGTAAATACCTTGGACCCTTTTAATCTGTCAAACAATTCAGTTATCAGGGGTATCGGATAGGCATTCTTGGTTACCAGCTTATTTAGACCCCGGTAATCAATACAGGGACGCAGTTCCCCATCCTTCTTTTTGACAAAAAAGAAACCTGCACCTGCCGGTGAAGAGGACTTACGGATTATGCCTCTCGCAAGAGCATCAGCAACATATTCCTCCATAACCCTTGTCTCCTCAGCAGAAAGTGGATAAACACGGCCCCTAGGAGGAATAGTACCGGGAATCAAGTTAATTTCGCAGTCATAGGCCCTGTGAGGAGGCACTGCCCCAGCTTGACCCTTGTCAAACACATCACGAAAAGCTGTGTACTCCTCTGGTAGACCAGGAGAGGACGTACAGAATAGTCTCGTAGGGTGAGCCAGACAGGAACTTGTACAACTGGAAGCCCAGGAGATTATGTCACAGGTCCCCCAGTCTATCCTGGGGTTATGCTTCTGCAGCCATGGATATCCCAAAACAATGGCGTAATGTGGAGACTGAATAACCTGGAACTGAATAGTTTCTGAATGTAGGGCTCCTACACGCAGGGTTAAGGGTAGAGTCTCATGAGTGATGTGGGAGGGTTTAAGGGGCCTCCCATCAATGGCCTCAATGGCCAAAGGAGACTCGCGGTTCTGCAAAGGGATGTCATGTCTTTCAGCAAATCCAGAGTCAATAAAGTGACCTGCCGCCCCTGAATCGATCAATGCGGCGGCAATTACGGAGCAGTTGCCCCAAGACAGTAAGATCTCGAGGATAGGTTTACCCTTCCCCTCCTCCGGGGACTGAGATATTCCACCCAAGATCTGTCCCCGACAGGACCTTAGGTGCGGGCGTTTCCCGGCCGTACAGGGCAGGATTTTAACAAATGACCGGCTTTACCACAATACAAGCAAAGACCCTCCCTTCGTCGGAAGGCTCTCTCTTCCACTGAAAGACGAGTCGCTCCCAACTGCATAGGCTCACTGTCCCCAGAGACAAGGCCAGGAGGTGTGGGAGGCGTGGGAGGACTGGGTGGGTAAGTAAAGCTGGGAGCCAGGCGAGATGGAGGTCTACGCAGACGCTCCCTGAAGGAAGGTCTCTCCCTGATCCTGGTATCAATCAGGATAGTGAATGATATGAATTCGTCTAAGTCTCTGGGTAACTCACGGGCCGCAATTTCGTCTTTGACTAAGTCGCATAGGCCCTGAGAGAATGCCGCTACTAGAGCCTCATTGTTCCACCCAACCTCAGCTGCCAGGGTACGGAATTCAATCGCATATTCGGCTACTGTACGAGTACCCTGGCGTATCGTCATGAGGTGCTTGGCAGCCGATGCCTTGCGACCGGGCATGTCGAAGACTTTACGGAAGGCATCCACAAAAGCCAGGAAATCATACACAATCGGTTTGTCAGTCTCCCATAATGGATTGGCCCAAGCTAAAGCCTTGCCCGAGAGTAGAGAAATGAGAAATCCAACTCTACTACGATCGTTAGGAAAAGCCTGTGGAACCATTTCCATAAATATGCTTACTTGGTTCAAGAACCCACGACACAGAGCTGGGTCTCCCTCATAACGTTGAGGAGTAGGAGCATGCCATGAGGAACCCCTGATCACACTTGCATCAGGGTTGGCTGAAGCTATCGGTGCCGGGTTGGCAACTGGGGAGGCCACCGACTGACCGGCTGGGCGGTCGAGATGAGCAGTACGGTTCAGCAGGGTTTGCAAGGCCAACGTCATTTGATCCATACGCTGCTCTTGAACCTCCATTCTGGCTAGGAGGTCTTGGTTAGAAGGGTTGCTAGTACCGTCCGTAGTCATGGCCCTTTCGTACTGTCACGGCAGCAATAACGATACTGGAGTCGGTACTATTTCACCAGATTTTATTAAGAAACACAAACACAGGCAAAAGTACAGAAAAGTACAATGCAACACGGTTGGCAGCAATACTGTTCTTCCGAAGACAAGGAACTGAGCCCCAAAGATAGCAAGGAAGGACTAGACTCAGGTCCGCACCGGAGATCCACTACCGGTCCGCAATTTCCCGGCCAACTGTGTGAAACGCCCGACAGGTCCGCACCTGTACTTAACCAAGGTAGGAACGCCCAACAGGTCGCACCTGTACAACCAAGGTAGGAATCGCCCGACAGGTCCGCACCTGTACCACAAAGATAGAAAACGCCCGACAGGTCCGCACCTGTACCACCAGAAACCAGGATAGAGGTCACTAGAGCTACCAAGGTGCCCAACGGCTATCCCCTGGAGCGTTTGTATGCTGGTTGCGCAGTTGACAACCGCAGGCCAACCAAGGTAGATAGCGATATACAAGAAATGAGCTATAGGTCTGATCCCAGGGGTAACGGGACCAACCAGCGTAACGCACAGCACGGGAAATCAGGTAAAGCCAAACGTCAGCACCAGAACGGATAGTCAGCCAGGCCCGGGTCATACACATAGAGGGTAGTCTACCAGAGCCGCAGATTATGCACCAGAATGGTTGTCAGACAAGCCAAGATCATACACAGAGCGGATAGTCAGAACAAGCCAATGGTCATAACCAGAACAGATAGTCAGTACTACAACCTCACTGGACACCACGAAAGGGCAACTGAGAGTAGTGTCCAGTGGTTTATAAGGAGCAGCCCCCAGGAAGAGGAGGAGACAAAAAATGTGTGCCTGTCTCTTTAAATACAGACACGCGTCTAGCTGGACGCGCGCCAAGGCACACTGAGAGCCCGCCGGAAGAGGCTGTGGCAGGCTGCAGGAAGGAACGGACCGCACGCTGCAGAAGCAAAAGCTGGCGAACCAGCAGGTAAGGTAGCGGTCGGCTCGGCAGCCGCCGCTACTGTGACACATTGTCACTACACCTTCTGTCCTTCCCAAAGAACAGAGGCGTAAAATTCTAAAGGAAAACAAGATAAACCCAGCCAAGCATAATTGGCCAACTTCTTCTCTCTAGATGCACCTGAAGTGGTGTGGAGGCTTGTAGTGGTATTGCTGCCAACTCAACAACACTAGGGCTAGTGGTAAACACAAGCATCATTATACCACCCACCACCTGTCTTATATCAGTGCTGATGATTCAAGTCCCATGCAGCAGCAGCTTAATCTTCATGCTACTTAGACAACTCTGTGGCAGCAATTACAGCATTAGCAAATGCCAAAATGTCACAAGTGGCATTTGTCAGCATCATCTAGCACTGCTGGAATTAGGCCAGTAGAGCATAGCCAAACACAAAACACAAATACAAATGTATTCCTCATTGCTTTTAATTGACACTATGGGGGGATCCTGCTCAAAGCATGCTAACATGTCCTTCACTAGCTAGTGCATGTCTGACTTGTCATTATTATAAGATTCATCTGCCGTGTTCCTCAGTTTTTTCTGCACTAAATAGATCAGTGGGAGAATCTCACTAATTCCTACTCCTACACAACTAACCAGCAAGGTGGCATCCTCAAAAGGTTTCAACTAGGGATGAGCGAGCACCCCGATGCTCGGGTGCTCGGGTGCTCTGACCGAGCACCCCCTGAGGCTCGAGTGCTCGGCCGAGCACCCGAGCCCCATTGAAAAGCATGGGAGCACTCGAGCATTAAACCAGGCACCCCCTGCTCTGATGAGCGGAGGGTGCCTGGTCAATGTCCCCCTTCATCTCCGCTATGCCCCTCTTCCACAATGTCCCCCTTCATCTCCTATGCCATAGAGGAGATGAAGGGGGACATTGTGGAAGAGGGGCATAGCGGAGATGAAGGGGGACATTGTGGAAGAGGGGCATAGACTCTATGCCCCTCTTCCACAATGTCCCCCTTCATCTCCGCTATGCCCCTCTTCCACAATGTCCCCCTTCATCTCCTCTATGGCATAGGAGATGAAGGGGGACATTGTGGAAGAGGGGCATAGCGGAGATGAAGGGGGACATTATGGAAGAGGGGCATAGCGGAGATGAAGGGGGACATTGTGGAAGAGGGGCATAGAGTCTATGCCCCTCTTCCACAATGTCCCCCTTCATCTCCGCAATGCCCCCTTCATCTCCGCAATGCCCCCGTACCTCCAGTCCCTGGTGGTCCAGCGGAGCGTCTTCGGATCTGTGCCTCTTCCGGCACAGATCCCCTTCACCCGAACATGTCGGGCGAGCACATGGCGGTACTCGTACGAGTACCGCCATGTGCCGAGCAGAGCGATGCTCGAGCCGATCCGAGCATCGGCCGAGCACGCTCGCTCAACACTAGTTTCAACAGCTCACATACATCATACGTTAGTTGCCAGTGCCCAAGTGACAAAGATGCTTCTTCAAAAGCCTTGCAGATTTTCATTGCATACTCTCTAATAGCTTTATGCTCTAGCATGTACAAATAGAATTCAACCTGTTAGGGATCTCCATTTTCAGCTGGTGATGGGTAGGGGTGGGCAAAAAGTGTGAAAATTTTCCCGTGAAAAATTTCACGAAAATGTGGCAATTTCTCAATTTTCCCGCGAAAATGTTTTCCTTTCCGCCTATGCAAAAATGTCCTCCTTTTCGCCTATTTTAACAAATTTTCCACTTATTTTAACAAATTTTTCACCTATATTTCCTATAGGTACTACATTTCCCACTGTAATATTACTTCTTCTGAGGGCTTAAGTTTAGAAACTACTGGCACTGGTGGTGCTGGACCTAGTTTTGCTGGGACCTTGACAAACTGCATCCTACCTTGGAGTAAAGGGATCATCATCACTGATTGCACACACTGCAACAACCATTGCTGCAGTAGGTTTTTGGACTACTACTTTACTCTCACGTCCCTACACTGCTCCAACCCTTCCCCTTGTGCGTTTGCTGGACTTTCTGCAACTACACTGTATTTTTTTACTGTACAGTGCACAACACAACTGATGGAGCTGTATGATGCCTTGCCTAAGCCCAGTCAGCTGTCTGTCACTGTCACCTAAGATATTTCGTTTTTTTATTCTTTTTTTTATTCATTTATTTATTTATTTATTTTTAAGTTGTCCACCCTATTGTCTTATCACAGTCTGTCCAAAAAAAATTATAACTGAAAAAGAAAATCAACAATGTTTTCCCCAGGCTTCCTCACCCATCACAGGGACAATAACAGCAAGATCAGAAAGCAAATAGGTTGCCTGTGCCTTGCCTGTCAGTCACATGGAATTTTGGAGTATTTGGGGGACAACCTCCTTCCTCTCTTCTTATCCCCTAGAGTGCCCCCAGACTCCCCTAATACAGAGAACAAAGGTCCTACCTAAACTTAGCTTCAATTCCCCTTTATTTGCCTATCTTCTGTAGCTAAAAAACATGCTGCTCTCTCCTCTCACGCACACAGAATGGCTGCTGTGAGAGCCTGGCAGCCTTTTATACGACTGTAGAAAATGTTTCTTCCCATTGATTTCAATGGTAGGAAAAAGCGGGAAAAAGAGTAAAAACTGCACTTTTCACAGGAAATTTTTCACCAAGTGGAAAATGTCATTATTCTCCGATTTCAGTTTGAGGCGAAAATTTTCGCCCATCCCTAGTGATGGGTTGTTACTCTCTTGTTGGAATAGAATGCATTGTGAGCACTGTAGAAGAGGCTACAATAAATACAGATTTTGAGTGCAATATTCAGTATCTGAGGTATGTACTAGAATTTCTATTATATATTCAGTATCTGAGGGTTTTCAGGTTCTGAGATGGATCTACTCACAACAATATTTACTACATGTGCAAAGCAGGGTACATCTACCACATTACCTATTCTCAGGGCAGCTATTATGTTGGAGCCATTATCAGCAAATGCAAAATTGGCTGTCAAGGAGTGGGGTACAATTTATTCCTCTATCACCCTCTCTTTTTTTTTTTTTAAACATATCTATGGCTTTGTGGGATTGTCTCTCAAAACTCCTCATGCACAAAGTGGCATGCCAATGGGATGGGCTACCCTGCTGCTGTTCTTTAATGATAATGCCAGAACCAGATGTAAGATTATTGGCTGTGACCTGATGATGCAAGCTAAGCATTTGTTATGCACTAGTGGTAGAGGGAACCAAGCGATCAGTGAAAGTCATATAGTCTGTACTCTGCCTACTTACTCATATATCTGTTATCAGGTGGATTTTCTTGCAGTATGAGGTTTCCAGCCCTTTGCACACCATACTAAACATCTTCATGTGCAATTCTGGAACAGCCATCCTTGAAAAACAGCTGCAGCTTGGGATATGCCAGCGAGGAGCTACACATAGTATTAGTTCTCTAAAACCTTGGTTTTTGATAAAAGTATACCACAGCATGTCAAGAACCAACAGCTTGCAACTTTGCGTTTCCACAGATGCAGTTTGGGATTATTTCCGTGAGGTTTTTGATTGCTTACCAAGAGGAGGTGTTGGAGGTGACAGCAGCATGTGTGTGCAGTCTAGGACTCTTTTCATTGCCTATTGCAAACTTAGTCATACTCCTCTGCAGCAGGAGCCAGAGGTGTTATTTTGAATGAATAAAATATTGGCACACTCTGAGACATCAATGTGCTTCTGTTGCTGCTAGTTGTGGTACCTCTGTCATGTTGATGGTGTATCTCCAAGTCAGACCTGTGCTTGTGTTTCAGGTGGGATCTTAGTGAGGAGGTGCTTAGATTATTAGGTGCCAAGGTGCTGCACTTCCAACAGCAGCAGAGACACTCATCATAGCTAGGGTTGTGGATGTTGATAAGTTGATGCTGCTAGTTATTGAACACTAGTGTGTGTGTGTGTGTGTGTGTTTGAGTAGGGCTTGGATTTGGAAGTGATGATGTTGCTGATGATGACCAACATCTTTACTTGTCAGACTTTCCAAATGTTTTCTCAATAAGTTTATAGACTGCCACATGCTCCCTTTCAGTGGTGGAAGATTGAGCTTTTTGCCTTTCAGCTAATTTTCTGCCCATATCATTGTCTCTCATTCTCAACTTCATCTGAAGAAGAAGAGGATGCTGGAGGGATATATTCTAGATCTATATCACCATCAGTAATTAGGTCATAATCAGCATCACCCGCCACTTCATCCCCACCACTTTTATATTCCTCTAGGCTTTTAGAGGTCTCAAACTATTTCTTTTTACTTTCCCCTTAGAGGGATTTTCATAACATTTAATACTACTTTCAGCACAGATGTTGTGCTTGTCCATCTCATTGTCAGATGCAGTAGTTGGTTGGACTGTTACACCTTCTTCCACTATACCATCAACATTAGAATGGGACTCATCATCTTCAGAGTTTTGAGATGATTTATTAATAGTTCTGCTGCTGGTGGTAGTGGAACTTTATGTGGGATTTTGACAGACTGCATTCTCTTCTGCAGCAACCATGGCTGTAGTCACTTTTCGCACTACCACTTTACTAACATGTCACTACACTGCTCGTAATCCTTCCACTCTGCCCTACACCTAGTGCATTTTCTGGGCATTTTTCTACAACTATGTGTAATTTTTGTGGTGTTCACAATAGAACTGATTGAACATGTTCAGTTCGACTCTGTCACAGCACACATCAGTCACTTATCAGTTGAATTATTTTTATTTTTGTTTATTTTTTTAACTACACTATCCCTATCACTGTCAACAAAAAACACACTCCCTTTTCAACTGCTTCATAGAGATAAAAGCCAGAGCAAAAAGTAACTTGGATAACTGCTGCCTGTGTCCTCCCAGTTAGTAATACAAAAGTTTGGGATATTTGGGATAAATCGCCTTCCTCCCTTCACACATCTCCCGACTCCACTAACATAGAGATACCAGTTAAATAATGAAGGAACTTGGATCACAGCTGCCCGTGTGTTCCCAATCAGCCACACAAGATTTTGCGGTATTTGGGGTAAATCTCCTTTGCTTCCTTCTCTTATACCTAGAGTACCCTAGCACAAAGATAGCCAGATCTGGAAGAAACATGGATCATAGCTACCTGTGTCTTCCTAGTCAGTCACACAAAATTTTGGTGTATTTGGGGTAAATGTCCTTTTTTTTCCTTCTCACACCCCAGACTCCCCTAACAAAGACATAATAACACCAAGATCAGGAAGGAACTTGGATCACAGCTGCCTGTCTCAGTCAACCAAGATTTTGTGGTATTGTAAGCAAATTTCCTTTTTCCTTTCCTCTCCACCAAACGCAGAGACCAAATTTTCTGCCTAAAAACCTTCCTAAACTACACTCCAAATTTACTTTATTTTCTAATACTTATTAGCTGCGAAATTGTGCTGCTTTCTCTATCTCTCACAAATATAAAAATGACATGCTGTGAGAACTTAGTACCCTTTTTATACTGTGCCTGGGGGAAAAGAAGGGAAACTTGCCACATGGTGGGGGAAATTCAATCTTACTATTGATTTCAATACAATGAGCTAGCTGGGGAAAAAGGAAAATCTACACTTTGTGAAAAAAAATTCCAGCTTGGAAGGAAATGCCATTTTTCGCATGTTTCACTCTTTGAGCTGAAAAGTTTCACACATCCTTAGTGTGGATTTTAACAGTAAAGTCTACAGCAGAATTGTTTGTTTGTGATGTCTTGCACTTTCCAAAATACTGTATTACATAAGTCTCTGTCTCTAGTATCTGTCATGTTCGTGCCTTTCTGTCACTTATCAGTAAAATTACTTTTTTTTTTGTAAACAAACTGTGCTTATCTGTCATTGTCTACAAATAGTATTCACACTCCCTGTAAGTTCAAGTCATTCTACCCCTGTTTGTCTGTCTGTCTGTAGCAAGTGTGAAGATTTCAGCAGCTCTTTTCACTCTCTCCCAGTATCACTGCAATCTTAATCTTTTACAGTACAAGATGTGGAACGACCTTAGTCAATATTTTGGTCCCTCTTCTTCTGACTGTTGTAGGATTCAGCATTGCATACCGCACTGGCACTCAAAGGGTTAATCAGTCACAAAATATAACACAAAAAAAATTAACACTTACCAGTAATCCTGTTGTCCAGTGGGGTCTTCTGAGGCAGGTCTTCTTCTTCAATTCTTCTTCTGTAATCTTCTATATTCTTTCTTCTTCATCATCTGTCATCTCCATCTTCTTTCTTCATCTGTGCTGTGTTAAACAATGTGTTGTGTACACCTCTGGCACTGAAAGGTTTCTAACAATGTTTGTGAATGGTTAAAAAAAGAGCTAACCTTTTGAGTTCCAGTAGGACATGCAACACATTGCACAATGTTGAATACCATACTGGCATTCAAAGGGTTAATCAGTCACAAATCATAACACAAGAAAATGTAACACTTACCAGTAACCCTGATGTCCAGCAGGGTCTCCTGCATGCAGGTCTTTTTCTTCATCTGCATCTGCCCTGCATACGCGCAAATCCCAGCCAATGGGACCATGGGAGGCAATATGAACCGGGTTTGGCCATGTAAAAGACAGTCCCTGTTCAAATTTCCCTCAGTTGGCATTGGGTAAGGACCCAAAAGGTACAAGGAGCGGGATTTTTTTTCCACTGTTTACGGCAGGGTATGTGTAATGAGACACTTATTTTGAAAACTTTATTTTTTATTTACAGGTTAGACAAAAAGTTTAAAAATGAAGAATGAAGATGACAGATGAAGAAGCAGAAAGAAGAGGGTGTCAGATGAAGAGGAAGAGAGAAGAAGAAGAGAGAAGATTACAGAGGAAGAACTGAAGAAGAAGACCAGGAGACCCCACTGGATGTCAGGATGACAGGTAGGTGTTGTAACACTGGGTGACAGGATAGTGTTAGGGCTAGTATGGTACACTTTATTGTTAATGTTAGGGGTAGTGTTTGGGAGGGTAACTGTGTTTTTGAGCTCACACTCAGTGTTTGACACTGTGTCAAACACTGAGCGTGAGCTGTTATCTTTTGATGTCCCCATTTATCATGTTATTTGGGGTGAGTTTTGGGGAGGGACTCAACGAACGTTAGGTCACAAGCTGGATTCTGTGGGCAAATGTTCATCATTGTTCCTGTTGACAGGGTGATTGGATCCCGACGGCAACAGTGTGTGCGTGTACCATTTTTGCCCTACTGACAGTTATACCGGTAAATATTGAATTGAGCCCCTTGTCTGAAATAGAGTGAACTTTTCTTGGAGGTATTGTATAACTGGAGAAAAAATAGCTATAGTCAATATTGAGCCAGTAGAATCTATAACATATATACACTATTTTTGAATACATACAATATTTTTTTTTATATATACTGGTATATTAGACGGGGAAAGTGGGGATATAGTTAGAATAGCTTAGTATTATGTATACATCACCCCATTCCTTGTGGGGGGTTTTTTTTGTTGATATGTGCTTGACCCGGACGTAATCCTGTTTTTCTTTTTGATCAGCAATACATCAGTATACCATTTGAGGGAACATCTGAGTCCAACACATTTGTATGATGTTGCTAAGTGTATACACATGAACCAGAGTAGAATTGTTTCTGCTGATTGGTGGTATTATAGAGCAATAAAGGGATTTTGTAGAGACACCTTGTCCTGATTGGTGTATTAGAGGTCACATTGTTTATCCCGGCAATATTTTAATACATTTTTATATGGAATTGTATTTTTTATTTTATTTTTTGCATAGGCATCTGTGAACTATTTCACTGTGTACATGGACGCATGTAACATTGTGGTATTAAAACAATTTTCATATACTGTTTATATATCTTGTGTGATTTTTTAATTGTGATTGATTTGTGGCATACATGGTATCCCAAATCACCAACGTAGCACCAGACTAGTTTATATATTTTTAGAACCTATCACATGACCAGATTATTTTGTATGGGCAAGGCTGGGTAGTTGTGCTTAGCTGAATTCCAATGGTTGGTGAGAATTTGGGAATCAGGATAATATCCCGCTATCGAGTATCTGACCACTCAAATGTGCTCTTTTCAGATTACAATCTCTCCAGCCTATAAACCCCAATATGTCCCCAAGAATTGAATCACTGGATTAGTATGAGGCTCAAGTGTTAAAATAGCACAATAACTGTAGGAATAACTCACTCACAATTTGTTAACAAAGCACTTATTTAGGTAGGGGTCCTTCAAACATTCTATATTATTTTATATTTTTATTTTGCCCTTAACTTTTGATTTCAGCAGTGATACTGACTGATTCTGGGGGGATTTAAAAGATGGATTGCCATTCACATCAAACCGTGCACATTTCATGAAAAGCGTTTGTGTAGTTTTTATCAAACTGATGAAAAAAGGTTCCTGCTGGTGCTATTAGAAATTTAGTAAGGCCAACAGCCCAAACTAACTAATGGATTATCACCATAATTGGCAGGGAGAAGGACTGTGCTTGTTTAAACACTAGTAAAGTGCAATTACACTTCAAATGCTAAAGAGAAAAACAACAACAAAACAGACAGATTTTCTGCACATGAAGTCATTGGGTATTTCTATATTCCCACTGGACCTAGAAGTTTGGTGACCACCGGATCCAGGTGAAGCATTGGAAAGATGGTAAGTGTGTTAGAGTTGCCATTATAGATTTCTTACACTACCAAGGTCTAAAGTCATTGATTAAAAAAAAATTAACCTTATGCATCAGAGGGTTGTCCAACATATATATTGCTTTACATTACTTCTACTAACCACTGGTAATCACAGATTCACACATACACTGTATGACACCCCCCAGCCTGGTTTCACTGTTATACTGGTAGTCACAGATGCCCACATACACTGTCTGAACCCCAGCCTGGTTCCACTGCCCCAATCATCACAGATTCCCACATGCAATACCTGAACACCCAGCCTGGTTCAACTGCCCCCTGGTAGTCACAGATCTAGTCATCCAAACCTGGTTATACTGTTCCATGGCTAGTCACAGATTCCTACATACACTGTCTGGGCCCCCGCCTTATTCCACTGCCCACTGATAGTTACAGATCCCCACATACACTATCTGAACTAGCAGCTTGGAACCACTGTTACACTGGTAGTCAAGAATCTCCTCATACACAGTCTGACCACTCTGCATGGTTCCACTGTTGCAATGGTAGTCACAAATCCCTATATACACTGTCTGACCCCACCCCAGACAGGTTCCACTGACTCATGGTAGTATAGAAACACACAAACTGTAAGCTCTGTGGTAACACTTGTGTACCAACCTATCAATTATAAGCTTTTTTTCTATTCCTTGATTAGCACCCAATGAATTGTGGACTCTGTGGGATAGTTTTTGGTGCACACTATGAAGGTGGACTCATTTTCATAAGGACTGTGCTGTCTTGGTCTCTGGAAGGAAAATAGGGATGGCAATAAAATTATAGAAACATAGAAGATTGACGGCAGAAAAAGACCACCTGGTCCATCTAGTCTGCCCTTTAGTATTCCTTTATTGTTATCTTAGGATAGATACATGTTTATCCCAGGCATGTTTAAACTGTGTTACTGTGGATTTATCAACCACCTCTGCTGGAAGTTTGTTCCAAGTTTCTACTACTCTTTCAGTGAAATAATATTTTCTAATGTTTTTCTTGATTTTTCCTCCAACTAGCCTCAGATTGTGCCCCCTTGTTCTTGTATTCAGATTCTTATTAATCACACTTCCCTCCTGAACCTTGTTCAGTCCTTTAACATACTTAAAGGTTTCAATCATGTCCCCCCTTTCTCTTCTTTCCTCCAGACTATACATATTTAGATCTCTGAGTCGTTCTTGATAAGTTCTATGCTTTAGACCTTCCACCATTTTTGTAGCTCTTCTTTGAACCCGCTCAATTTTAGTTATATCCTTTTGCAGATGAGGCCTCCAGAACTGTACACAGTATTCCAGATGTGGTCTCACTAGAGCTCTATACAGAGGGATCACAATCTCCCTCTTCCTGCTTGTTATACCTCTAGCTATGCAGCCAAGCATACGATTTGCTTTCCCCACCGCCTGGTTGCATTGGTTACTCATCTTGAGGCTGTCAGAGATGACCACCCCCAAATCCTTCTCTTCTGAAGTCTTTGCTACCACAGAACTGCCAATACGATAGTCAGATTGAGGGTTTCTTGTCCCCAAGTGCATTATTTTACATTTGGAAACATTGAACTGAAGTTTCCATTGTTTTGACCACTTATCTAATAGTGCCAAATCATTCTCCATATTACAGACACCTCCTGGAACATCAACCCTATTACACACTTTTGTGTCATCAGCAAACAAGCAAACCTTCCCTGCCAAGCCTTCCCTTATGTCACTTACAAACATGTTGAACAGAACAGGGCCCAGAACAGATCCTTGTGGCACTCCACTTGTAACCAGTCTCTGCTCAGAATACACTCCATTAACAACAACCCTCTGGTTTCTGTCCTTCAGCCAACTGCAGATCCACTGAACTATCCAGGGGTTAAGTCCAATTCTTGATAATTTATCTATCAGCTCTTTATGGGGAACTGTATCGAAAGCTTTACTGAAATCCAGGTAGGCGATATCCACAGCACCACCTTCATCCAGCACTTTAGTTACATAGTCAAAGAAATCAATGAGATTAGTCTGACAGGATCGGCCCTCAGTGAAGCCATGCTGGTTTGGGTCCATCAGGTTGTTTTTTGTTAGATGGTCAATTATCTTCTTCTTTAGAAGAGTCTCCATCATTTTTACCACTACAGATGTCAGGCTGACTGGCCTGTAGTTACTAGCTTCTTCTTTACTACCCTTCTTGTGAATGGGTACAACATTGGCCATTCTCCAATCATCAGGAACTTCTCCCGTAAGAAGGGACTGGTTATACAGATTAGTCAGGGGGCCAACTATGACAGATCGGAGTTCTTTAAGAACTCTAGGGTGGATTCCATCCGGACCCATCGCTTTATTTGACTTTAGCCGGACAAGTTCCTCTAGAACATCGGCCTCTGAAAACACTGGGGCTAAAATTATACAACTAGAGGCAATGCTGTGTTCAGCCATTTTCTGATTATGAGGGCCGCCGTCTGAAAAAACTGAGCAGAAGTAGTTATTCAGATGGTCAGCGACCGCCTTTTCCTCTTCTATATACTGATTTTTTCCGTTGTTAATTTTTGTAATCCCGCAGTTTTTCTTCTTCCTGTCACTGATATATCTGAAGAAGGTTTTATTCCCCTTCTTAACAGATTTGGCCATTTCTTCCTCTTTTGAGGCTTTAGCAGCATTTATCATCTGTTTAGTCTTCTTCTGTATAGTTTTATACCCTTCTCTGTCCGCTTCACTTCCAGTCTCTTTATATCTCTTATAGGCAGACTTTTTATCTTTCACTATAGCTCTTACCTCTCTAGTAAACCATAGTGGATTTCTCTTTCTTTTCCTCTTGCTAATTTGTCTAACATGTAATCTTGTTGCCTTTAAGAGGATTTCTTTGAGTGTCTTCCACTGAGTACTCACTCTCGGTGTTTTATCCCACCCTTTTAATTCTTTCTTTACATATTCTCCCATATCCTCAAACTTCGTCTTCCTAAAGTCCAATACTTTGGTTGCAGAATGGGATTTCTCGTAGTCAGTCTGGATTCCGAACCACAAACATTGGTGGTCACTGGAACCTAGATTTTCTCCCACCTTCACCTCAGATACCAGGTCTCCATTTGTGAATACTAAGTCTAGGATATTGTCCCCTCTAGTTGGCGCCTTCACCAGCTGTTTTAGGGACATCCCCGTCAGGGCTTCTACGATGCTCCTACTTCTACATGTGGACGCACAAGGGATATTCCAATCAACATCAGGCATGTTGAAGTCTCCCATAACTACTTTATGCCATACCACACTAGATATTATTTTCCAAAACACAGACCAGAACTATACTGGTCCCAAAACTAACATCATATTCATTCAAGACTTAGGTGTGTAAGAATTAACCATCCCCAGTACTTCTTTCATATTTAAGTCTTACCACATTCCTTCTTCTGATGGTATTAACAGTTTAAGGTTAGCATTAAATAGTGTCCTAAAGACAATGAGCATTACACCTGGGGTGGGAGGGGTGCTTAAACCAATAGAAGCTGGTCAAAACTTCCAAAAGTACAATTTCAGTCCAGGTCTTGGTAATCAAACCCAAAGGAAAAAAAAATAAATATATATATATATATATATATATATATATATATAATGCCTGTCAGAGAGTCTCTCTCCATTAATGAGTAAAGCTGACAAAGATTCAGCTCTCAGGATAAAGTAAATTAAGGTTAGTAAATGCATGAAGTGGGAGAGAGTCAGCTCATAAGACAAAGCATATTAATGTTAGGTACTTGCCTAAATGAGGTACCTTGGCATTGGTGGCAAGCTTAGCATTCTATGGCCATATGATGTGACTAAATCCTCATCTTTAATAGAGTAGTGATATGCAGACACAATGCCGCAGAGTAAAGGGTTAATGGTAATGAAAATTTGGATGTGCACCAATATTTTATATAATATATACCTACACATATACATACATGCTTGCTCTCACAAAGCACGTATGGACTTCCACATTGATTTTGAACAGAGATGTGCCCTCAAGCTAAAATTATTGTCCTCCCTTGGTCTACCTGGACTGTAATTGAAAGTATTTGAGTTTCTCTGAAGAGAGTTATCTAATTACCACTCCATAGAAAGATAGCTCCCGTGGGGAAAGAATGACTGTCAACTAATATATGCCATGGATTTTAATATGGGGTTACTAGGTAATATATACATTTCTAGTTAGCAATCCTCATACACAAAAATGAAGGTATGTTATACTCAGTAACGTTCAGTGGATAAAATATGTAGCAAATTATGGTTTTCCCTTTCTTTTTTATTCATGTGTCATATATAATTCAGAAATCAGGTAGCAATCTTCTACTTTAGAGGAATAATTATACTAAAATATATTAAATCACATTAGAAAAGGTCTAATTGTGGTATTTCTCTACATCAGATGATGAAAAGGCATCTGCAGCTTTGAAAGCTTATGTACTAGAATGAGTTGGTCCATTAAAACGTATCAAAACATATGAAGTCATTTACACTCTCCTGGAAAATAAAGCTTCAATAAATCTCAAAATATAATAAAGGGTTTAAAATTGTATAATAAGGATGAAAGTAGAAAGTGTGTGTAATACGTAATTACCGTAATATATGAAAACAAGAATGTGGAGATTTAAAGCATGTATAAAACTTTGGTATGCTAATTATATTTTTATTGTAGCAGGAGTTCTTGTTCAACAGAAGAGTAAATATCATCATAGCTTCTTTTTCTGCATTAAACCTTTCAGTGCCAGAGGAGTGTGCAGTGCATTGCACAGCAATTCGTTGTACACTTTTCTGGCTCTCAAAGGGTTGAAGATAGATATTAGAAGAGTTGTACAAATGGTATACATAGAAGAAGAAAGAAATAAAATAAGCACTTACAGTCATGTAGGCAAGATACATTCAGTTCATGTGAGAAATGGAAATACCAAGAAAGGATGCCACCTACTGTAAACCTATGATCTTGCTCAGTGTTTGTGATTACTTTTTTAGAATGTATTCTGTCAAAAAGAAATACATTGAGATTTTTCTTTCAAGTATGTCCTGAACAGCATTTATGATACAAAGTTACACATTTATACACAAATAGAAACAAATAAAAAAATAACACTAACTTTTTTATACATTTTTATATATTGAATTTTTTTTTTTCAGTTAGGTTATTCCAGGATTTCAGAGCATTGTAGGAAATGGCAGATTGACCCTCTTCTTCCTTGTGGCTTAGAGTAGACAGTGAGTTGATGGCAGGGGAGTGGAGGTTGTAGTAAAAATGCAAAGTTTCAGGGAGTATAATGCAACTTGGATTAAATTGCTAGTAAGAGTTTAAGGCCTTGATTCAATTGTTGTTGCTAAAACAACCGGTAGGGCAAAAATGTCTACCGATCGGTACACACAATGTCTCACCATTGGTATTCAA
This sequence comes from Rhinophrynus dorsalis, assembly GCA_037306005.1. Classification (NCBI taxonomy): domain Eukaryota; kingdom Metazoa; phylum Chordata; class Amphibia; order Anura; family Rhinophrynidae; genus Rhinophrynus; species Rhinophrynus dorsalis. The sequence goes on from CM074723.1 coordinate 149,077,505, forward strand.
TTGCTTTACCAACTGAACCCACAATGAACATTGGGCCAAAGAATATGACTTTCAGCCAAACGTTCATTGTGTGTTTTATATTCCCAAAACTAACGCTAATAAAGGAATGAGATTATCAAAGGAAAATGGGTAACCCTCCGTGTTTAACACACTGTTAAGCATCGAGCATGAGCTTAAACACACAGTGACTCTCCCAAACACTAACCCTACACTACCCCTAACAGAGAAGTGCAACAATACTAGCCCTACTAGCTTAAACCCAGAACTGTATAACACTTACCTGTCATCCATTGTCAGTCTACTTCTATCATCCGCCATCTTCCTTTTTCCTCTTCATTTTCTTTCTTCTTATCTTCTGTCTTCTCTTCTTCTTCATTCCAAAGATGTCCCTGCAAAGAAGATTAAAAAGTAAAAATTAAATATACTCCAAAAAAAATTAATCAAAGCTATTCAGTCATTAACCCTATAAGTGCCAGTGGTTTACACAACGCTTTGCAGAGCAATGCATTGCATACCTCTCTGGAGCTCAAAGGGTTAAATTTATGCAAGCAGTCCAAATCGAAGAAATTTGCTTTTAGTTCAGATTGAAAATAAATGTTTCTACCAAGTCGAAATAATTTGGTTTTCGTTCAATTCAAAAATACATTTTTCTAATCCATTTCTCTAATTGATTTTTGTTATTCCAAATAGAAAAAATATATTTGGGTAGTCGAAATATATAATGCATTGAGGTAAATAAAAGCCAGTCTCCGTTCAATTTTCCCACAGAAAGGCTCAGGCAATGGCCCGAGAGGTAACTAGGAGGGAGGATTTTTCTCCTCCATTTCTGCCACCACCTCCGGCGACAGCGGCGGAGCCGGCAATGTATTTTAACCCTTTCATTTCCTCAATAAATTATATATTTAGACTACCAAAATATATTTTTCTGCTTGGACTAACAAAAAATCAGTTAGCAAAATGGATTAGAAAAATGTATTTTTGAATTGTATGAAAACCAATTTATTTCAACTTGGACTGCCTGCATAAATTGGAACGAAGAAGAAGAGAAGACAGAAAAAAAGAAGACAGAAGATGAAGAGACAAAAGAAGAAAGAAGAAGGAAGGTAGAAGATGAATAAGAACACTGACAGTAGCTGACCAAGGTGCTGAATACTCCACTGGACATCAGGATTACAAGTAGGTGTTTCATGTGATGTTGTTCATTTAGTTGGATTAACCCAGTGAGTGCCAGCAGGGTATGCAACACTGTGCAATTCATTGCATACCCCACTGGCACTCATAGGGTTAATTCTACTAGCATTTTACAAATTTAAGTACTTTGTATATATTGATATGGGGCTTAGGGTTCCATAGCAATACATCCACTGGTCACTTAGGTTTTTTAGGCTTTTTTCCCCTTCAATTCCTGTGTCGGCAGGTTTAAACATATATTAGGGGATTCTGTACCCAAAAAAATTGGGTGCAGAATTTCAGCCATTAAAGCGGATCCCTTAACGCATGTTTCTGCCTAATGCATGGTATTGAATGGGAGTATTGGACTTGTTATAATGGGTTCTGATGGGAGCTAATTTAAGCACCCAACATGCATTTTTTTCAGGGCTGGATTTACATCTCAGGCGCCCCTAGGCACAATACCCTCTGGCACCCCTAGCCCTCCTTTTCCCCACCCATAACCACACCCACAATTGGCCACACCCCTCACTTTGCCACACCCACTTTGCCACACTTGAATCTCTTCACACATACTTCACTGACCTATAAGGTTCATTAATCACATATAGATCTGTGTGGTTTCTTGTTCTTCACACTAGTATGTCTGGTCAGTATCTACTTCGTATCTGGATCTTTTCATGGCCCTTATGCTGGTTGTTTGTGATTGGCTCATTTTCTACCTGGTACACTACGTGAATAACTCCATCTATGAGAGTGAACACATCATCCCATATACTACTTAGGCAGGTGTAACTTTACATATTGGCCCTGAGTCCTTAACTCACAATTATGACCCGCAGGTGTCTCATTTTCTGAGACCTCATGCATCACCTATTGACATTACCTTGCCATTAGGATATTTATCCTGATATCATGCATACGTCTGACCAGCTCTGTATGAAACAACTGACTCATAGTACTAATAATCACACACTAATGAATGGACTTTTTGTACAGATCCAGATTCTGACATGGATGATGGGTTATGGGTGTAATGTCTCACCTTTTTCAGTGGTTTTTGTACTTTTACACTGATATGTTTGAAGCATTAATAACCTATTTGATATACATTAAGAATTATCTTATGGCGCTTGCCGTTTATTTAGTTTTTTAAATATCTATTGATATCAGTGATCACCTGAGGATCACTGTCAGATAGCTAATATATGCTTTAGATTAAACGCACAGCTTCATTTGTAGCCACATGTGCTTTACTTTAGCACATTCAATTTGATGTGTGCTGTGCCAGAGACCTTTTAGATCACATGCTATGCACCGCTTACCAGGTCTGTAATTGTAGCCACGATCGCAACACTCCCTCATACAGGGAAGATGCGGGTAGCGTCTCGGTACAGAGGCACAGTGGATTTCAGTATGTTGTTCCTTTATTTACAGATATACAGATATGCAGCTGGACCCAATTATAGCATAGGCCAATCAAGAGAGTCAGAGTGCGGTAAGATTTAGGGGAACAGGACTCAGGGAGCAAGTAAGCAAAGTCCAGGATGAGCTCCGGGCCCTAGGCAGATGCCTTGTCTGTGATCCGGCTCTGACCGCTGTCTCTGTCCGGGTGCCAATAACTTCTAGGGACTGGAATTGTCCAGTTGCTGACTTGCTGATCTGTGCGATGTGATGTCATGACGGTCACGTCGCAGGCACTGGTGGAAGAGGTCAGATCCGGCAGCTCGGTGGAGATTGGGGAGCTCTAGCAGTGAGTCACAGGGGGTGGCCCAGACAGGCACAGGCACCAGCAGTGCAGCATTCATTAATTTAGAAATTAAGTGCCCTCACAGACGAATGACACCATGCAACATTGTATTCAAATATTATGGAAATTGTGCATCTAAAGTAGGCAGGCTGATGGGCGTGATTGGGCATTGCCAGGCGCCCCTGAAAATCAGGCGCCCTAGGCAAGTGCCTCGTCTGCCTATTGGCAAATCCGGCCCTGATTTTTTTACCAGGTATTTTTTCATTGCACCGGTAATTGAATGGCTGATCGTTCTTGCAAAAATGCCGTCAGCTGTTTTTTTGCAGAAGGGGGCCAGTTGAATAGAGGCCTTACTCTCCATTTTAAAGTGTAAAGCTCAAGAGATTCAACTCACAAGACAAATCAAAGTAAGGTAGGTTAGGCCTATATTGGGTACCTTGGCTTGGGGGAAAGCTTAGTATACTATTGCCATATTATGTGACAAAATCCTCAGTTTTAAATACAGTAATAATATGCAAGCAATAAGCAAGAGTATGTAGAGATAAAGCCCATATCTAAAGTGTCTAAAAAAGTGTATCTGTGCCCTTGTCTACTGATATTCCTGCTCAGTAACTGAGGGACTAATATATACAAGAAGCTCATCTGATTCAGCGATAATTCCTTCAGGATCGAGTGAAGGTTTTCTCTTCAGCAGCTATCATGTCTGCCTCCATGGATATGATATCCAGGACTAATTAAATATATTATCTCTTGAGCAAAGACACAAGTTCAAAATTCATTGGGGGCATTGGGATTTTTGGTCTCACTGAGGAAAGTGGGAGTTTTTATTAGGATGTGTTAGTTCTCCTTTAAGGCATCAACGTTCTATAGTTTTCACTTTTTTCTCATTTTTAAGTGGCCAATGAAGGCTCTGAATGATCATTTTGAAATATCAACTCATTTAAAACCATGACTCTTTTTTCAAATACTTTTGAATACTGCAGAAAAACAACTTAGTTTAAAAATAGAATTAAGTGATGTAGATCTGTTTCTCATATTTCAATCATTTTAAATTGTGTTTTTTATTAGGAAGTAGCCAATGCAGACATATTTAATTATTTAAATAATTAAATGAATGCATAGCGATAAAGTACGTCATTGTCAGGCTGGAATGACATTAATTAATGCAATAAAATCATACACTAACCATAATCTCCACAATTTAGAATGCAGTAGCACTTACACGATTTGATTTCTAAGCAGGGGCTAATTGAGCATACAGTGTCTGATCAATCTTTATCAAATGTCACGCCTGTTTTCATAGTCTGTCACCATTCAATCACCATTATTAATAGAAAGAACTGAAGAGGAATGTTAACTTAATTCACAATCTACACATTATATTGAGAGCAATCATTTATATTGCTGTAGCCAAAGACCTCTTAGGAAATATTTTTCTGTTTTTCAGAGGTAGGGTAAATGGGGAATTATAGTTAGGGTCTTATTAATCAACCAATGAAATGCAATTCTCAAACACACCAACCAATGAAACCTTCAGTGAATTTAATTTGGCCTCTCAATCCCTTGAGTGCCATAGAGGATTCTAGTGCATTGCTTCACAATGAGTTGGAGACCTGTTTAACATTCAAGGGGGTAAAAAAAACACATTTAAGCATATGTGTCTACCTATATACACAATTAAAACTTTATACAAACACCTATTTATATATTTAAGCAAGGAAGTTGCTATTTAGCAGGAGATACCTGTCATCATTGATAGAGAAATATCCAATCACATTCCCACTCATTATCAAATTGTCTCTGCAGACAACCTCACTTAACACCTTCATTGTCAAAGAGGTGTGCAACTTTTTTTTACACACTTACCAGACGCGCAAAGGGTTACACATGCATTTTAATCACTTGAAAATGCTTTGAGAGCCATTGGATTTTCCCACACCTAGAGTACAAAGGATTTAACTCATTACATGCCAAAGAATTAAAAACATACAGAGCATATACTGGATCTATTTTTTTATCCTTAGGCAATTATGTAGGTATAGAGATGACTAGCTACAGAAATGAGAAGACAACCAAAGATCACCAAAATCTGCAATGCAAACACAGAGCCACTAAGAATCATTGTTGGCCAAGTCCAGTAAAGGTTTATGCCTGTACAGTCAGTTAGACTTGCAAGGATGCACCTGAGTGTCAAGTGATTTTGGATTACATTAAAGAATATTATTTTACATTTATATGGGCACTAACTGTAAGGAAGCTGCCTACAATTGTACAGGTAAAAGTGGTCAAGACCAACTAGGTCAGTAGGATGTCAGACCCGCAAGACAGAGAAGAGGCTGTTTAACTGTTTATTTAATAGTCAGATGGGTATGCAACAAACAATGTTTCTCACAGCCCTCAGATACTTAATATGATACGTTATCACCTACTTGACCTCAGTATAGATCCAGGCCTCAAAATTGGACTGTGACTGACTGGAGCTTGTCTTGTCACTGCAGGTTTAAAGGGGTTAGCAGAACTTGCAGTAATGAACTCAGGGTGGGATCACCTAGACAGGAGACTTTAGACTGGAAGCAGGGCAATGACTGAAACAATGGACAAGGCAGGGCAAACCGCAAACTGACAAAACAAGTAAGCACAGTTTAATGCACAGTACAACCTACATTTAAAGGAATTTTGTTAGGAATGCAGTATCACTGTTTGCTACTGTATATGAGACTGTGGCACTAGGGGTTCTGCAGGCTACAGTCAGAGCAAGGGCATGATGTTGCAGTATGTGGCTTGAGAAAGATGGATAGGAACACTGAAATAGAAGATGCAGGGACAAGCCAGCCAGGAGGGGAGGCAATATCAGAGAGTATGTGGAGTGAAACTGAGTTTTTAACTGTTTAAGAATAATAATTGATAGTTTGAACTGAACCTGGACTTGAATTGACAGCTTTATGCTGGAGAGCTGAGCTGCAGCAGTTCAATGTGGTGGAGAGGAGGATAGCTGATGGTAGCTGACAGAAGAAATTCTGATTAAAGTCTATAAGGGGAAATGAGTCAATATAACTGCTGGCAAGGCAAAATGAGTATAAGATAGATCAACCAGAAAGGGTAGTAAAGTGAATTTACAGGACAGATACTTAAGTGGTGACTAGGAGAAAATGTAACAGATAACTAGTCAAGAAACTTAGCTTGAGGCAGACTAGAACTAGTAGCAATGGACAGACTGCTTGTGACAGCCAGGACGTGAGGCGGGAATGGAACTATAAACAATCCAGAGACTTGACTTGTGGCAGAATGAGCTTGAGGTTTAATGGAACTTAGAGCAATGTGAAATCTTGGTTTGTGGATACTGAGATTGAAGTGCCTTACAGGAACAAGGAAGAATGAAACTGGAAACAAGGCTGGATACAGAGCAGAAACTAAACTGAATAATAGAACGCTATGAATTCATCCTGATGCACACTAGCTAGACTTTTTAAAACACAGAGAAGCAAGGAAAGCACAATTTGTTACTGAAATGTTTCTATACTACAGACTAGTTTTTTGGAAATACAGCATAAAAACAAACATGTTAAATGGCTTTTCTGCGATGGGTTAATGGACGGAGTGGGTGGAGTTGTTGGCAAGCTATGCTGGAATATGTTCTGCTGATGGTAGTGGATAAGAAGAAACTTGGGTCTGAATTGTTATGACTGGCCTGAGCACTAGTTTCCTTGTGATTACAGTCAAAAGTGGCTATTAATAAAAATACATTCAAGGTCATGGCTTGACGGATTTTAAAACTGGCCTGTAGGTTATCTTCCTCTTGGAAGAGGTGTGGGCCTTTTTAGGGGATTAAACCCATTCTGGCAATACCTTCATAGAACTGATGTGGCAGAAGAATATAATATAATAAAATATATACAGTATATATATATATTTGAACCCTTTTCATTATTAGGTAATACTGAGGGAAGTAACAATTTCACTAGCACATCTAACTCCTGGGGTATGCACTAACGTGTTTAATAGCTTTAGTGAATTCCAGAGGACACACTGCAGTCATTAAGACTTTAATGTCAGTAAGCCCTGAATACCTCCCCTTTAGAATGCACAGGAACATGGAGTGACATAATTTCCTCTGTGCCTTGTTTAATACATGGCATTAAACAGGATGCTGAGCATAGGATGTAGCTTAGCAAACTGACATTAGACAGGCTTTGGATTAAGAAATCAGTTGCAGTACAGAATCATATTAGTACACCTCTTAAAGTTATAGTAATGTCTACTTAAAAGTATTTGGTATATTAACCCTTTGAGTGCCAGAGGGATACAGAATGCATTGCAAAGCAATGCATTCCGTACCCCTCTGGCATTCAAAGGGTTAAAACTAAGAGATTGTGCTATATTTAAATTCTTACTCCTGACAAAGGGGGGCAGGATTTCCCTTTGCTTACTGAAGTGTGTCCCCAGCTGCAGCCGTCCGGACCAGAGAAAGGGGCAGGAGGTAGATCTTTATCTCTGCATAACTTTTAAACTACACGAAAGTAAGCACTTAAATATAGCGCATCCTCTTAGTTTTAATATATATTTATATTGGATAAAGTAAATAGGCTTTTTACTTTGCTTATACTGTGACTATATTTTCAAGGCCATGCTTCTCTCTTGTTTCCCTTCCTGTGAATGTCATCAGCCATTATCATTTGTACCGCTAATGCATCTCTTTCATAGTGAAGTACTCAGGTGTTAGGAATGCAAAATCACACAAGAGCCTTGAGTTCACAATGGTTACCATACAATCAGGATGGCCTTGTACATCACATTACATTATTGCACAAATAGATTCCTTGACTCAAACCATTTTTCATAATGAAATTATTTTGTATTTAAAATGTCTATGGAATTATATTATATAAGCCTATACATGCAGATATGTGTATACCAGCTATTACATCAATAGGGATTGAGGCAAAAGTATCGAGTCCTATTATAAAATGTGCACATTCTGAAACTTACATTAACCTTTTGCTTTCTAGAAGGTATTCAATGCATTGCAACACAATGGGAGTTATGCACTAAGGTGTGATAAAGAGGTGATAACTACGAGATAACCTCTCCAGTGATACTTCACCAGTTCCTATGTTATTCTATAGAACCTATGCACTAAGATCGCACAGATTAACAGATTGCACAGAATAACATAGGAACTGGAGAAGTGATATCACTTGTGAGGTTATCTCAGCTTTATCACCTCTTTATCACACCTTAATGCATAACTCTCAATGTGTTGGATACCTCTCTGGCATTAAAAGGTTAAAAGAAAATGTACCTATACTATTGTTTTAAATGTAAGTGTTTCTGTTCATGTCTGTGATATAAGTGAAATGGTATTGAATATTTTGAATTATTAAATTGTTTGAAAACTTCATGTTAATTGCCTTAACTATTTCCAAGTCCATGTACTAAGAACAATTGGCAAACCAACTGTACCATAGGGGACACATAGACATTCCATCATCCCGATTTATTTAAATGAGGCTTTTAACCTCATTGAATGCTAAAGAGGACTTTAAAGGGATAGTAATACTTCATTTTACCTTTATTTTATTTTGTAGGCATTAAAAAAACATGAAGAACGATATAAGTCTTATCTCTCAAACCTTTATGGTTTGAGAGATATTCACAAGCAAAGTTTCCCCCTCACGCCCCTTTTACCTGGTGTAAGCCATCTCTTCTCAGATGTGTAATCCAGTCCATAGACCAGACAGATAACAGCAAGAGACAGTCTTCTTCCTATGAGAACAATGAAAGCACTGCCCCCCTTGACAAGCGTTTCAGCTTTTTCCCTTATCTTAATTGAAGATTGTCCCTCTCTGCAGTCTACCTGGGCACCTCCCTTCTGATCTGGTTGAACAGTGTTAAATCAGTAAAAGGGGCAGGAGGGGGATACTTTGTCATTGAATTACTCTTGAACTACAACTCTGGCAGAATTGAAATAACACTCTCCAAAGACCAAATACTATGATGATTAATTAGAGCTGCTTTTATTATGAAACATTACTATCCCTTTAATGCCTTTCTTCACAATGCAATGGAGATTTCTCTAGAATTCAAGTGCTTAAAAGTCCAGTTTAAAGCATTATGACACTGTTATACCATTTTTTTCTTTTTCCTCTATAATTGTGTAAATATGTCTCTACATAGCTATACTACAGCATAATAACTGTTCATGATTGATTTTATGTAATTAAAGTTGCATTGCAGCTAACCAAGAAGCACTGCATTCAGTTGACTTGAGCATTTTTTTTAACCTGTATATATTTCAAACATAAATCTAATGGCAAGAGTTGAACAAATCGTTTCCAAGGCAACTAGTTGCTAAAAAACATTATTTAATAAAATATGTTTAAACACAATAAAGTAACATATCATATAAAATAAATGAAGGAGAAAGTCCACTTTGTAAATAAATAGTCACCAGCAGGAGACACCACATGAATTGGTGCATTTCAAAATGAGGTTAATATTAAGTAGAAATAAATTCAGATTAAGTTTCTCTATACTAAAAGCATATATCCCTGACAATAGCAACACTGTACCACTGCGCAAAAGATTAATACTCGTCAGTCACCCAATCCCACTGTGATTCTTTCTGCATGAAGCTGCCATCCACTTTCTGCTCTGAGCAGAGACTACTGTATGGGCTCTGAACAGCAACAAACTTAATCCTTACTCAAAGCCCTAATCACTACTAAAGCATGCCCAAAGCCAAAAAAGCCCAAACATTTGCATGAATTTAGAAGGGTTTACCTCATTGATTAAAAATGTCCCCATAGTTTGTGAGGACGCAGGGTATAGTTCCCATTTAAAGTAGGTCTGCTACCCTTAATATGTTGAATTTGTTTTTCAGATAATAGATAATTAAAATCCATTTACATGATGTACTAGACATTTTTCAGTAAAATACTTTTTGAGAAATTAACCTTTATATTTTGATGGCACAGTGTGACACTTAATACTAATGCTCTGTACATTATGCTAATTAGTTATATTAGTGGGCCACATTATGCCTTACTGTGCTATTAGAAATGATCGCAGTGAGTGGGCTCTGTCTAGAATCATTCATTGCTCATGGTGTGGATGTGTAAATCAAACTCAAAAAAATACTCTTATGATCAGCTTATTAGGCAATAAAACTATTTGTAAGTCAGGATACAAAAGGGGAACTCTGAGCAGCCAAAAAGTTCTCTCACATAATGGCTGTCATGTAAAAAAGAAATAAGCGAGGATTCATGCTGATCACTCATGCTGTATACATCATGGTAAATAATATTCATTACACACTGCAGTTATTAGGAGGGTTGCATTTTATACTGTGTACTGGCGGCAACTATATGACTGATAATAGTTGCTGGCTGTTAACCCTCTGATTGCCAGAAGAGTATCCAACTCATCGCAAAGCAAAGTGATTGTTATACCTCTGGTACTCGGAAGGTTAAGCAACGGTAGTAAAGCACACATTTACACTGGTGAAAGCATTCACCACTAATTAGGGTCCATAGCTTTATGGATTGGCAATGTAAGTGTTAAACAGGATGGCACCAATATTTTACTGATTTGTGTCTATGAGATAGATGGTTCAATATAATTTCCTAGGAAAAGGTCATTCTGAAATCCAATATGTAGAATAAATGTCTCATTTTTTACCTCTGACCTTAGAGGTAAAGGCAAGAATTTATATATATATATATATATATATATATATATATATATTAGTGTAAAAGCCCATGTACACAGGCCAAGGTCCGGGTGATGTTAACCCCTTCAGTGCCAGAGGTTTTGCAATGTGTTGCATACCCCTCGGGCACTCAAAGGGTTAAGAGGCCGGTCCTGCTCTGCATCCTGCCGCCGATGAAGTTATGCACTGTAGAGAGTGGCTGAAAGCACAGAATGCTCCCAGCACAGAACTCCCAACATTCCTTCCTCCCAGCATTCGGGCAGTCTCTGCTGTGCATGACGGCTACTGACAAACATCCAAGCGAATTATTACAGTATATAGGATATGTATATATATATATATATATATTTTTTTTTTTTTTTTTTTTTTTTTTTTTTTTTTTCATTGGTTCAAAGTTCTGACTGTGTGATTGTTTTTCTTTTCATTTACATTTTTTTTTTACTCATCACATATGCCCCACTGTGAATATTGGCTGTGCAACACTAACCATACAATAAAGTAGAACTAACACTTCCTAATAATAAGCTGCCACTTACCTTACACTGACCAGAAAATCCTAACAGCCTGAATTAATTCCCCCTTGATTCAATCAGTCCTCAACATCATGTCTGGGGAAACAGACATAACAGTAGCTAGCGGGACCAAAGGACCTCAGACCCGGTTCACTGAGCATGGCAACTTTAACCCTTTGAGTGGCAGAGAGGTACACAATGCATTGCTCTGCAATGCGTTGTGTACCCCTCTGGCACTCAGAGGGCTAATCCGTTATGTAACCCTAAGGCTGATTCAGTGGTATCTAATGTATTTCCAAGCAATATGTTGGAGACCTTTCTAACATTGAAAGGTCAACAAGAGCATTTAATTGCTTCTATGTTATAGGTCAGAGATAGTCAAGTTCTGAAGCACCAGATGTTGGAGACTACAACCTTTAAATAATTGTGGTGCAGCTGGTTTGCCCCAAAATTGCTGTAATTCCTCATAGTACATCCACTTTGAGCCTTATACACAGAGTGAAGAGGAGCGTTTCTGGAGTAAATCAACTGTATCATAGAGGAGACATTAACATTCTCAAAACTCACATTGATTTAACAAACTGCGGCTTTAAACCCTTGAATGCTAGAGAGGTATCTGACACATTGCAAAACGATGTATTATAGATCTCTCTGGCATTCAAGGGTTAAAATCCCCATTCAAATTCAGTGAGAAATTGTATCAGTCTCCAAAGTTACAGCTGGTTTGCTCCAGAATTGCTACTCTTCTTTATGACAAAATAACAAAAAGCACATTTAAATTACATAATCATTACATTTGGGCACACAAAAGTCAGTAATTTACATTCACGCTATAACAAGATGCAACATCATCCCCTTGCTATGATGATGAGAACAATTACATAGGAAATATGAGCATTCCTTCTCAAAACTGTGTATAAGAGAGCTATTTCCATTCAATGTGAGTAATAAAAAAATTTAAAGGCAGTAAACGTTTATATATTTTTCCTGTTAAGTAAGTCTACGCCTAATGCTGAGAGTCTTCATTCAAACGATATTACAGCTCAAATATTACAGAGTTAAATAGCTACATAGTAACTGGGTTGAAAAAAGGCACAAGTCCATAAAACAGAAGAAAAATAGTGCAGTGATATATTCTTACAGTAAAGTGTTCTATACTTTGTATGACAAAGTGGCAGCTTTGCGTGCCACGAAGCGCATTACTCCATGAACAAAAAATACATTTTAAGCGATTTGTAGATGCTTATATACATCTGACATTGTTTTTTTTACAATATCTTTTTAAAACAAAGAAATGAGACACATTTTCTCAGCACATTGGAGATATATATTTATTTTATTACACTTTACTGAGGATCATCTTCTGGTGTTGAAATCAGTAACAGTAAAGTCATCCAGAGGATTAGAGACCTGTGAGAGCTTGAGCAGTGAAAAGTTGATACATTATCCCTGCATGCAATATACCAGTGGGTTGAAGACACTAATTATGAGAGCTCCATAAGTACCATTGTATATTAACCCATAAGACATTTGCTTTGAGCGCTCTGTTACTTTAAGTGTATATACTTGCATTATTTTCCTTCTGTCTTTTGGTCCGTCTGTGGGTACTACAAGGGTGACGCAGTGTAGATGTCCTAGGAGCAGTCAAGTGTGTCTGGTGAAAAAGAGAGGCGCGAACCCAAGTGGGAGTGGGTTAAAATATCTTCCACTGCATTAATTGTCTGATTTGCACATATGTGCTTGGCAGACATGTCCATTATGTGAGTACCCAATTGAAAGGGTCGGAAGTGGGTTATCAATTATAAAATCAAAATACTACTCTATGAGGTGTCCCTTTTTTATGTTTCTTGTTTACAAGTCCATCAAGTTCAACCTCTGCCACACTATAACACAGAATATAATCATAGAAGCCTTCCCAACTCCATAACGGGTACTAGCCTATTTATCAGAACTTCATGTTTTACCTACTAATACACGGTATAAGCCTGTATGTTTCCTTATGCTACAAATGTATTTAAACTTCTCTTAAATTTTTTCATTTCACTGCCATTAACACATCCGTGGCCAAAGAATTCTACAGTTTAACAGACATTTCTGGAAAAAAAACCCTTCTGCTGAAGTTGAAACCTCTTTTCTTCTAATAATAAAGGGTGGCTCCTAGTTATTTAATCACATCTTGGAGTGAAAAGCTCACTAGGGGAATCCTTGTATTGACCTTGCATATACTTTTACAGTGTAACAAGATCCCCTCTTAGTCATCTTTTCTCTAGAGTGAATAAACCAAGTTTGGCTAGATGTTCTTTGTACTTCAAATCCTCCATTCACTTAATTTTATTGCTCTTCTCTGTACTCTCTCCAGTTCTAAAATATCCTTTTTCAAAACTGATGCCCAAAAATGCACCGTATATTGAAGTTGAGGTCTTAACAACAATTTATACAATGGCAATTATCCACTCTTGCTTCAATGCTCCTTTTTATGCAAGATAGTACTTTGCTTTTGTTACTGCTGTTTGACACTGATCACTATTTCTAAATTTACAGTTTATAAGAACTCCCAGATAGTTTTCCTACAATTATATCATTAAGTTCATAAGTAACATTATGGTTTGTTTACCCAAATGTACAACTTTACACTTCCCTATATTACATTTCATATTACATTTGTTTACCCAATCTGCCATTTTATGTGACTTCCTCTACAGAGAACAAACATCCTGCTCTGAATTTATTGCCATTCATAATCTACAAATATTCAGATTTTGGTTTCTATACCTATTTAGAGGTCATTTATAAACGTAATAAAAAGCAGTGGACCAAGTACTCAACAATGAGGTGCTCTACTCTGAACTTTAACTGTTATATTACACACATGCCTCTTGTGTTGCGCTGTAACACTTCTTTGTAAAATCTAAATATACTAAACCTACTATTTTACAATTATCTAGGTTTCTACTAGATTTGTTCGGCAAGATCTATTCCTCATAAAACCACGATCATTCTGGCTAATAATTTTATTTTTCACAGGGTAATCTTTAAGATAATATTTTGTTATCCCTTCAAGCTCTATAATTCCCAGGTTCTATTTTAGTTTCCTTTTTAGATAAAGTCACCACACTGGCTTTATGCCGATCTTGTGGCACTGAGCCCATGGAGAGAGAGTCTTTAGAGATTAAATCAATTTTTTTAATCAAACTGTAATTAACATCACCAACTGCTGTCCAAATGACACATTTTTATAATACATCAACATAGGAACCCATGGATGTATACCAGGTGATTTGTCAGTCTTAGTTTTTTCAATCTGACCTTCTTGTGTTAACCCTGTATTTGATAATGATATGGGTTATTTGTTATTTTTTGAGGTTCTTCTAAGAAATGCTTATTCCCTGGTATATACCAATAAGAAAAATGCATTCAGAAAGACAGTATTTCCTTATCCTCCATAATCAAATCACCTATCTCATTTCTAAAAGGTCCAATATACTCATTCTTAAGTTTTTTTGGGTTTGTTTGTTTTTTTTGCTATCTATGTATTTAAAACAAATTTTTGGTTTTGGCTTGTTCTCGTTTGCGGTTCCAGTTTCATTTTCTATTTTTGCTGATCTAACTGCTTTTTTTCAAACCTTGTTGGGTTCCCTGATGTGTTCGTTAAGACCTAAATAGTTTAAATGCCTTTTTTCCTTGCCAGTTCCTTATTTATATTTGAATTTAGCAACATTGGTTGTGATCTACATCTCTTGCCAATGGTATATACTGTTTATGCAACCTAAATTTAAATTCTGTCCGTCTTTTTCTCAGCATTTTTTCCTTTTCACAATTCATCCCTTTCTCCGTTGCTTTGATGCTATTACTATTTTGAAACTAGTGTTTTTAAAATTGAGTCTTGGTTGTATCTATACAGCTTTTATTCTTCAAACTGATCTCAAATGACACCATGTTGGGATCACAGTTTCCCAGATGTTCCCCTACTTTAATATCAGACACCATGTCTATCTTTTTTGTTATCACTAGGTTCAATACATTGCTATTTCTTGTCGAAACTTCCACCATTTGTGACATATAGATATCCCTAAGTATGCTCTCAGACCTTCTTCTCTTAGCACTCTGACAAGTCTCATTGTTCAGCTTTTTTTATTTACAATAACAGTTAGGCTTCAACATTCTCATCAATATTTTGTGATTTATAGCACATACTCACCAATAGCTTTTTTTTACCTTTTATGCCACAGTTTCAATTTCTGTCACTAGTTTCTTCACAGTTATCTGCCTTTAAACTTTGATTTAGATTTAGTTTCAAATACAGAAACACACCTATCACTTGTCTGTTAAAGGGATAGTAATACTTCGTTTTAACTTTATTTTATTTTGTAGGTATTAAAAAAACATGAAGAATGCTATAAGTCTTATCTCTCAAACCTTTATGGTTTAAGAGATATTCACAAACAAAGTGTCCCCCTCCCGCCCCTTTTACTGATGTAACACTTTTCAGCCAGGGCATAAGGGAGCTGCCCAGGTAGACTGCAGAGAGGGACAATCTTCAATTAAGATAATGGAAAAAGCTGAAAAGCTTGTGAAGGGGGGCAGGGATTTCATTGTTTTCATAGGAATAAGAGTGTCCCCTTCTGTTATCTGTCCAGTCTATGGACTGTATTCCACATCTGAGAAGAGATTGTTTACAGTAGGTAAAAGGGGCGGGAGGGGGAAACTTTGCTTGTGAATATCTCATAAACCATAAAGGTTTGAGAGATAAGACTTATATCATTCTTCATGTTTTTTTAATGCCTACAAAATAAAATAAAGTTAAAACGAAGTATTACTATCCCTTTAATCCCATTTCTCCTAAACAGGGAATAGTCTTCAATATTTACAACCAAGTCATGTGTATCATACCGATGTTTTGGTGTCCGAATGGTCATTAACAACCAACATTTCCACCTCCTGTTTTGCTTACCCTACATCTTCCATTCACCAACATACAGATCAGTTTGTTGTGATTATGTATTTTACCACTACTTGACTTTTTCTATGTCTACATTTATTATGCATTCTTCCCTGTTAGGTACATGTATCCCCATCTCTTCTTCATCCCCATGATCCTTCACTTGTTGCTAGTTCCAATCCAGACTGCCTACTTCATTCTTACTAGCAATACCCTCACCCCTTTTTCTAGTTTAAAAGCTCTTCCAGCCTCCTAAGCATAGCGCTGAAGCACACTTTCCATTTAGGTGTGATGCATCAATACAATAAAGATTGTACTAAAGAGCAAATTCAGTCTTCAAAACCCTTATTCCTACACCAATACGTAAACCATGCAATAAGCTCCTGGACTCCAGATGCCAACTGTACTGGTGCATGGTAGCACCTGGATGTCTTTGCTTTGAGCTTGTACCCTAGATTCCTGAAATCATTTTAGGGACACCATCTTCCTCCAGCTTTGTCATTGGTACCAATATGTACCAAGATAGCTGCATCCTTTCTAGCCTGTCCTATAATCTGTCTGCCCTGTCCACAACATGACGACCCCGAGCAGCCACAAGACAAAATAGGGTTTGGCATTCATGCTCCTGGCAACAGATTACTTTATCTACATGACTAATAAGAGTCCCCTATTACCACCACCTGTCTGTGTTTCTGCCTTCTCTGCCTCTTATCTAAACTGTTCCACTGGCTTTTAGAGAAATTGGTCCTCTCTATTAATGCCAATTCTGAACTATCATCACCAACATTTTCAAACAATCATGAAAATCTGTTGTTTTGAGTCAGCTCAGAGCTGCCCTTCCACTTCTTTCACCTAACTCCGCCTCACCTTACTGTCACCCAGCTGCTCCTCATTTACAACTCCTCCCTCTTCACAACTACACCACATAATAAATAATCACAAACTAAGAATCACCTACTATCATCACCTACTATGAAATGTAATGTATTCAAATGCATTAATTAGGTATAATTTTATTTATTAACTAGCTGAAGAGCCCATGTACACTGGCCACAGTGCCACCCAGCAATGGCCTCGGTGCAGTCATGCACAGTAGAGACTGCCTGTGCCGCAGCTGATACAAGCGGGGCACTCCAAATTCAGGCCGTAGTCCTCTCTGCGGAGCCCCCCTCCGTTATCAGCCGCAGTGCGAGCATTCTGTAGTGCGCATGACTGCAGTGCGTGGAGCCGTCTCTACTGCGCATGACGGCTTCTAACAAACTGTCATGGTTTGTTTTGACTCTCAGACACAGAGTAAGATAAAAATCAAACTTTATTGAAAAGTTTAATGGGAACCCTCACGGGTCCAGAACATACACATATGTCACATATACAAAATGGGTTCAAACAGTAATTAGCAAGATACAGCAAAGTAGGCTCTACCTGCCTTGCCAATATACTGGGCAAGGCAGCCAGAAAGATGGCACAAAGGAATGTAAACTGGCTCTATCAGCCTTGCCAATATACCGGGCAAGGCAGCCTGGAGGGTACACGATATACTGAGTGTGGCTCTACTGGCCTTGCCAATATACCAGGCAAGGCAGCCTGTAGGATGTCACAATGGAAAGCAAACTGGCTCTACCGGCCTTGCCAATAAACCGGGCAAGGCAGCCTGGAGGGTTACACAAAACACTGAGTGTGGCTCTACCATCCTTGCCAATATACCAGGCAAGGCAGCCTGGATAACAGGAGGACATGCTGCGGGATCAGCAACTGGTGATTGTGGAGTGAACCAGTACTGCATACTGGACAAAAGTGACACCCAACCGGTTCTATACAGCAGGAATAGCAACCGGTGAAAGTGGAGTAAGCCCAACCGGTTCTATACAGCAGAATCAGCAACCGGTGAATGTGGAGTCAACCAGTACCGTGTACTGGACAAACGTGTCACCCAACCGGTTATATACAGCGGGATCAGCAACCGGTGTATGAGAATAACCAGTACCGCGTACTGGACAAACGGAAAGCTCAACCGGTTCTATACAGTGGAATCAGCAACCGGTGAAAGTGGAGTCAACCAGTACAGCGTACTGGACAAACGTAACGCCCAACCAGTTCTATACAGCGGGATCAGCTACCGGTGTATGAGGAGTAAACCAGTACCGCGTACTGGACAAACGTATAGCCCAACTGGTTCTATACAGCGGAATCAGCAACCAGTGAATGTGAAGTAAACCAGTACCGCATACTGGACAAACGTATCGCCCAACCGGTTCTATACAGCGGGATCAGCAACCGGTGAATGTGGAGTAAACCAGTACCGTGTACTGGACGAAGCAACGCTCAACCGGTTCTATACAAGTGGAATCAGCAACCGGTGAATGTGGAGTAAACCAGTGATCAGAATGTCGCCCAGGCGACCAGCCGGCCAGACGGATGACAATCAGGATACAGCTGCAGGAACAGCATACACGCCAGGACAACCACAGGAATGACAGGACTGCCAACCAGGTCAGGAACGGAAGCAGGAACAACGCTAGCACCGGATCAGGAACGGAAGCAGGAACAACAGACCAACCGGATCTGGAACGGAGGCAAGAACCAAGCAGGAGCATTACTGACAGTGGAGAAACACTGACACTGGTAGCAGATACACAGGCCCAAGGATACAGGTAAGACAGGTGACTGCTGACACAGAGACACCACGAAAGGGCAACAAAAGGGTGCCTCAGCTCAGTCTAAATAGGCAGCACTGGGCGGGCAATAGAAAGGCGGCCAATGGAGAATACACACACCTGACTGACAGCAAGGGTGAGCAATCACGGGCACCCTGATAGTACCCCTCTCTCAAAGACCCCCCCCTTCTAGAAGAGGGACCTGGCTTCTGGGGGTACTTAGAGTGAAAGATCTTCAGTAATTTGGAAGCATGGAAGTCCTTACTATCCACCCAGGATCGATCCTCAGGACCATAACCCTTCCAATGTACCAAATACTGCAGCTTTCCTCTGAATCTGCGAGAATCAATAATACTCTGAACTTCATACTCCTCCTGGCCCTCTACCTCAATAGGACCTGGCACCACAGGGTTAGTAGTATAACGGTTGCATACAAGAGGTTTGTGGAGAGATACATGGAACACATTGTGAATGCGCATGGACGCAGGGATGTCCAAAGCATAAGAAACAGGGTTAATTTTGCGGATCACCTTGTACGGACCAATAAACCTGGGAGCCAATTTATTAGACGGGACTTGTAGCTTAAGGTTTCTGGAGCATAACCATACCCTGTCCCCAACCTGGAAGGAGACTGCTGACAGCTGTCTACGATTAGCATGACGTTGATGATGCTGAAAAGACTGACTGGGTGCACTTTGAACCTGTGCCCATGTGGAGCGGAGCTGCTCAATATGCTCATCCAGAGCTGGAATCTGTTGAGACTGAAATGAATCCGGGAGCAAGCAGGGCTGGAACCAGTAGTTGATAAGAAACGGGGAGCTCCCAGATGAAGAGTTAACCGCACAGTTCCCGGTGAACTCTGCCCACGGCAACAGGTCGGCCCAATTGTCATGATGGTCAGTAACAAAACAGCGCAGGAACTGCTCCAGTCCCTGATTGGCCCTCTCAGCAGCCTCACTGGTCTGGGGATGGTATGCAGAAGAAAAGGATAATTGGATGCCCATCTGTTCACAAAAGGCTCTCCAAAACCTAGACACGAACTGGCTCCCCCAGTCAGACACCAGAACTCTGGGTACCCCGTGCAACCGGAATACTTCTTTAGCGAAAACCACCACTAATTCTTTAGCAGAGGGAAGGCCACGGAGAGGTACGAAATGAGCCATTTTAGAAAACCTGCCCACCACCATAAGTATGAAAGAATATCCCCTAGACACTGGCAACTCTCCCATAAAATCAATAGAAACGTGGGACCAGGGATGTTCGCCATTGGGCACTGGTTGGAGTAGGCCCTCAGGGAGGTGTCTAGGGGTCTTGGCATGAGCACAGGTGGCACAGGCATTGGTAAATGAAGCACAATCTGCCCTCAAGGAGGGTCACCAGAACACTTGTGAGAGAGACCTTATTACCAATATGCCCAGCAGCTTTAGAGGAGTGGTAGGTTTCAAGTAGTCTAGTGCGGAATGTCTCATCAACATAACACTTACCCACTGTGGTTTCTGGAGGTGCAGTAGCCTGGGTGGTCAAAATTTCTTCCCCCAGTGGCGAAGTGATACTAATATGTAAAGTTGCCAATATACGATCAGGCTGTATGATAGGTGCTGGGAACTCGCCCCTGTCGGTCTCAGGCTCAAATTGTCTGGACAGGGCATCAGCCCTAACGTTCTTGGAACCCGGCAAGTAAGATACAATGAAATTAAATCGGGAAAGGAACAATGCCCATCTGGCCTGACGAGAAGACAATCTTTTAGCTTCTGATAGGTAAGTCAGATTTTTATGGTCTGTGAGAATCAATACAGGATTTCTGGTGCCTTCCAATAAATGACGCCACTCCTTAAGAGCGAGAATGATAGCCAGTAGTTCTCTGTCACCTATCTCATAGTGGCTCTGGGCAACAGACAATTTCTTTGAGAAAAAGGTCTGAGGTTACTGCCTTTTTCTGGTCTTTGAGAAAGTACTGCCCCAACCCCAATCTCTGAGGCATCAACCTCCAATGTAAACGGAAGGGCTGGGTTGGGGTGGGATAACACTGGAGCAGCTGCAAAGGCGGATTTCAATGTCTCAAAAGCACATTCAGCTGCTTCAGACCATTGGGAAGGATTGGCACCCTTATGAGAAAGGTCAGACAATGGTTTAACAATCGTGGAGAAGTTCTTGATAAATTTCCTATAATAATTGGCAAAGCCCAGAAATCGCTGAATCGCTTTTACGCCTTTCGGCCGTGGCCATTGCAAAACAGCAGCAAGTTTCTCCTGATCCATGGCAATACCCTCCTTGCCAATCACAAACCCCAAAAAGGGTACACTGGATCTATGAAATTTGCATTTTTCCAATTTGCAATACAATTTGTTCTTACGTAGGCGGAGCAATACTTCTGACACATCCTTGATGTGTTGTGACAAGTCGTTAGAGTGAATAAGTATATCGTCCAGGTAAACCACCACACAGGACTGCAACATATCCCTGAGGATATCATAAACCCCACTTTACTGCGACCATTGGGGAATGCATGAGAGGTCAGCTTCAGAAATATCTCAAGTTGATTGATAAACCCTCTGCACAAACTGGGTTCACCATCATATCTGAGTGGCAATGGTGCGGAAGCAGATAGCCCTTTGACTGCAGCCACAGAGGGAATAGTATCATTCTCCGGTGTCGAAACTGGGGAGACCACCGGACTTGAAACAGATTTGTCATTAAGTATCGTACGCTCAAGGATAGTTTGGATGGCCAATGCCAACTGATCCAAACGCTGCTCATGTACAGCCATCCTCCAATGGATGTTCTGTGCCTTACCTTCACTCTTACTGTCTGAGGTTATGGCCCTTTTGTACTGTCACGGTTTGTTTTGACTCTCAGACACAGAGTAAGATAAAAATCAAACTTTATTGAAAAGTTTAATGGGAACCCTCACGGGTCCAGAACATACACATATGTCACATATACAAAATGGGTTCAAACACTAATTAGCAAGATACAGCAAAGTAGGCTCTACCGGCCTTGCCAATATACCGGGCAAGGCAGCCAGAAAGATGGCACAAAGGAATGTAAACTGGCTCTATTGGCCTTGCCAATATACCGGGCAAGGCAGCCTGGAGGGTACACGATATACTGAGTGCAGCTCTACCGGCCTTGCCAATATACCGGGCAAGGCAGCCTGTAGGATGTCACAATAGAAAGCAAACTGGCTCTACCGGCCTTGCCAATAAACCGGGCAAGGCAGCCTGGAGGGTTACACAAAACACTGAGTGTGGCTCTACCGTCCTTGTCAATATACCGGGCAAGGCAGCCTGGATAACAGGAGGACAGCTCCACTAATGCTGAGTTGATAAAGCAGCAGCTAAGATGGAAAGTGGAGCAAACCAGTATCACCACCAGGGAGACCAAACCGGTGCGCTAAAGGAGGCAGCGCAACCGGTAGACAAATTGTAAACAGGTATTGTATAGACAACGATATAGCCCAACCTGTTCTATGCTGCGGGATCAGCAACCGGTGAATGGAGTGAACCAGTACTGCATACTGGACAAACGTGACGCCCAAGCGGTTTTATACAGCAGGAATAGCAACCGGTGAAAGTGGAGTAAGCCCAACCGGTTCTATACAGCAGAATCAGCAACCGGTGAATGTGGAGTCAACCAGTACAGCGTACTGGACAAAAGTAAAGCCCAACCGGTTCTGTACAGCGGGATCAGTAACCGGTGTATGAGAATAACCAGTACCGTGTACTGGACAAACGGAAAGCTCAACCGGTTCTATACAGCGGAATCAGCAACCAGTGAAAGTAGAGTAAACCAGTACCATGTACTGGACAAACGTAACGCCCAACCGGTTCTATACAGCAGGATCAGCAACCGGTGTAAGAGGAGTAAACCAGTACCGCGTACTGGACAAACGTATAGCCCAACCGGTTCTATACAGCGGAATCAGCAACCGGTGAATGTGGAGCAAACCAGTACCGCGTACTGGACAAATTTATTGCCCAACCGGTTCTATACAGCGGGATCAGCAACCGGTGAATGTAGAGTAAACCAGTGATCAGAATGTCGCCCAGACGACCAGGCAGCCAGACGGATGACAATCAGGATACAGCAGCAGGAACAGCATACACGCCAGGACAACCACAGGAATGACAGGACTGCCAACCAGGTCAGGAACGGAAGCAGGAACAACGCCAGCACCGCATCAGGAACTAAAGCAGGAACGACAGACCAACCGGATCTGGAACGGAGGCAGGAACCAAGCAGGAGCAGTACTGACAGTGGAGAAACACTGACACTGGTAGCAGATACACAGGCCCAAGGATACAGGTAAGACAGGTGACTGCTGACACAGAGACACCACGAAAGGGCAACCAAAGGGTGCCGCAGCCCAGTCTAAATAGGCAGCACTGGGCGGGAAATAGACAGGCGGCCAATGGAGAATACACACACCTGACTGACAGCAAGGGCGAGCAATCACGGGCACACAAATTTAGCAAATTATTATATATAAGATTAGGCATAATTTTAAAGTCACAGCATCATTAATATTATAATATTACTTATATTCACAATTCAATACATAATTCAAATCACAAATATGCATTATCAAAATAATAAAATTAATAATAAATACAATAATAATATTTATACTATACCACCTAATAGTCTTATTGTTCTTTTAAACTAATCTATGAGAGTCTGAATCTTTTTGTCCATCATGGATACTGTGCATTTTTCCCATCTGTTTTGTGATAGGAATATACTTTATTTATATATTTATAATATATTTATACTATATTTTTATTTTATTAATCAGTATTTGGCTTTGTACTGGACAAACAAGGAGTATTAGTGGTATATGGAAATGGGTCCATACTGGGTACGACTAGGGATGGTGGTGGAGAGGTGTTAAAGATTAGCTTGGATGTTCTTTCTCCTTTTGTCATAAAGCCATTTGTTCTTGATAAAGCAAAGTGCGTGTTGCAAAACAGGTAGGTTGGCCCACTACTGATTTTATAATTGTATTGGTTTTAATAAACCTTGTTTTCTTATTTGATGGTAGAGCTATAGAACAATTTGCCTAGGATAATACCTGAGCATATATCTCTGCTTTCTGGGTTAGTTCATAGAAGTCATATGCCCATTTCAACCATCATAACATGTGAGTGCATATTAATCATTTTCATAGCTTGTATGTCTTTTGAATGATAAGCCACTATTTGGCACCCCTTTTTTCTTTTTCTTTTTGCTACAGGGATATGGAGGCAGTTTTGACAGTTGCTAGAAGGACCACATTGTAACGGGCCTTAGGCTGTTACTAGAGCCTTGTCTGGGCATGGCATTTATTCATCCCTGGGCCCAAGGATTATGGATATTGGACACTCTTGGACACTCCTTTGTGCCCGGGCCTACAATCTCTCAAGCCCTTATCCTGGACTAAGAGACTTTGGCTAGCCTTATGTGGATAGGCAGCTGTGCCAGAGGAAAGAACAATTCAAGGCTTGGGTGCTGCAAACTCTTCTGACCTGCAAAGGGTTAATCATTTGAGTTTGAGCATATTTACTTTCAATATGTATTGTAGTCCCCCAAGCCTTTTGCTTAATTACTCAACCCCTGGCCATTGTTAAGGGATTGTATATTCTGGCCACTGAAGTCATTGTATTGAGCACTGTCCTGTGACCCCCTGTTGTGTGATTAATCCAATCATGTCTGCCCTATTATGTTTCCCTGAATCATTTGTTGTTGGTTCTTGGACCCCTTTGTGGTGACTGAATTATCACTGTGACTACCCCATTGTGTTCTACCAGGAGGAATTGTGATTGTATTAAGTCTCATGTACTGTGCTCCAAGTTAGTGTGGTTTGAAACTGTATAAATATGCTGTGGGTTGTTGTAATAAAGAGTTAGTCTTCTTGAAGAACTAAGAAGGAGTCCTGGTTTTCTTTATGCTCTTGTGGTTTAAAGTATCCTCTCTGATGCCCACCTGAGCTGTGTATCCTGCATTGCCGACCGTCTGCTGCCAGCTATCTGCGGATCTAATTTGGTATGCTGTCAGGCGGCGGCGTGGACTCCAGGCTCCCTTGCTTACAGCGATCCGGCGACTGTTTCCAGTGACTGTCCATACTTTGACTGGGGCATCTGACAGAGCTTATCTGGCGTCAAGAAGGAGACACCTGGGAACGACGGCAGAAGGCGACGCGGTCCCTTCTAGCTTCCGTTACACTGGTGGCAAGCGGTTGGATCAAACTGAAACCAGCTTCCAGGGGGAGATACAGCCGCTGTCTTGACCCCGGTTTCAGCAACGCGAAATCTAACTGAAACCAGCTTCCAGGGGGAGATACAGCCGCTGGCTTGACCCCGGATTCAGCAACAGGATTCGAGGTTGTCTCAATTGAGGTTTCACACAACACCTGGGAAAAGGCTGCCTGAACTATGGCACACACCTACAATAATGCAACTATGGCATCACTAAAGGAAATGGGGATCCAGAGAGGCCAAGATGTGGAAGGGCTAAGAAGAAAGGATCTGATCCAGCTGCTGCAGGAGATGGACGAGAACGATGCCGAATTAGCTCGAAGCACACCGTTACCGAGGGATTCCAGTCCAGTTCGACGTCGATCAGTCGACAACCGATATTCAACGGAAAATGGAGAATTGAGGCAACCGGAGTTAGTGGATAATGACCCGGTGGCGACCATGGTAGCTCGCCGACTACCGCTCTACGGCCCTAACCCCTCAATCGAACTGATTAACCAACTCATGGAAAAGGCTCGAGAGGATCATCTGCAGGAGCTGGCTATCCGACACCAGGGTATGAGGCTACCTCCTCCTGCGATGGCCGAGAAAAGCAGCACCGGGCTGCCCCTTACACATCAGTCCTTTTCCATGTTCGATGACACACAAGGAGATATTGATGGGTTCTTACAAGACTTTGAAAGATTATGCAGACTCTTCCAAGTCGACCAGCAGCACTGGTCGGGCATCCTTGCCGGAAAACTGACTGGGAGGGCCAGCGAGGCTTACCGCACGGTGCCTGACCAGGACATCGGCAATTATGCCGCGGTCAAGAAGAGACTGTTGGCTAGGTATGCCATTACACCAGATACCTATCGCCGGAAATTCAGGGACACTAAGAAAAAGAGTACAGACACCTTTTCAGAATGGGGACATACCTTTGAGCGGGCCGCTAGGAGCTGGCTTCAAGGCTGTGGGGCTACCACTTTTGAGGAGTGCTGTCAACAAATGCTGCTGGAACATTTTTATCTAAATATTCCTGACCCAGTGCGGGATTGGGTGCGGGACCGGAACCCCACTACCCTCAGCCAAGCTGCCTCGCTTGCGGATCAGTATGAGGACAATCGGAGCATGGGCCACAAAGTACCATCCATCCCAGGGGGAGGGGGGTCCCGGGTCCCTGCCCCTACCCCTAATGCATACCGGTCGGGGCCCCGACCTCCACAGGCCCCCTACCACCCACCTCGTCACACTAACCCCCCGGCGCTGTGTTTTACATGCCAGCAACCTGGTCATCGCCAAGCCAATTGCCCCAGGAACAGGGGACCCACCGCCAGGTATCAATCTGCCCCTCGGGCAAATCAAAGCTCCGCAACAGGTAGGGGGCCCCCACATCAGGCTCATTGTGTAGGGGGGGAGGACCCCTGGAATACCTACCCTACACCCTATGACCCAGACTGGCCCCGTCCGATGGATATGGGTGAGGCTGCAGGAGACCGTCACGAATGGGGCTATTTCCATGAAGTTACCCTGGCCCAGGAGGACTCAACCGACAACCGGCACCAGCACATCCAAACGGTACGTCTCAACGGGCACACCACTCAAGGAATGCGAGACTCTGGGGCCACTCTTACCTTAGTGCAACCTCACTGCTTACCCCCCAGACTCAGAGTGCCCCGAATGGTGGAGATCCGGGTGGCTGGAGGCCGAGTGTACAAGCTTCCCATGGCCAAGGTCCAACTGGATTGGGGGGCAGGACTCCAAGAAAGAATTGTGGGGGTCATGCCAGGACTTCCTACGGACGTGCTACTAGGGAATGACTTGGGCAATCTGGAGAGTTACTTCGGCACCGCCAGGGACCAAGAGGACTGCAATGTCGTCACAAGATCCGCGGCACGTCAACAGAGGGTAAGGTCAACACCACCTCCCGCCCCTACAACAGTAACCCTTGACGAACCCAGTATAGCTTGGCTGCCGCCCCCAGATTTCCGGTCTGCTCTCCAGACAGACCCCACTTTAGCAGGGTACAGACGACAGGCAGACACCAGAGCCATTGGGAGGGAGGGGGAACAATTTGTGTGGGAGAACGGGTTGTTATACCGGACCACCCAGACTCCCTGTCAGGGCCCCAACACAGTCACTCGCACCCAGTTAGTAGTGCCCCTACAGCATAGGGAGGCCCTCATGGCCCTTGCCCATGACATTCCCTTAGCAGGACATTCGGGAATCCGGCGCACCGAAAAGCGCCTAACCCGAGCGTTCTTTTGGCCCAAAGTGTCCCGGGATGTTCGCCTCTTTTGCCGCACCTGCGACACATGTCAGCGGGTAGGAAAAAGGGGAGATCATCCGCCAGCACCCCTGCACCCTCTACCCTTGATAGGGGAACCTTTTCAACGAGTAGCCATTGACATCATAGGTCCACTCGCTCGGCCTAGCCACACGGGTAAGCGATATATCCTTACCATTGTGGACTTTGCCACCCGTTACCCGGAGGCCGTGGCACTATCCAGCATCTCTGCTGAAAGCGTCGCGGATGCGTTAGTCAGGGTATTTACCCGGGTCGGATTCCCTAGGGAGATAGTATCGGATCGAGGCACACAGTTTACCTCAGATATAATGCAACAACTCTGGAAACTATGCGGGGTTAAACCCCTCCATACCACACCCTACCATCCCCAGACAAATGGGCTCTGCGAGAGGTTCAACGGAACCTTGAAACAGATGCTCAAAGCTTTCACCCAGTCACACCGTGATTGGGAGCGCTACCTGCCCCACCTACTGTTCGCCTACCGGGAGGTGCCTCAGGAGTCCACGGGATTTTCCCCCTTTGAACTATTGTTTGGGAGGAAGGTCCGGGGACCCCTGAATCTACTCCGCGAATACTGGGAGGGGAAGTGTGACTCTGAGGAGACGCCTACCGTCACCTACGTTGTAGAACTGAGGGAAAAGTTGAAGACCCTTATGGGACTAGCCCACCAGAATTTAGCTCAGGCCCAAGCGACCCAAAAGCAGCAATATGACCGTAAGGCCCAACACAGAACGTTCCACGTGGGTCAGCAGGTCTTAGCCCTGCGCCCAGTGAGACAAAATAAGTTGCAGACCGCGTGGGAGGGTCCCTACCGGGTAATTGACCAGCTAGGGGACACCACGTATGTTATTGGCCGCGGGAATTCACAGCAGGACCAAAGGACCTGCCATGTCAATTCCCTTAAAGCATACCATGCTAGAGAGGAGGCCGTAATGGCCATCTGTAACATGGAGGGGGAAGACCCAGAGGAGCAGGATATCCCTGACTTCTTAGCCGAATCCCAGACCCAGGCAAACAGGCACCCCTTAAAGCTAGGGACCCATTTGAACAAGGTTCAGCAGGGGCAAATTGAGAAGATAGTGAAAAAATGGCCCGAGCTATTCTCCCCACTTCCCGGTTCCACTACAGTAGCCCAACATGAGGTCCACACCACAGGGTCCGGGCCCCTACGTCAGCCAGCCTATCGGGTCCCCGAGTCAGTCAAGCGTAGCATGTGGCAGGAGTTGCAGGATATGTTAAATATGGGGGTCATTGAGCCGTCCGCCAGTCCTTGGGCCTCCCCGGTAGTCCTAGTACCCAAGAAGGACGGAACCACCCGGTTCTGTGTGGACTACCGGAGGCTCAATGATCGGACAGTCACTGATGCGTACCCCATGGCCCGGGTAGATGAGTTGCTAGACCGTCTCGCTGGAGCTAGCATTGTCTCCACCCTCGACCTGAGTTGAGGGTACTGGCAGATTCCACTGGCCCCTGAGGCAGTGGCCAAGTCCGCCTTCATCACCCCTTTTGGCCTCTACCAATTCAAGGTAATGCCATTTGGGATGAAGAACGCCCCGGCTACCTTCCAGAGGTTGGTGGACCATCTGCTGGCAGGGGCACAGGAGTTTGCCTGTGCCTATCTGGATGACATTGCTATCTTCAGCGACTCCTGGGAGGAGCACCTCCTACACCTAGAGGCTATTTTAGGGAGGATAGCCCGTGCCGGGCTCACCATCCGGCCGGATAAATGCCAGATAGGGATGGGGGAGGTCCAGTACTTAGGTCACCGGGTAGGAGGAGGGCAACAACGGCCCGAGCCAGCTAAGATTGAAGCCATCCTAAAATGGCCTACCCCCAGGACCAAGAAGCAGGTCCTGGCCTTTTTGGGAACCGCAGGGTATTACCGTAAATTTGTGCCCCAGTATAGCACCATAGCCAAACCCCTGACGGACCTGACCAGGAAGGCCCTGCCCCGTAATGTAGACTGGTCCCCGGCTTGCGAACAAGCCTTTCAGACCCTAAAAGAGGCATTGGGGCGGGAACCGGTGTTGGCCGCCCCGGATTTTAACAAGACTTTCTTGGTTCACACAGATGCCTCTGACTGTGGGCTAGGAGCTGTCCTGAGCCAGGTGAACCAAGAAGGAGAAGAGCACCCCATTGCTTATCTGAGCCGGAAGCTATTACCAAGGGAGACATCCTACGCTGCTGTGGAGAAGGAGTGTCTTGCACTAGTGTGGGCCCTGAAGAAATTCCAACCCTACCTGTACGGGAGAGAATTCACCGTAATAACGGACCATAATCCACTGGTATGGCTCAACCGAATCTCAGGGGACAATGGGAGACTGCTACGGTGGAGCCTGGCATTACAAACCTTTAATTTTTCCATTCAATACCGGCCCGGCAAGGACAATCATAATGCTGATGGGCTATCTCGCCAGGAGGACCTATGAACTTTGGATTTTCCGAGTTTATTCCGGACCCTGGGTTGAGTTTAAAAAGGGGAGTAATGTAACGGGCCTTAGGCTGTTACTAGAGCCTTGTCTGGGCATGGCATTTATTCATCCCTGGGCCCAAGGATTATGGATATTGGACACTCTTGGACACTCCTTTGTGCCCGGGCCTACAATCTCTCAAGCCCTTATCCTGGACTAAGAGACTTTGGCTAGCCTTATGTGGATAGGCAGCTGTGCCAGAGGAAAGAACAATTCAAGGCTTGGGTGCTGCAAACTCTTCTGACCTGCAAAGGGTTAATCATTTGAGTTTGAGCATATTTACTTTCAATATGTATTGTAGTCCCCCAAGCCTTTTGCTTAATTACTCAACCCCTGGCCATTGTTAAGGGATTGTATATTCTGGCCACTGAAGTCATTGTATTGAGCACTGTCCTGTGACCCCCTGTTGTGTGATTAATCCAATCATGTCTGCCCTATTATGTTTCCCTGAATCATTTGTTGTTGGTTCTTGGACCCCTTTGTGGTGACTGAATTATCACTGTGACTACCCCATTGTGTTCTACCAGGAGGAATTGTGATTGTATTAAGTCTCATGTACTGTGCTCCAAGTTAGTGTGGTTTGAAACTGTATAAATATGCTGTGGGTTGTTGTAATAAAGAGTTAGTCTTCTTGAAGAACTAAGAAGGAGTCCTGGTTTTCTTTATGCTCTTGTGGTTTAAAGTATCCTCTCTGATGCCCACCTGAGCTGTGTATCCTGCATTGCCGACCGTCTGCTGCCAGCTATCTGCGGATCTAATTTGGTATGCTGTCAGGCGGCGGCGTGGACTCCAGGCTCCCTTGCTTACAGCGATCCGGCGACTGTTTCCAGTGACTGTCCATACTTTGACTGGGGCATCTGACAGAGCTTATCTGGCGTCAAGAAGGAGACACCTGGGAACGACGGCAGAAGGCGACGCGGTCCCTTCTAGCTTCCGTTACACACATCA
This sequence comes from Rhinophrynus dorsalis, assembly GCA_037306005.1. Lineage (NCBI taxonomy): Eukaryota > Metazoa > Chordata > Amphibia > Anura > Rhinophrynidae > Rhinophrynus > Rhinophrynus dorsalis. Next base: position 149,108,177 of record CM074723.1, read on the forward strand.
TCTGATACTCTGCTCACATCAAATGGTAATCTTGCTTTACAATGCCTTACAACCCCCTCTGGTCCTTAAAGTACTAAGTAGGCTCATGAATTGCCTGCTTCAGTTGGAAAAAAAAAACAGCCAGCAACTGGAATGTCTGCCTCCATGAATATGGGATCCAGGACTGATTGAAGATATTCTTTCTTGATCAAATACACAAGGACAAAATATATAGACTTCTATGGATTGTGACACTGTCCCTGATAAATAGTCCCTCGGACAAGAGGGGTGTACCTGATAAGCTGATCATTCAATGTATGTGGCTTTACATAAAATTTTAATATGAACTGTTAATGTATTAAGCATAATTATGGCATGGATTACACTGCATTTGATGTCCTTATCGATTGTTTTATCCACAAATCCCACCTTAGAAGTCAATAGGAATTTTGAGATAAAACCAGTGATAACATTTTATCACCTGAAATGGATCCAGCCATATGCCAAAGAAAGATGAATTTAACATTTCATAAATGCTATGTCAAAATGTCAGATTGTTTTTATTATGTATTTTATCAAGGGTCAGTGCACCTAAGGATCGAATTGATGTATGAATCACATTGAGGTCATTCTCTCCCTCCAACATTAACAAGTGACAATCATGTGTGTCAGTTTTCTGTATTTGTACTGCTTTTGGGCATATGTATAATGTATGCTAATCGTTGTACACACAGCATATTTTATGATCTTCATTACATATATTACATATTATAAATAGGGAAACTTTTTTAGACATAAACACTTTTATCAGTGAACATTCTTATAGAAATTAACAGTTTCTAGAAGCTGCACTATAAAAACACTTAAATTAACATTTAGTTAGCTGTTAAAGGCAAGAAGTGCTTTATATATTTTTTTTATGGAGAAGACTGAGAAACATGGATCTATGGTATGAGATTTCAATAACGGCGTATACAGTATACAATTCCTATAATTATTTCATCTAAGTCCTATGTCACACTCTCTGACTGTGGCAATATATAAAATATAACACTCTTTAATTTGATCCATCACTTTTAGCAGTCCACTCAATTCCTGACCCCTTCCATTTTTTGTTTCATTTTCAGAACCATAAAAAGTCAATGATGACATATAGGAAGACAGAAAAGTAATATATTATTTCATGACAAATGGGTCATGTTTCCAAACAAAGAGTCTTTTCTCACGTCTATTTTATTTTAATAGTGAAACCACAAAATGACAAACATGGCTTTGTCGTTTCTATGTGTCCTATACACTGTCTTAGTATTAAAGTGTATTTCTCTTGATAATACTCATTTTAAATTGTCTTTCACACAATGGCATCATGTCATTCTGATATCCTACATCCACAAACACAATCAGTCTTTGCTTCTTATTAAATGTATCCAGTCTTTCTTCAGGTTTTTCATTTATTAATGTGCATATATTTATTACATTCAAATCTTTTTCTAAATGTATATGTTTTGTGTGAAATTTATATGATTCAAAAACATCCTATATAATAATAATAATAATAAGTTTGGAACAATGCAGTCATGCGCAGTAGAGACTGCTGTGCATGCTGCAGTCATGCGCGGTAGAGACTGCCCGTGACAAGGCTGATACAGAGCGGGGCGCTCCGAAGAAGCATCCAGCTGTGTATCAGCCGCGGCGTGGGCAGTCTCTACTGAGCATGCCTGCACTGCGACTGGCTGGCACTGTATCAGCCGCTGTGTGGGCAGTCTCTACTGTGCATGACTGCCCTGCGACCGGCTGGCAGTGGCACCGTGGCCCATGTAACGGGCTCTTCAACTAGTTGATTATAAAATACTGGTCTAGATTTATAGAGTTCTAAAGTTTACAGTTTTCTGGCATTTACTCCCAAAATTATTATGTGATGATGATTATAGTGGCTTTATGATGCATATTACTTTATTGCTTTTTACTTATTTTATGAACAGTGAGTTTTTATACTGTACTTGTGTTTATAATGAGGATTTAAGGAAAACTATTATTATGAAATGTTGGTCGTATCCTATTTACCATTAAAAATAACCTTATGCAGTGCAGCCCACTGGTTCCCAGTCTTCCTTAACTCACGACACTTCCTTTTTTAAAGTGATAGTCATATTCTGCAAGTGCCTTTTTCTAATTGAACTATTTTATTTTTCACTACTTTTAGGTCACCGTCATTGAGCTCCATTGATCTTTCATTGCAGGCAGCTCATTATCAGTTTAGTTAGAGGGATAGAAATACCTGGAAAAAGAATGCAGCTCCAATTGACCCTCATTTATTTCAATATTTTCTGTGTTGTAGTTCAAAAGTAATTCAATGCTAAAAAAATCCCTCTCTCTCCCCTTTTTTTTCCACATCAGGCTGCCTCTTTCAGCTGGCTGGATGGAGTGCAGTGAGGGACAATCTTCACTGAGCATAAGGAAGACGGCTTACAGAATGTAAAAGGGGCAGGAGGGGGATCCTTTAGCATTGAATTATTTTTGAACTACAGCACAGAACACACTGAAATAAAGAATTACATGAGTCATGTAACATGACTATCTTTATAGGAGAATCAATAGGAGCTGCATTTTTTTCCAGGTATTACTATCCATTTAAAGCAAGGACAATGGTACAATATAATAGAATGCCTACTGAAGAAAGGGAAGGAGCTAAGAAATCTATTTTTTCAGTGCTCTATATGTGGTGTGTTTCACCTCATTGAAGTCAGTTTAATTCTCTGGCTCCATTCATAAAATGCACAGCTTGTTTCAGCAAGAGGCAGGATGAAAACATTGGAAGAAGCCTGTTCAATCAGGCATTTCACTAATATAGTGCTGAATTAGTGGAGTCCCCATAATATCAAGAATTATGTCTGTGCAACCCCAATGGAGTAAATTAAACAATATATATGCTGTGTGTGCTAGATTAACATGTGAGAGATCCCTAGACTCTCTCTGTCTCATCTTTTCTTCAGCATTGTACCACAACCCCCGCTTTAACTGTCTCCAACAATAACCTGCCTTTAAAGAGACATCCATGGAGCTCACTGTCAATGGCATGAATGCTGAAAAAAGGTAAATGAAGATTTGGAAAAGTGTAGACAATTGGAATTTACATTTTCTAAACTTTAGGATTATGGAAAGTAAAAAACTAAGTTTACTATCACTTTAGGTCATGACTCATAGTTGAAGAAAATCTGAATTTGTGTGATAAAGTGTGCACATCAAAAACAACAGAACTTTATAGTAGCATATGGAAAGGTGTGAAACATGATGCTTGGTGGCATGGAAAGACTGTTGGGAACCACTGATTTATGGTTTTATACAGAGCTGTACTACATACTTTTATAGTTTGACTGATTTATGGAAGTGATTCCTCCTCCTTTTATGCCTTTATTATGTGTCCCTATTTTCCTTACTGGGTTTTTCAATTTAGCTACTGTAACACCATTTGTGCATTAAGGAATATTTTGAAGCTTGTCTGGCCTCACAAAACCCAGTATTTACATCTACAATAATCATGTTCATGTTATTTTAAGAGTAATAGTTACAACAAAAATATACATATAAAAACAGTCTAATGTGGGCCCTGATCATGACAGTTTATAATCTACAGGGATTAGGAAACCCATTCAGCACAAAACAAAATATATCACTAGGAAAAGTGTGGGGAACAGCAGGGATAATTATGAGCCAACCATTAAGTTGCTTCTATATGAGATCTGTGGTTTTAGTTGCATTGGGGATATATTCAATTAGTGAGAATACTTTTGCAGAGAAACTTTGCCCTAGGAATACGTAGCTCTTAATTTGTTTACCATACTAAGGGGGTTGTACTAATATGATTCCCCTTTAAAGGGATAGTAATAGTTCGTTTTAACTTTATTTTATTTTGTAGGCATTAAAAAAACATGAAAAATGATATAAGTATTATCTCTCAAACCTTTATGGTGTAAGAGATATTCACAAACAAAGTATCTCCCCCCTGTTCAACCAGATCAGAAGGAAGATGCCCAGGTAGACTGCAGAGAGGGACAATCTTCAATTAAGATAAGGGAAAAAGCTGAAAAACTTGTCAATGGGGGAAGGGCTTTCATTGTGTTCATACAAAGAAAATTGTCCCCTTCTGTTATCTGTCTGGTCTTACAACCAGACTCACATCTGCGAAGAGATGGCTTACACTAGGAAAAAGGGGCGGGGAGGGGAACTTTGCTTGTGAATATCTCATAAACCATAAAGGTTTGAGAGATAAGACTTATATCATTCTTCATGTTTTTTTAATGCCTACAAAATAAAATAAAGTTAAAATGAAGTATTACTATCCCTTTAAAACAGGAGATGGAATCAAATTTGATTTCTACTGCACCTGCATAATTTAACCTTCATATATATGTATATATTTACACTGTACCCCAGTTGTAGTGTATAGCTGAACTGAGACATTTCTCTGTCTGAAAATGCTTACATGGTTCCAAAAGACCCTGTGGATCAGAGCTCTGTGGATTATCATATTTGACCACTGAAGCCCATTGTGTGTAGTGATGAAGTGTTGAAGGCAAACTGAAACAGAGTTTAGTAGATGAAGACTTGTGCCTATATATAAGGGGATTTTTGTGTACTTACCGATGAATCCTTTTCTCTTAGTCCATGTGGAACACAGGAACCATGGGGTAAAGTTCCATCCTTCAGAAGGACAGGGCACTCACAAAAAAGTTGTTTTAGGCAGAGACTTCTATGCTCCACCACTTTACACCTGCCCAGACATCCTCAGTTTTGACATAGAAATTGAAGTGGAAAAAGAAAGGGAATCCTCTAAACCAGAAAACCTAAGAGGACCCCCACTGCCCAGTACACAAAGCATTGCATTTTCTCTGGGAGGACTAGGAGAAAATGATCAGTAAATACACAACCCCACCCCTTTTTTTCTTATGTTTTAAGTGGAACACAGGAACCATGGGGATATACCAAGCATTCACCAAGATCCCAGGGAGAGAATGAGAAAATATAATCTAGACATAGACCTGGTACACCATAAACCTCAGGTATCAACCAACACCAACACAATAAACTAAGAATCAGGAGCCAACAGGTTACTGGGCAAAAAGAAAATTGGAAATGACAGCTACACAGGCACAGAGGCCTGTAGGAACTCCCAGTCAAAGCTGGTCTCAGCTGAAGCCAACACATTAATATGGCAGTGCTTGACAAACATGTGGAGGGATGACCACATTGCTGCCTTACACAACTGTTCGGGTAGCTTTGTCAGTTTTAGACTTGCACACAGGCCTGCTTGGATTTTAGGTTGCTTGGTTGCTGAGGAAATTGGTGCCCTGGGTGAGTAGTCATAATCTGAGACAACAATGTTTCATGCCTCCGGAGGCATGACTTTTAACCTTGCCAAACTTCAAGCTAAACAGGTTTTCTCCTACAAATGGAAGAGATACCAAAGACCTCTTGAAAGACTGGTCAGTCAACCAGATCTTAAGCCACAGAGCGCAAAATTCATAGTGAGTAAACCAAATCAATATATGATGTGACCACTCTTTGCCTTCAAAACAGCATCAATTCTTCTATGTACACTTGCACAATGTTTTTAAGGAACTAGGTTGTTCCAAACATCTTGGATCACTAACTACAATTCTTCTGTGGATTTAGGAATCCTCAGTTGCTTCTCTCTCTTCATGTAATCCCAGATAGACTCAATGTTGTGATTAGGGCTCTGTAGGGGCCATACCATCATTCCTTGTTCCTCTTTACTCTGGAAATAGTTCTTAATGACTTTGGGGTCATTGTCATGCTACAGAATAAATGTTTTCCCTGATGGTTTTGCAGCATGGATAAGTATCTGCGTGTACTTTTCAGCATATAGGATACCATTAATTCTGACCAAACTTCCAACTCCATTTGCCAAAATGCAGCCCCAAACTTGCAAGGAGCCTCCACCATGCTTCACTGTTGACTGCCCTTCGGCGAACAAACTGCCTTCTGCTATAGTCAAATATTACAAATTTTGACTCATCAGTCCAGAGCACCTGCTGCCAATTTTCTGCACCACAGTTCTTGCATTTTTTTGCATCTCTTAGTGTTGTTTCCACATCGGAGGTATGGCTTTTTGGCAGCAAGTCTTCCATGAAGACTACTTCATCAAACTTCTCCATACAGTAGATGGGTATACCAGGGTCCCACTCTTTTCTTCCGATGATGGCACTGCTGGACATCTTCTGATTGCAAAGGGAAGTAAGCATGATGTGTGTTTCATCTGTTGCACTAAGTTTCCTTGGCCGACCACTGCGTCTACGGTCCTCAACTTTGCCTATTTCTTTGTGCTTCTTCAAAAAAACATGGGCAGCATATCTGGAAACCCCTTTCTGCTTTGAACTTTCTTTCTGGGAGAGACCATGCTGATGCAGTATAACTACCTGTATCTTGTTGCTGTGTTCAGTCATGCCATGGTGTGTGACTTTTGACATTAAACTTCAGCAACCTCACCATGTTAGCTGAGTTTGGCTGTTCCTCACCCAGTTTTATTCCTCCTACACAGCTGTTTCTGTTTTAGTTAATGATAGTGTTTCAACCTATATATTAAATTGATTATCATTAGCACCTATGTGGTATAATTGTTTAATCATATACCTGACTATATGCCTACAAAATCCCTGACTGTGTAAATGTACCTAGAACTGATGTTGTTTTGAAGACAAAGGGTGGTCACACCAAATATTGATTTGATTTAGATATTTCTTCTGTATTTTGGTAATTGATAAATATAAACTATTAACATGCCTATTTTTTTAAAGCTTTTTTACATTACATCATTTTTTCACACCTAACTAAAACTTTTGGAGATTACTATATATATATATATATATATATATATATATATATATATATATATATATATATATTTTTTTTTTTTTTTTTTTTTTTTTTTTTTTGTAAATTTGTATATTGACAGTGATCTCCCTGGATGTCTGTTTTCAGAGCTCTCTGCCATAAACTGTAATAGTAGGGCCAGTAAAGCCATGTAAAGTCTGATTCTGCCAGTTAATGTTTTTCATACCCCTTTTGCAATTAAAAGGTTAAATACAGCATATGGAGAACCAGCTGCTGCAGGGATAGTGTTACATTGCATCACCTGCTTTCAGAGTCCCTTATAAAAAGCTCAGGAATCTCACTGTCAGGGACATGCAAGTATAGAAAAAAGATAGGTGACAATGTAAAAAAAACAAACAAACAGTATAAGCAATTTGACTTTACTTATTATGTACTTGCAGAACATGTAATGTCATTTTGGAACCTAGACAGTATTGTGAAGTAATGTACTGGAGACATCTCTAGAATCCAAAGAGTTAGATATTTAACCCTTTCAGTGCCAGAGGGACACCCTACTGGTACTCAGCTGTCTGTGTAGCTTTAATTTGCATTTGAAAGAAATCTGTAATCTCAAAATACATTATAAAACATATTATTTCTTAGGACATACAATGAACATATTAAAAGTACTGGGTTCTCTAAAATAATCATCCCCCTTACCGTTACTTCCTGGCAACCTGCACCCTTAACATTACACTCATCCCTTTCCCAATTCAAGCACCTATCTGTTTGTGACATCTACTATTCAAAGGGGCTTATGCTAGCATAGCTGTCAACTGTCGTAATGCAGTATGACTGCAGAGCCAGAATTGTTGGAGTACATTGAGAAGAATTAGGTATGAATGGATAGCTTAACCCTTTGAATGCCAGAGGAGCATGCAGTGCATTGCAAAACAAGGTCTGGCACAATTATTGTTACTCTATGGGCCCTACACACTAAGATCACCCAAAGTGGAGAGATCTCAGTGTATAGGCCAGGAATGGGCAATTATTTTGAATGTATTAATGCTGGGTCTCTGCTCTGGAAAAGTGAAACATTGTATCAGTGTTGTGCTTAGTGGTAAAATGCATCACTTCCTTTGTAGAAAAAGCCAGCAGTTATATTTTTCTGCCTAGCAGTATGTCTCCATGAATACAGCCATACAGACCCAAGGCTCAAGGAGTTTATCACACTGGATATCCCACCTGTTTCACAACAGCATAGGGAATAAACAAAAATGTAACCCTTTGAGTGTCAGAGGGGTGTGCAATGCATTGCTTACCCCTCCGGCATGCAAATTATTAAATGGGGCTATAATACTAATTTGAATGCTAGAGAAGTCTCCTCTCTAGCAATCATGGGGTTAAATGTCTACTTTAAATCAGTTGGGATTTAGGACATTTTTATTTTTCCCCTTTGGTGCAGTTGGTACACCCTCACCTACTACATGGATGCATTGGTAATAAGAACCAACTGGAAAATATAGCCTACCAATTTCCCTGCTTGATTTATAGCTACAGACTTATTTAATCACTGGCCTTATTTCATGCACAGGATGGCCTTAAGTCTATCAAAAGCATTTCTCATTTCCTTACTCTCCCACTATTCCATGAATGCTATCCTGCATTGTAGAACCGGTAATACATTATGTGTCATTATAAATGGCTATAAAAATCTGCCAGAGGGAGTAAAAAATTATGTTTTAAATAATTAACACAGACACTAAAGCATGTATCAGAAAATATATGGCTAGCTGTAAGGAGATCATAAGATATATAGGTCTAGTTTATCTTACTGGTTGAATCCATAATGAGACTAATATACTAGGAACTGAAACAATCATTGGGCAAATCAGTTGCCATTGCGATTTATTTAAATGGGTCTTTTAACCCCTCAAATGCTAGAGAGGTTCAGAACATATTCCAGGGCAACGAGTTGAAGACCTCCCTTGCATTCTATGGGTTAAAGACTTGTTTAACTCTTTGAGTGCCAGAGGGGGTGTACAACACATTGCATTACAATATGTTGGACACCCCTCTGGCACATAAAGGGTTAAATTAATAGGATTTTGGTCATTTGTATTTGTACCCTATGGTGCACTTGGTTTGCTCCAGATTTCCCCAAGTCTCTTAGTTGCATCAGCCTCAATGTCACCCACACAAGATGCTCTTCCGAGAGCTTCCCATTAATAGTTAACCTTAAGTGATGAGTATTTACCACACAATTTGACATTTTCTGGGATTGTGTTTCTGAATTCTGGAGAGAGATTGAGTATCAAAGAGCTGACATTCCCACTTACAAGGTCACTTAAAATAAATATTTGTATAAGAGTGATTGACATCAGAGCAAGTTTAATTATAGATGGGATTAGAGCTAAAACCTACAATCCCAGTGCACCACAAATCACACACATATATCATCTTTACCAGGGATGGGAAATCTGTGGCTCTCCAGCAGTTGCTGAACTGCAAGTCCTATCATCCCCATCCAGCTATTTTGTGGATGAGGATAATTGGAGCTGTAATCCAATCCCAGATACAGACAGTTTGTCCACTCCTGATCTAGACATGCCTTCAACTCCAGCCATGTTTTTGTTCTTTTGTTTACAGTGAAGAGTACAAACATGGCAGGGTGCTACAAAATCCCAGGAGAAATATATAAGCTATTTTTTTCAGTATAAACATTAAAAGAGCACTGGGGTGAATACAAGTATTCCCCAGCATTATTGACAATTGCCTCCAAAGACAGTGACTGCTCTATAGGGCACGCACTACAAAGTATGATCTCTGTAGTGCATACCAGAGGACAATCTCCATCATCGTTGGCACTTTAATACTCGCATGCCTCATACACCAGCTACACAACATGCCCAGTAAGTAATATCACACCATTCCATCCATCCCTTATTTAATACATTGCCTTAAACAAGGCCTATAGGAGAGCAATTCCCAAAAATGCCAACAGACTGCCTCATTTTCCTTCTCCCTTGGAGCAAGCAATATTAAAGCGTTAAGTGTCAGAGAGGTGCAATGTGTTGGATGCCTCTCTGTCACTCATAGTTTTAAGGAGAGGACTTTTGGTGTACAATGCTCAGTATATTGCCATTAGGCAGGCTAGGGGCATTAAAATCGATTCCAAAATGGGTGTGTGTCAAATTGCTCTCTTATATTAACTCCAATAACATCTAAAAATGAGCTGGAGTTATTTACACTTACATACCCTGTACTACATGCTAACATCTGTAAAAATGACCTTATTGCTTTCTGAGGGATAACATCTAGTCTTACATATGTTCTATTGGATGTTCAATTGTTGTCTTTTCAAAGGCTCCCTGACTCCCATCAACCAGGCAATCCTGAAAGATATAAGAAAAATAATACTGCTTTATTGTCTGTAAACAGCCTGGGATAAGGGAGAGACACAGTAAGCGGTGATAAACAGGTGATTCCAGTTCCTATATTATTATATGGAGTCTATTCACTATGATCTCCAAAGTTGAAGATTTCTAAGAGCATAGGATCCATAGAAAAACAGGAATTGGAGAAGTGATAAACTGGAGAAGTTATCTTCACTTTATCACCTTTTTATCACCTCTTTATCACCACTTATTGAATCTCCCCGAAGGGCTTAAAAAATCCATATATGGAAATGTACAGAATTTTCATTTCCCCCTATGGTGCAGCTGGTTTGCTTCTCTTTAGTCTGATGAATAATATGTCCTCATTGTACATAGTTATTGTAGGTAGAAGTTCCCTTCTATTGTTTGTTGCCCACACACATGAATCCGTTGTTAGTAATTTAGTGAATAATGTATACGTATATATGACACCATATCACATTCCTTTGAATATCAATTAATATGAAGCTTTTAGACAACTTTAGCTTGTGACCTTCTATATTTCCAATGTAAATTTCCTATGGCCTATTTTAGACTGAAGCATTATATTTGTCATGTGTCTCTTTCATTTACTTTTGCCATTAATTCTTCTGATTTGTTTTTCCATTCTCTTCATACTGTTTCATTTCTCTCCTGTATACTTACTCACCATCATTACATTATGCTGCTAGTCACCCCTGCCCTATTCCCATCATATCCATTTATTTCTTGAAGCTTACCCTTTCTCTCACATTGACTGGTCGCTTTTATGACTTTTCAACAGGAGAGGGCAATATGTGGTTTCTCCAACAGTTGATTGATGACCAGCTGAGAATGATGACTGTCGTAGTCCAACAACAGGTCAAGAGCTCCAGATTGACCATCCCTGAACACACCTTCCCTTTTTTTTTGTCACATCATCCCTACACAGTGACATTTATGTACCAAGTGGACTTGAAATGATCCTGGGGCAAACCAATTGCACAATGAGGAACAAATAAAAATGCCCTTTAGTATAAATAAGGCATTTAACCTATTGAATACTAGTGAAGTCTTCAGTGCATTATTTTACAATGTGTTAGAGATCTTGCTAGTATTTAAGAAGTTAAAAGTCACATTTATATCAATGGTTATTTTGAGAAATGCTTTTGGTCCCCCTGTGGAGCTGATGGTTTGCTCCAGAATTGCTCCAATTCTTCCTAGTACATGAGCTATAATATCCCTTTAATCCTGAGTGTGCTGGAGTCCCTCTCGGGCACTCAATTGGTTAATCTGTCAATAGTAAAGGGAAACTATCAATTAAATGACTTCCTTACGTTGTATACTTTATACATTTAACACACTCTGAATGTTCTCATTATTAACATTTTGAGTGCCAGAGGGTTGTGCGACACATTGCTCCCTAATGTGTTGCATACCCCCTAGCACTCAAAGAGTTAAATGTTCCTAGGAAGGGTGGGATTTCATTGAAGGTTTGTCCCTATAGTAATCAATATGAATCTATGAGATAAAACCAGTGAAAAAAATGTATCACCTGCAATGGAATCTAGTCATTAGTGCTATGATCCAAGATATAGGCCAGGAGACAACTGATGGACCTCCAGCTGTTGGATATTGCTATTCTCTTCATTCTCAACCAGCCAACAGTGTTGGGAGTTGTAGTCCACAACAGATGGATGTCCGACAGTTGACCACCTGACATAGGCTATGTATAAAATGTGCTTCAAAAAGGGAGTGTAAAAGTTTATAATAAAAAAATATATATAGTGTAGGGTGTTTCTTGCTGAGTAAAGCAGCATGCTGGGAGATAAAGTATGTCTTTTAAAAGTTGTTACAGCTCAATTTTTTTATATATTTTAAAGAAACTGTTTGTAAAAATAACACCACTTAATGTCTGTACTCCAATTTCAGTGGCTGTCTATGGAAGAGTAAAACTAATGCCACAAATCTCCAGAGAATGTGATAGTGACATCTCTCTATGACAGTTTAAACTGTAATAATGTTTGAATAAATCATCATTCAACAGTGAATGTACTCTTGTATTACTATGCAGTATAAATCATACAAAATCTAGTTTTCATAATAAAACTTTACTGCTTCAACCTTTGAGTTCCAGAGGGGCATCCAACACATTGTGAAGCAATGCACTGGATAAATCTCTGGCACTGAAATGGTTAAGCTTCTCTAATTAGTTTGTTTCAGCTCTGTCTGTTGTATGTAGCAGGAAATCAATGGCTCCCTGTTACAATTTTATAAAGAGGGATGCCTGACTTGCAAGCTTGTCACAATATTCATGCCTCCTGTCCATGGTACTGAAAAAAAAATGATAGCTGCATTTATATTGTATAGTGACCATGATGCCTATATTGACACTAGACTGTTAAAACAAAGTGATCTTACCACCGTCATTCCCCACAATAAAACATTAAAATACATGGCCTCCTAATAATAACCTTTCATATTCCTCACTAAGGTCAAACAATTCTAATGGCCCCTATGAATGTTGCCATTGAGCTTTTATTTAAGACAAGGCTGTCCAAGTTCAGTTCTCAAGGGCCACCAACAGGCTGGGATGTAAGGATTTCCCTGCTTAACCCATTAACGACCCTTGACTGTCACAGTACATCATGGGTAGATCTAACTTAACGACTCATGATGTACTATGACCGTCATGGAATTCCGGGCTCCCCCCATGGCTGCACGCTGTTCAGGGAGTCCGGAACCGGAAAAAAATGCTCTTTGGTCCTTAAGTGACCGCTGGTCCTTAAGGGGTTTAGCACAGGTGAGTCAGTCAAAATAAATGAGCCACAGATTAACTCCCCTGTGCTGAATCAGGGAAATCCTTACATCCTGGCCTGTTGGTGGCCCTTGAGGACTAAACATGGACAGCCCTGGTTTAAGAGATAAATAGGGTTATGCATTAAGCCATGATAAAGAGGTGATAATGCAGAGATAACTTCTCCTGTGATATCACATCTCCAGATCCTGTGTTATTCTATTAAGCCTATGCACTAAGATCTTAAATGTTGGAGGAATCTTAGTGCATTGTTACCATAGAACATATTAAATGGAGAAGTGATATCACTGGAGAAGTCACCATCACTTTATCACGCCTTAGTGCATAACCACCCAATACCTTCAAACAGCTCTGGATGTCATGACCATGGAAGCAGACATGACAGTTGTTTGTAGTTCTGTCAATCTGAAACAGGCAATGTGTATGAGCATACTTACCTTTTAAAGAGATAGTAATGATTCACATAGTATTTGGGCCATGGAGAGTGCTATTTCAATACTGTCAGAGTTGTAGCCCAAGAGTAATTGAATGATAAGGTATCCCCCTCCCTCCCCTTTTACTGATGTAACACTGCTCACCTCAGAGCAGCAAGTCTGTCCGGATGGATCACAGCGAGGGTCAATCTTCAGTGAGCACAAGGAAAAACCTGTCAAGGTGGACAGGCTTTTCCTTATGCTCACAGTAAGAAGATTGTCCCTTGCTGTGAGTTGTCTGGTCAAGATTCCACTTCTGAAGTGAGCAATGTTACATCAGTAAAAGGGGCGGGAGGGGAATATTTATCATTCAATTACTCCTGAACTACAACTCTGACAGTATTGAAATAACAATCTCCATGGCCCAAATACTATGTGAATCATTACTATCTCTTTAAAAGGTATACTATGAAGATTAATTGGAGCAACTATACAGGTGTACAGTGCATTGTGAAGCAATGCATTACAATTTCTCTGGTCCTTGAAGGGTTAATATTACTGTGTGCAGTGAGCATAGTTTGTGGTGGGGCAAACTTCATAGAGGGCATTAGTATTTTCTAGTCATATTAAGGTAAATGAAAGGGTTATTATTAGTCAATATTAGTCATCCTTTAATCCCTTCATGGCAAGAGAAGTGGTCAATGTATTGTAAAACAATTTACTTTATTACTACTATATATACAATTCATCTAGTTAAAGTGCAGATAGTAACATGATTCATAAATATAGCCCTGAGGGTTTGATCGGTGTTCTCATAAATGTTTGGCCTTACAATATGCATTTTAATGCCTTAGGCACTAGAAGATAAATTAACTTGTCACAAGGACATGACATGGGAAATGGCAGAATCCCTGTAATTATTATCTATGCCCCTACCCCTCCATCATTTCATAACTCTCCCTGCTATTGTCACTTGGAGCTTAATTCCATTAGGTCCATAGGAGAATATACCAAAAACACTGATGCAGTGCTAAGTAAATGTTATATTTAACATCTCTATATTTCTGCATAGTGCATGGGCTATGATAAAAACATTCCAACATATACCCAAACATGAGTATACTGTAGACAGTTCTGCATGCAGATGTTGCAACCAGGTTGTGTCAACATAGATAAGTAATTGTTCTGGAACAAATTTCCCAATTATTTAAAGGGGGATTGAAACCACCTGATGCTACAGGGGTATCCAGTGCATTGTGGAGTTTACATTATAGACCTCTCTAGGAATAATGACATTAAAAGATCAAGTTTAACCCTTTGAATACTATGCAGCTCTTTGCTTCACAATGCATTGTGCCCCCCCGGCACTCAAAGGGTTAATCAGTGAACATTTGTATTTGTCCCCTTTGACACAGATGATTTCCCTTATAAGTGCTCGTGTTCTATTTAGTACACTTACTTTCATTATATTTAACATACTGAGGAGTGGAGCAAACCAACTGCTGAATAGAAGATACTAGATAGGTCTCCATTGCAATGCTTCACAGTGGTAAGTTTCATAGGGGAGTTGACTTTGACGGGCATGGCCAGAGGGGTGGTCATCCCTGTCAAAATCAGTGCAGAGTGTTTCACAGAGCCCTATATTTCTTGCAGTTTCCTTTTACCATCTAAGCAACTCAAACTTTCGCCATGCTAACAACTAGTGTTGAGCGAGCATGCTCGGCCGAGCTCGGATCGGCTCGAGCATCGCTCTGCTCGGCACATGGCGGTACTCGTACGAGTACCGCATGTGCTCGCCCGCCATGTTCGGGTCTCCTCCCCGCACGTTTTGCGGCTGCTGCGCAGCCAATAAACGTGCAGGGAGGCTCTGACATCGGTGTAATGCCAGCAGCCATGTTGGCTGCTGGCATTACACTGATTGGCTGGCCAGAACCCGTGGTCAGGTGCTGTATAGCACCTGACCATCGAGTTCGGCTCAGTCTGAGCCAGGGAGAGCTGAGGATAGGAAGGGAAAGGCAGTGTAGGGAGGAAAAAAACAAAAATTGTGAAAAAAAAAGAACCAAAAGTCCTTTTTAGGACTACTGTGTGTGGGGGCAGCAGGTTATTTGGTGTGGGGGGAAAAAAACAAAAAAAAAAAAAAAAAAATATATATATTCTGTTTAGTGTGCAAAGTTGCAGATTAGAGCACATTCTGTTTAGTGTGCACAGTTGCAGATTAGAGCACATTCTGTTTAGTGTGCAAAGTTGCAGATTAGAGCACATTCTGTTTAGTGTGCAAAGTTGCAGATTAGAGCACATTCTGTTTAGTGTGCAAAGTTGCAGATTAGAGCACATTCTGTTAAGTCTTCAAACTAAAATATCAAAGTCACGTATTCCATTCAGTGTGCGTCGCCGCAGTTTAGCAGCACATTCTGAGTACTGTGCAGAGTTGCAGAATAGGAAGAAATACTGTTAAGTCTTCAAACTCAAATATCAAAGTCACATATTCCATTCAGTGTGCTTCGCCGCAGTTTAGCAGCACATTCTGTGTACTGTGCAGAGTTGCAGAATAGGAAGAAATACTGTTAAGTCTTCAAACTCAAATATCAAAGTCACATATTCCATTCAGTGTGCTTCGCCGCAGTTTAGCAGCACATTCTGTGTACTGTGCAGAGTTGCAGAATACGAAGAAATACTGTTAAGTCTTCAAACTAAAATATCAAAGTCACATATTCCATTCAGTGTGCTTCGCCGCAGTGTAGCAGCACATTCTGTGTACTGTGCAGAGTTGCAGAATAGGAAGAAATACTGTTAAGTCTTCAAACTCAAATATCAAAGTCACATATTCCATTCAGTGTGCTTCGCCGCAGTTTAGCAGCACATTCTGTGTACTGTGCAGAGTTGCAGAATAGGAAGAAATACTGTTAAGTCTTCAAACTAAAATATCAAAGTCACATATTCCATTCAGTGTGCTTCGCCGCAGTGTAGCAGCACATTCTGTGTACTGTGCAGAGTTGCAGAATAGGAAGAAATACTGTTAAGTCTTCAAACTAAAATATCAAAGTCACATATTCCATTCAGTGTGCTTCGCCGCAGTGTAGCAGCACATTCTGTGTACTGTGCAGAGTTGCAGAATAGGAAGAAATACTGTTAAGTCTTCAAACTAAAATATCAAAGTCACATATTCCATTCAGTGTGCTTCGCCGCAGTTTAGCAGCACATTCTGTGTACTGTGCAGAGTTGCAGAATAGGAAGAAATACTGTTAAGTCTTCAAACTAAAATATCAAAGTCACATATTCCATTCAGTGTGCTTCGCCGCAGTGTAGCAGCACATTCTGTGTACTGTGCAGAGTTGCAGAATAGGAAGAAATACTGTTAAGTCTTCAAACTAAAATATCAAAGTCACATATTCCATTCAGTGTGCTTCGCCGCAGTGTAGCAGCACATTCTGTGTACTGTGCAGAGTTGCAGAATAGGAAGAAATACTGTTAAGTCTTCAAACTAAAATATCAAAGTCACATATTCCATTCAGTGTGCTTCGCCGCAGTGTAGCAGCACATTCTGTGTACTGTGCAGAGTTGCAGAATAGGAAGAAATACTGTTAAGTCTTCAAACTAAAATATCAAAGTCACATATTCCATTCAGTGTCTTTCACCGCCGTTTAACAGCCTATTCTGTGTACTCTGCAGAGTTGCAGAATTATAAGAAATACTGTTAAGTTTTCAAACTCAAATATTAAAGTCACATATTCCATTCAGTGTCTTTCACCGCCGTTTAACAGCCTATTCTGTGTACTCTGTACAGTTGCAGAATTATAAGAAATACTGTTAAGTTTTCAAACTCAAATATTAAAGTCACATATTCCATTCAGTGTCTTTCACCGCCGTTTAACAGCCTATTCTGTGTACTCTGTACAGTTCCAGAATTATAAGAAATACTGTTAAGTTTTCAAACTCAAATATTAAAGTCACATATTCCATTCAGTGTCTTTCACCGCCGTTTAACAGCCTATTCTGTGTACTCTGTACAGTTCCAGAATTATAAGAAATACTGTTAATTTTTCAAACTCAAATATTAAAGTCACATATTCCATTCAGTGTCTTTCACCGCCGTTTAACAGCCTATTCTGTGTACTCTGTACAGTTGCAGAATTATAAGAAATACTGTTAAGTTTTCAAACTCAAATATTAAAGTCACATATTCCATTCAGTGTCTTTCACCGCCGTTTAACAGCCTATTCTGTGTACTCTGTACAGTTCCAGAATTATAAGAAATACTGTTAAGTTTTCAAACTCAAATATTAAAGTCACATATTCCATTCAGTGTCTTTCACCGCCGTTTAACAGCCTATTCTGTGTACTCTGTACAGTTCCAGAATTATAAGAAATACTGTTAAGTTTTCAAACTCAAATATTAAAGTCACATATTCCATTCAGTGTGTTTCAACGCCGTTTAACAGCCTATTCTGTGTACTCTGTACAGTTCCAGAATTATAAGAAATACTGTTAATTTTTCAAACTCAAATATTAAAGTCACATATTCCATTCAGTGTCTTTCACCGCCGTTTAACAGCCTATTCTGTGTACTCTGTACAGTTGCAGAATTATAAGAAATACTGTTAAGTTTTCAAACTCAAATATTAAAGTCACATATTCCATTCAGTGTCTTTCACCGCCGTTTAACAGCCTATTCTGTGTACTCTGTACAGTTCCAGAATTATAAGAAATACTGTTAATTTTTCAAACTCAAATATTAAAGTCACATATTCCATTCAGTGTCTTTCACCGCCGTTTAACAGCCTATTCTGTGTACTCTGTACAGTTGCAGAATTATAAGAAATACTGTTAAGTTTTCAAACTCAAATATTAAAGTCACATATTCCATTCAGTGTCTTTCACCGCCGTTTAACAGCCTATTCTGTGTACTCTGTACAGTTCCAGAATTATAAGAAATACTGTTAAGTTTTCAAACTCAAATATTAAAGTCACATATTCCATTCAGTGTGTTTCAACGCCGTTTAACAGCCTATTCTGTGTACTCTGCAGAGTTGCAGAATAGTAAGAAATACTGTTAAGTTTTCAAACTCAAATATTAAAGTCACATATTCCATTCAGTGTGTTTCAACGCCGTTTAACAGCCTATTCTGTGTACTCTGCAGAGTTGCAGAATAGTAAGAAATACTGTTAAGTTTTCAAACTCAAATATTAAAGTCACATATTCCATTCAGTGTGTGTCACCGCAGTTTAGCAGCCTATTCTGTGTACTCTGCAGAGTTGCAGAATAGTAAGAAATACTGTTAATTTTTCAAACTCAAATATTAAAGTCACTTATTCCATTCAGTGTGTGTCACCGCAGTTTAGCAGCCTATTCTGTGTACTCTGCAGAGTTGCAGAATAGTAAGAAATACTGTTAAGTTTTCAAACTCATATATATTAAAGTCATATATATCGTGTAAGATGAAGAAGGCGGGTAAAAAGGGACGGGGAAGTGGACGTGATCCTGAAAGTTCAGGGCGCGGGTCAGGACGCGGAGAAACTGTGCCTGGTGCCAGAGCACAAGAAAGAAAGACATCCACCATACCTAGCTTCATGTCTGATTTCACAGGGCGTCGCAGGACATCACTCTCGAGGTCCGACCAGTGCGAACAGGTGGTCGGTTGGATGACAGCTGATACTGCTTCCAGTCGGTTAAGCACCACCCTGTCTTCCACCAAGTCCACTCTCAGTAGCCAAGAGTCTGGTCAACATAATCCTCACTCTGATCATCCTTCCTCCCACCATACACGGTCTGGTCAAAGAAGTGATCCCACACTGGGATATAGTGATGAGCTCGTCTCATCACCAATCCTTCATTTGACCCTCTCTCCAAGCACGCTTGCAGAGGAACATGACATCTTGTGCCCTGATTCACAACCTCTAGAGGCTACCCAATCACAAGAAGATGACAGATGTGAACGGCATTTAAGGTCAAAGGAAGTAGTGGATGATGATGATGATGATGATGAGACACAGTTGCCATTAAATCAACCACTATTTCCGTCTCAAGACCTTGTTGAGGAGAATGTTATACAGTTGTCAATGACTGAGTATGTGGTGGGATCAAGACTTGAGGAGGATGATCAGAGTGAGGAAGTGGAGGAGGACTTGGTGGACGATGAGGTGACTGACCCCACCTGGGAAGGTGTAGAGCCGAGCGATGACAGCAGTCCTGAGGGTGAGCCATCTGCAGCACCGCAACAGGCTGGAAGAGGCAGTGGTGTGGCTACAGAAAGAAGGCGGACCGCACCAAACCGGCCCGCAAATGTTCCACGGAGCACCCCCTTGCGTAAATCTACCTTGCCAAGGGGTAGGTGTTCCGCGGTATGGCGTTTTTTTAAGGAAAGTGCGGACGACAAAAGAATTGTAGTTTGCAACCTGTGCCACACCAGAATGAGCCGAGGCATGAACACTAGAAACCTCACCACCACCAGCATGATCCGACACATGGCATCCAAGCACCGTAGTAAGTGGGAGGAACGCCTGGATCGCCCATCTGTGTCTGCAGGCCACACCACTGCCTCCTCTTCCCCTGTTTTCGGTGCCGGCCAATCGCCTGTCGAAGGCGCAGGCCCGCATACCTCCCGCCCTGCACCTGTACCATCTGAAGCACCATCAGCGACCACATCCACTTCCCTGTCCCAGCACAGCGTCCAAATGTCGTTACCCCAGGCATTTGAGCGCAAGAGAAAGTACCCAGCCACCCACCCACAGGCCATAGCACTAACCTCACACCTTTCAAAATTACTGGCCATCGAAATGCTGCCATTTAGGCTTGTGGACACTGAGTCCTTCCGCAGCCTGATGGCAGCAGCTGTCCCTCGGTACGCGGTCCCCAGCCGCCACTACTTTTCCCGGTGTGCCATCCCCGCATTACACCACCATGTGTCCCGTAACATCACCCGTGCCCTGACCAACGCAGTTACTGGGAAGGTCCACTTAACGACTGACACATGGACAAGTGCTTGTGGCCAGGGACGCTACATTTCCCTGACGGCACACTGGGTGAATGTCGTGGAGGCTGGGAGCGACTCGGACCCTGGGATGGCACGGGTGCTACCCACGCCGAGGATTGCGGGCCCTACCTCCATCAGGGTTTCCACCAGCACCTACGTTATTGGCTCCTCCTCCTCCGTTTCCACCTCCGAATTCTCTACACACACCGCCACTCCCCCATCAGCCAGTAGCTGGAAGCAGTGTAGCACTGCAGTGGGGAAGCGTCAACAGGCCGTGCTGAAGCTGATCTGCCTTGGGGACAAACAGCACACGGCCTCAGAGCTGTTGCAGGGGATTAGTCACCAGACCGAGCAGTGGCTCTCGCCACTCAACCTGCAACCAGGCATGGTTGTGTGTGATAATGGGCGTAACTTGGTGGCGGCTTTGGAGCTCGGCAAGCTCACACACGTACCATGCCTAGCGCATGTATTTAATTTAGTGGTGCAGCGATTTCTAAAAACCTACCCCAATGTGCATGATCTCTTGACCAAGGTGCGCCGCGTGTGTGCACATTTCCGTAAGTCATCTACAGCTTCGGCCGGCCTGTTGAAGCTGCAGCAGCGCTTACAATTGCCAGCTCACCGGCTGCTGTGTGACGTGAGCACGCGCTGGAACTCCACCTTCCACATGTTGGCCCGGCTTTGTGAGCAGCAGAGGGCAGTAGTGGAGTACCAGCTGTTACACGGTCGTCGCCTCTCCGTTCAACTTCCTGTAATCAGAAGTGAGGAGTGGGAATGGATGTCAGACCTCTGCGAGGTTTTACGCAATTTTGAGGAATCGACACAGATGGTGAGCGGCGATAACGCTATTATCAGTGTAACCATCCCACTTCTGTGTCTACTGAAACGCTCGCTGCTCACAATTAAAACCGACGCTTTGCATGTGGAAGAGGTGGAAATGGGGGAGGAAGAGCTTACACAAGGTGATAGCCAGAGCACCCTCACTTCGTCTTCTCAGCGACAATTGGAGGAGGCGGAGGAGGAGGAGGAGGAGGAGGAGGAAGACACGGTTGCCTCCGCTACAGAGGGTAGCCATGGAACTTTAGTTCCATCTCTTCAGCGTGGGTGGGCAGAAGAGGAGGAAGAGGATGAGGATATTGAGAGTCATCCTCCTGGTGAGGACAGCGAAATCTTGACTGTTGGTACTCTGGCACACATGGCTGACTTTATGTTAGGCTGCCTTTCCCGTGACCCACGCGTTATATGCATTTTAAACAACACGGATTACTGGGTGTTCACCCTTCTGGACCCCCGCTACAAAGAGAATTTCTCATCTCTCATTCCTCCGGTGGAGAGGACAAGCAAAATGGTGCAATACCAGAAGGTTCTTGTCGAAAAATTGCTCCAAAATTTTCCATCTGACAACGCTGGCGGCAGAGTACGTGCTACCTTGGCCAACAGAGAAGGGGAGAAAAGGGGAGCACACAGCAGTTCCGAGAAAGGCAGGGCAACACTCTCCAAGGCGTGGGACACCTTCATGACACCCCGCCAGCACCCTCACCCTGATGCGCAGCCTAGTGTCACAAGGAGGGAAAAGTTTTGGAAGATGGTGAAGGAGTACGTAGCAGACCGTGTCAGCGTCCTCAATGATCCCTCTGTGCCTTACAACTACTGGGTGTCCAAGCTGGACACGTGGTATGAACTGGCACTCTACGCCTTGGAGGTGCTGGCCTGCCCTGCCGCCAGCGTTCTGTCTGAGCGGGTATTTAGTGCTGCTGGTGGCATCATAACAGATAAGCGTATCCGCCTTTCCACCGACAATGCTGATAGGTTGACACTTATAAAAATGAACAAGGCCTGGATTTCCCCTGACTTCTCCACTCCACTGGAGGAAAGCCCCGGGGGAACATAAACTCACTTTATATATGTTATTTACAATGATGGGAATACTCTGTATTCCCATTCACCCCTTCCACCCCAAAAACGGGTATATGGTTGACTCTTAATGTTCTCATCCTCCTCCTCCTCTTCCATATGCCCTGGGATATAATTTTTATATAGGGCCAGCTCACCAGCGTGCCCTGGGATATAATTTTTATATAGGGCCAGCTCACCAGCGGGCCCTGTGATATAATTTTTATATAGGGCCAGCTCACCAGCGGGCCCTGTTTGCCAATTTTTATATAGGTCAGCTCACCAGCGGGCCTTCTCATATAATGTTTTATTGGGTCAGCTCTCTAGCGGGCCCTCTCATATAATGTTTTATAGCGTCAGCTCACTAGCGGGCCTTCGCATATAATGTTTAGGATGGTCAGCTCTGCAGCAGACCCTCACCCATAATGTTTTAGATGGTCAGCTCAGCGCACGTTTCCCTCTTAATCATGGCCTCAGTTCTGAAAATCAAGGAAATTTTTGGGAGAATTTGCCTCTGCGCACGTTTCCCTCTTAATCATGGCCTCAGTTCTGAAAATCAAGGAAATTTTTGGGAGAATTTGCAGATGATATACAAGTAAATATACAGCAAATATTGTTTGGTAACAATTTTTCGCCTAAAGTCGTTTTTATTTTCCTTTTTGTGTGTTTTATGGTCAGTCTGTAAAAATGGCGTACTACGGGCGAAAGATCGTTCCCAGCAGCGATGTTGGAGTCCAAGATGCATCCAGACATCCTCCCTATGCTGTCCCTGAACCATTTCTGTGGTGTTTCCATCCTTTTCTTCCCTTTTCCTATGGACCAGGCACCCTCCCCTCATCAGAGCAGGGGGTGCCTGGTGTAATGCTCGAGTCCTCCCATTGACTTCAATGGGGCTCGGGTGCTCGGCCGAGCACTCGAGCCTCAGGGGGTGCTCGGTCAGAGCACCCGAACATCCGAGCATTGGGGTGCTCGCTCATCACTACTAACAACCCATCCACTAACATCTCCTCATCCTCCCATGGTTGAAGGCTGTTATGTTGACTCATCCTCCCACCCTGAGCTTTATTTTGCAAATATTAAACCATGCTTTCAGAAGCTGTTGCTCTCACCACGGTGCCAGTTGTCTGTCCCCAACAATGAACATAACAGCATACCCCAAAATCCCACACTGAAATGCCTGTTCACTATGGAGATTAATAGGATGCACAATTTAAGAGAACATTTACAGACTATCCGCTTCATAGAATATGTACTTATTTCAGAGACCAGAGATGGTTTTATTAGTTGTTTCGTAATGAGTATGACTGAGGAAGTCCGTCATCAACCACCAATCAATTGTTGATATTTGTCAGTCCACCAGCTCACCATTACCAGGAACGAACATTTTTAAAGGCTTACCTTGCCATGGGCCTGCTCTAAGTGCTACTGTTAACTATATTTTTGAGGGTTATCATACTGTAGGCCTGTTCAAAGTGCTAATAATTGTATAAGGTTTATGTTGCCATAGGCTTTAGACTGTTAACAATTCATTACATTTGTTGCAGGAGCACAACCACCTGTCCCATCACCAGTGCCACTGGTTTGGACCAGAACTGCTTTCGCTCTGTTCAGTACATCAGTAGAAGCAATGTACTATTTAAATCATTGGAAATTTGGGGAATTTTTATTTTTTTTCTATGGTGCAATTATATAAAAATATATATAAATATGACCTAAAGGCACCTGAACATATCGCTAAATATTTACCATGATCCAAATCTAAATATCAAACATGTATTTTAGATGTGATTAGTCACTTGCATGTTGCACATGGTATTATTTTTCTGTGTGCTGTGGGAATTCTTTTATGTCAATCCTCACACTATACAGGGAACTTACATAATATTGTTATATATTATGCTAAATGTTTTGTATAATGTTTATATATGTATGGAACATCGAACAATAAAGTATGTTTAAATTATTTTGAAGTCCCGTGAGTGCTTGCCTGTTGTTAATATATATATATAGATATATATATAGATATATATGTGTGTATATATATATATATATATATGTATATATATATTAATAACAGGTAAGCACTCATGGGACTTCAGAATAATTTAAACATACTTTATTGTTCGATGTACCAGTCTGGTAGGGACCTTTATATATATATATGCTTCATGAAGTGTGGGTAGTTTACAGATGAATTTTGTTTTATATTTGTATTTATACCAATGGAACAGACATTACAGATAAAATCAACAAACCCAGTTCTCAGACTAATGACAATAGCTTTATTGATTCAAATGATGATCATACCCCGGAGGTTAGTGGAGGTGAATCAACACAGATCATCATGAGAAGTTCAACAAACAAAAGTTTTTCAGAGAAGGACCCAGGAAAACCTCCAAAACCCCCAAAACAACAGAATACAGTGGAGGAAAGTGAAGATACATCAGAAAGGGCCAAAAAGGACACCAGCATTGCAGTAAGAGGTTTACCCAGAAGAGCCAAGGTAATATAACTTTAGTCATTTATATTTTATTGAAACATACTGCAGAATAATCTTTGTTGAACAAAGGGTTATCATTTGTATCCACAGTAAAGTTCAAAGAATTTGAATAGGAGATAGATCGATTTGGTTTCCTTTTGAAAGGTCGCACACAAAGAGAGTGCGACCATTTTAACACTTTAACCATGTCGCCTGGATTAAAATAGAGACGTGACAATCTTGCAGTGCATGACAGCGCAAGATTGTCAGGTCACCTAATCAATGGTTGCATTCAATAGTTATACAGCTGGTGGTTCTCTTCAATCACCTTCCACTTGAGTTGCGACCATTGACTAGGCGACTGACAATCTCGCTCTGTCATTCACAGCGAGATTGTCACATTGCTATTTTTATCCAGGTGACATGGTTAAAATGATAAATGGTTGCACCCTCTTTTGCATGTGACCTTTCAAAAGTGAACCGATTAATTTAAGATGACATGTCACATGAACCTCTAAGACAAACTTTTCTATATCCAGTTACCTGAATACACTTGTAACTCCATAACTGAGACTAAGGAGGAAATTTGACTTTCAATCATCCAGTCCTTCTTTAACCACCTTCAGTATGATGTTGAACACCAACAGAAAAGAAATTACTCCGTCTACTAAAGCAGCACATCCCAACTTGTCCTTAAGGAGGATAAATAAAATAGTATTTGCCTGGAATAGAAAGGGGGTACAATAGTGTTATAGGATTACAAGGATTAGAAACCTTCATACACATTTGATACAACTACTTGTTTTAAAAATAAGGAAGGATCCAACATCAGAAATTTCTAATAACAAATCTTCGGTTACTGATATGGGTATTTTGTCTGACTGGATTACAGAGAAGACTAGAACAATATTATATGGAATACCTAAGATCCACAAGTCTCTGACTGATCCCCACTTAGACTTATAGTCTCAGCTAGGAATAGTCTCCTATAACCACTGTGTGACATCGATTTTTAACTACTGTAATACAGAAATGACCTACTGTTTTAAAAGATACTCCAACATTGATCAATATCTTGATAGACATACAACTCTATGAGGATGACATTTACTTAGCATCTTTGCATGTTAAGAATCCATACACTGTGATCCCATATGAAGATGGGTTGAATAAAGTACAAAATGTCATCACAGAATCAATGGAATACAAAGGTCCTCCAGTGGAGTCTTTACTACTCTTACTGGAGATTTGTCTGAAAAAGAATTTTTTCTCAAATTGAAAGAACATTTTATCTTCAAGTATCTGGCATTTCTAGTGTGGGAGTATGGCAACGTCATATGCTTAAGCATTTATGTATGCATTTGAGAAAATCTATCCTTGAGAAATATGCTGAACAAATTATATCATCAAATTATCAATTATACTTTGATTATTTGGTGGGGTATAGAACTGAGTTTGATAACATACATAAATACCATACTGTATATAATCTGGATACTCCAGTGAAATTTATATTCACACACTGAAGGGAGATTATGGTTTTGGATCTTAGGATCTTCAGGAACTTAAACCAATTGGGAAATAGTTTATTCTGGAAACAAACGGATTCCCATACATTCATTTACAATAATAGCTTCCGCCCTCCATAATTTAATACGTTGCTTCCTACAGTATATCCCAATTTTAAAGCGCTTTTGCAAATACTATGAATACTGAGATTAGATCTACACAACTGGATGAGATAAAGAAGTGATTTATATTACAATGATATCCGAAGAAATGGTTGAATAAATGCTCCAGAACTATTGAGGAAGAAAGATTGAAGGCCCCAAAACTAGGTCTGATGAGGACAGATTGGTATTGACTACAATGTACACCTCTGCAGCCAGTAAAAAAGAGAGATCTATAACTGAGAATTGGAAAATCTTACAAAAGGACAGAAGACACCACTAATGGACTATAAACATGGACTATAAACATGGACCTAATCCGTATGATCTATTGATGAATACTGATCCAGTAGATAGTTACAAGCAGAATAAACATACATGGCTCCCCACAGCACCAGTGGGATGCTATAGATACAGTGGATGTACTACATGTGGCTCAATGAGATCAGGCCCCTATTTCACTCATCCTCACTCAAAAAAGAAGTATAAAATAAAACAATTGTACTACTGATCATGTCATATATCTCATCTCTTGCTCGTGCAGACTATGTTATGTAGGGAAACCTGACTGTACCTTACATGAAAGAATTGCAGGCCATAGATTGCCTATTAAAACAGCATTTATAAACTTGAAATCAGAAAAACCTGTAGCTAAACTTTATCTACCACGAACTACAGTTTCATTGGGATTGACCATATTTTCCAACCAATGGAGGGGAAGTGATTGCTCAAAAGAACTATTACAGAAGGAATGCTTCTGGTTTAGAGAGCCTTTTATTATGTATCCAGCTGGACTAAACAGAGAAAATCATTCAGTCGTTTTTTGCCAGATCTTTACTTCATTTTTATTTTTTTAATCTATTTTTTCCATCTACTATTGTTTTTTTCTTTCTTCCTTTTTTTCCTATTTTGTCTTTTTTTCTTTTTCCTTTATCCCATTTCTTCGATAAATCACTGGCTATTGTGCATAACTTGTTATATATATGAGAAGTTGTGGTGATTATCCATTAAATCTGTAACAATATTAATAATAAATTCATATTTATTGCCTCATCACACCTGACAAAGGGAGGCACTATCGAACTTTGTTTAACATTTGGTATGTGGTCTGTGGTAATGGTTTTCAACTTTCTGCTCATCTCTACCGTTTCTTCTATATGTACTATACTATAAGTATAGTACTTGTTATGTATATATGTGTTGTTTGCTTGATAAAGGTCCCAAGACTGAACAAAAAAATTCCACTATTACATCAATTAAATGGCTTAATATTGGCGAAAAGACAGTGATTGCACAGCCTCTACGTTTTATGTCACAGTAACTGCAGCACCCGAAAAAAAACATACATATAGCGTCAGTGCTGATTTATAAATCTACATTTTGGCCCAAACTGGGGCCTTTATCAAGATTACAGAGAACAGTGAAAAATCTCTTTAAATACCCAACCGTGCGACAAACTTGGCATATAGTGACATCACAAGGTTAAGGGGAGGAGTAAAAGTGTTAATGGATACTGTAGATGAATGAATTGAAAATATGTGAGATATATTGACCAAGAGAAAAAAAAAAAAAGAAAAAGAAAAAAAAGAAATAAACATTATATATATATATATATATATATATATATATATATAAAAAAAAAATATTAAATGCTTATATTTTATACTTTGTAATATTTAATATAGTTTTGTTGTACTGAATATTTTTAATGAAGTGTGAGTAGTTTATTTTCCATTACAAAGCATAATGGAGGTTTCTGGATTTTCAGGACTTGTTACACTATGAGATCCCCATCCCTCATCCACATACTTAAAGTGAGAACCCCACCAGTGGCAGACTCTCCACCACCAGTGCCAGACCCTCTCACCCTACTCCCCTCCAGTGCCAGACTCTACCTCCCCAGTGCCAGATTATCCCTTCCTACTCCCCCTCACCAGGGGCAGACACTCAACCACCAGTGTCAGTTCCTAGTTCCAAACTCCAGTGTACAAAAAAGAGTGCAGCTTGCTCCAGAAAGACTGTGCTACACTGGATGTGACATAATATCCATTATGTGCTATGTGAACAATGTGTTGTGTCCTCAATGTCACTCCAGACAGGGTCTGGGACAGGCAAATGGGGCCGAAGTGGCTAGTGGCATGGTCGTCCACAGGGGAGATTGCCAAATACATCACTGGTACATGCTTGGCCTTTTGGGTCCACTTTCTGAACCACCTACCCAGTCCTTGCTTGGCCCTCTAGTGCTTAAAGAGTGATTCATTACAGTAATTTTCATGTAAGGTCTTACATTTACCTGGTCTCTAAAGTCTCCTTAACTTATGCTTTCTCTCTTTGTGTTTCAGTTTCTTGTAAAGTGTTAGAAATTCATGGAGTCATTCTATATGTTTCTCAAAGTATTTCTGCCTGCATAATAATTACTGAACACTATATTGGTAAGCAACAGTAAACAAGCTAACATTTGTTAAAAATCCTGCTCCTCATACCTCTCAAATACCATGTATCAATTATGTTTGTTATATAAGCCAGGATATTGCAACTGCACACATGAAAATAAATAGTAAAAATTACAGTCATGCTGTTTTTGTTTTTTCTTTATTAAACTAGTTTGTTCTTATTATACAGAACCATAGACCATGACTAAAGTTCTCCAACAGCGTTATAAAAATGTCTTGGTTGGATTCTAGTTGATGCTGTTGCTAAGTCTGAATTAAAAAATGTTTTAGGTATAATAAACTTTGGTTGAAAACTCTCCCACCAGTGGAAGCATTTTTTCATACAATAAAAGTTGACTGCTTCTTAAAATTCAAGGGATATGATTGAGAAGTCCTGAATAATATCAAGAATGTAATTTACAGGCAGTAACTGTGTGCACAGTAAGTTTTGACAAAGAATCCATGTTTCAAGAATAACAAAAGAATTTGTAACTCTACATTGTCACAAGGGAACTTAGAAAAGTTGCTTTGCCGGCTTGAATTCTTATCAAAAATATTTGAAAATCCTAACTTGATCATGCCTTGGCTTAGAGTGAGCATTGCTGGGTTCTGCAGAAAATGTTTATGAACAGAAAACAGATATTTCATTATAAACATTGAAAAATGTAATATTTTAACTACTTAAGGAACAGACAAGTGTGCAATGCATTGCAAAGCAATGTGTTGCATACCCTTCAGGTTCTTAAAGGGTTAACCCTGTGAAACATACAACAACATTAAAGGAGCAGTAAACTTTTTTAATGAAAATATATATATTGTAGGGATTTTCCTATTGAGTAAAATAAGGGTACTCCCACTGCCGAGAGATTTATATTTCCAGAGTTATTACAGTTTAAACCCATGTTTTTTTACATTAGCAGTGTCCTCTAGTGGTCAAATTCTAATTAGATTTCCTGTTAGATTCTAATTGAGAGGATAGTCAGAAAAGTCAGAGACATGAAGTTCTCCATAGAATGTGATAGAAACTGACTGTCACTTCCTGTCAGTTATAACTATCAGGAAGTACACACAGTAAATTCACTTCCTGATTATTTGAACTGCTATAAATTTTGAATAAAACATCTGACAGCGATGGGAGTGACCTTGTTTTATTCAGCAGGAAATGCTCTGTAAAATATGTGTTTTCATTAAAAAAAGTTTACTGCTCCTTTACGCATGCAATAAAATCATCAGTTAAATATAAAAAGTACAGCAATACTGTAATTTGAAGTGTATAATTCAAATTATAAATTTTAATTGTTCCTGTAAATAACTGATGAGTGATAATACAAGTTAAATTTGAAGATTAGGTAGCATATTATTATTTTATTTCCTTTTCCAAGTAATTAATAAAGACAGCCTGACACCTAAATTTGAAATTCAATTATGACATTTCTATTTTGTTGTAATAAATCTTCATCTCATAATGAAAACATATATATCTTAAGTCACTGAAATACGATTATGCCAACAGAGTCTCTTGTATGTAATTAAACATACTCATCTAAACCCTTTTTGCAACAATAATTCCACTTGATTTATATTGATGTGTAAACTGAAATTAACTAAGGCTTATTTGTTTTTTATGTTACACGACTTCATACAAATGTGTTAATCCATGAAAAATATTACAGCTTGTATGTAAGTGTTCTGATCATTATTTAACCCACTGAGTGCCAGAGGAGTATGCAACACATTGCTCTGCAATGCGTTGCGTACCCCTCTGGCACTCAAAGGGTTAATTAACATTTTATGCAATGACAACAGGGCTGGGAAGCATTCAAAGGCAACATTGCACAGCATTACAATGAGACTTATGAACTAAGTAGAACTAGAGAGAATGTGGTGCATACCAACTGCAGCTTTGGAGACTAATAATTAGCTTTTATTTAAATGGGGTGTTTAACCCCTTGTATGCTAGTAAGGTCTCTGATGCATTGTGAAGTAATGCTTAAAAGAGCAGTACACTTGTTTTATGAAAAAATATATATTGTAGGGATTTTCCTATTGAGTAAAATAAGGGTACTCCCACTGCCGAGAGATTTATATTTCCAGAGTTATTACAGTTTAAACCCATGTTTTTATACATTAGCAGTGCCCTCTAGTGGTAAAATTCTAAGTAGATTTCCTGTTAGATTCTAATGGAGAGGAAAGTCAGAAAAGTCAGAGACATACAGTTCTAAACAGAATGTGATAGAAACTGCCTGTCACTTCCTGTCAGAACTATCAGGAAGTATACACAGTAAATTAATTTCCTAATTATTTAAACTGCTATAAATTTTGAATAAAACATCTGACAGCGATGGGAGTGACCTTATTTTATTCAACAGGAAATGCTCTATAAAATATGTGTTTTCATAAAAAAAGTTTACTGCTCCTTTAATTTCTTGACTGCTAAAGAGAGAGGTCTCCAATGCTTTGCAGTTCATTGCAGACCTCTTTAGCACTCAAGGGGGGAGATTCACTAAGCGTTGATAAAGTTGTGATAAAGAGGGGATAAAGTGGAGATGACTTCTCCAGTTTATCACTCATCCAGTTCCTATGTTATTCTATGGAGAATATTTGCTAAGATCTCCAAAGTTTAAGAAATTTTAATGCATAGGCTCCATAGAATAAAATAGGAATTGGAGAGTGTTAAACTGGAGAAGTCATCTCCACTTTATCACCTCTTTATCACTGTCTAGTGAATCTCCCTAAGGTGTTACAAGTCCTGCAGCCTCAATGTATTTGATGCACTAAGAATAAAGTGAACAATTTTAGGGTAAACCAGCTGTACTGCAGGGGACCAATAATAAACCCCATTGATTGAAATAAGGATTTTAAAGGGATAGTAATGTTTCACAAAAACAGCAGCTCAAACTAATCTTCATAGTATTTGAGCCACAGAGAGTGTTATTTCAATACTGTCAGCGTTGTAGTTCAAGAGTAATTGAATGATACAATTCCCCCCGCCCCTTTTATCTAGTGTAAGCCATCTCCCCTCAGATGTGGAATCTGGTCCACAGACCAGACAGCTCACAGCAATGGACAATCTTCTTACTGTGAGAACAATGAAAGCCCTGCCCACATTGACAAGTTTTTGAGGTTTTTCCTTATACTCACTGAAGATTGTCCCTCTCTGTGATCCATCTGGACAGTTGCTGTTCTGAGGTGAGCAGTGTTACATCAGTAAATGGGGCAGGATGGGGATACTTTATCATTCAATCACTCTTGAACTCCAACTCTGACAATATTGAAATAACACTCTCCAGGGCCCAAATACTATAAAGATTAATTCAAGCTGTTTTTATTCTGAAACATTACTGTCCTTTTAACTCCTTGAATGCTAGAGAGGTATTCAAAACATTGTAAAGCAATGAATTGAGGATCAAACTAGCATTAGTGGGGTTAACCCTTTGAGAGCCAGAGTGGCACACAAGGTCTTGCTTTGCAATGCTTTGCATACCCCTCTGGCACTGAAAGGGTTAAACTCCACATCTGATTCAATGGCATTCTTTATTTGTGCCCTAAGATGCAGCTGGTTTGCTCAAGAATTGTTCCACTTCCTAGAACATCTTCCTCATGAAATGGGGCATAGGGTCAATTAAAACTGTCCAATAAGTTAAATGGAGCAATCAAACCCTCGAATTCTAGAGAGATCTTCAGAACATTGCTTCACAATTTTAGGAGTTAAAGCACCATTTAAATCAATGCTCATTAAAAAAATGATGCTGTTGGTCGGCTCCAGTATTGCAAAAATGTTACTTAGTACATCAACCTCACTGACTCTTTGTGCACCTGGCTTACGCTCTGCTGTCTTGCATTCTCTGATACGGTTTGTCTTGTAAAAGAGATTTATCTCCGTGATGCAGCTAGCATCCAAAAGAAACAAAAGCAAAACAAATAAAATCATTCTCTGCTTCCTCTGTGTTTTGCTACAGCGAATGTAACTATTGTCACTCAAACTGCCTGACTGACAGTGGAAGCACAATACAGATTGACAGTGTGAAAAATCCCTTTTCCCATTCACATCAATCTTAGATTTAACACATCAGCAAATGACTGATTCATGCAAGCAACAGAAAATCTATTCCTGTGTTTCCTAATTGGGGAGAAAGTTCATACCCATGAGTTTCACAGCTTAGCAGTCTAAATGAAGTACTAAATGTAAAAAAAAGAAATAGGACACACAAAAAAATGTTACTTTTTTACACTGCACTTGTTTTGCATTTAATAAACCTCAAGAATGAATATAAAAAAAATCTCATTGAATTACAATACAGATGTTCTTAAAGCTGTCTACATGGTTACAGCAGATTTATATTATTTAGAATTCTGAAAGTAAAGGGGAAAATGAAAGAAATCTGGCCACAATGTAGCTAGTATTATTTGTTATTAAAGTGATAGTAAAGTTTCACAAAAAAAGCAGCTCCAGTTAATCTTCATAGTATTTGGACCATGGAGAGTGTTATTTCAATACGGTCAGAGTTGTAGTTCATGAGTAATTAAATGATAAAGTAGCTCCCTCCCGCCCCTTTTACCTAGTGTAAGCCATCTCCCCTCAGATGTGGAGTATGGTCCCTTGACCAGACAGCTTACAGCAAGGGACAGTCTTCTTACTGTGAGCATAAGGAAAACTCTGGCCCCCTTGACATGTTTTTCCTTATGCTCTCTTAAGAATGTCCTTTTCTGCAATCCATCCAGACATTCTTTTTGCTCTGAGGTGTGCGGTATAAGGGACGGGAAGGGTATACTATATCGTTAAATTACTCTTGAACTACAACTCTGACAGCATTGAAATAACACTCTCCATGGCCCAAATACTATGAAAATTAATTGGAGCTGCTTTTATTGTGAAACATTACTATCCCTTTGAAGTGGAAGTAACCTCCTAATAACAACTCCCCCCACGCATACTTATTTTACTATTGCCAGAATTTTGCCCCTGTGCTTGTTCAAGAGATGATAACGTCAATCATTCCTGGATATCATGTTCATAGAGACGGACATCCTAGCAGGTCCACAGGACCTCAAGACCTGCTCACTGCACGTGGTCATCTTGTGACCTTTAAGGACCAGAGGAGACTTTAAAGGGTTAAACAGTCTGATAAATTACCAGCATCTGTATTCATGAACATGACATCCAAGACTTGACTGAAGATGTTGTCTCTTGAACAAAGGCACAAGGATGACATTCATTGTGGCCATTAGAATTTCCTTGTCATAGGGGTGTAACTATAGGGAATACAGAGGGTGCAGTTGTGCCGGGACCCAGCACCAAAGGGGGCCAATTAGCCCCAGAGCACAACTGTTTTTAGTTACTCCCCAAGAGTATAGTTTTCTGTTAGGGCCCCAAATTAATGTTTACACCGGGGTCCTGCAAAGACTAGTTATGCCACTGCCTGACCATTCTCCTTTAAATAGCATTAACCTGTTGGATGTGAAAAGGTGACTAACACAAAGGTTATATTAAAAAAATAATTGTATATTTGTTTTAATCATAGCTTGTATAATAACAACAGAAATACATACCTATATAGAGATCCTAAATACCTTCAGAGAAATGCACTTCCTGTGCTGCTCTGCTACTGTATGTGCTAACTAAAAATGGTACTATTCGACCACGGCACATTTTTTTTCTCTCAATGAATTCTGTGATGGCAGAGGGCATGAAGCTGTGCTGCCATCCCAGAATTCCATGACGTGCCTTGACCATCATCAGACCTTAAGTATCGGAACCGGCTTGAGGGTACTGGCACGTCATGGGCCCTTAAGGGGTTTATTAACAAATAAAACATCCCAAAACATTAATTTAATGTATATGGGACTTTAACCCTTTGAATGCCAGAGGGGTTAACTCAATGAATGCTAGAGAGGACTCTAAAGCATTTCAAAGCAATGTGTTGGAGACCACTCTAGCATTTAAGGGGTTTAGGGGCCAAAACCTTATTTAAATTAAGAGAACAAGTTATATTTCTTCCCTAAGCTGCAGTTGGTTTATCCCAAAATGTCACCACTTTACTTAGTACATTTGCTTCACTGAGTTCCAGTCATTTGGAACTAAGAAGACCTGTAATAATTCTGGAGCAATCAAACTGGGCCTCAGGGGACACTGCACGATTTTTCAAAATTCCCAGTGGTTTATAACCTGCTGAATGCTAGAAAGGTCTCCCAACACAATGCAAACCTATTTACACATAATGAAGGTCATGTATTAGGCCATGTTCACATGGGCAACTTGGTTATGCTCCCTTATACCCCACCTCAAACCACCCATACTTACGTAACGCCAATGCCCTGCTTTGCCCCAGTGAGTCTCTTGCATGGGCGTTATGGCAAAGGAAAGAGACTTGAGAATTGCTGGAAGTTTTTAACTTTAAACAGGAGGAGTGGGTGAGAATGTTTAACCTTTTGAGGACCAGAGGTGTGTGCAATGCACTGGAAAGTCATGCATTCCAAATCTGACTGGTCTTTAAAGGGATAGTAATGTTTCAAAATAAAAACAGCTCCAATTAATCTTCATTGTATTTGGGCCATGGAGAGTGTTATTTCAATACTGTTCGAGTTGTAGTTCAAGAGTAATTGAATGAAATAGTATCCCCCCTCCCACCCCTTTTACCTAGTGTAAGCCACCTCCCCTCAGATGTGGAATCTGGACCACAGACCAGACAGCTCACAGCAAAGGACAATCTTCTTACTGTGAAAACAATGAAAACTCTGCCCCCCTTGACAGGCTTTCAGGTTTTTCCCTTATGTGAATTGAAGATTGTCCCTCTCTGAAGCTATCTGGACACCACCTTTCTGTTCTGAGGTGAGCAGTGTTACATCAGTAAAAGGGGCAGGAGGGGATACTTTATCATTCAATTACTCTTGAATTACAACTCTGACAGTATTGAAATAACACTATCCATGGCCCAAATACTATGGCGATTAATTGGAGCTGCTTTTGTTTTGAAACATTACTATCCTTTTAAAGGGTTAAGCTTACCACTTAAAATGGGTGGAGTTTGTTTTTTATAATATTGCTAGAAATTGTCATGTCTGTCCCCATGGACATCCAGGACTGACTTAAAATGTTATCTCTTAAGCGAAGGCTGATGGGATTTTCTGGGCACTGTAATTTAAATGGGGTGGGCTTATTAGGAGAGGTTCCTTCTCCTTCACAAATACATTGATGTAAAAGAAACCATTTCTATCTTTTGTAACGAGTATTTTTTTCAATAGACATCAAGATCTGATTTTTCATTTTTACATTTATTTTTTTATGTTTGTATCTTTTTTTAAGCAAGGAAAGCTATCAGACTTCTGACTGTTACTCATCAGGCACTAATTAGATTATTCGTTAGTCTGGTTCATCAAAGCAGGAAATACTTAAGTGTCACAGCTGGTCTCAAGATAAATATCCTGCACCAAGATTTTAAATGAAAACAATTATCTCTATATTGGGGTAGTATTTCACAAATGACTAAACAGTAAAAATGACGAAAACAATAACTATCATGTACTTTCTCATTGCTGCGCTGGGAGCCCTAACTGTTCCACTGAATTTCTGTTTGTTTCTTCCTTCCCCCGAAAAGAAGTCATTTTAGCATAATGAAAATCCAAACACATATGCAATGAGCTCTGATCCGCTATCATGGGAATGGAATGCATGTTCTTTAATAAAATCTAATAAAGGCAGATAAGCAGATACACTTTTGAAGTGCTTACTGTCAGATTAACCCCTTCGGAATAACTGTTGTGTGCCACATATTTTCTGTCACAATGAGGAGAATTAAAGGCGAAGTAACAAATCTCCTAATAATCAACCCTTACTTACCTTACTATAATTAGAAAATCCTTTTGTCCCCTATGAACTGTTTGGAGATATCACTTATGCTTTAAAAATCAGTCCTCCACTCTAAGCACAAAGCACTGCTTTTGGCACTGCACCTGCGTATGGCATATATTCTGTGAAAAATGGCCACTTGCTCCAAGAATTGGGTAGTGTGGAAGTATGTGGGTGTACCCGGGAATGTCGTTCTTTTAACTACTTTAAATGACAGGGCACTAATTACACAACATTCTTCATACTATATAAAAATAGTATTATTCTCCCTAAACACAAAATTACTGTGCAAAGTTATAAGTACAGTTGTCCACATGTTTGTATTGGTGAACAGGAGCTTAAAGGGATAGTAATACTTCGTTTTATATTTATTTTATTTTGTAGGCATTAAAAAAACATGAAGAACGATATAAGTCTTATCTCTCAAACCTTTAAGGTTTAAGAGATATTCACAAGCAAAGTTTCCCCCTCCCGTCCCTTTTACCTACCATAAACAATCTCTTCTCAGATGTGGAATGCAGTCTATAGACCAGACAGATAACAGAAGGGGACACTCTTATTCCTATGAAAACAATGAAAGCCCTTCCCCCCTTGACAAGTTTTTCAGGTTTTTTCCTTATCTTAATTGAAGATTGTCCCTCTCTGAAATCTACCTGGGCACCTCCCTTCTGCTCTGGCTGAGCAGTGTTACATCAGTAAAAGGGGCGGGAGGGGAATACTTTATCCTTCAATTACTCTTGAACCACAACTCTGACAGTATTGACATAACACTCTCCATGGCCCAAATACTATGAAGATTAACTGGAGCTGCTGTTTTTGTGAAACATTACTATCCCTTTAATTTGTTGCTGATGTCTTGAGTGATTCTGATAAAATACAGAGGGCCATATGTAAAAAAAAAGCATTTGTAGAGCAAACCAACTGCTCCATAGGGAAACTAAAAAGCTATATGTGCCTTTTAGCCACATGAATTCTATAGAGGTGTCCGATGAATTGCATTATGGTCAGTGAAGTTAGTTTACTCTAGAATTGCTACAGTTTTTTCTCTGTATATAAGACCCTAAGTTGATAGCACAGGAAATGAAAATTTAAAGGGAAATTATCATATTTGACTAAGCCTTTATTATGTGCAGCCCCAAGACAGCTCCTACCAGCCACTCAGAAGGCCAAAAACTGATCTCCTCAGTTGGAACACAACCCAGAAGTCTGTGGCTCTCAGCATCAAACTCCTGGGCTGTCTGAGCAGTCCTTATATAGATCTTCTGTTGGGTTTTCAAGTTTCAAGGTCCAGCAGTTCTATAGGGACTTATGAAAGAGCCCCAGTCTAATGCATTTTGTGACTTTAAACAGCTGCTTTATCATAGATAAGGCCAAAACAATTGTATATACAATTGTTTTGGCCTTATATTTGATAAAGCAACTGTTTAACACCATGGAATGATAATATTTACACATATT
The DNA here is from genome assembly GCA_037306005.1 of Rhinophrynus dorsalis. Taxonomy (NCBI): domain Eukaryota; kingdom Metazoa; phylum Chordata; class Amphibia; order Anura; family Rhinophrynidae; genus Rhinophrynus; species Rhinophrynus dorsalis. Next base: position 149,146,362 of record CM074723.1, read on the forward strand.
GCATTGTTTTAATTTGTATAATAAACCCCTATTGGGAATATTGACATAACATCCATCTTTAAGTTTGTTTCATCATCTGGACATCTGGAGATACCGAACAGAGATGGGCAGATCTCTCCATGTACATGTTTGTCAGGTTTTTGAGAGTGCTCCTACACCTAACCACATTTCTTGTGAGTATAATATATTTATTATATTTATTATTTGAAGATATCAGCAATACTGCACTATTGGGCTCCATTTCTTTTTTCATATGCTGTGCTGTTTGTTGGGAAGGTGCGTGGTAAAGCGCAGCTAAGTGAATTCTTGACCCTTGTTCTGAACTATGAGCTGATCCGGGGCAGTATATATGAACTGATCTGGGGCAGTATATATCTATATCCCTAGAAGTCTCCCCATCTGTGGCCTATACCCACATGTTGAGTGTCCATGGTGGTAGTTTCATTGGATATCTGATTGTGTAAAAGGGGTACACTCTTTGTCCTTTTTTTCTGTAGTATATAGGGATCTGCATGTGGTAGCAGGCCCTGTGAGATACAACACAGAAGCACTGGGGAAGCATCAAGAGTCTCTTTTGAGACCTCCTTTCGGCTCTTTTGTTGGTCCACGGGGGTCTCTCAATTCAGACCCAGTTTCATTGTCAGGTCTGCTCTCATGGAATCAGATGTGTTGATGGGGCAACTATCAGATGGTAGTTTCCCTTTAAAAACATACATTCTTGTCACTGTGTGTTCAGTTCTACTGTTAGAATATAACCCTTTTTTCAACTATAAGTGCTATTTTGGCCTCCATGGGTCAGATTAGTCTCTGCTGCACCAAAGTCTTCCTATCAGAATGTGAACTAACAGGTGGAGTGGCAGGACAGGGAACTCATAGGAGTATATGGCATAGAACAGTCATTTTTTTTCTAGGTTTATGTGAGACCAGGACCTTTTCATCTGTAAGTGGCAGGTGGTAAACTGTTTTAAGCTTTGTTCCCACCAACACCTTCTTAATAAATAACTAGATGGCACTAACATACAAGTTAAATACAGGCTAATTTAAAACAACTGGAGCAATTCTGGAGGCAACCAACTGCATAGAATATTTCACATTGCATTGGTGACCTTTCTAGCTGTCAGGTCACGCAAGGAATCACCCACCAGACCAGAGGTACTGGAGATGATAGAGAGAAAAGTATTGAATGTATAGCTTAGAATTGTAGGTAGTTACTGATGTACCCTTGCTGCAGCTTGTGCCATTGGTAAAGGTGCTGGCCACAAGGTTAGATGTTGAGCCAGAAGCCAGACCTGGATGAATGCACCAGTGAATCCATAATAAGAAACCCTCTTAAGCAGATTTGAGGGGAACTGGATGATGAAGCAATGGATAGAATTTAATCAAACGTTTCTGGTATCACTGATGAGGAATTAGGTGATCAGCAGAGGCCAGGAACAATTAAGGCTTTGGCCCTTTAACTGAGAAACCTTAAGGGAATGGCTCCAGACTGAATCGGGTAGACCATACGATGATAGACTTAGAGGGGAGCACTGTGTTGGGTGGACCACGCAGTGTCTGACTGAAGAGAAGTCTGCTAAGCCAGGAAGACGATGTAAGGACAGCAGGAGAAGGTGATGAATAGTGAACAAAATGTTACTGAAAGCAGGTGAGTTGGAGCAGAAAACTGCAAATGTGACAGCAGGTACTGTAGCAGGAGCAGATCTAGAGGAGCCAGAACATGTGGGTTGTCAGGCACTTTCTGAGGTCAGACTCAGAGGGACCAAGACAGTACATGAAGATTGGGGAAGGTAGAAACAGTTACATTAGCTAAGGTTAGTGTCAGGTAGTCAAATAATATGCAGTGCCAAAGGGAGAGTCAGGAATTAAGTAAATACACAGAAACACCAAACTAGTTACAACAAGGTATAGGCTCGAAAAATGCGTACCTACCTATTCGGAAGACAGGTAGATAAACTTGAGGCCAGCCAATAGTAGAGAGAGACAGTGAATAGAAAGAACAGGTGTACAGGTAGTAGATTGTGGCATTAACATGGCCCATTTATATCCATAGGAATCAGGGCATATTTTAGAATCCCTGAGATACCTGAAAAAACAATGAATGGAGGCCCTGAATTAAAGGTAAACATTCAGTATTAACTTAATTGTCGCCTCCCCCTTCTTCCATTTTTATTTGTGGGGAAACCAGACACATTTATCTCTCTCACCTAGGACAGCCTCACTCCTCCATGACTGTATGACCACAAGTTTATTAAACTGAGACTGTTGGAGATCCAAGGTGAGGTCCATTGGAACAGAAGGCCCACAGTGAATGCCAGGTGTGTCCATGCATTATAATTATGGAGATTTTAATGTGTTCCTGAGGGTGTCATTGTTCCAGAACTGTTCCAGATGTTCTTAATGAATCAGACTCAGTGAAACTGATGTACTAATGAAAAGTGGGCACTTATGGGAAAAGCAAGGGACTAATAAAATTACCAATAATTGATATAGAGATGTAAACTCCTGTATTGCTAGATGGGTCTCCAGTGCATTGCACTATCAGTATTTAACTTTGCATAATATATTTAAAGTTAGTACAATTCACTAGTGCTGCCTACTCCTCAATATATAAAGATATTTATGATTCAAATGTATGATTGTATTTTGTTATCTCCTGGCACTAACAAATATATCTCTGCATGCTCCAGTGTTGTTACAAGTGGATGGCAGTTGCAATATGTCCATTGAGCAAAATAACACTTGTGACTTTGATGCTGCTTTGATGTCTCTATTCAGAAGACAGTGAGGTGAATGTTCAAATCCACCAGCACAGTCATTACCCTCCAACATCAATGGCTGCACTTCAGGGTGTTCTTTAGTGTGTATGATCACTGTAATGTATACTGGCAGACACACGCAACCTTTGTTTACGTCTTTAATGCCAGAAATCCCCTTATTCCTACACATAACATGCACAGGAAAATGAAGCAAGGTTACAGCATTTCCTCTGAGCCTTGTTTAATACCTGGCATTAAAAAAAGCACAGAGGAAAGGAATGTCCTGAAATGCTCATACACTGCCTAACCATCCTCTCCTTTGTGAAAACAACTTCAAAGTGAGAATTACATAGAAACAAAGGAATATTGAATTTGAAAGCAGAAAGAACCTTATGGTCCTTCCAGTCTCCCCATTCCCCATCTAATAAAATATATCTTCCATACTTGTCAGCATAGACTTATGTGTATCCTTACAGTATTGGTCCCAATCACCTGTGCTGGGTGGCTGTTCCATGAGTCTAGCACCCTTTCTGTAAATTACCACATTTATTCTCATTTTCCCATTCTCTGTTCTAATGTTCCTCTTTTTCAGAAAAATGCTTTCCTCCTGAACTGTATTAAATCCTTTAATATATTTAAAAGTTTCTATCAAATCAGCCCTCTCCATACCATATTAATTTCTTTGTGTTTACAATGGTACCCTATGGCATGAAGACCCAGCACCATTTTGGTGGCTCTTCTTTGAACTACATCAAACTTATTAATGTTGTTCTGGAGATATGGTCACTAGCACTGTACACAGAACTTCAGATGAGGTCTTACCAGTGGTCTATATAGTGACATTAGTACCGCTCTCTTCCTGATGCTAATGCCTTTTCTTACACAACAAAGAATCCGGCTTGCTTACCCTACTGTTTTACTTGCCTACCGTCAAGTTATCTAAAATACTAACACCTATGTCATTTTCCACTGATGTGGAAAATGGGTTTCTGTGTCCTAAATGCATTATCTTGGACAATTCTGCAGTAAACTTATTCTTATTCGTTAATTTAATTTTTCTAAATCTTGGTGTATCTCTTATGGATAGTCTACCCTGTTACTAAAATTAAAAAAAAGAGCAAAGGATCCTCAATGTAGCACTAAGCCAAGCATACAAAATGCAAAATATATTGTATATACAAGGGAACAAAAATAACATTCAGTAACACATACAAGTGATCATCAAGTACATCCCAAACATCCTAACAGTATTTCCACAAACATATCCTACATAATAAACACCAAACAATGAAAAAACATAAAAATATATGCAAGGATGCCAAGAAACATCTGAACATAAAAACATAGCTCTCCCTTCAGTTACCCGCTGCACAAATTAAAAACGCATTCTGAAACTATAAGGACGGGACTACGAACAGCATTACTTTAGAAGATCATATACCATCTTCAAACACTGGCTGCTACCAAAGCCCCCCCTTGTAATCAGGGGGAGGAACATGACCTAATGCTAGTGCTAAAGCAACAGTAGTAGTACCACAAACTACTGCAAGTGTATCTAGTGTGAAGATGTGCATTCAACAAGATCCTTCACAATCTCCCCAGCCATGAAATCATAGACGTGCAATCATTGCCAACTACATTGTGCACATTCTGTGAAAAGGAGTTAAGTGGGACAAGGAGGAATCACACCTTGCCCTAACAAAAAAAATATATACCATCTCAAGGTTCATATTAAACATATGAAACCATGCCACAATTAAAAAAAATGGTGAGGTGCTGCTGTATGTCCCCAAGGATAACAAAAATGTGGCTCAAAAGCCCACACAAAAGTGTGTGAGGTCACCTTCACCATCCTGGAACATTAATGTGTTTTTATTGTTTTGTGTTAGGGTCTGGAGCCAGGATTTTATCCCTTTTGTTCCCCCAGCTACCTCAGCGTCCATCATTGCCACTGACATTGCCAGTACCCCCTGAAGAATGTAAATCTTCAGATGTCCCAGTATGTAAATTTTTCTCTATACATTGCATATGGCAATGCTGTGAAGACCAATAAAATGCAGGGGGTATGAGAGCAACTTCCAATTAACCACTCTGTAGAATACAGCAGGCTCATAGGTTGTTAATGACATGTGGGATGTGCCAGTCACCCACCACCACCACTACACAGTCACTTGTATTTTGTGGGACAGGCAAGGGCTACAGTGACTGTCAATGTCAACATAAAACATAGGATGGTGGTTATACTGGATTTGTTTAATGAAAGAAGACATGTCAGGTGTGATCCCAGTCTTTCACAACTTTTTCACAGATACACTGTGCACATTGCAGTTGTTTATAACTACACAGTCTTGCCCTGCCCCAAGGAAATATATTTACACAAGCACACATGATTTAAAGAAAGGTGGAGTGGGGTGGGGGAGGATTATGGTGGCTTTTTGCCTAAAGTGTTGGTGGCTTGTTGTGGTGCTGCTTCTGTCTCAGGACTAGTAGGAATCAATGCTGGTGCTGCTGGTTCCACCAATCTGAGGAGATGATGATCCCAGTCCCATTCTCACCACCAATACCACCCAAGTGCATGGTGAATAAACCAGCCTGATAATGTGATGTGACATTTGATGCTCAGATTACTCAGCAGGAACTAAGGTCTCGATCCAAATGTTGGCGTTAAAACCAACGTGAAGAAAAAAACTGCCTTCGCGAGTTAAGCAAGACCGGGTAACGTGAGATTCAAATCTTCCTTACCCAGAAAGGCTAGCGAGCGATGACCAACAAAATACACGTTAATCTTAAACTTGCTTTGCATAGAAAATCTTACCTAAAAACACACAATAAAAATGTTACCTAGCACCACAGCCAATCACAGCACTCCACAGTAGAAAGATTAGTCAGAAAATACAAATTCGACATTGACAGTTCTGAACAGCATTCTCTGTGCTTCCCTACTCAGCCAGTAGGGGAACACAGAGATGGCTTTCGGCACCATGGACAGCTTTGAATGCCATAGGTATGTGCACTGCTCACCCCTGTGGCATTCGAAGGTTTAAACAGAAACAGTACACCAAGCACTACACAATGCCCCCTTTCGACACCCCCCCTTAGTATGTCAACATATATTGCATATATTCAACATACTAACTTCATCCCACATTCACCTTATTGACTCATATAGTAGTGGAACCTGCCTTCACCTCCATTCATTCATTTATTGGTGCTGTGGGCTGCTGTAAAGCCCACAGCATCAAAAAGGCAGTAAATGTATATAACATTAAAGTTAAACATATTACATTAATAAAACATAACTTGTTCACATACATACACAGGCATATCTTGCCTATTAACCCTTTGGGTACCAGAGGGGTAGGAAACATGCTAAGCAATGCTTTCCTACCTCTCTGATACGCAAAGGATTAATTGTGGAATAAAAGACAGGTTCCACTACTATATGAGTCAATAAGGTGAATGTGGGATGGAGTTAGTATGTCGAATATGTGCAATATATGTTGACATACTAAGGGGGAGTGTCGAAGGGGGGCATTGTGTAGTGCTTGGTGTACTGTTTCTATTTAAACCTTCAAATGCCACAGGGGTGAGCAGTGCACATCCCTATGGCATTTAGTGCTGTCCATGGTGCTGAAAGCCTTCTCCGTATTCCCCTACTGGCTGGGTAGGGAAGCGCAGACTCATGTTATCCCTAACTCTGTTTTATTTTCCCCGACGGTGGTTTTCTACTCTGACTTGTGTAATGTTCGACCAAAAAAAAAAAAAAGGAGTTCGATTTCTGGAGTGAAATGTTGCAATTTAACTCGCGTTAGCCCTAACTCCAACATTTGAATGGCTTCTGGCGTCGCTTGTACATTATCCTCTATGGGTGAGATCTTGCTGTTCTGGCAACGGGCGACGTGTGTTTCAGAACTGCCATTATTTTTACTAGTGGGAACATTTGCATTGCTTACTGGCGATACAAAACCACCGTCGCCAGTTTTTTCTGCGAATCGAGCCCTAAATTAGCAAACACCAGGGTGGAGATTTATTGAGTGGTGATAAAGAGGTGATAAAGTGGTGATGACTTCTCCAGTTTATCACTTCTCCAATTTCTATTTTATTCTATGGAGCCTATGCTCTAAGATTTCGTCAGCTCTGGAGATCTTAGTGAATTGTCTCCATAGAATAACATAGGAACTGGAGAAGTGATAAACTGGAATAGTCACCACTACTTTATCACCGATTAGTGAATCTCCTGCCATGATGTAATTGGTGAGTGGCATATAATGTTCATAGAGGTGCCTTACCTGGCTGTCAAAAGCTATTTTTCAAGACTTGCCTTGCTATAAACAATATTTTCAATGCCTGCCTTGCTTTATAAACCTTCCAGCACTTTTATTGTGGCTTACCTTGCTGTAAATGCTCGCTAACATTTTTTCAAGGATCGTTTTGCCTATAAGTCTACTAACCTCCAGCTCCCTCTCTTTTCCTGTCTGCCTCTTGATTCATAAGTCTGCCTGCTTTCACTCTCTCTATCCCAAGCACAGACTGACAACAAGCAGGAAACTGATACCACTTTTATACTAGCACAGAGGTTCTCAATCTTTTTATTCTCAAGGCACCCCTAACATGCAATCTGAAATTTTGGGGGCACACCTAAAATATTATGTCAATCATCAAGGGTGTAAGAAGGTTACAAACACATACATATAGTTATTCTAAGCTCTGACCATCACAATAATAAAAGCACACATATTGTGCAATAAATATACATTTTAAAGTCAACCAATTTCAGTGCAATAAAATGAAGCAAAAAATTAAAACTGCACTTTTCCTGTCATCTTTTTGATAAGAAAATGTTCACCTACCCCTAACAGAAAGATTTCCAATGCATTACTTTTCAGTACATTGGGCACCCCTCTCGCACTCAAAGGGTTAATGTATATGTCCTGATATGGCATATTATGTAGTAGGCAAAAGTGATACCATTCTGGGGTAAACCATCTCCTGCATGAGAGCCAAAAAAATCTCATTGATTTAAACAGGGTTTTCATCATGTTGAGACGTCTCAAACGCACTGCAAAGACTGGAGATTTTTCTAGCATTCTGGGGTTAAAGCCCCATTTAAATGAATGGGAATATTTGTCATTTAAATCAATTCCCTATGGTATAGTTGGTTTGCACTAGAATTGCACCATTTTCATTGTACATCAGTCTGTGTATTGTGTTTTGTTCTAGCAAAATGCTTTTGATTTTATAGCTTGTATTTTTTTTTTTTTTTACTTTTATTCTTTTGTACATTTTTCCTGCACTGAATGGCTTATTTTTGCCAGTTTATGTCTTTAGTGGTATAGGACAAAATGCAAAGATTTTCACCTGGTCTTTGTTTCTTTGTTTATTTCTTTCTTACAGTGTGTGCATTTTATATTTTCAGCAATAGCAATTGAAAATGTAATTACCATTCTCCTTAATCCTTTAGTTGAAGCTCGGTAACTCCAATTAGTGCATTAGCCGCTCTCAAGAGAGGCTCATGTTCCTGACAAGTTAAATTTACTCTGTGGTCTTTACCTGTTCCTTGTGGATACATGCCCACGTCACTAAACAGTATACAATTTGCAGAGTTAGCTGAGGATCAAAAGACCAAAATAGTACAGGCAGGTGCATCTGATACTCACTTTTAGATGTTGATAGGTCATGATTTTTAAGGCAATTTTACTCAAATGCAAAAAGATGAAGACACAAGATTAAAGAAACAGTAAACTTTTATTAGTGAGCAAATATATGCAGTAATTTTCCTGCAAAAAACAAGTAAAACAAGGGTACTTTTACTGCACAGAGATTTTTCTTTCAAAGGTTTTTACAACACAAACTTTTTTGTTTTACTATTATTATTATTATTATTATTATTATTATTATTATTATTAATAATTAATTAAAAATAATAATCTGCAATGTTCTATTTTGGTCACCAGGTGTCATTGTTGCTATCCCTTACTATGGGGAGTCTTGTCAGTGACTCAAGTTCTCACGTACAGTGCAGTATTAAAAATTGTGTATTTTTGGTGATGTTGCATAAAAAAGATAAGCTTAAACTGTTTGTTTGTTTGTTTGTTTTTACATGGAAACTTTTACTACTTAGTCAAAAACAGCATGTAAACTGTGTACAAATATGAACTATTTCTTTTTATCCCCTTAAGGACCCATGACGGTCCAGGACCGTCATGGCTTTAATGATAGCAGCGTGCCTCCGTGCACACTGCTATCATTAATTCCAGGCTGAGACCGAGCGCTCCAAGACCGGGGCGTTCAGTCTCAGCCCTTCTTGCTTGTGCCGGTTCATGTGATCGCCGTACAAGACATAGGCAGTACAGAAAGCATGCTGTCTCTGCGTGTCTCCTCTGCCTGTCTCCCTTGCTATCAAAGTAAAGGAGACAGAAGTAGAGAGGAGACACCTAGTGTTAAATGAAAATACAGCAGCTGGGGGTATTAACCCCTTCACTGCTGGTGCTGGAGGCTGGCTAAATGCAGGTCAATTTCTGACCTGCAATGATACTTTTTTTTTTTTTTTTTTTTTTAACACACTTTTTTTTTTTTTTTTTTACAAAAAACAATTTTGGAAGTGTGATTGTTGTGGAGCCATGTAATACACTTATACACACCGCCAAATGTCAGGGATAAAAAAGTGACAAAATAGGGTGGGAAAAAGGGACATGGGGATTTTCACCCGGGGGGGACAGTGGCCACTTTAAACTGTGCATTTTGTAGGTATGACTGACCGGTCATACCTTTCATGCAGTCTCCATAAAAATTTAACCCTTTGTGCCCGATTGATCCCAAGAGAAAAAACAAAAATGGTGTTTTTTTTACATTTTTTTAACCTTTTTTTTAATTTTAATAAAGTAAATGGTGGGTTATCCATATAAGTGGAGTATCAAATGAAAGCCCTATTTGTGCTTTAAAACAGTATATAATTTATGGGGGTGGAATAAAAGCCTAAGAGGGAAAACACTGTTGAACAAAGACATAGTCAAAAAGGTCAGAATTGCTCTGGTCCTTAAGGGAAAACAACTTCAGATTTTCCCGGTCCCTAAAGGGTTAAATATGATGTATATTTGTTCTCTGTTTTCCTTTTTTACCTCTTCATTGATAGTGATGTCTCCAACTCATTGCTTCACAATGCTTTGGAGGCATTTCTACATCCAAGGAGTTAATGGAAAATGAGTGGCTTAGTTTGGCTTTTTTTTGTCTCATAATAAAGCAATCTCATTTATCCAATGTGAGCCGGCTGATAGGTTTTGGTTTTCCGATGATATATTGATGCAATATTTATAAAACAAGTACTAGTGAATTGATTGGAAAAACAATACCATTGATTTTACTGGCATCTTTTTTCATCAATCTGTACGGAATGATTCTGCTAAATTACATTAATTTATGTTGATTTTTTCAAACATAGCAAAATGTTCTTCTGTGAGCTTGAAGATATCTGTTTCTAAAGGCAACAGGCCTTTGTGTGAAACAGATTACTAAAAGAAGGCAGAAAAGCAAGATCATTTTCAAAGGATAGGGGAAGATGTGTATAAGCTAAAGAAATGGAATTCAATGGAACAGTGACGATCAGAGATGAAAAAAAAAGACCGAAGGCTTAAAGGAGCATTGAAGTTTTATTTGGAATAACAGATAGATAGATAGATAGATAGATAGATAGATAGATAGATAGATAGATAGATAGATAGTCTAAAGGTAAATATTATACCAAAAGATCCCTCTCCCAGGGCTTGAGCATAATCAAAGCACTTATTTCTTAATAGGTCTTTGTTTCTGTCTTGGATCCCCCTCCTGGACAATTTACACGTCAGATAAACAATTCAGTCCAATAAGATATCCGACTAATGCTGCTTATGGGTTACACCACATGGTTAGAAATAGGGAAGAGAGCAGTGCCACATAACATAGTATGTTATGTAATGATATTGTATTCCCATACACAACCCCTTAAAAATGGGTAGCCAAAACACTAGTGGCACAAAGAGTCTATATTGGAGGAATGGGCAGAAGAAGCCAAAGGAGGACACTTTCTCCTTCCTCCAATCAGGAGTTTCTATCTTTTAGGGACTGCTCCACAAAGGCATCATGCTTGCTGTGTCAGCCAAGTTGTCCAATACACGAACAAGTGAGAAATTCAAGGAAGCAGAGGTGCACTATACTAGAATTTGACTTCACCAAAAAATACATCTGCACCGCCATTTTATAAAATTTATATAAAATCCTTTCTTTGCTTTTAGATAGTGATCATCTGATTGATACAGTCAAGCTTGTAAGTAACCTGATTTATTTTTACCTCATGGTTATAAGAGTTAGTACACTATGATATGACTGCCCTTGTGACCTTATAATCTCACCTGTTATTGGATATCAGTTAATTTCAGATTACACATGCCCTACAAGGAAATCTTGAGTCTAACTTGGATCTAAATACATACCATATTTAAAAGGTGCTTACATCTGAACATCTTTTTTATTCAGTTTATTATCCATTTGCTTACTTTTGATACATATGGACTACATTCATTCAACACTTAAGAGGTGATTTGTTAGTGGTTTCATGTCACAGTCTTGAACACTGAACGTGCACAAATTTGTGTGTGTTTAACTTGTTCAGGAGGAAGGTCCAAGTAAAAAAAAATTGACCTATTAAGAATGAACTACTTTGATTATTATCAAGTGTTGTGAGTGCAATCTTTTGGTAGAAGACGCTAGATAGATAGATAGATAGATAGATAGATAGATAGATAGATAGATTGTGTCCAAAAGGCAATTTTTAATGTAATGCACTATATTAATGTCCACAGGACTCACCAACAAGTCAAGTCTTCTGGATATCTGGAGCCACAATGACTGAGCCACTGATTCCTCACCTGTGATGTCAGATATCTCTTGAAAATCTGACATTTTTTTGTGTCCCAAGGGCTACCATTGAGAAACACTGCTATGAAGGATAGATGTTTTCCAGAAAGCAATTTTTCGTATAATGCATTCGTATAAATTTTCTTATAATGTATTCCAGATTTACATCCCAGGTATATCTAGGCAGGGCACTCTTAGAGCCTTCTGCTTCACTGATGGAGACACCCCCATTCAAAATATAATCTATGCCCTGTCCTACTATCCGTCACAGAAAAATATGTTTGACCTATAACAAACAATGCATTGCAATGCTTTGGAGATCTCTGTAGCAACCAATTAGTTAAATACATAATAGAGGAGAAGCATTACTATCATATATTTATTTAATAAAACATTACAGATTCTTTAACAAATAAGTATGTATGAATCTAAAAGCAAATCTGGCACCTCCATATGTTACCTTTCATTTCTGTGCATCAGAGAAATCTGCCAGACTTAGTTATCTGCCTGTATGAAGAATATGTGATAACAACAATCATTTTAAGGAAACATCATTTTAAGGGAACAGTAAATATTTTAATATAATATTGTTTGCCTGATGATTTTCATTTGTTTAATTGTGTATACCTACCTTGAAAAAACCTTTTCAGTTCTCTTGCTTTCAAAATTAGGAATGGGAGCACCCTCTGCTTGCAGTCTGTATAATGCGTCTATGACTATCCGCAAAGGAAAATAAAAGTTGGTGTGTGTGTCTCAACCTCTATATCTGTGCAATGTCTGTTTAGGTATAGCAGACAGTATAAGGCTTGTTCCTCCAGCTGCAATAACACCAGTGTAGATACCCCTTTACTAAACAATTTATTTAACCCTTTGGATAAATAAACTAAAATAATAGACCAAGAGGGAGCAGTAGATATAGCTTATCTAGATTTTAGTAAAGCATTTGACACTGTCCCTCATAGAAGACTCATTAATAAATTGCAGTGTTTGGGTCTGGATGCAAAAACAGTTAAATGGATAAGGCAATGGCTGAGTGACAGGAGACAGAGGGTGGCAGTCAATGGAGAATATTTGGACAAAAGGAGGGTTACTAGTGGGGTACCTCAGGGATCTGTACTGGGGCCCATTCTTTTAATATTTTTATTAGTGATATTGCAAAAGTTCTTCAAGGTAAATTATGCCTTTTTTCAGATGATACAAAGATCTGCAATAGGGTAGACATTCCAGGGGGAATAAGCCAAATGACAAATGATTGAGGTAAATTAGAAGAATGGACAAGAGTGTGGCAGCTGCAGTTCAATGGTGATAAATGTAAAATAATGCAATTGGGACATAAAAATCCAAAGGAAAAATATACTGTTATGGGTACTGTGCTGTCAGAGACAACAGAGGAAAGGGATTTGGGAGTAATTATTTCTAATTACTTAAAAGTAGGCAAAGTAATAAAGCAGCAGGGAATGCAAGCAGGATGCTGGGTTGTATAGCTAGGGTCATTAGTAGCAGAAAAAGAGAAGTGGTCATGCCACTATACAGATCTCTGGTTAGACCTCACGTTGTGTATTATGTACAGTACTGGAGACCCCATCTCCAGAAGGATATAGATACTCTACAGAAAATTCAGAGAAGGGCTACTAAAATGGTAATTGGTTTACAGGAAAAGACATATCAGGATAGACTAAAGGATCTGAACATGTATAGCTTGGAGGAGAGAAGAGAGAGGGGGATATGATAGAAACATTCAAATACATGAAGGGATTCAACAAAGTGCAGGATGGAAGTACATTTCAAAGGAGTAAAAATGTTAGGACAAGAGGCCATAGTCTAAAACTAAAGGGACACAGGTTTAGACGTAATGTAAGAAAGTTTTACTTCACTGAGAGGGTAGTAGATAATTGGAATAGCCTACCAGCAGAAGTGGTAGACTTTAATAGAGTGACAGAATTTAAGCATGCATGGGACAGGCATAAGGCTGTCCTTAACATAAGAAAAGACAAAGGACCAAAAATGGTTTGCGTTTTTTTACAGTAGGAAAATGGGCAGACTAGATGGGCCGAATGGTTCTTATCTGCCATCAAATTCTATGCTTCTGTTTTTCTAGAGACATCTCCAATGCAGTGATCTGCACTGCATCAGAGACCTCTCTAGCACCATAGGAGTCAGGAGCACTATTTTGTTTGTATGTTATAGGATAAAATTGTTTTCTTACTCTTCCTTTAACCCCTTAACGACCCTTGACGGTCATAGTACGTCAAGGGTCGATTTGACTTAACGACCGATGACGTACTATGACCGTCATCGAGTTCCGGGCTCCCCCCATGGCTGCACGCCATTCAGGGAGTCCGGAACGCAACAGAGCAAAAAAAAAAATTGCTCCATGGTCGTTAAGTCACGTCCGCTTCCGGATTCCCCGGTCGTTAAGGGGTTAAGCCACAAAAGTCCTAGCTTTGGGACAGTTAAAGGGAAGGTTTGCATGTTGCACACTCCGAGCAAAGAGTTGATTCCTTACTACCTTCCATTTTCTTCCCAAAGTTGGGAGGTAATTAACCCATCTTTTTAGCATTCAAATAACTGAACATGATAAAATGTGATATACACATAAACTGAAAAAATAACTGCATTAAAATGTCAGGCATTATACTATTATGTGTGTATTTTATCATACAGATCACGTTCCAGTTAGTTTTAGAGCCTAAATCTATTGCAAACTAAGTGCATCATAGGTTACAGATAAAAAAATCCCATTAATTTGAGTGGGGCTTTTATCCTCCTTTAAGCCCTCTAGCATTCAAAGGGTTAAAAGCCCCTTTAAAATCAGTGGGAAATTTGGGGATTTTTGGGGGGGGATTATTCCAAAATCTTAGTACATCAGTCTTATTCTGTTCTGAAAGTACAAATACTCCAACACGGTTCCACTCGTATTAGTTTTTAACACCAGTGGCTGCATTTCACTGTATCCATTAACGTATGATCACTGGATTGTATACTGGTGGTTGTCATTAGGACTTTAAGGACTGAAAGATATTTAATCCTGCCCCATAACATATGCAAGAAAGTGCACAACATTTCCTCTGCATCTTGTTTAATACGTGGCATTAAAAAAAAGGCACAGAGGAATGGAGTTCATGGAAACACATACAGACTTCTACATTGCCTTCTCCTTGGCACAAGTACTATTAAGGAGAGATTTTTTGGTGTAAGTAAATTAATATTAGGCTGGAGTAGAGTTAGTAGAGGTAGTATTTGTACATTCCTCCCATTGTCTGGTACTGATAGCCATACATGGGAACTCTCCTGATATGCCCTGATATGAAACTCTGTCCACTTGTGCTCCTTCCCCACCATGTTCCTTCCACTTCCTGACTACTTCTCTTCCTTCCCACCCTGTCCAGCCCACTTCCTGCCCACTTTATGGCACAGTCCATTAAGCCCAAACCCCACCCATGATTAAGCCATACCCCTTTGTGACACAAAACATATAATTTATATTTTCCAGAGGCACCACATGAGCCCCCTCTGGGACAAAGTTCCCAGATATGCTGATAGCTCTAGCTGCTGTGTGAGCAGCACACTTAGCCATGCACACTCAGGAAGTGGAGGATTTCTGGGGCAAACAAACTGCATTCTGGGAAACAAATGAAAATATCTATTGATTTAAATGGGGCTTTTAAACCAATGAATGCTAGAGAGATCTCAAACTAGATCTCTCTATATTCAAGGGTTAACCCTTTGAGTGCCAGAGAGGGTTAAAAACACAATTTAAATCAATTGGAATTTAAAGGATTATTTTTGTCCGCCATGATTAAATTGATTTGCCCCACAATAACGCCACATTCCTTTTGAACATAGTGTTTATATTAGAGTTAAATTAATAATGATATTCTACCATTGTTATCCAGCTTTTGACATTAGCCAAGGCGTGTATATATTATAAGGAAACACAGCATTGTTCTACAATATTTATTCATTTACTTATTTCCACTTGGCTGATCAGCGGCCACTTTGAAAGTTTCTCTCACTACATTGCTTGTGGCATTTCAGTCTTACAAACAATACAAGTGCCAGAAATGTAAATTGAATGTGTTTTTGGTATGTTAACAACACATCTACAGATATCTGCACCAGAGAGTGGAAGCACAAAGCTGAAACAAATATATATGACATTTTCCCATTCTTGATCGTGTTACCCTTTTGCACCTTACTTACGTTTCTTCTTTAAGATTGCCTTTTTCCTTTTTGGTTTGTGGGCTCCTTCAGGCAATTACTTACCTTATGTCATCCAGTACAGAAGAATCTATTTTTATATTGTCTGCTTAACACTTTAGATTGCAGAGGTCTCCAACATGTTGCATTGCAGTGTATTGGCGACCCTCTGGAGTTGTAGGGGCTAATGTTATACTATAATGCATTATGCAATATGATGACATTTTCTAAAGAAATAATACAGCTAATAAAATAATAAAATGGATATGGAAAACAATGCTATACAAATATAGAAAAATATTAATCAAGTAAGGTAGCTTTCCTATTCTAATCTGAGGACCAGAAGAATATGAATCAGGTATGCTTTTGGGCATTGTCAGACTGGAATTAAAATAAATAGCAGTATTTGTGAGGGTGTTGGAGAGCATAATCTTGTTAAATAAGGAAGCAAAGC
Organism: Rhinophrynus dorsalis; assembly: GCA_037306005.1. NCBI lineage: Eukaryota > Metazoa > Chordata > Amphibia > Anura > Rhinophrynidae > Rhinophrynus > Rhinophrynus dorsalis. The sequence continues at coordinate 149,162,661 of CM074723.1, forward strand.
ATGCTGGGATTGTTTCCTTAGGCCAAATTATTGACAAACTATAGCATGCAGGAGAGAGAGGATAATTTTCAAATATATTTTAAAGAGTAGCTTTGTAAATGAAATGTAGAGATGCTATATATAATAATAATAATATTCTGCATTATGGGCTCCAGTTCAAGGATCATAAAATATCATTATAATTATATTAAAGGTATATATTATATATTATGGTGCCACAGTAAGCAACAGAGGAATAAAAATGTTTATAGTTACTTCAAATATCATCTATCCCACAGTGACCTGGTATTATCACAAATAAAATATAAATATAATAACTTTATCAGTTTTGTAGATTAATATTTGACTGATATAAGCAGAAGTTTAAATAACTCTTAGTATTTCGATTTTTCAGTGATACAAGGTAAATTTTTCAGCTTAAATTGTATTGAAATACTTAAAAAGTGCAAATTCAAACAAATATTTAATTATTCTGTATACTTGGTCAATAAATGTATAATATTCATTTTTGGTTGAAGAATGAAGGGTAAAAGATACAAAGGCTGATGTACTAGGAAGGGGGCTTTTAACTCCTTGAATGCCAGAGAGGTCTCCATGGCATTGATTTGCAATGTGTTGGAGACTACTTTATGGTCTAAAAGTCCCATTTAAATCAATTGGATTTTTTTTTTTTTTTATCTTCTGTGGAGTAGTTGTATATTCTAAAAATAGTCCAGAGGCTTTGTGCACTAAGGAAAGACAAAGTAGTGATAAGAGGTACTAACTTCTCCAGTGAGATAAACTCTCCAGTTCCTATGTTATTCTATGGAACATAAGCACTAAGACATCTTAGGTTAGACAGATTTTAGTGCATACGCTCTATAAAATGACATAGGAATTAGAGGATTATCTCAGTGGAGAAGTTACCTCCATACCACCTCTTTATCACACTTTACTACTGTGATTCTCACTAATTTTTTTGCTCACTCCTAACATGCACCCTGAAATTGTTTTAGATTGTTTTATAAAATAGATCATTGGAATGAATTCAATTTTATTTTGAGGATCGTTAGAGTTTTTATTACAATAGGAGGTACCTTTATTGATACACAGACTTATCTTACAATACGGATCTATATACCAGGAGACGAGCGAGTGAGGGTGGTCTTGGATGTTATAAAACCCTCATATGCTTTCTAAGTCCTGGGACAGTCCATTAAACTTCCCAGGGAGAATCTTAACTATATCTTATCTATCTACTTTATCTACATTGGGAACTCCATGTTGTATGGTGATCAGTTTCAGATTTCCACTACTGCCACTGGAGGCTGAGTGTGGGCAACCTCTAAAAACCCACACACGCTACCAGCTTGATTCACTTCTTGTCTTTCAAGCGCAACATTGCAAAAGTGAGTGATTTGTCTCTTGAAGAACTTTTCATTCCCCTGAATATTGTATTGTCAGTTCTGAGCTGAATTTACATGCATGAAGACTGAACTTTTCTGCAAGATTTTCTATATTGAAAGACGAACTTTGATATCTACCTTTATAATCACATGTATACAGATTATACTATGTAATCTTTTTCTTTTTTTTCATGATTCAAGTCATGTGTATAATCACAAGAAACACTGTGATTTCAACCATCCAGTTTGTCTATCTCTGTAAGTAATAATATTTTTATTGTTACACTTTTGCAATATATAGTGTGCCTTTTATGTATTTTGGTACATATATAGATTAGAGATTAAGAGTTTGGACAAATTATATTGATTTTGTATCACACTATTTCACAACAAATACTGGTTTATATAATATAGCACTCTCCTATTTATTAGTTTTGTAGTTTTGAGACGCTTTGATTCACATTAATATCACATATTTAAAATTCATGATTTTTTAAGTGCTTACCTATTGATTGCTCACAATCTGAAATTTTGGCCACACCTAATATTTTATGAGTCATTTGTCCAGGATGTAATGAATGGGACAAATATAAATGCATGTTTGCTATTATTAGGTCACACCAAAATAAGAAAAACAAGCATATTGTGCATAAACATTTCCACAAATATATATTTAAATCTCATAATTCACATTTTTGATATACACTTTTTAGGTAATGAGGGTCACTTAATTAAATGATCGTGGCACACCAAAGTGCCATGACACACTGTGTGAAAACCACTGACATAAGCCCCTGGGGGGAGATACAATGGCGATGTGTAGAGAGCACATCGCCTTGGCAATGGAGATACACTACCATATCCACTAAGAATTAGGGATCGAATGGGTAAGGGGAGAATTTACTCATTAGAATGGAGGATTATCCATCTACTGCCAATGAGGAAAGGATGCCCTCCCTTACATATTGCCAGCAATTCAACAATCTTAAAGCTTAAGTGCATTCTCTCATTATGGAATTGGAGAGGGTCCACTCCAACTTCAGCACCACAAATTGCATCCCTCCCTAACTCGTTCAGTGCATTGCTTACCCCCCAATGACACTGAAAGGAGTAAAAAGTTGCAAACGGGGGTGGAGCTGACCGCGGACCAAGGTGGACGCATTATCTTGAAGCTCTTCACACTGCAGGCAACTACATATGATGTACCAGTCACAACTGTGAACATATTTGTCAGCTATCTACGTAGTCGTCTTCTCTAGTTGATGACGAAGCGATACATACCTCATGACCTGTGGTAATATATCCGCTAAGCGGGCTGTGAAGAGAATCACCGATTTCTTACCGATACGTGAAAGCCCGCCAACAGTGAATAAAGCAGCGGAAGCATCTTCAGTTACCCGGTACTCCATGGCTCCAAGTAACATGGATCCTGAGGCAACGGTGTTCTCTCCTTCTGCACTGCAAACTTCGGAGAGGCATGTGCTCCATACAAACTCTCCTAGTGCTGAGACTGAGATATCATTGGAGTCTTCGGCTTCAGTTCAAGATAAATATGACTAAATCAGAGGTTCTCAACATTAACCTACCCCCAACACTAGTGAAGTCACTGAAGTCAAAATGCCCATTTTCATGGGTGTAGGATTCTATTAAATATCTAGGTGTCACCCTCACCAACAATCCTCGCACTATGCTGTCCTTTAACTTATCCATACTGGTAGATGCTATAAAAGCGAACTTACACACTTGGAATGGACTGTTTGTCTCTTGGCTTGGTAGGATTAACCTCCTAAAGATGGTAATACGAGGGGGTGCTGATAAATATTGAGCCTTACCCAGAAAAAATTGAGCTAGGAAGCTGTAACTGCCACACTATTCTACATATTCCCCCCAGGAAGTCAATGCATTTGCGGCATCTGTCCTGCAGCTTCTTAAGTCCCTGCAAATACAATTCTTCCGACTGTTGGTGTAACCACTCATTTGCAGCATTAGTTGCCTCTGGAACACTCCCAAATCATTGTCCCTTTAGGTGTTTTTTGAGATTGGGGAACAGATGATAGTCAGAAGGAGCCAGGTCAGGTGAATAGGGTGGATGGGGCATCACTTGAAAGCCTAAGGAGGTCAGTTTTGCCACTGTGTCACCTGCAGTGTGTGATGAGGTGTTGTCATGCAACTGGATGACACCTTTGGAGAGCTTTATTCTATGTTTTTCCTTGATGTTTTGCCTCAACGTCGTCAATAAAGCACAGTAATATGTTGCATTGATGGTTGAACCCTTTTGGAGATAGTCCACCAGCAGAACTCCCTTCTTATCCCAAAAAACTGTTGCCATTTGCTTCTGCACTGACCTTTGCACACAGAACTTCATTGGCCTGGGGAACCACTGTGCCTCCGTTCCTTAGAGTGTTCCTTTGTCTCAGGATCATAACAGTAGAGCCATGTCTCATCACCATTTACCGGTTTGTCCAGGAAATCTGACTCATTTCTTGCAAAATGTTCCAAAACAGCCACCGATGTCTCCACATGTCTCCTCTTTGTTCGGTTGTCAAACGTTTTGGGATGCACTTTGCTGCAAGCTTTCTCATTTCCAAGTTGTTTTGGATAATGGAACCAACTCTCTCCCGTGATATTCCCAGATATGTAGCAATATGTTTGGCTGATATTTGCCGGTCCTCCATGATCATGTCATGGATGGCTTTCACATTTGCATGCACAGAGACATAAACAGGCCTTCCACTGGGTTTCTCACTTTCAACACAGAAATGGCCAGTTTTGAAATTTACAACCCAATGTTTAACTGTTGCATATGAAGGGCCTTTGTCACCCAAAGTTTGTGACATTTCTTCATGGATCTGCGTCGCGCCTTTCCCTTGGAGAAATAGGAAACACAATCATTAACTGAAACAGAAACAGCTGTGTAGGAGGAATAAAACTGGGTGAGGAATAGCCAATCTCAGCTAACAAGGTTCAAGGCAGACAGGGTTTCCAGATGTGCTGTCCAAGCTCTTTTGAATAAGCACAAAGAAATAGGCAATGTCGAGGACTATAGACACAGATGACACATCATGCTTTCTTCCGTCAGCTCAAAATTGGCAGTGGGATCCTGGTATGCCCATCTACTTTCGAGAAGCCTTGTCAGAATTGTGGCCAAAAAGCAATACAACCAACATGGAAACAAGGCCAAGAGACTCAACTATGCATGAAAACACAGGGACTGGGGTGCACAAAAAATGTCAGCAGGTGCTCTGGACTGATGAGTCAAATTATTAACTATTTGGCTGTAGCAGAAGGCAGTTTGTTCACCAAAGGGCTGGGGATTTGTATAAGAAGGAGTATCTGCAGGCAGCAGTGAAGCATGGTGGAGGTTCCTTGCAAGTTTGGGGCTGCATTTCTGCATTTGGTCAGAATTAATGGTATCCTAAATGCTGAGAAGCACAGACAGATATCTATCCATCATGCGATACCATCAGGAAGGCATCTGGTTGTCCCCAAATTTATTCTGCAGCATGACAACGACCCCAAACATACATCCATAGTCATTAAGAACTATCTTCTGCATAAAGAAGAACAAGGAGTGCTGGAAATGATGGTATGGCCCCCACAGATCCCTGATCTCAACATCATCACGTCTGTCTGGGATTACATAAAGAGAGAGAAGTAACTAAGGCTGCCTAAATCCACAGAAGAACTGTTGTTAGTTCTCCAAGATGTTTGGAACAACCTACCTGTCGAGTTCCTTAAAAAACTGTGTGCAAGTGTACCTAGAAGAATTTATGCTGTTTTGAAGGCAAAGGGTGGTCACACCAAATATTGATTTGATTTACATTTTTCTTCAGTTCACTCACTATGCATTGTGTTAATTGATAAAAATAAACTATTAACATGTCTATTTGAAAGAATTCAAACTTTAAAGCATTTTTCACACGTACCAAATACTTTTGCATATTACTGTATATATATATATAGGTATAGATATATATGTGTGTGTGTGTGTGTGTGTGTAGAATGTTTGTGCTTTGTATTTTCAGCCTCACAATTGGCAATCAGATCCTGAGGTACAGCTTGGCAAAGCATCCGCTGGCATCCATTCACATTTGTCAAGAATCTCAAACTGAATCTCAGGGACGGAAAAAAACATATGCTTGTTTCTTACAGGGACTGGAAATACAGGAAATATCTAATGTAAAGTATTATTCTTTCTCCTATACCATTTCTAGAACATATACTAGATGGAATATACCAATAGGAAATCCTTAAATACCCCTTTGTGAGTGAACTACCAATTGTACCACCCTCCATCCAAATGTGACCTCAGCAGAGACTTGGATTTCTCATTAAATAATAAACATAGTTTTACACAACTTTTTCTCCTTTCAGTGCCACATTGGTATGCAACACACATCTCTATGGCACTGAAAGGATTACATGAGGGCAGCTGCTGTCTCTGCTCTTTAGCAGAGACAGCAAACTGTCCTCTTGCTCAATAGAAAGCTACAGGGAGATCCCAACATCACCAACCTCAGACTGGCGATGTTGTAACTGTGAACTCTCACAGCAACAGCTGCTATCGGAGCTTAGTGCATGTGGTGATGTGCCACATTAACATATAAACACAACTGCATGAATAGAACAATGGCTCAATAACCTGCATTGCTCTATGCAAATGAGCCATTGTGATGTCGGCTGATTGTGTCGGATTGGTGGCGGTTTCACAGGGATATAATGGCAAAGGCACCTTAGTACATGCTGTCAAAATGCCATCAACACCACTTCTCCACCATATTGCCACCCTGGCCCCCATCACCCTTTAGTGCATCTATCCCCCCACCCTGTTCCTCTTAGTACAATACATCAGTCACAAGACTGTTGCAAAGAAATGTACATTTTAAATACTACAAAACAATCTAAGCATTTTGCACAGCAATTAATAAGATGCAAATTGCCCTCTTACTATGTACATTCATATTTAGTTGCAGAGTTTGGGTGGTATGTATAAAAGAAAAGTAGAGAAATTCTGGGCCAAACCAACTGTTCCACAAGGAATAAATAAAAATACCCATTGAATTAATTGAGGGTTTTAACCTCTGAATGTTAACCCTTTGAGTGCCAGAGTGGTACGGAATGCATTGTAAAGCAGTACATTCCGTACCCCTCTGGCACTCAAAGGGTTAAAGAGACGTCTCCAATGAATTGCAAAACAATGTGCTGGAAACGTATCTAGAGTACCAGGGGTGGAAGCCCAATTTAAAGGGATAGTAATGTGTAATATGTAGAAATATATATATAGTGTATGGTTTGTACTCCTGAGTAATACAAGGACACTCCCACTGCTTAGAGGTGTTTCATTCAAAAGTTATTGCACCTCAAATTTGATATTTTTAGATGCAGTATCTCAATGGCCTGACATTTTACAGTGGTACTGTTGCTACACCATCCTGGGCAGCTTTGGACTGTTGACCATAAACCTCCATAGGATGGTGTAGCAACAGTGCCACTGTACAATTTCAGGCCATTGATATACTGCACCTAAAAAATGAATATTTTAGCTGCAATAACTTTTGAATCAGCAGTGGGAGTTCCCTTGTTTTGGTCGGGAGGATAAACCCTATGATATATATTTTTCTACATTGTAATTGTTACTATCCCTTTAATTCAATGGAAAGCTAGGGTAATTGTATTTATTCCGAATGGTAGAGTTGCAGCCCTCCCAACATTTTAGTTGGTCTTATAGCGCATCTGGTTTGCTCTAAAACTGCACTTCCTTAACTTACGGAATAAGGCCCTGAGTTCTATTTAAGTTTGTTCTGCAAAATAAATCCACACAAAATACAAAAGTAAACAACTTTATTGATAGCAATAAAAAAAAGATTTTGGCAGCACTGCTAGATAAAGAGACAAAAAAGTCAAGCAAACATAAATCTTCACAGATTTCAACTTTAAGCAGGAAAAGCAAATACAAAATATCTTCATTAAAATTAAATGTACAAATATTATCATTGCTAATCAAGGCTTGACAGATTGCAAAAGAGACAATGAGAAACAAGATCCAATTTCTTCTTCCATCGTTAGAGTATACTGAGTTTAAGATAAGATGTGGTGTTGTCATCAGGGGCGGATTGTAAGGGAATACCGGCCCGGGCTCCCCCCCCACACACCCCCGGTGCGCACTGAAAGAATTGCAAATAAATTACAAGTGCTGTACAGCGCCGGACATCTCTCTCCTCCACTAACTTCCTTTAGTGCCCTCATTCTGCACTCAAGACAAAGTGGAGCGGAGGGGTAGAGAGATGGCCAGCGCTGTACAGCACTTGTATTTTAATTGCAGTTCTTTCAGCACGCACCGGAGGGGGAGAGAGTCTGCACAAAGTGGATCGCGACTTTTTAAAAGTGAACCGATATAGCGGCGCACCGGGGGATGCCCGATCCCCCGATAGGACAATCCACCCATGGTTGTCATGGAGTAATTTTTGGTGTAAGAGCACACATAAATGTACTGCAATATATGATGGCAATCTGTGTAATTAGCACAGAGGCAAAACTGTTTATAGGAAACATAGATGGGGATGTACTGAGAAGAACTGAGAGAATTCTGATGCAAACCAATTGAGCAATAGGAGACAAAAAAAAATCACAAATTCCCATTGATTTAACTGGGCTTTGTACCCCCGAATGCTAGAAAGGTCTCCAAAGCATTCTTGAAAACTCAATTTCAATCAATGAAATTGATTTTCTCATTTGTGATGCAGCTGGTTTTCCCTCAAAATTACTCCACTGGGAGGATGCACAAAAGGGTGATAAAGAAGTGATGAGAACTTCTGTAATATAAACTCTCCCAGTCTTATGTCAATCTATGGAGTCTATGCACCAAGATTTCTCCATCCCAAGAGATCTTAATGCATGAGCCTCATCCCATATAGGACTTACAGAGTTTATAATACTAGAGAACTAATAATTTGGGATGGTTGAAACATTTCACCTCAAAAGTGAACAGGTGAAAAATAGCATTTCCCGCAATGCAAGAGGTTTTTCACAAAAAGTACAGATTTTCCTCTTTTTCATCTATGTCTTGTATTGGAGTAAATGGTAGAGCTAACTTTTACCCTCAGTGCTGTGAGTATTCCCACAGTGCTAGTATAAAAGGGTGTCAGCAACCCGCAGCTATTCAGTAGAGAGTGAGAGAGAAATGAGCATATTGTGATTTCTGGCAACTTAACAAAGCTGTGAGGAGGTGTTAGAGCAGTGTTTGGGAGACACTGACAACTGTTTTCTGGGTGAGGGTGAGAAGACAGGAGAGTTCACCCCCCCACACCAAAAAAAGTGTTAGAGTGAGTGAAAAGCAGTCAGCCATCCTGAGGCAGAGTGATGTTAACACTGAAAGTTACCACCAGACAATACATCTGATGTGACGAACAGTCAAGACAAATATAGACAAGTAATTCAACTTATCATACTGTGTATTTCATACACAGCTGCATTTCAATAGATCCACAAGAACTAGAAGGGCAAGGAACCATATACTGAGGCATGATGCTGCACTTGTACATCAGTTAATGATTGCTTTGTGCTTTATTATTTTACTGAAAGTTGTTGATATTGTGTTTTCTAATGGCAATCTATGTCTATCCTGCACAGTACTGTAAAAATACCACTGCAGTAGTTCTTATGAGAGAAAGAGAATTGCAACACTATAGTGTAGGGAGTGTTGTAGGGAGTGTGGGTGTGTGTGGGTTGTGACTGCCGTAACAGGCGCAATTAAAATAAAACACAAAATAAAATGAAAGAAATAAAAAATCAACTGATAGAGATAAACAGGATTTTTTTACATGGACTACGATGTAGTAGTAGAAGCAGTACTAGTAGTACTACAACGCCTAAAGATAATGATGCAGATCAATGTCATTCTAGTGTTGTTGCCACACTGAAGGAGGAACATTTAACAATGGGACCAAATGCTGCATCAGACAGTGCAAAGTATTTTTCAACCTTCTATAAATCCCTCTAAGTGGAAAAGTGACAATAAATAGTTTGAGAAAAGCCTAGAAGAATATGAATGTGGTGGGGATTGGGTATCTAATGGGGATGGCGGTGTGAGAAAGTAGATGATGCCAATGCTGATGATCTAACTATTAATGATGAGGCTGATGATGGTAATATAGAATATGTCCTCCACTGTCCACATCTCCTTGTTCTGAGACAGATCTATTGGAAAGGAAACGACAGTCTTCCACTGGTAGAAAGGAGCAGTGAGATTGTTTATAAAATTTGAGAGATCAGGTGGAAAGTCTGGCTAAGTAAACAAGGTGAAAAAGCACAATCTCAATCATCATCAGCATCACTGAGTGTAAACTCCAAGCAGGCGTACTGGCTGTCAGTAATATTAACCCTTTGAGTGCCAGAGGGTTGTGCAATGCATAGCAAAGCAACGCGTTGCATACCCCTCTGGCACTCAAAGGGTTAAGTAAGCAGCATCACAGGTCGAGAACATCCACACCCCCCAGCTAGGAATGTTTCTGCTGCTGCTGAAACTGTAGTGCATACTTCAATCACCATTGTAACATCTTGTCCTTGTAGTTGTAGAAGCAGTCTCTCAGAAACGCTTAAGTCCAAGGCTGTCTAAGTTCAGTTCTTGGGATTTCCCTGCTTAAGCACAGGAGGGCCAATCACAATGAATGAACCACTGATTAACACACACGTGCTTAATAAGGGAAATCCTGGCCTGTTGGTGGCCCTTGAATATTGAACTTGGACAGCCCTGCCTTAGTCTATGAAATTTCAAGTCTTAAGATTATGATCCAAAATTCCCAAAAGGTCGCTATCTGTTGTCTGAGTAAACACTTGTGAGCAGGGGGAAAGCAGGCTACCATCTAGCCACCTCCTCATTGGGTATCCATTTGAATGGTCGTACTAAGAAGAGCGTGCAACCATTCAACTCTTTCAGCAGGTTGCCGGGCTAAAAATGCAATGTGACAATCTCGCAGTGCATGACAGAGGGAGATTGTCACATCACACAGCCAATGGGTGCGTGCTGCAGATAACTGGATTCTTTTATTTTTTTTCTCCTTTTTGCCATCTTCATATCTCTGAAATCAGTTTGTGTCCATCCTCTGGTTCTGAACCCATTTGTTAAGCAGTTGGAGGCAGCTGGAGTGCCTCCTTGTGCTGCAGATCATACTCCATCCTCTTCCTGCCACATGCTAGCCTGTGCCTTCTGCTGGACGAAATATTATCTGCAGCACACGGAGAACCAGAGGAAGGACACAAACTGAATTCAGAGACATGAAGACGGCAAAAAGGAGAAAAAAATAAAAGAATCCACTTAACTGCAGCACGCGCCTATTGGCTATGCGATGTGACAATCTCGCACTGTCATGCTAGTACTAGTGAGGAAGCAGCAGGATCAACAACAGCTAGCAGGAGGTGATGGGAGTTGTAGTCCAGCAACATCTGCAGGGCCTCACATTGCCCACCATTGATATAGATTATATAACCCTTTGAGCACCAGAAGGAAGTATTCAGGATCCTAAAGCAGGGCAATTCTGGAGCAAATGAAAATTCTTATTAATTTAAATGGGTCTCCAACACATTGCTCAGTAGACCTCTCCAGCAACAGACCTTTCTCGCATTCCAGGAGTAAAAAATCCAATTTAAATCAATGGTAATTTTGATAACTTTTATTTGTCCCTTATGGTGTAGCTAGTTTGCTCCAGAATTGCACTCCATTATTCATCTCAGTGTAGTTGCACTTTATAAGCAGGGTTTCACTTATGAGAGAAACGAAGATAACTTCCCTGATTCCCACTCTTTGGGAATCCTCACAGTAGATAGGTCTATTGTTCTATATGTAGATCTCAGAACTTCAGAGGAGCACCACACAGACTGATTTGTTCTATGCCCAACTCCACCCTGAGGACAGCTCTGTTTATAAGACTGCAGAAAATCTTTTCCTACATATACATAATGGCCTCTGGCAATATCTGGCTGGGGCTTTAATGTTGAATGAGCTTTGTGACATCTGGAAGATCAATTCCAGCATGATCTGTTTAGAAGTGGCTGGACGTTGCTCATTGTAATGCAGTGACAATGCAGCTTCTGCAGCTTCCAACTCCTCTTTTCACTTTAAATACAACTCAGAAAGTCTCATTTTTGGTGCAGATGGATGCTTTCTTTTAATGGGAAATTGTATCCTAGGAATTTGACTTTGTTGGTTTAAAGGAGAACTAAAACAATCTAATAATAATAACCCTTTACTTACCTTATCATGGCCAAATATCCCAAAGTCCCACCTATTAATTTTACCCTTACGTCTTTTTTCAAGATATGACAATTTGAATCAGATCTAGATGTCATGTCCATACATGAATACATAAGAGTTGCTGGTAATTTTTCAAACTTAAAGGGATAGTAATGTTTCACAAAGAAGGCAGCTCTGATTAATCTTCATAGTATTTGGGCTATGGAGAGTGTAATTTCAATACTGTCAGAGCTGTAGTTCAAGATTATTTGAATTATAAAGTATCCCCCTCCCACCTCTTTTACTGATGTAACACTGCTCACCTCAGAGCAGCAAGACTGTCCGGATGGATCTCAGAGAGGGACAATCTTCAGTGAGCATAAGGAAAAACCTAAAAAACCTATCAAGGGGACAGAGTTTTCCTTATACTCACAGTAAGAAGATTGTCCCTTGATGTGAGCTGTCTGGTCAAGAGAACAGATCCCACATCTGAGGGGAAGTGGCTTACACTAGGTAAAAGGGACAGGAAGGGGATAGTTTATCATTCAGTTACTCTAGAACTACAACTCTGACAGTATTGAAATAACAATCTCCATGGCCAAATATATGAAGCAGATGGAGCTGGTTTTTATGAAACATTACTATCCTTTTAAACAGGCAGCATAAATAGGTCTACTTAATCTGTTAATGACCAGGTAGGTATGCAACACATTGCTAAGAAATGCATTGCAGAGTTTTATAGGGATAGTAATACTTTGCTGTAAAAATGTCTAATATTGTAGATATTAACAAGAGTTTGAAAGCACACTTTGTAGACCGTTCCAAGAAATTATTTCATTTTAAGTAGTGCTATCTCGGCTCTGCTGAAGAGCCTCCGCTGGTCCCAGGACCAGGATCTGCCTCTGTCAGTTAGAGCGCTGACGTATGAGAAAGGGGAGGGAGGGGAGAACTTTAAAAGATACAATCTCTCAAACTATATAGGTTTTAGAGATGGAGTTAGGTTATTCTACTTCTCTTGTTAATATCTACAGTATTAGACATTTTTACAACAAAGCATTATTATTCCTTGAAGTCATGTGATCCTGCTAGCACCTATCATATCCGCCTCCATGGAGATTACATCTAGGACTTAAAAAAGGCTCAAGAGCAATATTTATAGAGGGCATTAGGATTTTCTGGCCCTAGAAATGTAAGTGATTATTATTAAGCCCCGTTAGTTCTCCTTTAACCCTTTGAGTGCCACTGAGGTACACAACGCATTGCACTGGCTCTCAAAGGGTTATCATATTAACTTGCCTATGTATATGTCTTTTATACAAGTATGATACATCTAACTATATTTGAAGGTTACTGTATATAGTGATCTCTAGTCAAGTCTGCTTCTCGTCCATACTTCAGATTATGGCCTTCAGTAGCCCTGAATGACTCATAATGGCATTGGATTTGTATTGCTTATTGCTAAGGTAAAGTTACTCCTTAACATCACAAGATTTAATGTATTTTATTCTGTTAACCCCTTTTAGTGCTAGATTAGTATGCAGCACATTGCACCAAAATGCACTGCAAACCCCTTTGGCACTCAAAGAGTGAAAAAAAAAGTAAAACCATTTGTGTATACCTAATCAGATTTTTAAATTACAAATACATGTAAGGGGTGGGGAATAAAGGATAAGATCCGAAGTTAATCAGATTATATATTCATGCCCTTGTCAGCAAAGGTTATCAATCAGCAGCAGAGGCAGTTAAAGACTGATCTGACATCATTAATGAAAAAATAGTTTACTAACGTATTTAATTTTAGAAACATTGCTTGACAAAAATATGATAAACCGACAGTTCCGATGACAACCAAAACCTCATACTAGGTCTGTCCGGATGTATATATTTCATTTTACATACAGAAGGTTAAGCCCTGTGGGCCCTTCGTTAAAAAAAGTGGGTTCATCCTAGAGCAGATGCATAGGGAACAAATATAAATTCTTAAAATTGTCATAGATTTAAATGGGGCTCTTAACCCTTTGAATGCTAAACTGCTCTCCAATACATTGCAAAACAATGTGTTGGAGACCTCTTTAGCATTCAGGGGGTTAAAAGCCCCAGTTAAACCAACAGATATTTATATGCACATATCCTGTTAGTCAAACTTTGTTTTAGGGGTCTGTGTTTAAAAAACATGGAGTTATTCTGAGGCAAAAAAACCAAAAAAACAGAGAACACTATAGTATTCATGTTTTGTTTGCATCATTTGGCCAAAATATGATGACGCTTGTCTGCTATGCAAAAGTGCATTCATTTTACCATATTATTTGCTTTAAAAACTGCTTCTCATCAGAAATTGGTGTCATTGTAGGCACTGACACCTACAGGACAATATTTAGGACTAGTGTAAAAGCCTATGTACACGGGCCAAGACCTAGGTGATGTTAAGAGGCTGGTCCTACTCTGCATCCTGCCGCCGACGCAGTCATGCACTGTAAAGACTGCCTGAAAGCACAGAATGCTCCCAGCACAGAACTCCCAGCATTCCGTGTGTTCGGGCAGTCTCTACTGGGCGTGATGGCTTCTGACAAACATCCTAGCAAATTATTATATAGGATGTGCCAACCTTCTTGAAACACAGTACATTTCTATAGAGGCCTGCCCCACCCACTTCTATTAACTGCATGGAGCCTGAATTACTTTCCAGTATGCATTGAGTGTTTTTATTTTTATTCACTCAATTGATTTGGAGTGCGTAAAGGCTAATTTGGACAGGAAAATCTCATTAGAATAATGTCATGTACTACACCTAAAAAAAATAAAATAAAAAAAAAATAAATAAATAACTTTCAGTGACTAGTAATTGTGTATATTACATTTATTTTAGTGCACTATACCATAATTTCTATTTATAACAGAAATTTAGTAAAATATTTAAAAAAAGAACAGATAGAATGACAAGAAAATGTTTGCTAGAGAATAAAAAAATACTCACATTGCTAAAACTCCATTATGTGTAAAAAGTGTCCTGAGTGAACAATATGTGAAGTACAGCCAGGAGTGGGGGGACTCACTGCAAATTCTTAAATTAGTCCTTTCATTGCTGTTGGGGTATGCCACGCATTGCAGAGCACATCATTATGGCACTTAACCCTTTGAGTGCCAGAGGGGTACATAACGCACTTGTTTAGAAGAGTTAAACTGTTAGCAGTAAGAAAACAACTTACTGAAAAAGGACTGGTCTCTTAAAACAGATGATTGAAAAACACATGAATAAATGCAAAATTGTGGAATGAAATGCAAACCTTTTGATTCAGTTATGTCTAACATTTGTTTAGTGAAATAAATACATAAGGGAGGCTTACTCCATCAGCAATAGGTAGTATCAGATGAGGGTGCAGCCAAGAATGTGGCTGTCAATAAATGAATGGTAGCCACCTCTGGTCTTTAGGGGCAACTAACATTAAATGGTTTAAAGGGATAGTAATACTTAATAAAAGCAGCTCTAATTAATCATCATAACATTTGGACTTTGGAGAGTGTTATTTCAATTCTGTCAGAGTTGTAGTTCAAGAGTAGTGATGAGCGAGTATGCTCGGCCAAAGCTCGGTTCGGCTGCGCAGCCAATAAACGTGCGGGGAGGCTCTGACATCAGTGTAATGCCAGCAGCGATGTTGGCTGCTGGCATTACACTGATTGGCTGGCCAGAACCCGTGATCGGGTGCTGTATAGCACCTGACCAGCGAGTTCGGCTCAGTCTTAGCCAGGGAGAGATGAGGATAGGAAGGGAAAGTCAGTGTAGGGAGAAGAAAAGTGTTTTTGAACTCTTTAAAGACCCAAAAGTCCTTTTTAGGACTGTTGTGTGTGGGGGCAGCAGTTATATTTTGTTTGGGGGGGCACAAATTTAAAAAATAAACGTCACATATTCCGTTCACTGTGCCTAGCCGCAGATTAGCAGCACATTCTGTTTAGTGTGCAAAGTTGCAGATTAGCAGCACATTCTGTTTAGTGTGCAAAGTTGCAGATTAGCAGCACATTCTGTTTAGTGTGCAAAGTTTAAAAAATAAACGTCACATATTCCGTTCACTGTGCCTAGCCGCAGATTAGCAGCACATTCTGTTTAGTGTGCAAAGTTGCAGATTAGCAGCACATTCTGTTTAGTGTGCAAAGTTTAAAAAATAAACGTCACATATTCCGTTCACTGTGCCTAGCCGCAGATTAGCAGCACATTCTGTTTAGTGTGCAAAGTTTAAAAAATAAACGTCACATATTCCGTTCACTATGCCTAGCCGCAGATTAGCAGCACATTCTGTTTAGTGTGCAAAGTTGCAGATTAGCAGCACATTCTGTTTAATGTGCAAAGTTTAAAAAATAAACGTCACATATTACGTTCACTGTGCCTAGCCGCAGAATAGCAGCACATATTCCGTGTAATATGAAGAAGGCGGGTAAAAAGGGACGGGGAAGTGGACGTGATCCTGATAGTTCAGGGCGCGGGTCAGGACGCGTAGAAACTGTGCCTGGTGCCAGAGCACAAGAAAGAAAGACATCCACCATACCTAGCTTCATGTCTCAGTTTACAGGGCGTCGCAGGACATCACTCTCAAGGTCAGACCACTGCGAACAGGTGGTCGGTTGGATTTCAGCTGATACTGCTTCCAGTCGGTTAAGCACCACCCTGTCTTCCACCAAGTCCACTCTCAGTAGCCAAGAGTCTGGTCAACACAATCCTCACCCTGATCATCCTTCCTCCCACCATAGAGGGTCTGGCCAAAGAAGTGATCCCACACTGGGATATAGTGAGGAGCTCGTCTCATCACCAATCCTTCATTTGAACCTCTCTCCAAGCACGCTTGCAGAGGAACATGAGATCTTGTGCCCTGATTCACAACCTCTAGAGGGTATCCAATCACAAGAAGATGACAGAGGGGAACGGGATTTAAGGTCAAAGGAAGTGGATGATGATGATGATGAGACACAGTTGCCATTAAATCAACCACTATTACTGTCTCAAGACCTTGATGAGGAGGATGATACACAGTTGTCAATGACTGAGTATGTGGTGGGATCAAGAAATGAGGAGGATGATCAGAGTGAGGAAGTGGAGGAGGACTTGGTGGACGATGAGGTGACTGACCCCACCTGGGAAGGTGGAGAGCCGAGCGATGACAGCAGTCCTGAGGGTGAGCCATCTGCAGCACCTCAACAGGCTGGAAGAGGCAGTGGTGTGGCTAAAGAAAGAAGGCGGACCGCACCAAACCAGCATGATCCGACACATGGCATCCAAGCACCGTAATAAGTGGGAGGAACGCCCGGATCGCCAATCTGTGTCTGCAGGCCACACCACTGCCTCCTCTTCCCCTGTTTTCGGTGCCGGCCAATCGCCTGTCGAAGGCGCAGGCCCGCATACCTCCCGCCCTGCACCTGTACCATCTGAAGCACCATCAGCGACCACATCCACTTCCCTGTCCCAGCGCAGCGTCCAAATGTCGTTACCCCAGGCATTTGAGCGCAAGCGAAAATACCCAGCCACCCACCCACAGGCCATAGCACTAACCTCACACCTTTCCAAATTACTGGCCATCGAAATGCTGCCATTTAGGCTTGTGGAGACTGAGTCCTTCCGCAGCCTGATGGCAGCAGCTGTCCCTCGGTACGCAGTCCCCAGCCGCCACTACTTTTCCCGGTGTGCCGTCCCCGCCTTACACCACCATGTGTCCCGTAACATCACCCGTGCCCTGACCAACGCAGTTACTGGGAAGGTCCACTTAACGACTGACACATGGACAAGTGCTTGTGGCCAGGGACGCTACATTTCCCTGACGGCACACTGGGTGAATGTCGTGGAGGCTGGGAGCGACTCGGACCCTGGGATGGCACAGGTGCTACCCACGCCGAGGATTGCGGGCCCTACCTCCATCAGGGTTTCCGCCAGCACCTACGTTATTGGCTCCTCCTCCTCCTCCTCCTCCGTTTCCACCTCCGAATTCTCTGCGCGCAGCGCCACTCACCCATCAGCCGGTAGCTGGAAGCAGTGTAGCACTGCAGTGGGGAAGCGTCAACAGGCCGTGCTGAAGCTGATCTGCCTTGGGGACAAACAGCACACGGCCTCAGAGCTGTTGCAGGGGATTAGTCACCAGACCGAGCAGTGGCTCTCGCCACTCAACCTGCAACCAGGCATGGTTGTGTGTGATAATGGGCGTAACTTGGTGGCGGCTTTGGAGCTCGGCAAGCTCACACACGTACCATGCCTAGCGCATGTATTTAATTTAGTGGTTCAGCGATTTCTAAAAACCTACCCCAATTTGCATGATCTCTTGACCAAGGTGCGCCGCGTGTGTGCACATTTCCGTAAGTCATCAACAGCTTCAGCCGGCCTGTTGAAGCTGCAGCAGCGCTTACAATTGCCAGCTCACCGGCTGCTGTGTGACGTGAGCACGCGCTGGAACTCCACCTTCCACATGTTGGCCCGGCTTTGTGAGCAACAGAGGGCAGTAGTGGAGTACCAGCTGTTACACGGTCGTCACCTCTCCGTTCAACTTCCACTAATCAGAAGTGAGGAGTGGGAATGGATGTCAGACCTCTGTGAGGTTTTACGCAATTTTGAGGAATCGACACAGATGGTGAGCGGCGATAACGCTATTATCAGTGTAACCATCCCACTTCTGTGTCTACTGAAACGCTCGCTGCTCACAATTAAAACCGACGCTTTGCATGTGGAAGAGGTGGAAATGGGGGAGGAAGAGCTTACACAAGGTGATAGCCAGAGCACCCTCACTTCGTCTTCTCAGCGACAATTGGAGGAGGTGGAGGAGGAGGAGGAAGACACGGTTGCCTCCGCTACAGAGGGTAGCCATGGAACTTTAGTTCCATCTCTTCAGCGTGGGTGGGCAGAAGAGGAGGAAGATGATGAGGAGATTGAGAGTCATCCTCCTGGTGAGGACAGCGAAATCTTGCCTGTTGGTACTCTGGCACACATGGCTGACTTTATGTTAGGCTGCCTTTCCCGTGACCCACGCGTTATATGCATTTTAGACAACACAGATTACTGGGTGTTCACCCTTCTGGACCCCCGCTACAAAGAGAATTTCTCATCTCTCATTCCTCCGGTGGAGAGGACAAGCAAAATGGTGCAATACCAGAAGGTTCTTGTCGAAAAATTGCTCCAAAATTTTCCATCTGACAACGCTGGCGGCAGAGTACGTGCTACCTTGGCCAACCGAGAAGGGGAGAAAAGGGGAGCACACAGCAGTTCCGACAAAGGCAGGGCAACACTCTCCAAGGCGTGGGACACCTTCATGACACCCCGCCAGCACCCTCACCCTGATGCGCAGCCTAGTGTCACAAGGAGGGAAACGTTTTGGAAGATGGTGAAGGAGTACGTAGCAGACCGTGTCAGCGTCCTCAATGATCCCTCTGTGCCTTACAACTACTGGGTGTCCAAGCTGGACACGTGGTATGAACTGGCACTCTACGCCTTGGAGGTGCTGGCCTGCCCTGCCGCCAGCGTTCTGTCTGAGCGGGTATTTAGTGCTGCTGGTGGCATCATAACAGATAAGCGTATCCGCCTTTCCACCGAAAATGCTGATAGGTTGACACTTATAAAAATGAACAAGGCCTGGATTTCCCCTGACTTCTCCACTCCACTGGAGGAAAGCCCCGGGGGAACATAAAGTCACTTTAGATATGTTATTTACAATGATGGGAATACTCTGTATTCCCATTCACCCCTTCCACCCAAAAAACGGGTATATGGTTGACTCTTAATCTTCTCATCGTCCTCCTCCTCTTCCATATGCCCTCTGATACAATTTTTATATAGGGCCAGCTCACCAGCGGGCCCTGTGATACAATTTTTATATAGGGCCAGCTCACCAGCGGGCCCTGTGATATAATTTTTATATAGGGCCAGCTCACCAGCGGGCCCTGTTTGACAATTTTTGTATAGGTCAGCTCACCAGCGGGCCTTCTCATATAATGTTTTATTGGGTCAGCTCTCTAGCGGGCCCTCTCATATAATGTTTTATTGGGTCAGCTCTCTAGCGGGCCCTCTCATATAATGTTTTATAGCGTCAGCTCACTAGCGAGCCTTCGCATATAATGTTTAGGATGGTCAGCTCCGCAGCAGACCCTCACCCATAATGTTTTAGATGGTCGGCTCAGCAGCAGACCCTCATTCCTAATGTTTTAGATGGTCAGCTTAGCGGCATGCCCTCGCCCCTAATGTTTTAGAGGGTCACCAGCAGGCCATTAATCCTAATTTTTCAAGGGTGTGTATGATGCCCTACTTTATGTGTAATAAAGGGTGTATTGGAGTGACATTGCAGTCTAATTTTTGGCAGCCCTTTCACTTAGTGCATAGGCTTTATGAGTGTTGGACCACTACCTGAACTATTGTACCACAATGTGAATGAGGCCCTCCATTTTGTGATATACAGGTTGTATCGGAGTGCCTCAGGTCCTCCCATTGAATTAAATAGGGCTGGGGTGTTCGACAGAGCAGAAGGTAGTTCTTGGCTTCATCCACTAAGTCACTTCGTCACTTTTACTGAATGGATCAGACCCCACTGTTCCGACTATAAATTTTGGACTTAACAAGGGCAAACGGACATGTTGTAAAACCTGTGGTAGCTGCGGCCTCCGTTCCTGAATGCTGTACCTTACCCGGGCCATAACCACGTTGAACACCTGCTTTACGCTGCGCACGTTTCCCTCTTAATCATGGCCCCAGTTCCGAAAAATCGATTACAATTTTTGCAGATTTTGCAGATGATATACAAGTAAATATACAGCAAATACTGTTTGGTAACAATTTTTCGCCTAAAATCGTTTTTATCTTCCTTTTTGTGTGTTTTACGGTCAGTCTGTAAAAATGGCGTACTACGGGCGAAACATCGTTCCCAGCAGCGACGTTGGAGTCCAAGATGCATCCAGACATCCTCCCTATGCTGTCCCTGAACCATTTCTGTGGTGTTTCCATCATTTTCTGCCCTTTTCCTATGGACCAGGCACCCTCCCCTCATCAGAGCAGGGGGTGCCTGGTGTAATGCTCGAGTCCTCCCATTGACTTCAATGGGGCTCGGGTGCTCGGCCAAGCACTCGAGCCTCCGGGGGCGCTCGGTCAGAGCACCCGAACACACGAGCATTGGGGTGCTCGATCATCACTATTCAAGAGTAATTAAATGACAAAGTATCCCCCTCCTGCCCCTTTTACTGATGTAACACTGTTCAGCCAGATCAGAAGGGAGGTGCCCAGGTAGACTGCAGAGAGGGACACTCTTCAATTAAGATAAGGGAAAAAGCTGAAAAACTTGTCAAGTGGGGCAGGGCTTTCATTGTTCCCATAGGAAGAAGATTGTCCCCTTCTGTTATCTGTCTGGTCTATGGACTGGATTCCACATCTGAGAAGAGATGGCTTTCACTAGGTAAAAGGGGCGGGAGGGGAAACTTTGCTTGTGAATATCTCATAAACCATAAAGGTTTGAGATATAAGACATATTGTTCTTCATGTTTTTTTAATGCCTACAAAATAAAAGATAAAACGAAGTCTTACTATCCCTTTAAGTATTACTATCAATTTAAGATATCTCTATTTCATAACAGTTAGACCAGTTAAAGGAGAAGTAAACTTTTTTTATGAAAAAAAAATATATATATATACTGCACTGCTTTTCCTGCTTAGTAAAGCAAAGCTAGTCCCAGTGTAATGAGATGTTTCATTTAAAAGTTACTACAGCTGAAAATTGTTTTGAAACTTTAGACTGCAATTTTCTATAGTGATTACCAGGAGATGCTGTTCTTATCATTTGGTGCTAACAGTTTGTTAAAAAAAAAAAAAAACATCAACTCTGAACTGTATTACATTTTGAATTAAGTATCTCATAGTTAGGGATGTGAGAAAGTTTTTGTCTCATAAGCAAAAAATATAAAAAACAGCACTTCCTGCCTTCCACAAAAAGTGCAGATAAGATTTTTGCAGTGAAATCATTTGCATTGAATTTGCACGGCACGGGCAGTCTCTACTGCACATGACTGCCCCATGACCGGCTGGCAGTGGCACTGTGGCCCGTGTAACGGGCTCTTTAACTAGTTTATATATAAAATAAGTGCATACAAATGTGTAATCATTAACATTGATGATATGAATAATTTTAATTTTTTTTAAATATAATTAAAATAATAAATATGATTATAATTTATCAATGTGAAAATAATTTGATGCGGTGATTACATATACTGTATAAAAGAAATCTGATTTGTTGATGACTCATGACTTCAGTTTTAGCCAAATAGATGTCAGAGGTGAATCAATTCCTGCAACAAATTGCAAAATGTAATATGCATTAATGGTGCTCTTGTTTTCTAATTATATTTCTACTGAAGTACCAAACTGTGTGTGGAGAGATAAACATCAAAGGCTAATTAACATTTTTTTAAGACTGCATGTTGAGTAATTAAAGATTTTGCAACCAATAATAGATGTGTCACTCATTACCATGTATTTTTGTTATTGTTTTTCACATATCTGGTTATTTTCAAAATTAGCTGACCCTGAGATCTTTGGAAAATTAACCCTTAAAGTTCCATTACCAACTAGTCCTAGAGAGCAACATGAAACTGGTGGTGGTGATGAGAGTGAGGGTGGTAGAGCAGCTGTTTCAAAGAGAGTATGAGATAAGTAATTGGAGAAAAAAATGCATTTGGGAATGGTCACCACCACCACCAACAGTAACATTTTGACATTTGCTTTTACTGTAATTCCTGCTGCTGAGTCATCAGAGTCAGATGTCCATCTGTCACAGGAGCAGGCTGATGACCAGGCTAGTGTGTAACAGACCACCATGGCAATCACAGGACTGGTTTCAACCAGCAGTGATATGGAACTAGGACTGTTGGATGTGCCACTACTTCTAGTCCTTTCACTAGTGCTGATGCTGAGACATCAGCAGCACCTTCCCTAACCATTGCAGATGCTTCTGGAGAAGAAGAGGGCAATTCTTCACCAACTCCGTCTCAGTACAATCATAGGTGTGGGACTATTTCTCCCTTGGGGCAATCAATCAAATACACTTTGACACATCTGCCTTCATTAAAAGGTTAGTAATGTTTTATAACAACAGAAGCTATGATTTTTCCTTAAAGTTTATAATATTGCTTTCCAATATCGGCGCTATTCATATCTTGTGATTTAAATTTATATTATAAAGTGTACCCCTCCCTCCCTCCCCTTATCCATAGTGTTAGCTGTCTTTCCTCAGATCTGAAATCCGTCTTCTGACCGGATAACTCACAATGAGTGGCAATCTTCCTTCTGTCTATATAAGGAAAACCCTGCCCTCCTTCACGAAGAAGGGCAGATTTTTTCTTATACTGATCCAAGATTGTCCCTCATCGCGATCCACCTTCAGTTCTGCAGATAGAAGACTGACATCGGTAAAAGGGTTTGGAGAGGTACACTTTATGATATCATTTCATTGCAACTAGAGAGATATGAACTGTACTAACATCAGAGAGCAATAGTAGAAACTGTAAGGAAAAAGCACCATGTTAAACCCCCTACAAAAAAAAATTGAGTGATGCTTCCACTGTGCTCCTTGTCTCTCCTCAAGGGCTCAAAGTACATGAGAGAAAATCAGACAGAAAGACAAGAGAGACTCCCATCATGCTGAAAATGTGATGATGGTATCACCTGTGTTGTTGTCATTTTCTTGTCCTAAGGTCCAGACATGAGAAAATATCCCCAATATACCCGTGGCACCTCAGGATCCTCTTCATCGACAACAATAGCACCATTTTTCTCCATTACCACCACTACCAGCTGATAATAAATATGAGGATCTATGTGTAAATGTGAGGATCTGGAACTTCATCTCCACTAATTGCACCTGGTGTGATGCACTAAACACACAGAGCATTGTGCTGGAGAGCAATAGAATGCAAGGAATCAGGGAGCATCTGCAAAAATTGTATCCTACTGAAAATGCCACACCGGTCGCACAGAAGGTTCATTATTGGTATTAATCTTGTCACACACCATCCAGTGATTTTTTTCTTAGCAGAGCAAACAGCATATTGGCAGCAGCAAATGATTTCTTGGAGGATGGTTTAACATTGCCAACATAAACCTCAAGGTGGTCGTGGTTATATTTGTGTTACATGCTTAATATGAAAGCAGGAGTGTCAAGTGTGATTATTCCCAGTACTTCCCATCTTTCACAAAGTTTCCACACACTAGGCAAATTGCAGTTGCTGATTATTACTGAAAAGTTCCTTCCCTTCAAAGGACATAATAATACTCCCTACCCACCAATTATTTTAGAGGAGTTGCAGGAGGAGAAGCATAATTAGACAGCTTCAGCTAACCAGATACACCTGACGTGGTAGGGGCTTGTTATGGTGCTGCTGCTGCCTCAGCAGCCTTGGGCTAGTGGAAAGTGGAACCATCATGATACCACCACCTGCCTCATTTCACTGATGATGATCCCATTCCCATGAAGCAGCCTAATCCTCCTGATGCTTAGATGACTCAGCAGCAGGAATTACATCGGTAGCAAATGCCACTGAGTGACAATGCTTGTGGTGGTACTTTGCCACCGCTATCTAATACTGCTGGCACTAGGTCAGTAATGATTACAATTTTTTTCAGGTCTTGTTTTTGTTTTCTTTTTGTGTTTTGCAAGACTGAAGCCTGGAAATAAAATGTTTTTCAGGCATTTGTGTTTTGCAGTCCTGAAGCTTTCAAACCATTTTTACTTCAGTCCTTGTTTTTGCAAGTTTGAAGACATGCAAACACATATTTTTCAGGCTTGCTCTTTGCAAGTCTGAAGCCGGCAAACATTTTTTCAGGGCTTACCTTGTGGAAACCCCAAAATTATTTTTTAAGACAAGCCTTGCTGTACTAGTTTGAAGTTTTATCTTTCAGTAAGGCTGCAAATATATTTGAGCCCTTTTTTTCTGTAAGCCCGCTGCTATGCTAATCATTATTTTCAAAGAGATAAAAAAGGTTACACTTAATGCGGCAGATGTTTATGTTAGTGGTGGTGGTGGTTTAATTAATGCATATATAGTATGATGTTAAACAGATTATTTGCATTATCATTTTTTAACCCATTTTAACCTTGCATTGTTATCGGATTATTGTCAAACATTAATCAGTGGCCCCAGCTGTGGTAGATGGTATCAACTCTTCAAATTTCTCCTCCTCATCATCATCAGTGATGCTGTTAAAAGCACATGTACTATGAGCTTCTTGAGTTTTTTGTCCACTTCTGCTACATGATACTCAGACTGTATTCAATGCTTGTTCATTTTTTCCAGCACTGCTGCTCGATAGCCGTGTCATAGGTCATTAACAGCTGCACAGAAAACTCACTCAAGCTACATGTTTGCTTGTGGGCAACTAAGGGTTTCCATGCCAGTACATGTCAGTGCTGGCCACACAGTAGTTTTCCAGTAGTCAATGGTGTCATCATTTCAGCTTAGAACATATATATTCTGCAAGTATGCTGTAACCATCTCCACTCCTAGGAGGTATAGGGTATTCATTTGTATCAGTTACCAAATTTCTGTAAGCAAGTCCCACAATGATGTGTTATCTCAAGCACCACCACAATAAATGTTAGACAACTACCCACAAGACATATGAATTGCTTTATGTGATAATGATAATGATTATGTTCAGGAAAATGTTGGAAAATTCCTGTTGATGATGATGTTACTGATGCTCATGGAATAAACACTTTACTTACTTTTAACTATGATTTCTACTATTTTTGTCTCTCATCCTCCATAATACAATGCTTCACTCTATCTATAAGCATATCTTTATATTCTTTCACACAATATGATTCCTCAGTGAGATGCTGCTCATGCCTTGGCACGAATTCAGAAATGTTATGTTTAAAGCGAGGTCAAGCAAGGTAGCAATAATGTGTAAATCATTGCATTCGATGGACACTGCGCAAGGATCCTGCTTAAAGAATGCTAACCTGTCACTAGCTGGTACAGGCCTCTGTTGTCATTGTAACATTCATCGATCATGCTCCTTAGTTTTTCTTTCTACAGTAAATATATAAGAGATAGTATCTCACTAATTCCCGACCCAACATGACTATCCAGCAAGATGACCTCCTCAAACGGTTTCAGCACCTCAGATAGGTCACACTTTAGTAGCCATTGATTGGGTGATAAAGATGTACCCACTAAAGCCTTCCAGTTTTGCACTGTATACTCTCTAATTCTGCTCATACCAGCACTCCATCATGTAGAATGTTGAAGTCCACCTGGTAGAGACCTCCAGGTTAAGATGGCGATGGGGCAGGTTGTTACTCTATTGTATGGAAAATTATTTATTGCAAGCACTGTAAGAGCAGCTAAAATGGGCACAGATCTTATGGACAATATTTAGCATCTCTCTGAAGGTTTCAGATTCTGCTAAGTTTAGGACATGCAAATATATATAACCCCAGCACTAAAGAAATAATAGATGACTTACCAAACACCATCATGAGGTGATATAGTCCATCTGCAGTTCTAAGAGGTGATAGTCCAACTTCAGTTCTTAGACTCAAAGTTTATTATATTTTATGTTATATATGTGGGTTTTGATTATATTTATTTAATTGTGCAATTCTTATGGGGCCCCATATGTATGTTTATATGGCACTTTTTTATATTTCTGTCATTTTAATGCATGTTTTAAGTCATCTATGACTCTGTAGCATTGGGATTATTGTATATTTGCTTTTCTTGTCTTTACACTCATTTAAGAAGAACTAGAGCCAACAGGGCTCAAAAGTGAAGTAAGCACCAAGAACCGAAGAAGATCCTAGACAGGCAAGACTGCCTCCAGGTTTTTTTCCCAAAGCTAGCGTCAGCCGATGCCAGCACATCAACACGGTAGTGCTTTAAAAAGGTGTGCACAAACGACCAAGTGGCAGCCTTGCACAACTGATCAGAGGAGGCCTGATGTAAGCCCAAGACGCCCCAATAGATCTTGTAGAATGAGCCGTGACCTGAAAGGGGACAGGTTTCTTCCTCAGCTCATAAGCCTTATGAATAGTGAACTTGATCCAAGAAGCAATAGTCACTTTGGATGCAGGTCTTCCTGCACTGGGAACCTCAGGAATAAGGAATGTAAGGAAGGCCCCACTTCTGAACAATGAGGGTGAATACCTCTGGGTGCAGTTCCCACTCTCCGCTGTCTACTGTGTGTCGACTGAGGAAGTCCGCCATGACATTGACTACGCCAGGAATGTGCACTGCAGATATGGCAGGAACGTGTTCCTCTGCCCAGGACAAAATAGCTTTGACCTCTAACCAAGAGGCGAGACTTCTTGTTCTGTCCTGCTTGTTGCTGTAAGCCACGACCTTGGCGTTGTCGGACTGTACCCGGACTGGACAGTCTTCCAGCTGAGATGTCCAAAGACCACAAAGAGGTTTGAGTAAAAACCCATAACTCTGTCCTGAACTGGAATCAGCTCTAGAACATCCTTGTCCAGAAGAGCCTGAATAGAGCAGTTGAACAGCCTGCTTTTCTCCGTGCCCTGGGGTGTAGGAAAAGGAAAGAAGCGAAAGGGAGGAAGAGAGACAAAAGGGATCCTGTACCCTTCCGTCACCACCTTTAAAACCCACAGGTCCACCACTGAATCCACCCAGATGCTGTGGAAGTGACGCAGATGACCACCCACAGCAGAGTGGGGACCTGGGTTCGGTGAGTCATGCCGAAGAAGGCTTGGAAGCCTTGGGCTTGGAGAAGACCTTGGGTTTCCATTGCTGTTTGGGCTTGGAGGAGGCACGCGGAGCTGAGGGAACCGTCTGGTTCACCGGAAGTTTCTCAGTCTGAAAAGAACGAAAATACCGATTACGCTTAAGCTGCGTTTTCTTCCTGGGGACCAAAGGTAGAAGGATACTCTTACCCCCTGTGGTCTCATTGATCAGATCTTTAAGATCTGGCCCAAACAAAGAGTTACCTTGAAAAGGTAAGGAGAGCAATGCTTTCATGGAAGCAGTGTCAGCAGACCAGATCTTGAGCCAAAGAGCCCATCTGGCAACTACAGACATGGTGGAAACCCTAGCTAACAAACGGATGGCATCAAATAAAGCAACAGAAACACAGTGCTCTGCCTCAGAAATGCTGGCAAGAAAGCGCAACATATGCGATGTAGGAGCACCCTGACGGACAGCCAAGGTAAGCTGTTCAGTTCAGACCACAATGGCCCGGTTCACCCATGTTGCAGCGAATGCTGGACGCATGGCAGTGCCAGCAGTGGCAAAAATGGACTTGAGGGAGACCTCAAGTTTCTTGTCAGTACAGTCCTTCAGAGCGGACGCATCAGAAACTGGCAAGGCTCTTGGAGATAGGAGCATCCACTTTGGGAGGATGAACCCACTGAGCAAGAGCTGCCTCAGAGAAAGGATAAAGCTTGGCAAATTTCTTGGACACAGAAGGTTTCCTGTCCAGAGATTTCCACTCTTCAGACACAAGGCGGTCAAGAGTGGAGTTAGGTGGAAATCAAGTAAGGGGCTTTTTAGGCTCCTTAAAAACATCAGAGGGATCAGAAGGAGCCTCTTGAACTAATGGAATGTTAAGGGTATTCAAAACAGCCCTGATCAGGCCCTCAGCCGAAGGCTCAGGATCAGCCTCAAAGGATCCCCAAAAAACTGAGAGGAGCCCACAGCAGAACATTCCTCAACATCTGAATCCACCAGCAGTTCCTCCTCAGATGAATCTGATACGTCAGGTACTCCCTGAGGTTTTGGCAGGGAAGACTTTACAAAGGAGGCGGTCTGCCAAGAATGGAAGACCCCCTGTAACTGGAATGGAAAGAGTTGCAATGTAGACCTAAGGTCCCTGGTAGCAGCCTTGAACTCTTGACCCAAATCTGGTTCTAAAGCATGGCTGGAGGTCCCTGGGAGACTCTCAGGGACATCAGAACATGCTGGGCATATATGACCTGAGAATTCTCTAGGTAACCCTGAATGACAGGAAAAGCAATGCATGATAGGGGATACAGAGACCCCAGCATCCTTAGTCTTAGGTCTGACCCCAAGCTCCAACAGTATAGACATTCTCACAGTTTCAAATAACCTTGCAATAAAGAAATCACCCAAGTACAGTGTGTAGGATTAAAGTTTCATCCCAGAAATCACTAAACTAGACTTATCTGGCAGGCGAAGGGTTAATCAGCAGAGGAGAGAAGGAGAGTCCAAGACCTGCGTAGGATACTCATTCTCGAAATGGCACAAAATGGCTGCCGCGGCGGGAGTCAATCAGAGACAAGCGCGCAAAGCAACCACTCATGGGAAATGTAGTTTTCCCAGAAGAAGTACCCAAACAGTGCCTGAAGCACTGCAAGGGCAGACAAGAAAAATGAGCCATCTCTGAAGTCACTAGGTTAAGCGGTTGCAGAGATATGTCCCAAACTGTACAGTCCCATAGGAGTGAATGGAGCAATGACGCCTATGCGGTAAAGCGCGCAAACTCAAATTTCACAAAATTGAAACAGTAAAATAAAATTGCATGAAACATCACTAGAACATGTTAGGATACCCAAAAAAAACACTGAACCAGTAGGAAAAGTGTCAGAAAACCCCCCGAAAGATGCAAAACCAGCAGCTAAAGGGTTAAAGTACCATATAAACCTTCTCCAAAACACCCAACAGACATACAGATAGACCCAATGAGTGCAGGAGTGTGCAAATGGAACTCCAAAGGTAAACCTCTGTGCGGAGGGGCACTGTTGGACATGAGGACCTGCAGCACTCAAAGGGTTGCTCACCTTTCCTGCAGATATTCTGTATTCAGACTACCATGTATTAAGAAGAAGCCTCGGTGGGCAACTCCTGAGGAAAGAACTTGTAGCCAAGATTTCCCCCCCAGGGCTTAAAGTCCACAAAAAGCACCTGGTTACTGAGCTAGCCACATCTAAGGGCATTGTCAGTTATGGTAATCCGCCTAATGGTGGTATTCCATTTCTAACATAAAAATAAAAAATTTCTAAAACTATAGCAGAACTGTTCTCTTGACTGTGTCTTCACCAAGGAACAAATCTTTCTGGAGCTGGTTGGCTAGCTGCTGCCAAAGTCGGAAGGTAGGCTCAACCCCCTGCATACAATTCTAGAATTGTTCCTGCCTACAATTATAGGGGCGGATCGCCTACCCAAAGTTACCAGTAACCTGTATTGGACGACAGAGAAGAGGCATTATATCAACTAACGACATTTTGGCAACTTTGCCAATCCACAGGTGTACTTTCAGATTATTTGTTTGTTTTTTACTCCTTCCTAAGAACTCCGTAAGTGTGGGTTTCAGTTCATAACAGAAGAACTGTGTAACTTTATTGCTTTAACAACATGACTTGTGGTGGGGGAAGATAGTGGCAGTGGTGGTGGCATGTGTGGGAACTCTCTGACACTTGTCATCTCCTCCAACAAACTCAGTCATATTCTTCTGCATTTTGCATTTGAAGGGCAGCAGCAAGAGCCAAAGGTGTTACTGCAAATGAAGGAAATTCTTAGCATACTCTCACACATCTACATCCCTACTATTATGTGCCCCAGAGCCCCATGAGGTTTTAGGGGTGCTTCTATTGCTGCTAGACATGGCACTTCTGACATGTTGGTGTGTCTCCCATTCTGAGACTGTGCTTCAGGTGGGATCTCAGTGAGGACATGCCTAGGTGCGATCCTACTTTCATCCTGCTTTTTACACATACAACAGATAGTAACATGTTCAGCATTTGGATCAGGATTGAGCCTTTTCCTTCCAGCTAATTGTCTGGCCATGTCATCATCTTTCTCACTCTCAACTTCATCTGTGTCAGTAGAAGAGGAGGTGGAGGAT
This sequence comes from Rhinophrynus dorsalis, assembly GCA_037306005.1. Lineage (NCBI taxonomy): Eukaryota > Metazoa > Chordata > Amphibia > Anura > Rhinophrynidae > Rhinophrynus > Rhinophrynus dorsalis. Next base: position 149,193,097 of record CM074723.1, read on the forward strand.
AGAGGTGTATATTCTAGATCAACATCATAATCAATAATTAGGTCATCATCAGAATCAACTGCTGCTTCTTCCCCACTACTTTCACATTCCTCAAGGCTTTCTGACATCTTAAATGATTTCTTTTTGCTTCAGAATATTCTCTACTACTTTGAGGACTGGGGTTTTTACTCTTGCCGTCAGGCACAGCAGTTGGTCAAATCATTACACCCTCGTCCACTATGGTATTCAGTATTCACTTATCAGGAGGAAAAAGGATCATCATCATCATTTATTAGGCATGCTGCAGCAACCACCCCTGCACTGCTCCTTCCCTCCTATCCCTGACCCTAGTATGTTTGCTGGACATTGTCAAAGTTGTGTAGATTTTAACAAGCTGTGTGCTTGTGATATCTTGCCCTTCACAAAATTTTATATCATATAAGTCTCTGTCATGGTCAGAATCAGTCACCGCTCACATCAGGGTTTCTGCCTATTGTCACCGATCAGTCAATTTTTTTTTAAATAAACTGTCCCTGTCTGTCACTGTCTACAAAAAAACATTTACCTGCAAGTGCAACTCATTTTCCTCTTCTTTGTCTATCTATCTGCTTACAGCTAATGTCAAGAAGAGTTCAACAGTTGTTTTTTCTCTCTCTCTCTCTCACTCACTCTCACAATGGCACTGAAGTCTTAATTTTTAACAGTACAGAATGAATAAAGACCTTAATCATTATGTTGGTCCCTCTTCTTCTGGCTGTGCAGGAGTCAGAGTCAGTTGTACTTGTCTGTCTCCTGGGTGTCAGTCTGTCAGTCAGTCACAGAGTCTCAGCTAGTTCAAGAAGGAACTTGGATCACCTGTCTTTCTCAGTCAAACATCATTTTAAGTACATTTCCTCTCTCAATTCACACTCTGCCAGAGACCCCAGACAAACCTAACACAACAAATTTCTCGCCAAACAGACTCTCTAAACAAAACTACAACTCCACTTTGTTTGATCATCTTCTTTAGCTCAAAAACAATGCTACTTTCTCTCTATCACAAACACAGAAAGACATCCCCTTTATAATATCCTCTCAGGAATACAAGGGAAATGCAAATTTTTCCTTTTTCGTTTTTGAGGCATCCCTAGCATTAACTAATCTCAAATGGATCATGTAAATGCATCTGTTAATACTTTGTATGCTAAAGAGACCGACAAAATGCTATTCTGTAGTGTGCTGGACATGACTTTAGCATCCACATAGTTAAATCTCATTTATTAAAATATGATAAATATTTTAATACATTTGTTATACAACACAGCAGTTTTCAGCAATTCTTCCATTTGGAATTCGTCGAGCAGGGAGGACAATGGTACCCTGCAGGTTGTAACAGCTTGGAACCTATAGGCCGATGAGATTACTTAAATGTGAGTATATGATACATTATTTGTATTGAAAATTGTTATTCTGAAGTAGGGTTGTCTGCTCCTCCTTCTTTGCCTATTCTTAGCCAGAAATATTGTCTGACGCTCACATGGGCCAGCCACAAATATTGCCCCTCCTGGTTTCCGGATTTGTGGTGGAACACAGAAGAAAGGAGAATTAACTACACCAACAACAGAACTGTCTCAGGGAGCGGAGACAAAGGGTAAAGATGTGTAAATGAAGGAAAAGAAATATATATATATATATATACACATATATATATAACATAGACAAGACAAACAAAGGAAGCCCTGCGCTCCTCCACACAATAGTACTATAATGTGCCCTATGCTGAGAATCTATAATATATATAAATAAAATTCAGGATTTAGTTATGTTTTGGCCAAAAGATATAAGCTCATCAACCCCATCACTGTACCTCAATATATGGTGAGTACCTACACTAATATACTGAATAAACCTATCTAAAATTAAAAGTGGAATTAAGAACAAGCCCTGAGGGCTATAATTTCATTTATATAGAGTTATTAAAGATTCTTAGCGCAGGGCGCATTATATTACTATTGTGTGTAGGAGCGGAGGACTTCCTTTGTTTGTTTGTATTTGTATTTTTGGGGGGTTGGAGAACTCCCCTAGTCCTTGCAGCCTTCTACACACTAGTTATTAATTATTTGCACTATATTAATCACATGGATATATTAAGGTCAGCTAGCGCTTGGAGTTTTTTTTCTTAGTTTTATATATATAATATAGGTTATTAATCTGAGTAGAATTATTAAAAGAAAACATGTATTGACTCTCAAGTAAAGCAACGGCATGTCCACTGCCGTGAGGTGATCATTGAAAGTTATTAGGGTGCAAACTGCTATAACTGCTAGCAACAGCAACCCCATGTCCAGGTAGTTTTCTATTACATTCTGCTTGTGTGATGAGCCATAGGCTACTTCTAAATCTACATCTAAAACACTTTGTAACATTTGAACTCTAATTACTTGGATAGAGCATCTCCCAGCAATACCCTTGTTTTACTTAACAGACAAAGTCCTAAATTATATAGATTTTTTCATAATAAAACTTTACAGTTCCTTTAAGCAGCATCGTTAAATTCTTGTCTTTAACCTATATAAAAAAATTACAACTTAGAAGAAAGAAGAAAAAAATTGAAAAAAGAGCAAAAAATAAGAAGGTGCATTCTATCTTTAGCTCTTTCTGGGCTCCTCTGAAGATTGGAAATTCAGCAGGAATTTATATAGAATGCCTTCCGAGCTTCCTGACATGTCATTAGTCAGTGATTTCATGAATAAACCTATAATAAAAGATCAGTTACAGACAACCTGAGAATATCTAACTAATGTAAAAAATCTCCAATTATATAATTTTATGAATTAAGCATTAAACTTAGAAATTAATTTTCCTTGGTTATGTTAGCCCTTATTCTATCAATCATGGGGCCAGGTCATTGTATCTCCATCAGTCAAGTTCAACCTCTACCCCAAACTATGGAGGCAGTGGTGGAAATAATGAGCAGAGGATTGTGCTAGAAACATTTTCCCCATCCCCACAAAACATTAACTGCTTAGATACTTGAAAAATCTCAAAATGTATTGTCTTATATATAGTACAGCAGATATAATACAGAGGTAACCTACCAATTACTTACAGGATCTTTTATTTTTATTTTTTTCCATACCACTATCTGCATCATTCTTTCATGGCAATTACCATCATTGTGTGAATGGAGACCCTAACTCAAGTCCCCTGACATGTGAGGACAGTTGAGACTTTATGCTTAGGCCCAGGGGTGGATTGTGATACAGTACCAGCCCAGGAGGTTTTTTTATTTAACTGGCCCACTGGGGAGGGGGTGTTACACAGTGCACCCCTCTGGCCCTCAAAGGGTTAAATACAACTGTTTTTCCCACATTCTGTCCTCATTCTCCAGCCTATTACTCCCCCCCCACCACATATACACACACACACACCACTTTTCTAAAGAGGCATAAATGCTCATCTATTAACCCCTTAACCTACTGTATGCAATAAATTATCAGTTATAAACCCCTTGTATGCCAGAGAGGTGTACAGTAATGTGTTCTGCCATTAACCCATTGAATGTCTCATAGGTGTACAACACATTGCACAGCAATGTGTACCTCAATGAGTAACCCTTTGTGTGCTAAAAAGGCATAATTCCTCATTAACTAACACCTTTATTCACCTTTGTGGTACAAAAAGGGTCAGTTACTGATGCCTCTCTAGCATGCAAGGGGTTAATCAGTGAGATACTTCACATATGAGGAATCTAATGGGTTAATAGAATATTGCTATAATCCCCTCTGGCATGAAAAGGGTTAATAACTGATGATTTATACTTCCCTAAAGCATACGGGGGTTAAAGGTGTTCAAAGGGTTAAAACATGATAAACTAGCCTCTCTAGCAATGTGTACAGTTAGTTAGGAAGAATTAAAGCATACCAGTTTAAACTGCTAGGCATTTGGGACTCAGAAGCTCTGCTTGCTAATCCTGCACTGCACAGGACACACAGGCAGAGCAGGGCCGGCTAAGTCAGCCTTGGGGGCAGGACAATTACAGAGCACAGGACTCGGCCTCTTCTTTTCACTGCTGCACAGCTCAGGTGAGTGAGATCTCCCTACCGGCCCATGACTGGGCGCCCACCGGGGGATGCCCGATCCCCCGATAGGACAATCCACCCCTGCTTAGACCTGCCCCCTGCCCATACTTGGGAACTTCCTCCTGTGAAGCTTAAGAAGAGGGCCCATGGGCTGTGACCATGCTTATTTCATTGAAGTGATTTGTATCATATAGTGGGTGGGAAGTGGACAGGAAGTTGGGGGAACAGGGGGGGAAGGAGGAAAAGCGGGCAGTTACTGAGCAAATATAAAAGACAATCCACACACACTTCTCCACCAAATCCCTTAAATGTGTAATAAGGGAACAACTTAAATAATACAATATAATGCACAGACAATAGTTCACCTAAGACAGGTACTAATGAGGAAAGTTCATCCACTGTAAGTAAAGACTTATACATATATCATGCAAGGAAGATATCTATAGTACTAAGAGGTCCCCTTCATGCACAGTTCAGTACTCACTGTCCTCTTCCAATGTTGATACCCAGATGGATACAGCAGTACCTTGGTACTATATTCTGCACCACACATGCAACTGCTTTTATGAAGAGTTAAAGTGTGATTTTAAGGTCACCAATTGTGTTGGTTCATCAATCTACTATTTATATACGATACGCATTGAAATACATATTTAGTGCACGTATAACGAGCGAGGAGGGAGGGTTTGATAGAACCAAATACAGAGAGTTTGTGCTTCACGTTAGCATTCAATGTAAGATAGGCATCATCATTAGGGAAATTGAAATAAAGAGTTCACCAGCACTTTTCCCTAATGATGATGCCTATCTTACATTGAATGCTAATGTGAAGCACCAACTCTCCTGTATTTGGTTATATCAATTGTATCTACGATTGAGTGCTCCGTTAGTGGTGAAATGGTGATTTGAAATGGACTCACATGATATGTTATCATTGAATAAATGTTTGGCAACACTAATCACCTATGAATCTTTATGATTGCCTCGACCACAAGACACAACTATAGGCTTTTTCACATTGGGATTTTTTACCTCTCACTTATATATGATCATTAAAGGGCTGTATTTTTATGCATGCATTATGGCATTAGAAGGTGTAGCGGAGACCTTTGCACTAAATGACTTTTTAAATACAGAGGGAAGGAAGCAGCATATTGACACGTTATTTGAATCGGATGATGTCAAACAGCTAACCCAGGTGGAAATGCTGGATCTCAAATCTCTGTTCTTTAAGATGGAAAAGATGTTGGCAAAAGATCTTCGGGCATGGTGGGATGTTACCACTCTGCGAAAATATGTTGAAGCTAAATGTATTCCAAGAGGACTTAGGATAAATAAATATCCGATCTTTGAGACCAAGGATCCAACTTTTATTTCAAAATGGAACACAGTACTTGCTGAATGGTCTGTCAAACTTATGGGCTTGATCATTGAGTACAAACAGGAAGAATCTATCTCTGTGAAAGAGGATATAATCAAGATCCACCTGCTTCTTAATGCGCAAATGAATGCAGACTCCTTTCAAGATCTGTCTGGCTTCTCAATGAACATAAAGCATTTTGGATATTGAATCTTAAGACCAGGCTCCCTACTGGTTTGAATGCAGAATGGGCCATCAGTCATATTTTCTGATGTTTTTGTACATTGGTGTGGTGTTCATTTATTTCTCTTAAGGCTTGTTGTGATTTGGGCAATTGCCACAAATTGAGAAACTCCACTGATTTGATCTACACTGGGTGGCTACATCTTTTGGATTAAAGAGTACTGCTGTATCCATCTGTGTATTTACATAGGAAGATAGCTACATTGTTAATCCCATTTAGAGCTTGGAACTTTCCCCTCTTTGGAGGATAATGAGTACTGAACTGTACATGGAGGGGACCTCTTAGTACTAAAGAGATCTTCCTTGCACAGTATATGTATCAGACTTTAATCACTGTGGTTGAACTTTCCTCATTAGTACCTGTCTTAGATTAATTATTGCCTGTGCATTATTGAGGTAGTTTCCCATATTTGCTAGGAAGCAAATAGACTGCAAGACGCTCACATAGGTGAAATTCAGGACTAGAAGCACACAAACAAACATTGTCACAGGATCGAAATCAGCAAACAGAAACAGATATGGAGCAAAGCAAAGGTCAGGGCAGGTCAGGCTGCAATCAAGTATGGTCAGAATATAAAGCCAAGGTCATACACAGGTAACAGGGATCTCAGAACTAGTAAATTTAGTCAATAAGACACTATACTGGTGCATTGAAGTTTCTGGAATGGGCCTTGATATAGGCCTCAGCAGGCATTTCCTGGAAATAGACTTGAAGAGGTAAGAGCAGAGCTGGAGTGAATGGCGCAAGTTTGTCCAGGTGAACAGGCAGAGCAGCAGATAACAACAGAGAACTTTCTGGACCGGATTCTTACACATATTGACTGCTGAATGAGTTGTTGTTAACTAAACAGACAAAGCATCATGTTTGTATGTCAGTGTCATCAGGTTATCTTTATTAGGTGTGAAATATGTGACAAGGTTCATAAACTTTTCTCACTACTGTATGCTATCACTAGCTGTTCGCTAGTTATTGATGTGAAGACTACTGTCCCCAACATCTGGAGGTCCAAAATTGACCAGGCCTGTCCTTAAACATTCTTTTATAAAGACTTGCATATTAAAATGTGTAATTAAAGTATATAGTACTAGTGACTAAACTAACTTTGTGTTAGCTGAACAATTTTAGCATTATAATCATTATGGGGAATTTCCAAACCTTAATGTTTTTTGGGTTTTCAGTTTTGTTAAGAAACTTTTCATTATTATTGCATGGAAAATATTTTTACATCTGACTTGAGGAATGTCACTGAATAGAAATGAGTTTCTCCATATCTAATTTAATTGGTCCCATTGTTTCCTGGTTTGTGCTTTTGGAGCATATAGCAATAATTGATGGCTGCCATGGTTTCAATTCCACCATGTAGGTGTAAAAGTGTTGTAAAAGTATAAAGGTATACTTTTTAGGAGAAGTATTTTTCTGTGTTAGTAGTGTTTGCTATAACTGTTTTCTGTAAAGCAGTAGTTCTTAAACTTTTTGCTATGTTGGAAAATAAGTCCCAGTGGAACCTTAAAGGAGTAATTAGCCAAAAATTATATTGTAAGCTTTCCCTGCCAAGTAAAAAAGAGTTTTCCTACGGGTTAAGATGTTTCCATACAACTAAACTGTTGAAGTAAGTGACTTTGTTTAACCCTTTGAGTGTTTAAAAAAAGTGGTAGTTGTAATTGTATGCTTGTAGCACTCCCTACAGTACGTAATCCCATACCAATGGGGTACTATTTTCGTGGACAGGTAGATAATGTGTACAGTAGGAAATGCCATCGTTTTCAAAGATCTCGGTACAGTTGAATTTGTTGAAAGTGTAAAAAAATGCCTGTTTTTCCTTTAGCTCCACTTCATGGAAACATTTGTGCACAAAAAACTAGGGGTAGAAGACCAAGGAACACGTCATTTCATGCAATAGGATATCTGCCTTCAGGAAATATATGATTTTATATAGTTGTTGAGCTGTTTAGGGTAGTTTTACCATGTTACCAATGAAATGTGCATTTTAGTTCATTATGATGAAAATAACAGTTTGTGCTCCTGTTAATTAAGGGTCTGTGGAAGCCATGCATTAGGTAAAACTATACATATTTGGCATTTTTGTACTCTGGGGGTTCAAGGCTTTTAAAAAATAATTGACATTTTCACTATCAGCATAAATGATTTTGATATATATATAGTTTATGAAATTGTCAAAATAAGAAACTTTTTAATTTTTTTGTATTTATGACAGCATAGCTTGTTACTCAATACAATATTTAGTTTTTGTAAGGTGCCAAAAAAAGAGCTGAACACATTCTTAAAAAAAAAATAATAATACATGTGTAGCGTTTTCCATACATGACTAGAAAGTTCTAATGGGAATCTTAACCAAACAGATGGATAGCAAAAATGGTGAAAATGTGTCCGGTTACAAGGGTTCAAAATGTTTCCCAATCTGAAATTTCTAAAATCATAAGAAGGGCTCACTCTTTATTGCTAATGTCAAGGAGACTGATGAAGGTTATTGTTGGTTGGGTGGAGGTGAATCTAAATGTAGACCTAAAATGGTGTTCAACAGGTACAGGCAACTGCAGATATTATACAAAAATATATAAAGTACCTTGCAATGAATTACAAATGATACATTGTAAATTTGTTCTGTATGATATTTATTTAACAAATTGAAACTTAAAATCAAAGTTGGAATCGGTTTTTAACAAAAAAAATGATATATGATGCTTGCATAAATTTTCAGCCCTTGTGCTGTGGAATTTCCCAGTTTACACAGAAGAAAGCAATTGTCCTAATGAACAGGGATGGGCGAAAAGTCAAAACTTTCATGAAAAAAAAACAATTTCAAGCTTTTTTAATGAAAATTCTCGCACACAGAAAATGCATACAATGTTTGCCTTTTCTCAACTACCCCAACATTACCAGCAAGAACGCTGTCATTTTTCGCCTATGTTTTCTATGACTGCAACATTTCCTTCTGCCATACTTCTTCTGAGAAATGAAGCTAAAGTGGAAAAATAAACAGTACCAACCAGCCCTCATGCTTTGTAGACTATTATACAGCTAGACAAAAAGAACAGTATCCAGCTCAAAGCAAGTTAACATGAATCACATAATGATTCTGTAAATACAGCTTTATCCTCTTGTAGCTATATCACTCCATTGCAAAGTCCTCCAATAATAACTAGGTCCTGGAGTGAGACAGCATTTCCTGTGGTCACAAACAACGATAATCACTGAAAAGCTTAGTCCACCCAGAGAAGAAACAGATGCAAGTTTCGACTTGTCACCTTGAAATACATATGTATATTTAAACTGTATTCAAAACTGACTTTTTTATCATGATAGCCAAATGACCAACAGATGCATAGCTTATTGATGGTCTTATTTATGAAAAGTAAAGTGAAATAATTTCAGTGCAGCACCATATACTATTTAATCTTATTGCATCTTAGCATGAGATGTAGTTCAGTATCACTATCACCTCTATGATATTGATACATGTTACACTATTACACAGCTAGGATCCAGTTACAAAACTGTGAGACATTTTATGTGCTATAATGTGTAGGTGTTCTGTGTTTAAATAATTTGGACATGTACGTATCTATCTACAAGTGAGTGTTGATTAAATGTATATAGAGGTAGCCCTCCCTCTCTGCTTTTCTATCTTTACACTGGATTGTATCTTGTTTTCTCTCTAAAATCTGTAGATTTCTATGTTGTGATGCAATTATTTACAGTAGGTAAAGGCATTAGCCACATGACTGCTCTACACAGAAATTTTCTCCACGCTGATTTCACCTAATAGAGTGCAACACCCATGTTACTAAATCTCCAGATAGGTACAGTAGCTCTAGCTAGAAAGCAGCATCATGGTAAGAATAGCACAGTGCATGAGGCTATGGACAGGCCAAAACAGAAAAAAGTCATAACATTTACTTCCACTGAGATGTTCATAATATTCGTAATTTGGCAGAAAATGGCCCTGAATCTTTCTCCAAGGGCAGATCAGTGGTAGAGATGCACCTGAACACAGGCATAGGGAACTGCCTCCCCCCAAAAAAGTACTCTTTGTTTTTATACCATGGAGTTAAGCACTGTAGTGAGATAAAGGTTATATAAATTTTCAGTTGAGAGGAACACACTATGTTGCAGAGATTTTAGTGTATAGAATCCATAGAATAACATAAATTGGAGAATTTATCTCACTGGTGAGTTTCTTAACTTTTTTTTATCTTAGTGCATCAGTGCATCATCCCCCGGTAATTTTAGCAATGTAAACTAAGGTAGGTGTGTGTATATGTGTGTAAACTTTGCAAAATGTACTTATATGTATGAAAACATTCTATCTCAGCATGAGTGTTTATAAAAATATATATGTGTTTAAGAACAATACAGTTACAGTATAGGAAAATTATGACAACATGTAGGTAATTTTTTGCAAGACCATGTAAAAGAAGTAAATCCCATGTTTACCATGTGTGTGTATACACACACACACACATATGCATATATATATATATATATATATATATATATATATATATATATATATATATATATATACATGTTGGTTAGCATCCAATTATTTGTTTCCAGAAGAAACTGAGGTCTAATAATACTGTACTGGTAAGAAACTATGGTAGTCTTGAGTGATGTATTAGCATTTTAAAGGTAAATCTAGAACAACAATGTGTTAAAGAGGAAAAACAACACCAAAGCAATCCTTTACTAATACTACAGGATCAGCATGTACACCTCTGATGTTCCCACGTGTCTTGAGCTGGATTTCCCATCAGGCAGAGTAGGCATCTGCGTAGGGCTCCAGGTTTTGAGTTGCACCTCAGCTGTGCCTGCTACTTCTATACTCTGAACTGTGGTTTGGTCAGAACACTTTAAATGCCACTGCACAATACACCTATTCCTGAGTTATGTAGGCCAGTTTGTTTAACAGTTTACATTTTACTGTCCATTGTAAATCCATGGATGCTAGACAATTCTGTAACATATTGTGAAACATGCTGGAGACCCCTCCAACACCAATGGATTAAAATAGTGTTTTTGTGCTTGTATGTTATAAGTGTATTTTCAGTGCCAGAAAAAAAGTGAATGTAATGGAATTCATGTGAGGTGTGGGAGTGGACATGGATGGGGCTAATCATACCTTAGGTATCTTGCCTAAGAGAGCATGAGATGTTAATTTGCCCAAGTAAGTGTCCCACAAAGTGCAAAAGCAAGATTCAAGCAAAAAAGTCAACCATTGTAAGTACAGGGCCTTTTTGGCAAGTGGAACTTTCCACAGAGTGTTGTGCTTAATATATGTCCATGAATGTTAATATTAGCAGTCAAGATTAACACTAACAACTCATAATAATAATAACCTCACCTACCTTAATATTTGCAGATAAACCTGGCCATAACAGGAATCAATTCTGAGTAGATTGTTTTCCCAAATGTACTCTTTCATTAGTACTGGACATCATTCTTTGTTGCTGGACTCAAGGAACCCAATATTTCTTGCCAATTAACTCTTTTTAGTAAGAAAGGAAGACTTTATTGGAAGGAGTCTGAGGTCCTGAACCCGTTAACAGAGAAGCATGTCCATATGTAGTATAAATATAAATATTAATGTTGAAATACTAAGCCACACAAAATGCATTAATCAGATTAAGGTAAATGGTGGATTATTGTTATTATTATTAGGAAGTGTTAATGTTCTTAAAGTAACACAATAAGGGTTATTGGTATCTACAGGAATTGAGGATAAAAATAATACAGGCATTATACGATGTACTAAATCCCAAACAGATGAAAAATAGAGAAAATGGTAGCTACTTGCAGGAAATGGCTGACTGTCTAATAATGATTTCTGTTCAGTCCTTCCATAACATTGTGAAGAAGGGGACCCCGATTAAGAAGAACTGTTAACCCCTTAAAGACCAATGATGTGCCAGGGCCATCACAAATTTCAGTCTGTTAAGGACCGGTGATGGTTCTGGCATGTCATGAAGTTTTTTTTTTTGTTTGTTTTTTTAATCAAAGCACGTCTGTGAACATGATGTGATCAGGACTGGAGTCTAAAACTGACTGCTCCAAGACCGAAGCAGTCAGTTTCAGTCCCTCCCGCAGTAAGCCAGCAAGTGTGATCAATCACACTTGCAATCTCTCCAAACAGGATTGCCTTGGTTCTTAAGTGTACAAAGCCCACTGGTCCTTAAAGGGATAGTAATGTTTCAAAATAAAAGCAGCTCCAATTAGTCTTCATAGTATTTTAGCCATGGAGAGTGTTATTTCAATACTGTCAGAGTTGTAGTTTAAGAGTAATTGAATGATAAAGTATACCCCTCCCACCCCTTTTACTGATGTAACACTGCTCTCTTCAGAACAGAAAGGTGGTGTTCAGGTGGCATGCTGAGAGAGACAATATTCAGTGAGCATAAGGGAAAAGCCTGAAAAACCTGTCAAGGGGGGCAGGGTTTTCATTGTTCTCACAGCAAGAAGATTGTCCCTTGCTGTGATCTGTCTGGTCTTAAGACCAGATTCCACATCTGAGGGGAGGGAGCTTACACTAGGTAAAAGGGACAGGAGGGGAGATACTTTATCATCCAATTACTCTTCAACTACAAATCTGACAGTATTGCAATAACACTCTCTATGGCCCAAATACTATGAAGATGAATTAGAGCTGCTTCTATTTTGAAACATTACTATCCTTTTAAGGGGTTAAACCATTAAACACAAGCCTGTTTACAGAGGATGAGGTGTTACTGATCAAAACTGAAAATGGATAAATTAGTTGATCCAGATAAGATTCATCCAAGGGTATTAAAAAAATATAGGTCTGTGGCCGTGAGCCCGCTAGCTGAGCTTTTTAATATATATATTGAGAAGAGTGGTTCTGCATGACTGGAACATTGTCAGTGCATTGCCACCACACAAAAAGGGTAAAAGGGATTACTCTGGTAATTACAGGCCCAAGAGTCTGTCATCAGTAAATGAGAAATTAATGGAAATGCTATTGAAATGACGAATTGATGCATATTTGAAATCTAATGACAAGCAACATCCATGGCAGCAAATGTTTCACAACAAAAAGATCTTGCCAAACAGATCTAGTTGAATGTTTAGATTACATTCCTCAAGTGATAGACAGTAATAGAAACATATCTGGATGTTAGTAAAGCTTTTGATACTATACCACAGAAAAATGATTCATAAGATGCATAGTTTGTGACTGGATTCAAAGGTGGTTGACTGGATAAATAATTGTCTGAAGGTCAAGGAATAGCATGTCATAATCAATGGTATGTATTCAGAAGAAGGATGTGTTATTAGTGGAGTGCCACAGGGGTCAGAGCTAGGGTCTGTCCTCTTCAATAACTCCATTACTGACATTTCTGGTGGTATTCAAGGTAAGGTATGTCTTTTTGCAGATGATACACAAATCTGAAACAGGATTTACTTTCCAGAAGGGATGAACTAAATGTATGAGAGTTTAGGAAAACTAGATGAATGAATGCAGGCTTAATATTACTGTGCTGTCAAAAAATTCAGCAGAAAGTGACTTGGAAGTTATCAATTCAGATGACATGAATTTAAATAAGCAATGGAGTAACATGGGGGGGGGTAGGTAGAGGAATTAGCAGCAGGAAGAGAGATGTCACGTGATGGATCCCTAGTAAGACTTCACCTGAAGTACTGTGTACAGTTCTGGAGACCAAATCTCCAGAAGCATATTAACACATTAGAGACAGTTCAAAGAAGAGCCACCAAAATGATGCAGGGTTATCATGACACAGGGTAACAGAATAGACCCAAATAACTTAATCTGTACAGCATGAAGAAAGGAAGGGAGAGGTGATATAAGAAAAATCTTTAACCCATTAACGACATATGACTTACCAGGTACGTCCCGCAAAAACTGTCACTTAGTGACAGAGGACGTACCTGGTAAGTCACGGAAGTCCGCGTCTCCGTGCGGCTGCACGCCGCTCGGAGACTCCGGACTTCATTAAAGAAAAAAAAAAAAATGTTAGGCGGGCGTTAACGTGACAGCCGCGTACGAACGCGGCTGTCACTAAGGGTTTAAAGGGATACTAATGTCTAAAATAAAGTAGATCTCCGAGTCTTCATTATGATAAGCATTACAATTTGCACTATGTTTAATAACTTACTTTGCTGTAGTTTTAAGATATTCCATGTAAAATGATCCACCTCCCAGAGATCTACTTTATTTTAGACATTACTATCACTTTAAATATATTAAGGGATTTAATATACTGTAGTTCAGAAGGGATTTTTCAGAAAAAGAAGAATAAAGAATGAAAGGTCAGGATGTAAAGTTAGATGACAGAAAATTCAAAAGCAATGTGCATCAGTACTATGTTAAAGAATGAGAGATACACTCCCAGCAGAGGTGGTATAGACAGGTTCTTTTAGGGGATTCAGAAATGCCTAGGCTAAACACAAGTATATTCCGAGAAGTATGTAAGTCATCTAATCTTAATTAGACAGTAAAATGGGCAGACTGGATGGGACAGCTGATTCTTTTCAGCCCTCAACTTTTATGTATCTATTTTTGTGTGATGTGCTTGCTGTGCACCACACCATCTGGGAAGTTACTTCACCAGTCCATCAGCACCACCAGTCCCTGCTAAAGGTCTTCCAAATATCTGCCTCCTTACCACAGGAAAACATGATCTGTCACCGGGGCTGCCAACCATCAGTAAATTTACTAAGAGTCTGAAAAAATTTGCTAAAACTTGAGGTGACCATAAAAATTATGAGATCAGTAAAAATACGGGTAACACCAAGCAAAGACATCAGTTGGCATTTTTATTGTTCACATAAATACATTAGAATTTCAATACTATTTGAGTATTGTATACACCTCTCATCCTCAAGGAGTTGAATTGATTCTTTAGGGGTAGTACTGTAGTATGCAGAAACATGTCAGCAAAAAAAATTGGTTATCAGTCATTTTCTTTTAAATATTCCATTAAAACTATCTTAGGAGTTGGCAAACTTAATAAAACACAACTTAAACCTCTGAGTGCCAGACTGGTATCAAAAGCATTGCAACACGTGGGCCTAGATGCACTAAGGGTCGAAGAGGGCTACGAATGTCAATGTTCTGTCGGAGCAGTGTCGTAGGCTCCTCCTCAGTATTCACAAAGTGTCTACGACATCACTTCACCAGAACTCCAAAAGACCAACATTGACATCAGTCCGACATGCCTTCACTATGTCTACGAATTCATAGTCTTTAAATCGACAATTGCTCATTTCCATATGGAAATTAAGCATAATCAGATACATTCGTATGCAAGGGGGTGTGTTGACATTATAATGTGACACTTTGACTCATTCAGGGAACTCCGATAGCAGCCTCTGATGTCGGAGTTCACTGTCTCCTCTTCACCTATCTCAGGCAGTCGTAGTTGGGATCTCCTATGGAGTAACAGCAGGGAGCGCTACGACAGTCTGAACAGCACTTTCTGTGCTTCCCTACCCATCCAGTAGGGGAACACAGATAAGGCTTTCAGCACCATGGACAAGGTTAGGTATATATGATATTTACTTGAACAGTACTAACGAAGTACAGTCATGTAACCTAATTTATGATTGAACAGTGTCTATTTTTGATCCCAGCCACTTGATTTAATTGTTATAATAATGGAAAAAAAACTTGCTATATTTGCTGGGATATTAATAGTGGTATTGCATCAATATTTGAGTTGTGGGATTTTAAGTCGATCTACAAGCCGATCAGGCTCAGAAATAATTTTATTTCCAAAAATATGATGTTATATAGGTATAAGGTAATTCAAAGGCTAATATTATCTCACAGTATTAACAGCAGTGTCTCTTTAACGTATGGTTCTATGGAATAAAACGGTTAACATCCTGGGACATGACTTAGTGAATTATATGGCCCTTGAGACACACAGTTTTCAAATAAAATTAAAAATAAGAAATATATTAGTGGTGTCCACAGATTTCTGAGGGTTCTATGTGTCACCTATGTCATTATTGTACGTGAAATTAAGGATCCCGTATAGTTCTATAATGTATATTTGATTTTATTTCTGAACAGATAGCTTTCAGGGTTAATTATTTGACTAGACATGAGTATATGACAATCCCTTGTGCATTTATGTTGACATACAAACTTTACAGAATAGTACATTTACATTTTAAAGAGGTATCCTATGCATTGCAAAGCAATGTATTGAACACTCTTCTAGCATTTAACAGGTTAAAGTCCCATTTAAATCAATTAATATTTAATAAATTTTTATTTGTCCCATGTTACACCAGCTGCTGTTGGACTATGTGAAAAGAAAACAATGAGGAGGTGCCTATATAACAGTAATATATTGAAGAGTACAAAAATTCCCACAAGAAATACACTCACATCGTCAAATTGCTGCAAATATAAATATATACATCCACAGCAAAAAACGCTTGCAGAGATCTTACCACCGTCTCTGCTCAGTGTCTCAATGGTCTCGCAGGTCCTTCTAGATCTGGTAATAGGTGTTCTTGCACTCTGGCTCAAACGGACCTCTCTCCCATCTGTATGGATCCAGCTGTCTCAGGAAACAAGTCTATATATATAAAATAATTTATGGTACCTCACACACAGAACATAATTTATGTCTCCTCAGAAAACACACACACATTAAACAGAATGCCTCATTACATAATTTATGTCTCATTAGGAGACACAACTCCCATTGGGTGATTCAATGGGGTTGTTACTGCTCTCATTGGGTGATTCAATGGGGGCATGTTTATCATACAGGGAGGTGGCCCGCCCCCTCCAGCCCGCCCACCACTATCCAACTGACAAAAAAAAATATAGCTGCCACTCGCTCCTGAAGTAGGGGATATCAATAACTTCTCCTGGTCCACACACACTCTCACTCAGGATCATGACCCCACAAACACACTGTTTCACCTCCCACAGATAATCGTAACCCTCCATACACTCTGTTTCAGTACAAGGGTGTAATGTTTCCATAAAATACAAACTCAGGGATAAACTTAATAGCAACTCTTTTATTTAACTCTTTTCATCTCTTCAGTCAACCTCACTAACTGTCTGTTTTCAACTGTCACTCCTCCACTTCCTGCTTCCTGCCCTTTCTCCTTAAAGGGAGAGAGATGCTTTGCTGTATGTTACAGAGGGCAAACCTCAAACACCATTTTCTGTTTCTTCCCTCAGCATATTGTTACGCTTCCTCAACTGAAGAGCCACCGTGTTTTATATTGCTATGTTACCTCAATTTAACCCTTTGAGTGCCAGAAGGGTACGCAACGCATTGCAAAAGCAATGCGTTGCGTACCCCTCTGGCACTCAAAGGGTTAAGTAAGGAGGAGTTACTGCTCCCATTGGGTGATTCAGTGGGGGAGTGATTTAAATCATGCAGGGAGTTGGCCTGCCCCCACTATCCAGCCCGCCCACCACTATCCAAGTAACTGAAAAAACAAAATGGCTGCCACTCGCTCCTACACCACAGACACAAACACATCAGACAAAAAACACACACGCTCACATACACTCACTCACTCACACTCTCACTCACACTCAATCATACACACTCACAATAATTCACACACTCACACTCTCTCACACACTCACTCATACACTCAATCACACACACTCACACTCTCTCACTCACACTCTCACACACTCACTTATACACTCTCACTCAATCACACACTCAAACTCACACTCAATCTCACACTCTCACTCACACACTCACTCACACTCTCACTCACACTCGCATAACCCTCTCACTCTCACACTCGTTCATACTCTCTCACACTCACACTCTCACTCAATCACACACACACACAAACACTCACTAACACACTCACATGCAATCACTCACACGCAATCACTCAATCTCGCACTCACACACCAGGAGCCGGCACGATCCACCTTCCACCATAGTGTCACTCACACTCACTCACACCCTGGGAGCCAGCACGATCCACCTTCTACCATAGTATGTGCAATTACCACATGCATTTCAACTACATAAATCAATGCCACTCACTCACACTCACACACACCCACTCACACCCCAGGAGCCAGCACGATCCACCTTCCACCATAGTATGTGCAATTACCACATGCATTTCAACTATATAAATGAATGCCACAGTGGAGGCATAAGTACAAACACAAACTCATTACAATGACACATAAGTCACCCCCTTATGACTCACTTCTGTGTGTGTGCGTGTGTGTGTGTGTCTCTCTCTCTGTGTGCCTGTGTGTTCCTCACTGTGTGTGTTACGTGTCTGTATCACACTTTATGTGTCTGCATTGCATGTATGTGTGTACGACTGTGTCACTCTTTATGCATCTCAGTGCATGCGTGTGCATTTGGGTTTGTGTCTCTGTGTGTGTTTGTCTTGCATCCATGTGTGTGCATTAATTCCCTATATATCCTGACGTGCAGCGCCGTCCCACATCACAAGTATATGTATATAAAAGAAAGAAACCACTCCAGCTGATCTCTTGGAAATGTTAATTTATTAAAACAATAAAAACATTGTATCTTTATCCAACACATCAATGCTTTTCGCAGCGGGAAAAGCTGCTTTTATCAAGAAACGTAGTCTCCAACATCTGAAAAGGTTGCCTATCCTGTTCTAATGCTTATTATAATATATTAATTGGTTGTCACAGAACCATACATACACCAGTGGTCACCCCAACATGTTCTACTGTCTTTCATTTGTGACATTTGTTTAGTGAAACCCTTTGTACTGCATCAATGAACCACCGGTTCTGTGCAGCACAGTCTGAAAATCACTGGACTACAGTTATATTACCTGTGCAAACAATAACACCAAAAATATGTTTCTTACTACCTTCACTCTTGACAAGAGACAGCCTTTGGACACATGTAACAGTTTTGAGCACAAGAGATGTTCATCATATTGCACACCCTTCTGACACTTAAAGGGATAGTAATACTTCGTTTTAACTTTATTTTATTTTGTAGGCATTAAAAAACATGAAGAATGATATGTCTTATCTCTCAAACCTTTATGGTTTATGAGATATTTACAAGCAAAGTTTCCCCCTCCCGCCCCTTTTACCTAGTGTAAGCCATCTCTTCTCAGATGTGGAATGCAGTCCATAGACCAGACAGATAACAGAAGGGGACAATATTCTTCCTATCAGAACAATGAAATCCCTGCCCCCCTTGACAAGTTTTTCAGGTTTTTCCCTTATCTTAATTGAAGATTGTCCCTCTCTGCAGTCTACCTGGGCACCTCCCTTCTGCTCTAGCTGAACAATGTGACATCAGTAAAAGGGGCGGGAGGGGGATACTGTCATTGAATTACTCTTGAACTTTAACTCTTACAGTATTGAAATAACACTCTCCAAAGTCCAAATACTATGGTGATTAATTAGAGCTGATTTTATTCTGAAACATTACTATCCCTTTAAAGAGTTAAACAATAATTTCAAGGCTGCAGAACTCTGCAAATATGCACATTAGTATAAATATGTATTCAGACAAGCAGTGTTCTTCCACCGCATAGCCCAGAAGAATGTGGTGTGCAGAAGCTGATATATTCTACCTGGGACTAGGGAACTGCGAAGAAACAGCCATAGGCACATGCAAACTAATGGAATATATTTTGTAAAACTCAAAAACATAGATTAAAATCTTGCAGTCAGTGGGGATTATTTTAATATATTTTTGAGTAGATAAGGAAAACAGCATGCAGCTTGGATTCAGTAGAAAGGCCAACTATTTGAATAAAAGTGAGAGACATCAAATGCACAGAAAAAATAATTGAGACTATGATTCCAGGAAGATTTAACAAGAAAGATAAAACAGTGATCAATCCTTTTGAGACACACACATATACACCAATATATGTACATAAATCAAAATAAGAATCAACTAAAATAAAACCCATTGCGAACATTTGAAAATCTCTTTGGCCAATTTAGTTGCCAAGTTTACATAAACAGGTCTAATGTAGACTTAATGGAAACTGCTCTAAAAGCAAGGGAATACACTAAGCTCTCACCACTGAAGTGCTAGGTAAAATGAACTGAGACTTAAACCGAAATTCTCATTATGTTTACTGTACGAAAGTTGACAATTATATATAATTTATTCAATAAAAAAAACATATTTTTGTTGAGCCAGTATTAAAAATCTCAGTCAAGCTTAAAAGAAAAAAACAAAAAAACAAACAAACAGGAATGTAATGGAAGTTATACTGTTGTCCTCAATAACAGTAGGGCAAGCCTATACTCTCTTAAATCAAAATAATTAAACTAACATGGAGATATTTTTGAAGGACTGCTACAAGGCACAGACATCTACTGGTCCCTTAGCTCAGAAGTTAACCACAACCATTTTACTAGATGTAAAAATAGTGAACTGGATAAGGCAATGGCTGAGTGACAGGAGACAGGAGGTGGTAGTCAATGGAGAATATTCGGACAAAAGGAGTGTTACTAGTGGGGTACCTCAGGGATCTGTACTGGGGCCCATTCTTTTTAATATTTTTATTAGTGATATTGCAAAAGTTCTTCAAGGTAAGGTATGCCTTTTTGCAGATGATACAAAGATCTGCAATAGGGTAGACATTCCAGGGGGAAAAAGCCAAATGGCGAATGATTTAGGTAAATTAGAAGAATGGTCAAGAGTGTGGCAGATGCACTTTAACGTTGATAAATGTAAAATAATACACTTGGGGCATAAAAATCCAAAGGAAAAATATACTATAAAGGGTACTGTGCTGTCAGAGACAACAGAGGAAAGGGATTTGGGAGTAATTATTTCTAATGACTGAAAGGTAAGCAGGCAATGTAATAAAGCTGTGGGGAATGCAAGCAGGATGCTGGGTTGTATAGCTAGGGGCATTAGTAGCAGAAAAAGGGAAGTAGTCATGCCACTCTACAGAGCTCTAGTTAGACCTCACCTAGAATATTGTGTACAGTACTGGAGACCCCATCTCCAGAAGGCTATTGATACTCTAGAGAAAATTCAAAGAAGGGCTACTAAAATGGTGACTGGTCTACAGGAAAAGAAATATCAGGATAGACTAAATGATCTGAATATGTATAGCTTGGAGGAGAGAAGAGAGAGAGTGGATATGATAGAAACATTCAAATACATGAAGGGATTCTACAAAGTACAGAATGGAAGTACATTTCAAAAGAGTAAAAACGTTAGGACAAGAGGCCATAGTCTAAAACTAGAGGGACACAGGTTTAGATGTAATGTAAGAAAGTTTTATTTCACTGAGAGGGTAGTAGACAAGTGGAGTAGCCTACCAGCAGAAGTGGTAGATGTCAATACAGTGACAGAATTTAAGCATGCATGTGATAGGCATAAGGCGGTCCTTAACATAAGAAACGACCAAGGACCAAAAAAGGTTTGAGGTTGTGTGTGTGTTTTTTTTTTGTTTTGTTTTTTTTACAGTAGGAAATTGGGCAGACTAGATGGGCCGAATCTGCCGTCAAATTCTATGTTTCTATGTTTCTATAAGTTACAGTGTATATGGCTGAATGGCAGTAGATATGCCTGACTCCATTAAACCAGAAGTGCCCACCTCCAGTCCTCTGGGGGTTTTATATGTCTTCACATGAACACAGATGGATGAATCAGTGGATGAGTTAGTCAGTGTATTATCGAGCCAAGGGAACTCCACATGAAGATCTTTTGTCACCTAAAGATAAATTCTTTAACAATAAAAATAGAATGTATGCTTCATTAGCACATATGCAGAAGACAGTAACAGAGTCATTGCCATTATGAACCGCCACTGGCATATACTACAGGAAGATGAAGATCTTAAATCAATTCTGGGACCTAGGGTATCTACAAGTTTCAGGAGAAATAGAAACTGTTGGTAGGTCCTAAACTGAAATGATTTTACAAGTCCAGTAAACATCCTCTACATCCTATATAATAATTAGCTAAATAGTTTGTAACAACGCAGTCATGCGCAGTAGAGACTGCCTGTGAAGCGGCTGATATGGAGGAGGGCGCTTCGAAGTATCAGATATGGCGCGGGCAGTCTCTACTGTGCATGACTGCCCCGTGACCAGCTGGCACTGTGGCCCGTGTACACCGGCTCTTCAACTAGTATTAATATAATAGCCTATTCACTTTTGATTGTAGGTATATTAGTTTAGCTGATCTCCAACATGAAGTTCTCTAGGACCTGGAAACTGTTTCCTGTAGGTATAAATACCTGTGATTTCAGCCCCCCTTGCCACACCTCTGATGCAGGCATTTTGGATGCCAAAACATGTTAGGTGAACACTGGAGAGGTCTCCCCTGTTTCTGACTATCTTTTTAACAGGGTAGAGACCCGCCCAGTGTGAGTGTCCAATATCTGGGGGGATCTGACTATCTGAATTTTAGGTCAGAGGAATGATTTTAATTTTCCCCTCACCAGTAATTAAGAGAATACTAGATTTTAATATTCAGATTCCTACCTGCCATATATTGGATTTCCATATTAGGATGTAATCCAGAACATCATGTATCTATAACTTGAACATTGTGCTTAATCTGGGTTTATAACGTTAAAGGGATAGTAATACTTCGTTTTAACTTTATTTTATTTTGTAGGCATTAAAAAAACATGAAGAATAATATAAGTCTTATCGCTCAAACCTTTATGGTTTAAGAGATATTCACAAGCAAAGTTTCCCCCTCCCGCCCCTTTTTCGTAGTGTAAGCCATCTCTTCTCAGATGTGAATCTGGTTGTAAGACCAGACAGATAACAGCAGGGGACAATTTTCTTTGTATGAAAACAATGAAAGCCCTTCCCCCCCTTGACAAGTTTTTCAGCTTTTTCCCTTATCTTAATTGAAGATTGTCCCTCTCTGCAGTCTACCTGGGCACCTCCCTTCTGATCTGGTTGAACGGGGGGGGGATACTTTGCTTGTGAATATCTCTTAAACCATAAAGGTTTGAGAGATAAGACTTATATCGTTCTTCATGTTTTTTTAATGCCTACAAAATAAAATAAAGATACAATGAAGTATTACAATCCCTTTAATCTTGTGTTATAATGGGTTGTACTGGCAAGTGGTCCCACCCACCAAGGTGGGGTTCTCCAGAACAGGGGCAACAACAGACTCCTGGGTGAGGACCGTGGTCCCACTCACCAGGCCAGGGATCTCAGTAAAAGGGGTGACAAATTCTGGGCTGGGGATGAGGACTGTTGTCCCACTTATACCAGCCAGGGCTTCACATGACCTGGTGCGCTCGCTCCCACGCACTAAGCCAGGGGTTACAAGGGGACTGGAGAGCTCTCTCCTACTCTCCAGCATGGGGGTCTTGGGGCAACACATAGGGTTTCCAGGGCCAGCAGCAGCACTGCAGGGTGGCAGCCTGCTGGATCCCTCTTCTTCCTGCCCCACATCAGGGCCAGCTCTTGTCTTGGGGAGGAGGACGCTCTTCCCTTTCTCCAGGGCAGTAGCAACAGGGAACGGACTGGGGCTGCTGGTGGGGACCTGCATCTCTTCCACAGCAGCAGGAGGTTCCCAGGCCCTGGTGAGCTCACTCCCACTCACCAGGCCAGGGGTTACAGGGGGGCTGGTGGGGCACTCCATTCCACCCACCAGACTACAGACCTAAAGGAGCGTTCTAATTCTTGGGGCAGATAGTACCACATGTCTCCCTCTCTATCTCTGGATTCAATACATGTAGCAAATTGTTGCAGATATATTTGGTCAGGGGCATTGCTCTTCTATGCAGATACAGCTCTCTTTGTTGCACCTCCTGTCACACTAACATGCAGGAGATTTCTTAGTTCAGTGTCTTTCCTTTTAGGTTCCATAGTGTAATGGGCTTAGCTAGACACATTATTCACTAGCAATCAAAATTTAAGTCAATATGGGATTTAAAAGGAAACTTTTCACTAGGATTAAGTCACCTAATTTAACACATTGATTTACTTAGGTATGTGCCATTAATATAACAATCAGGTGTGTCTACCTATATATTTTTGGCTTAACTGCCATTTCCCATCTCCAGCAATCAAGGCATTAACCCTTTCAGGCCAGAGCGGTACACAACGCATTACAAAGCAATGCACTGCATACCGTTCTGACACTGAAAGGATTAAGAGCTTCACTTAGATCAATTGGAATGTGAGGAATTTACATTTATCCAATATGCTCAATGCCTAAAAATCTTAACCCTTTGAGTTCCAGATATCCAACGCTGCAATGCTTTTGATCCTCTCTGGCACTCAAAGGGTTAAAAGCTAATAATGGACAATCATGCTAGTTGCAGTTATGGTTATATAACTGTAATTCTATTCCTCTTTACTTTAGGGAGGGTGAAAATGGAGCAGTAAAGAGGGCTATGAAAGTACATCTGAATTTAGTAATTGAATCTAGTAATTAAAAAAAAAAAAAACACCCAAAAAGTAATCAATAAGTAAAAATCCTATATAATAATTTGCTAGGAAGTTTTTCAGAAGCTGTAATGCGCAGTAGAGACTGCCTGAATGCACAGAATGCTGGGAGTTCTGTGCTGGGAACATTCTGTGCTTTCGGGCAGTCTCTACAGTGCATGACTGCATCGGCAGCAGGACACAGAGCAGGACTGGCCTCTTAACCCTTTGAGTTCCAGAGGGGTACACAAAGCATTGCAAAGCAAAGGGTTAACATCACCCGTACCTTGGCCTGTGTACACATGGTTTTACACTAGTAAGTAATACATAACTGATAGTGATAGCAGTCAAGGGCTGAAATGAAGCTCAAAGTGAAGCACAACCAAAACTTTGTATTCCAGTAAACTGAAGATTTAGAACTGGTTCTCTGCAAATTACATGGGGTTTGTCTTTCCTCCTATATGAAGAAATATATTTGATTGATTCAACATGAATACAAACCATTCTGAAGAGGAAAATGAGCTTTCAAAATGATTAATTCTTTGTCTTCAGTTGACAATCATCAACCATCTTTGAATATTTATGTGCACTCTCAAAAGTGCTAATTACATTTTAACTCTTTGAATGTTACTCATCCCTTTGGCACACAAACAAATGATGACAATAAAAGATAGCATAGTGCACAGTTGTAGAAATAAACACAAGTATAAGAAATGTGAATTATGTATACTGACATTAATAATGAACTAACACCTCCCACTTACTGTGCTATGCCAGGAAAACCTAATGGCCCCTCTGAATTTTACCCTTGCTCTTTTATTCAAAAGGTAACATCTTTAATCAGTCCTAGATGTCATGTCTGTGGAATAAACATGACAGATGCTGGCAGTTTTTTTCAAACCAAAGAAGCAGAGTACATGATACTAGTTAACCCTTTAAGGACCGGAAGATTGCCCAACACATTCTGGAGTAATGAGTTGCACGCCCCTCTGGTCCTCTGATGTTGTACTTGCAGATAATGCAGCTGCTTTAAAAAAAAAAGCAATGGATGCCTATCTAGCACAGAACAATATTGAAAATGATGACAGATGGCTTCAATGAAGATAGGATGTTGATCCAGGGAAATATATGACTGCCATTTGGAGTCAGGAAGGAATTGTTTTACCCACTTGGGGCTAAATTTGAAATGGCTTTAGAGGGCTTTTTTTGCCTTCCTTTGGATCAACAGGGGTGTTTTTCCCATGGGCTGGACTTGATAGATGCATGTCTTTTTTCAGCCTCATCAACTATGTTACTATGTTACACTGTTAAAGGGATAGTAAGGTCCCCAAAAAAATAAGCAAATTGGTAAAAGCAATAAAAAAAATACTTAATGCCCTTATTTCTATCTCTCAAACCTTTATGGTTTGACAGATATAAGAAAATAAAGATCTCCGCTCCCTCCCCCTTCTCATACATCAGTTGTATAGCTGACGCATGAGATCCTGGTTCCAGGATCACACGGCGGCTCTTCAGGAGCGCTGACATCGAAATATCTAAAAATAAATAATCGGAATGGTCTACAATTTGTGCCTGGTTTGCAAGCACACATTGTAGACCATTCTGATTAAGTATTTATTTTTAGATCGCTCGATGTCAGCGCTCCTGAAGAGCCGCGTCTGGTCGCGCGACCAGCTTCTGCTTCTGACAGCTATCAGACATAAAGGGGGGGGGGCAACGGAGACCTTTATTTTCTTATATCTCTCGAACCATAATGGTTTGAGCGATAGAAATAAGGGCATTAAGTATTTTTTTATTGCCTCTACCAATTTGCTTATATTTATTTTGGGACCTTACTATCCCTTTAAAATTACCATGTGCAGTGAGAAGAGTTTGAGGTCCCGCTAACAAATGTCATGTCTGCCTCCATGGGCATAACATCCAGGACTTTTTGAAGATGTTATCTCTTAAAAAAGGCACAAAGGCAAAATCCATAAGGGCAATTAGCATTTCTGCCCATAGTAAGATAAGTGGGAGGTTATTTTAAGTTTTATAATGCACCCTAATACTAAAACAGCCAGGGCTGTATTTCCCAATAGACAGAGTAGTCAGCTACCTACAGCTCCAGATTATGAGGGTCACCTCAGCTCTGCTGGCCTCACCCACATTGTGAAGGTATGAAAATCAGGTAAGCGGGGATGAATTGAATTATATTAGCCACATTTATTAATGACAACTTTGATAAAAATATGAAAGTTGATTTTCAACATATATTCACAGAAATGTTTGGGTACAACGTGCTTGTTGTCATTCTGATTGTGAGACCTAATAATAACTATATATTTATGTGTTTCTGTATGCACTACAATATGTTAGGGGAGCTTTGAGCCAAAAAAACAAAAAAAGATTAAGAACCCATGCATTAAAGTGATAGTAATGTCTAAAAATAAAGCAGATCTCCAAGTCTTCATTATGGTAAGCATAACAATTTGCGGTATGTTTAATAACTTACTTTTGCTGTAGTTTTAAAGATATTCAATGTAAAAAGATCACGCTCCCACCCCTTCTGGACACGTCATGCTCATCTAAGAGTGGTCTGGATGGAGAGTGGTGAGGAACAAACTGCAGTAAGCAAAGGAAAATCCTGCCCACTTTCATCAAGGGGGGGGCAGGGTTTTCCTTATACTCACTGTCTTAAGTTTGTCCCTTGTTGCGTCCGTCTGTTCCCATGACTGGATTGCAGCTCCAAGGGGAAATGGCCAGAAGGGATGGGGGGGATCCTTTTACATGGAATCTCTTTAAAATCTACAGCAAAGTAAGTTATTAAACATAACACAAATTGTTATGCTTACCATAGTGAAGACTTTGAGATCTACTTTATTTTAGACATTACTATCCCTTTAACTTTTTGCATGTCAGAGAAGTCTCCAAAAATGCACTGAAATACTCTTTAATATACCAGCATCATAATCAACATATGTTGAAATGACACATTTACTGTCAAATTGTATAATCTGAACAGTTAGTGAATTAACACAAAACAGGTTTAAAGTTGAACAGCCCTACTGCAACATCCTTTGCTTGCCTAGTGCATTTCTCATCATTACCTCCATCAAGCATGATATTGTAAGTCAAGTGCTCATAGGGTGCTTCATCATTTGTTGTGTCAAGCTTTTTCCAGCACTGAAGAGGTTATAGAAGTAATTTCAAAGCAGCAGATTAAAAACAGAGACAGAATGAAGATGGATGAAAAAAGAAATAAAATAAAGAAACAGATTTATTGCAGGTTTATAGCTAAAACCTTCTTTGGAAGTGTTTGTAAATGGTATGAAAAATACTTTATCACTGTAATAATATAGGTAAAAGGTCATATGCAAATTTGACATTTTCCAATCAAATGATTTTTCTCCAGTGAGAAAGGATAAATGTGGTTACGTTGCTGATAGATATTTTGTCAGTGGGCTTAACCCTTTGAGTAACAGAGGGGTGAACCTTGCAAGTTGCTATCTAACATTGAAATAAGGTGTGAACCCTTCTGTTAGTGGTAGCTATATAAACTGAGTGCCAGATCAGTATCCAGCGCATACTCCTCTGGCACTCCAAGGGTTCATTGCTTAACCCCTTAAGGACCCTTGATGGTCCTGGCATGTCATGGGTTGGGGAGCGATAAGGACCCACGATGTGCCAGGACCATCATGGAATTCAGGGCTCCCCGCATGGCTGCACACCATTCAGGGAGTCCTGAACAGAATACTGAAAAAAAAATGGTCCGTTGTCCTTAAGTGCTGGCCAGGTGTGCAATCGGCCAGTCCTTAACCACTTAAAGGGATAGTAATACTTCATTTTAGCTTTATTTTATTTTGTAGGCATGAAAAAAACATGAAGAATGATATAAGTCTTATCTCTCAAACCTTTATGGTTTAAGAGATATTCACAAGCAAAGTTTCCCCCTCCCGCCCCTTTTTCCTAGTGTAAGCCATCTCTTCTCAGATGTGAATCTGGTTGTAAGACCAGACAGATAACAGAAGGGGACAATTTTCTTTGTATGAAAACAATGAAAGCCCTTCCCCCCTTGACAAGTTTTTCAGCTTTTTCCCCTTATCTTAATTGAAGATTGTCCCACTCTGCAGTCTACCTGGGCACCTCCCTTCTGATCTAGCTGAACGGGGGGGGGATACTTTGTTTGTGAATATCTCTTAAACCATAAGGGTTTGAGAGATAAGACTTATATCATTCTTCCTGTTTTTTAATGCCTACAAAATAAAATAAAGATAAAATGAAGTATTACTATCCTTTTAAGGACCCTTGATGGTCCTGGCACGTCATGGGTGGATTTGCATTAAGGACCCATGACGTCCCGGCGCAGCTGCACGCCATTTGGGGAGTCCTGTAGCGGATGCAAAAAAAAAATGCTCTGCGGTCCTTAGGTGACAGCCACATACGTGTGCAGCCAGTCCTTAACCCCTTAACAACTGGCCACATGGGTGCATTGCGGTCACTAAAGGACCACGGAGCATTTTTTTTTTTTTTCAAATTCCGGACTCCCCAAAAGGCATGCAGCCGCAACTAACCAAGGCTGTCCATAGGATAGAGCAGCAATAGCGCCACTGTACAATTTCAGGCCACTGTAATACTGCACCTAAACAATTAAAGTTTGAGCTGTATAGATTTTGAATATAACACCTTTCAGCAGGGGCATTTCCCTTGTTTTACTCAGGGTGATAAAACCTACAATATATAATATATGATAAGTATTACTATCCCTTTAAAGGACAAGGACAATTTTTTATGAAAAAAATTATTTTATGTGGTTTTCCCTGCTGAGTAAAACAAGGGCATTCCCAATGTTGAAAGTTGCTTTAATGAAAAGTTATAACAGTTCACAGTCATAGAGTGGTGAAACTGTTACTGTCATATTCTGTGGCGAACTATAGTCAGTGATTGACCTGTACCATAGAATTTAGTCGAATAACTGTTTGACACACTTGCATTGAGATGTGATAAATGTGTGATAAAAAGGAGATAAGGGGGGAGATTCACTAAGAGGTGATAAAGAGGTGATAGAGTGGAGATGACCTCTCCCATTTATCGCTTCTCCAATTCCTATGTTATTCTATGGAGCCTATTCACTAAGATTTTTTCAGCTTTGGAGATCTTAGTATATGGGCTCTATAGAATAATATAGGAACTGGAGGAGTGATAACACTGGAGAAGTCATCTCCACTTTATCACCTCTTTATCACAGCTTAGTGAATCTCCCCCAAGTTCTCCAGTGAGATACATTCTATAATTCCTATATTATTCAATGGAGCCTGTGCAATAACATTAATACAACTTGAACAACTGTGGTGGGTAGGCTGCATAGCATAATATAGGTAATGGAGAGTTTTTCACACTGGACGAGTCATCTCCTTATTATCACATCTCAATGCAAAGGTGTCAAAGTATGTTCTGCAAGCACAGCAAAAAACTTATTTAAGGACATCACATATTAAACAAAGGTTAGTTAATAACTGGCTCTTTCAGTTTGACTGACCCAACTGTAGTCAAGAACAGAAATCATGCATATCTTCCAGAACTGTAGATGAACTGTCTGGACACCAGATGGCATTGTAAATGTTTTTTAAAAAGTTTAAACTGTAATAAATTTGGAACATATCTCCGCAGTAAAAGCCCAATAAGATTTTTTTCCATAAAAGTTTACTTGTTCTTTAATCTAGCAGTTTATCTCCCTGTGTTCCATGTACCAAAATTAGAGAAATAGTTTCTCACTGGTTATGAACCATTTTGTGTATAGCACAGTATAAGAACTAGTAGCACTGCATGATAATGAAGATATTATTACCATATGGAACCTCTTAGTTTCAATTCACTTACAAGAGTAACAACAACAGAGCTTCACAAAGGCAAATGTATGTGAAATACTCTGATTTCCTTGTGCATTCACCATTCACAAATTCATTAAAGGGATAGTAATAATTAAAATGTAAAAAAAATATGTTGTAGGGTTTATCCCCCTGAGTAAAACAAGAGTACTGCCACCGCTGAAAGGCGTTTCATTCAAAAGTTATTAATTTTCAAAGTTGAACTTTTTAGGTGCAATATCACAGTGGCCTGAAATTGTACAGTGGCACTGTTGCTACACCATCCTATGGAGATTTATGGTCCCGGGACCAGAGCTGTATATAGGATCGTGTAGCAACAGTGCCACTGTCCAATTTCAGGCCACTGTGATATTGCACCTAAAAAATTCAACTTTGAAAATTAATAACTTTTGAATGAAACGCCTTTCAGCGGTGGGAGTACTCTTGTTTTACTCAGGGGGATAAACCCTACAACATATTTTTTTTTACATTTTAAGTATTACTATTCCTTTAATGTTGGATTATTGATATATACCTGAAAGTGATTGCCAGTGATCATGGGAAAGAGCAGAGTTTTTGATACACTTCTCTTGATTCAGTTTGATGAGCTCTGATCAAAGTTATGCATATTACTAAGCCATTTGTTCTATCCTGCATCAGAGCTATATAGACTATAGATATGAAGTTTGCCCATCAGTACATTCATGATTCATACATAGATTGTATAATATTAATACTATCCCATATCCTCTTTCTTTCTCTTCCTTCTGTGAGAACAAGTTTCCACTTGTGTCTCTCCATTAATACATGAAAAAAACAACAAATCTTCAATAGTGCGATACAGTATGAAAATCAATCACCAACACTCATGCCCATAAAATGCCCGTAGTACTCTTTATGATGTGATCTTTCTTACTTTGGACTGAACTCCTCCATCTCTTCCATCACCACAAGATTTGCATATAACAAAATTGTGACCTTCTGAAGCATACACCAATTACAATCCTGTAAGTAGATTATAACTCAGCTCAGAAAGGGTGCACCTGTCAAGAGGTATTACTCTGATGGTTGTCCATAAAAGAAAAGAAAAACAAGCAAGAGCATCAAATAGTGTAGTATAAAAGATTATCATAAAATAAAGAATAAAATTGCACTTATGTATTTAGATGGTTGGTATTGGTTTATCACACAGAACAACATTAATCATTTGCAGAGAACTTTAACAACTTCTCTGCTTGATGACTCCAATTTGAAGGATGACTGCTTCTCCCAAAGACAGTGATAGATCCAATAAAAAGTATTAAAAGAAAAGTAAAAAATGGCATGCATGAACACTAGGCTAATTATATATATATTGCCGGATTGGATCAACACGTTTTGCATCATTACCGCCACTTTGTCAAGACTCTTCTGGTAGAGTAACAGAAACGAAAGAACACAAAAAGGAGGCGCTCATAGGGTTAATAAGCTCATAGGACTCGCAAACATAGGTAAGGTGATTAAATGCACTCACATATGTTTATGGCCACAATCGGATAGCTTGTGGCACAAGGCAAGTGGGGGATACACTGCCCTTCTCAGATACGGTTTCACATCAGCAGTTCCCTTGTAGAAACCTTCAAACAGAGAAGGAAAAGACACAGCAAATGGAAGTACACTGGAGGGGCACTTTCAGCATATATAAAACTTCCAAAGATTCTAATTAGAAGAAGATTACTCACTCTTATAAAAGATGTGGGTTACAATCTTCATAACCGGTTAGTAACAACAGGGGATGAATCAACCTGCCCCTGTACAGGCGCTCCAAAGAATCCAATACCCTGATGAAAGGATAGAGAATCCTGAAGCGCGTTGGCAAGTTTTCACTATAATTGGAATGTTTTTATTGTGATCATTAGTAAACAACTGTGATTATACTGATCGTTGACTTCTCAGTTTTTTGGGATCAGTGAAAAGCGGAATCTTTGGAGCGCTTGTACAGGGGCAGGTTGATTCATCCCCTGTTGTTACTAACTGGTTATGAAGTGTACTTCCATTTGCTTCTGGTAGAGTAGTACTATGGGCACTTTAACTGTCTGTGTGCCTGAGGGCTGTGCAATGCATTGCAATGCAATGTTTTACACAACCCCTCTGTACACCAAAGGGTTAAGGATCCTGTAAATAGCAGCAAAAGGGTGGCAGTGATTGACTTCCATACTGTATCATGCTATTGTAGTTCTGTGTATTATTGGGGGGTCACCTGGAAGAAGAAGAAAGAGGTCTGGGACAGTATTTTTGGATAGTTATATGATACAATCCATGTTGTATTCATTTGGCATGCAAAATGGTAACCTTCTGCATGCCGGGGGGGGTACCCAATGCATTATAGATTTCTGTTTAACCCTTTCAGTGCCAAAGAGGTATCCAGGTAATTGAATTGCATTGGATAACTCTTTGACTCTCAAAGGGTTAAACCTAGTGACAGACTACCTAATGTATTGGGGATTTTTTTTAACACTGTGAGTGCGAGAGAGATATATCCAATACATTGCAATGCACTAAATTCCTCTTTGTCACTCTTTGTTAACCCTTTGAGTGCCAGTGTGGTCTCCAACATATTGTGACTCAAAGGGTTAAACCACATGGGCAATGACATACCATTAGTACTGGTCTATATATACACACACACTAGTGGGTTTTTTGGCACTAGCTATTGGGCAAAAATTGGGGTTTTTGTTATATTATAAGTCAGACCTTGTTGTGGGGCATCAGGACCCTTAATCATACCCCCATCCACTGATCTCCCAGCTGATTCAGCTCAGAGATCTAAAGTGGTGATGCAGGGGAGAAAGAGAGCTCCAGTGCTTCCATTCTACCGAGCCCTGTAGGAATGGCCAGTATCGGGAAACCCTCTCAAATCAGTGAGGGAAAGCTTCCAAATCGACTGGGTCAATGGCTGGGGATAATCAGGGTGGTTCCTGATGCCCCACCACATGGTCTGACTTTTTTCTTGTGTAAGTAGCTGGCTGATGGGTAAAGGTTTTTTTTCAATTTGTTTGCTTATTTTGTTTTTCATTATTATTTAATCAGTGGCAGCAGAGATTGGTTGAGGAGGAGGAAGTTGTAACTCCCTGCCTCCTCAACTAAATAGCACAGTGATTTCCAGCCATGCCCCCTGACAGTGAACAAGATTAATTTAGACTTTATATAAATATTATATAATACAGTGTATATTATACACACACATGGTTTGGAAGATATTTGGCCCTGAGGGTATATAACTGTGTCCCTGAGGTTTCAGATTCCAGAGGTACAAAAGTAGTTGAAACGAAAACAATGTCAGATTGCGGATTTTGAAAATGTGTCAATTAAATGTGTGAATTTAAAACAAGCAAAGATTAAAAATATTCTTTAAAGCGATAGTAATATTTCACAATAAAATCAGCTCCATTTAATATTGATAGTATTTGGGCCATGGAAAGTGTTATTTCAGTACTGTCAGAGTTGTAGTTCAAGAGTAATTGAATGATAAAATATCCACCTCTTGCCCCGTTTACTGATGTAACACTTCTCACCTCAGAGAAGCATGGGGGTCACCAGGCCAATTACAGAGAGGGACAATCTCCAGTGAGTATAAGGAAAAACCTGTCAAGGGGGGCAGGTTTTCCTTATGCTCACAGTAAGAAGATTGTCCTTTGCTGTGATCTGTCTGGTCAAGAGACCAAATTCCACATCTGAGGAGAGGTGGCTTACACTAGGTAAAAGGGGCTGGAGGGGGATACTTTATTTTTCAATTACTCTGGAACTACAACACCAATGGCCCAAATACTATGAAGATTAATTGGTGCTGCTTTTTTGTGAAACATTACCATCACTTTAAACTATCTTTTTTGTCATATTCAGATCATTTTTATTTTGCTGGAAAACATGACAGAAAGAAGACGAATTATGATGGGAAGAAGAAAAATAAAAAAAATGCCTTGCAATATGATGGTAGATTAAACTATGCCCACTTTTAAAACTGCAAAAAAATTATGGTTATACACTATGGCATAAGGTCCTTTTCAGACTAATTACCAACAATTTCTGTTTCTACAACCCTTTGAATATCACTCCCATAGCCTTCTAAATATATAATTTTTATTCTCATTCAAGATTATCAAGCTTTGACAGTTCAGGTGAAGTTTTCTCCATACCTTTAATGTGAAACTTAATCTACATTATTTCTATATTTTTAACCCCTTGAATTATACAGAGGTCTCTAGTGCATTTGAGATATTTCTACAATGAAATGGGTTAACTGATCTAAATACAGTTGAAACTGTCATGTATGTAGTGTTAGAGTTATATTCCATGGAGAACTGTAGCCTGTCGCTCACCATTCACATGGAATACAATAGAAATAAATCCCTGGACACCAAGTGGCACTATTGCTAGCAGTTTAACATTAAAAAAACAGACTGAGCCGTAATAATATTTGAAGGAAGTAGCTCCCAATAATAGGAATACCCTTGTTTTACTCAACAGGAAATATGTTTTTCATAATAAAAATTCACTGCTCCTTTAATTTAAGACATTGTGTTATATTGTACGTAAACTGTATAGAGGATAACGTCAATAGTGGTAGCCAAAAACAGTTGGTGTTAACTTTTAGTTTGTGCATATATATATATAAACTCACTGTGACATCCTTTTTCAATTTGACAAAGGGTTTAAAAGTAAAAAGAACACAGCAGAGGACATTTTACATTGGCCTTCCTGCAGTGAATTGACGTATTTTCATTTATAAAACTGACATTTTTATTGATAAACGTGACTGGTTTTTTTGGCCAAGTGCAAAACTGTAGTAAATCAATGCTGAATCAACCTCTAGGAAACACAGAAGCGCTTCAGACACATAGCTGCAGGTACAATGCTGCATCCTGCTGTGTCTCCAATGAAAGAAACCTAGTTTTTCTGGGTGTATTTGTGCAATAGGCAGAATTCTTTACACATTCAATAAAGAAAAGCAAAGAAAACAGAATGTACAGTTGTATGTTATATCTCAAAAAGTAGTCTTACGAACAAATAATTTTACAAAGTTATTCATATGAACATTTATAAAATAATAACTAGGTATCATGAAAAGCCTTCAGGCAGTAGATAATTGTAATTATTATAACACAGTAGATAATAATAATAACACTACACTTTATTACCTAGTTGTCACTTCTGCAAAAAAATCGTAAGCATTACAATAAAAAAATCTAGAATGCACATTTAAAAAAAGCAGTAAACCTTTTTTTATGAAAACCATTTATATTATAGCAGTTTTCCTGCTGAGTAAAACAAGGGCAATTCCACTTCTTTGAGAATTTTCATTCAAACATTGTTACAACTAAACCTTATTTTTGTTTTTATCCAGCTGTTAGCAATAGCACCAATTGTCCAAAAGGCAATTATTTTATATAAAGCATTTTATGAGGGACATAGACTAAGGCCCTCCATAGTATGTGATAGGAACAGTACCATGCACTCTGTTGGAAAGCTTGAGTCATAGACTAAGGCACTCCGTAGTAATTGATATGAACAACACCACCTGTTGAGCACAATGGAAAATTTCAGTTCACTGTTTTCTTCAGTAGAAAAATAATCACTATATATAGTTCCTCATGAGAAAAGTTTACTGCTGCTTTAGAAAAAATACATGACAAGGGGTGCCCTTGTGTCGAATCTAAAATACAACCAGTTTAAAATATTCTCACTGCCAAGTGGCTACTCACAAAAAAGATGGCCACTCCGATACATTGACTTAACACGCATGTGGAGAATACCTCTGCTTCCCTTCAGCCTCTTTCATAGGTGGTCAATTCCACCTGAACTCTCAAAACCCTGGCTGCTACCTATAACTCCTCATAAAGACCACCAGAACAGAATCAAATCAGATGTGCTCAACCTTTATCTAAGCATGTATCTTTATATGCAATCTGAAGAAATATTCCCAGCAGTCACTGTTGTTTTTCCCTGCTGCAGTTTCCACATATACACCAGTATATGCATATGGTTATATGTATCCTTCCCATACCTGCTCCGGACACCACTCCGCTTGTATCAGCGTGTCCTTGTGTTCCTCAGGGGGAATTCAAACAAAAATATATATCAAAAACATTTATGATTTATATTTTTGTTTGAATTCCCACTGAGGAAGTGGCTAGTTTGATCCGGAAAAAGCGTTGGGGTATATTGTAATGATAAAGTAGTCATTCTGTTTTTAAACATATTTTTGCGTGTATATTATTATATGATTCAATTTTTGCTTAAACCTAGATACCGTTGTTAGTATATTTTAACCCTTTAATGACTCATGATGTGGCAGGAATGTCATGGATTTCAGGGCTCTCTGCACAGCTGCACCCCACTGAGGGAGCCCTGCATCGGATTGACCCCCCCCAGAAAAAAAAAAAACAGCCCAGTGGACCTTAAGTGCTGGCCATGAGCATGCAAGGCCGGTCCTTAAGGAGTTAATATATTTCTACATAAAACACAAGGTGCTGAAACAAGCTGAATGGTGTCCAGAGCGGGTACTGGCACAATGCATATACCCATTTGCTTATACCGGTGCATATATGAGAAAATTGCACTGGGGGAAAAACAATGGTGAGTGCTGTGAATATTTTTTTCAGATTAGAACACATGCATAGACAATGGTTGGGGGCACCTGATTTTATCCTTTTACTGCTCCTTCAGGTTTCAGGTTTCCCAGGTTGTGAAACCATTGTTAAGAATACTTTCAATTTCTACTGAGAAATTATTAATCCTTTGATGGGTGTCCAACTTCCTTCCTAAGAATTATAAAAAAGCAACTGCTGCAACCACAGATATAAACCAGAGACCCCGGAGGTGGACAAAAAACTCCAGCAAAATAAAACAATATGTATAATATCAGATAACAACAAACTATACCATAAGTGAACCTGCTCCAATACAGCTGTTTTAAATAGGGGGAAACTGATTCTATCCATAGAGTAGTATGTATAACAAATAAGGATAGACTAAAGGTATCCCAAAAAACGCCAGATTACTTATATTAACTAAAATAGGATTTTAGTGTTCTAACCTGTTAAATTATTTTCTCTTTAGTCCATATGGCATGCAAGTACCATGGGGTTGAGTCCCTCATCCTGGCGGGCAGGTCACTTCTCAAAAGACAGGGTCTTATGGGTTGAGATTCCCTACTCCACCTCCAGGTCAACCCTTCCCCCCCACTAACTCTGAGAATTCATGTGGCCAAAGCCACACAAGTAAGCGAGAAAGAGAAAAAGAAAATCTCCAGCGAGAAAGACTCTAAGAGGACTCCTCTGCCCAGGAAAGAAATACCACAAAGGTCCCTTTCTCTGTGTGGGAGACCTGTGTTACATGTGGACTAAAGAGAAAAGGATTTAACAGGTAAGAACACAAAAACACTATTTTCTCTTATGTCCAATATGGAACACAGTTACCATGGGGCTATACCAACGCTAAACTCCCAGAGGTGGGAAAAAAAGGAGAAAGAACTTCACGCATTTCCCCCATGACACTGAAGTTCCACAGGACTATCAAGTATCTAATTAACCCAAGCAATAAGTGTCAACAGACACTGAACTTACACAGCAGACTAGATCAAAAGCCAACAGGGCTCAAACTATTGAACAACAACTTGGCAGAAAAAAGTGTGCGGGTCCTCAGACAGGCAGAATCACCTGCAGTACCCTCCAGCCAAAGCTGGCATCAGCCAAAGTCAGGACATTAACATGGTATTGTTTGGCAAAAGTATGCAAGGAGGACCAAGTCACTGCCTTGCACAGCTGTTCAGCTGAATCCTGATTCTTGAGGGCCCAACAGGCACCCACAAACCTGGTGGAGTGAACCAGAATCTTAAAGGGAATAGGACTTCATATGTATGGCATATAGTAGCCTTGATCCATGAAGCAATGGTGACCTTGGAAGCAGCCTGACCCACTCGGGGACCCTCAGGGATGAGGAACAGAGAGTCAGTTTGCGAAAGAACTTAGTACAATGCACATAAAACATAAGGCAACGCACCACTTCCAACAAATGGAGATCCCTCTCCTTATTAGACTTAGGGTCAGGACAGAAGGAAGGAACCAGTGTAGCATAATGTGAAACTCAGTGTAGCATAATGTGAAACTCAGAGGCCACCTTAGGAAGAAACTCCTCAGAAGTACTGCCTTATCCTGATGAAAATCAGAAAGGGAGGCTTAGAAGACAACACTTGTAACTCAGCGACTCACCACACTTACACCAAAACCAAGGAAAACCATCTTGAAAGTTAATTGAAACCAAGGGATGGAAGCAAAAGGCTGAAAAGAAGGCCACTGCAAAACACCCAGAACCAGGTTGAGAACCCACGGGTGAGTGGGAGCCTGAAGGGAACGTATGAGCCACCCCCTGAAGAAAAACCTTGAATTCTGAAATAGTGGCAATGTGCTTCTTAAAAAGCACAGACAGTGCAGAGATCTGAAACTTAAGGGAGCTCAAACTGATACCTTTGTCCCTTCCTGTTGAATACAACAGGAAGGTAGCACTCAACAGATTTCCCAGCAGCAAATAACCAGTCATTAAAGTTAGGGTAAAAACATTACAGTTTTATTGTAGAAATAGTTTAAAAGTCACTCCATGCAGGTTTCATTAGGAGATGATACAAGAATAATCAAATGGACAAGACCCACCTTATGCATTTCGTGAAAGCATCACTTAATCATAGGCTGGGTACAACACAAAACATCAAGACTTATATAGTACAAATAGAGCTGAACAAAATTAAGATAATTAAAATCAAATAGGACTAACCATGTAGAAAGAGCATATCCGTAATGCTCCGTTTTGGTCATTTGAATCCTGGAATATCCCATCATGCAATGGACCAAATGGATTCTTTCACCCATGCTCTAACTACAAATGTTCAGTCCAAACATACCCAAAAAAAATACCAAAACATACCAAAAAAAATGCAAAAAATGCTCAGTCATCAACATAGGTTTACCTATCATCATAAACTCCATATTAGTGTAGCGTAAAACTAATAAAAAAATAATGCATGGACATACCAATATCACAGATGTCAGGCCTATTTATGGACATAAAAGATCCATTCAACTTTGGTTTTGTCCACTAGTATTTGTGGGTCACCCCCTCTCTCATGGGGACAAAATGTTTCAATCCCTTGGAAAGAAAAGAAGGACATATCCGAATTCGAGCAATCTAAACAAATTACATGCTACTGGCTTAGTGACATCACTTAATAGAGATAATGTGCCCCCTAACTATGTCTTTCAATGCCCTGATCGTACAACCAGCATTTTGCTTCTTGCATTTCAAACAGGTAAATAAGCAGATTACATAGCTAGATCAGTAATTAATATATTGTTTCATATGGTAAACCTTTCCCATATTAGACCTAGTAAATACATTCTGTGTATGAACATATGAACAGGCAATACATTGTGCTGCTCCGCAGCATACATACCAACTGTGCTTAGACAAGTTGATACTGACTGTTGACTGCTTCAAAACATAGCATAGATGATATATACATGCATACATACACATAATAAATATACATACTCTAAAATATTATATTCCTTATTTAAACCTCTTGGGGATCAACTGTTTAAGGGTAAAGATCCAAAAGACCTCCCTCTGGGAAAATCTTAAGGTCAAATCTCCAACTCTAACTAAGGGGACCACTCTTTCTATACCCCGAACAGGGTACTAAAGTCAAAACCTTTAGAACATGTTCTGCCAGTTCCACCATTTTTCTTCTTATGTGCCACCACTGAGAAATCCAGTCTCTCTATGGTATTTGGGAACACTCTCAGTCTCTCTAATGGCTCCCTTACGGCCAACAATTCCTAGAGATGGTAATCACATCTTTCACTTCAAACTGACTGAGACAGCATTCACAGCGTTTACTTATTTGATCTACCCATCCCGTATATTTATCACACCATTCCTGTAGACTCCCATCATAGGGACACTGGGATTTGGCTTTATGTACCTCCGCCCGCTATTCAAAAGAACATAGCACATACTCCTTGGGCTTACAGTAATTTGTAAAAGTGTTATGCAGGTATGCAACAATGCTGTAAAGTATGAATGCTTTAAAAAATAGACATATTATTAGTTTATGTATATCAATTAACAAAATGCATAGTGAGTGAACAGAAGAAAAATCTAAATCAAATCAATATTTGGTGTGACCACCTTCAAAACAGCATCAATGATTCTAGGCACACTTGCACAAAGTCAGAGATTTTGTAGGCATATAGTCAGGTATTTGAATAACAATTATACCAAAGAGGTGCTAATGGTCAAAACTGAGCACAGGAACAAGACACAATATAGTTATACTGCATCAGCAAGGTCTCTCCATGGCAGAAATCAGACAGGGGTTTCCAGATGCGTTGTCCAAGCTCTTTTGAAGAATCACAAAAATACAGGAAATGTTAAGGACTGTAGATGCAGTGGTCAGCCAAGGAAACAGTGCAGCAGATGAAAGACACATCATGACACTTCGAAAGATGTCCAGCAGTGCCATGAGCTCAGAATTGGCAGAAAACAGTGGACTCCTGGTACACCCATCTACTGTCTGTAGAAGTCTGGTCAGAAGTGTTCTTCATGGAAGACTTATGGCAAAAAAGGCATAACTCCAATGTGGAAACAAGGTCAAGTGACTTAACTATGCACAAAAACACATAAATTGGGGTACAGAAAAATGGCAGCAGGTGCTCTGGATTGATGAGTCAAAATGTTAAATATTTGGCTGTAGCAGAAGGCAGTTTGTTCGCTGAAGTATAAGAAAGAGTGTCTGCAGGCAACAGTGAAACATGGTGAAGGTTCCTTGCAAGTTTGGGGCTGCATTTCTGCAAATGGAGTTGAGGATTTGGTCAGATTTAATGGTCTCCTCAATGCTGAGAAGTACAGGCATATATTTACCCATCATGCAATAGCATCAGGGAAGCCCCAAATTTATTCTGCAGCATGACAATGACCCCAAACATACAGCCAAAATCATTTAGAACTATTTTGATCAAAAAGAAGAACAAGGAGTCCTGGAAGTGATAATATGGTCCCAACAGAGCTCTGATCTCAACATCATAATGTCAGTCTGGGATTACATGAAGCGAGACAAGCAACTAAGGCTGCCTAAATCCACAGAAGAACAATGGTTAGTTCTCCAAGATGTTTGGAACAACCTAAGTGCCGAGTTCCTTGATAAACTGTGTGCAAATATACCTAGAAGAATTGATGCTGTTTTGAAGGCAAAGGGTGATCATACCAATTATTGATTTGATTTAGATTTTTATTATGTTCATTCACTATGCATATTGTTAACTGATAAAAATAAACTATTAACACATCTATTTTTGAAAGCATTCTTACTTTACAGCATTTTTTCACACCTTCCTAACACTTTTGCGCATTACTGCATGTAGGCAACCCCACTGACGGGAGAGACAATACTGAACTCCATTATAAAGACTATACCTTGGCTGACACAGATGGGAGAGAGCAATATCTCTGCCTGCAAACAGCCTCATTGACGGGAGGGGAACAGCGGAGATTCACCATACCTCTGCCCACTACTACAAAAGAAAACAAAGGAGTCAATACAATACAAGATGGGAAGACAAATCTTACAGCCTGTTTTCATTCATTAAAATGTGAGGTTGTTAACTTACCTATATCTGTCTCAGGCACCAGCAAAGGACATATAAAGGACAATAACTATGAGTTGGGAGATCGTTTTTTACTATTACTATTTCATTATTGCAAGTTGTTATATATTTAATATTATTTGGGGGCGCCCCATAAAATTCTACTGTATATGTGTACTATATTTACAGGTCTGCCTGTTTTATCTTTGTTTTGCACTAGCGCTCTCCATTATTCATCTTCCTCTTTTCCAAAGAATCATGTACACTTACATGAAAATGATATCCAGTAATAATTATAGATTCATTCTTGTGAGGCAATCCATGAATCATTGAATCATTGCTGTTATTTTCTGCACATATTTAGGTGTTTTTTTGATATGTGGTGCTGTTGCTTAAGAGTATACTGTATTCTTCAGATATCAAAATGTACACACTTTTTTAACTTCATTTATAGGGTATTCATTTCATGTTCTCTTTTTCAGTAGGTGGCACTCCTAACTTCCTGCTTCCTAACTTCCTATGTGTACACTCCTAACTTCCTAACTTCCTAACTTCCTATGTGTACAGCATACCATTCTGACCAGGAAGTAAGAAGTGAAAGGAAACATAGCTTTATTCAGCCTTACAAAAAACGAGCACAAAAGAATTCATGTTGTGGTTTAGAAATGTTTCTATATTTAAATGTTACAATGCGGTCATATAAGGAGACACCACAGCATGCCTCTTTGGTCTTTCCATTGAGTCTGAAATAGTTCTGGGGCAAACCAACTGCCCAGAAGGGGGGAAATGAAAATTCGCATTGATTTAAATGAGAAGTCTCCAATTCATTGACTTCTAGCATTATGAAAAAGCCCCATGTGAATCAATGGGGATTTGTGGAAATATTATTTCTCTCCTTTGGATTGCTCCAGAATTACTTCAGTCCTGCATCTGCCTAAATTAGTTTTATTGTCTCTTACATATATAGAGAAATTCCTACACAGCCCATATACACAAATTCAGAAATTAAGTAATTCTGGAACAAACCACCTGTACCATAAACATACCTGGAAATGTTCTTCTTTGGAGTCCCCAGAGATGGGTCATGGGCTGTGAATGGGCATGTCTAAATGGCACATATTACATCAAAAAGTGAGTGTGGCTTAATCAGGTGGGCATGGTTTATTGTGATTGAGAGGCGTAGGGACATTGTATGCAATATTAGAATGGCAGGAAAGTGGGTAGAACAGGGTTGAAAGGAGGCAAAATGGACAGGAATTAGGTGAGGTTATTCAGGAAACTGTCCAAAACCTGAGAATCAGCCTCTGTCCCCAGAGACCTGGTAAGTAACCCTAAAAATTGGAGTCTCTAGGGCAAAGTTCTCAGGTATGACCATACAAGCCCCTTGATTTAAATATATTAGGCCTTTAATTCTAGAGAGTTCTGAAAGGCATTGCAAATGAGTGTGGCTAAGACCGCTTTAGCATTCAAAGGGTTAAAAGCCCCAATTAAGTCAATAGAAATAGTGTGAATTTAGGTTTCCCTACGCTGCAGTTGGCCAAGCAGAGTTGCTCCACTATGGGATTTATACATTAATATGTTCTATTATATATTAATAAACACACACACAAATCCTTTATATAATAATTTGCTAAAACGTGTTTAACAACGCAGTCATGCGCAGTAGAGGATGCCAGTGACAAGGCTGATACATAGCGGGGCTCTATCCAGCTCTGTATCAGCCGCGGCGCGGGCAGTCTCTACTGAGCATGACTGCACCGCGACCGACTGGCACTGTACCAGCCGCGGCGTGGGCAGTCTCTACTGTGCATAACTGCCCCGCGACCTGCTGGCAGCGGCACTGTGACCCATGTAACGGGCTCTTCAACTAGTATATATAATAATGTACAAATACATAACAATTATGGGTGGACAAAAGAGAATTGTGGGGTCATGGCACTAATGGGCCCTATGTATATAAGGCAGCGGTTCTCAACCAGGATGTCATATCATTTTGGTATGCCAGTGGCCACTCATTTAGGGTGCCACATTTTGAAAATCCCATACTCTGTTAGGGATCTCATGAAATAACAGACAGATAACAACTGATATAAGGAGTAGCATTCCCTGTCAACCTCATGAAAATTATACGGTCACACTTGGAAGTTTCTCCCAGTGTTCTATGAATGTCTGGGTTAAGTAGGAGGGCCTTCAAGGCCCACATGATGTGAACAGGACTTGAAGGTACTCCTATTCAACCCAGACTTTCATAAAATGCCAGGTTGATGATGGGGAGGAGAAGGTAAGAGAAGGCAGTGA
Source organism: Rhinophrynus dorsalis (assembly GCA_037306005.1). Taxonomy (NCBI): domain Eukaryota; kingdom Metazoa; phylum Chordata; class Amphibia; order Anura; family Rhinophrynidae; genus Rhinophrynus; species Rhinophrynus dorsalis. The sequence continues at coordinate 149,236,948 of CM074723.1, forward strand.
TTGCCTTCCTGGTTGCAGCAATGATCATCTCTCCTACCAGATAGGCAATCAATGGCAGGGGGTCAATGGAGACAAGAGGCATCCTAAAGACCCCCAAGAGGTCTGATTTAATTTTTGAAATAAATAAAAAAAAATTACATTTTCCCACTGCCCCATGATAAGCTTAGATACCCTGCATACACAAACAGCCTTGTTCTCCTGTCCACTGGTAGCCACAGATTGCCCATATATACTTTAATTCCAGAGCCTTGTTCCCCTGCCCACTGTTAGCCAAAGATTCCCCACCTACACTGGCCCTCCATGTCTTCTTCCCACTGGTAGCCAAAGACTCCCTGCATTTACTATCTAACTCCCTAGCCTGATTTCACTGTCCACTGGTAGCCACAGCTTGCCCACATACATTGTCTGCCCCCCACCTGGTTCCACTGGAAGTCAGAAAGCCCCACATACACTGTTAACTCCTAGAGTGGTTCCAAAGCCACCGAAAGCCACCACATACTCTGTCTGACCACCAGCCTGGTTTCACAGGTAGTTGCAGAGACCCACATACACAGTGTAACCCACCTTGCCTCCTGGTAGTTGCTGAGCTCCACATACACTTTGATCCACCCAACCTGGTTCCACTGGCAGTCACACAGCCCCATGTACACGTTCAATTCCCATACTGGTTCCATTGCCTCCTGGTAGCCTCCGATACCTCACGTAAACTATATGACACCCCCTGTCTAGGTGTACTGTCAGTCACAAAGCACCACATACACTATCTTACCCCTTAGCCAGGGCTCACTGCCCCTAGCAGACAAAGATCCCCAGCCTGGATCCACAGGTAGCCACAGGGCCACACATTTCTCTGTCTGACACTCAAGCCTTGTTCTCTTGGTGACCAAATAATCTCACGTACACAGTATGCTTCCCCAGACTTGTTCACTGGTAGCCATGCTCCTGACACCGACTACGGTAAGTAAGCCCGCATCAGTACATTTGAAGGTGTGAAACTGTAAAAAAAAATATATTTTTTTCCTTTAGCACTACCTCTGTAAACATGTGTGTCCATCAAGCTAGAGGTAGAAAGACAAAAAAGACTTTGATGTGGTGGGTTGTGTTGTTTCCAAAATGGTATGGTTTGTCTACCCTTTCTACATTTCTGCAGTTGTTACCACCAGTTTTGTACAGGCAAGTCACATTTATAAAAAGTAAGAAATGTTTTATATTGCAGATGGTATCGTTTTTGTACTTCTAGCACCCCCTACAATTGTTCAGCTTATGCAAATGGGGTGCCGTTTTCCATGGAAGAGCAGCAGCTAATAAATACAGTAGTAAATTCTATTATTTTCAACAATTTCCGTACCTTTGAAGGGGTGCAAATGTACAATAATGCCTATATTTCCCTTAGTGCCAATTCTGGAAACATTTGTGCACATCAGGCTTGGGGTAGAAAGGCATGTGATGCTTCATATTATGTGGTGGGTTGTCTTCTTTCTAAAGTGGTATGGTTTATCTACCTTTTCTTCATTCCTGTCATCATTACAAAATATTTAGTACAGGGCAGATCACATTTGAAAAAAAAATGGAAGAAGGGAATATATACTTTTATATAAAGCTGAAATTGTTCTAAAAAAAATGACAGTATAAAGTTTTCCATATATAACTAGAAAGTTATTTCTGGGTCTCATACCTCAACCAGATGTAGAGCAACATGTTGAATAAAGTGCCTGACCTCCTCGTGGACAAAATTCCCCAAACTTCCATCACTCAGAGGGTTAAAGGATGATCCAAGCATCTCAATTATTGGTTTTTCTCATGACATTAATTCATATATTTAGTAAGCACTCCTATAAATATTAAACGTTCTGGAGCTGGCAGTTCAGTGCTCTTCAATCAGAGATGCGCAAATGGAATAATAATAGCCAATGCACTCTGCTGTGGTAAAAATAATAATAATAACAATAAATTAGACCATGCTATGTAAGCAGCGAATGATAAAGGAATGGGATGCTTCTAACTGAATTGTCTAATTCAACCTTTACTTTATTACAAAGCTGTCAAAGGTACTAACACGCAAAATGTTCAAGATGTGTAGTGAATACATAATCAGACAAATAACCAAGAGCTAAGCGTCCAAAAGACAGCTTAACCCTTTAAAGCGGAATTATCACCCCAAATAAAGATCCCCCACAATAACTGTACATATATCGATAAGCTTAGGAATAGTTGCATTATCCAGCATAAGTACAGCGTTATAAAGAAATACTACTTGATCTGAGACTGATGGGCAGGCTTCTTGCTTTAGATTCATCTGCGAGCCTGCGCCACCAGTCCCTTCCTGTTACCTTAAGGTACAATGCAGCTCCTCCTAGAGGAGACCAGGAACAGAGAGTGCAGGCACGTAGATGTCTCTAAGGCAAGATGTCTGAGCTGATGCCTGCCTGTTCATCTCGGTCAAGTAGGATTTCTTAATAACACTGGACTTATGCTGGATAATACTACTATTTGTATGCTTATTGCTATAGGAATAATTATTGGACCATCTGGTCTTTAAAGGGTTAAGTTAGCAGCTTCAGAGTGTTAAAAAAAAAAACACAAAAAAACCCAACAGTGTATTCTTTCTGAATGACAGAGGGGCACAAAATGCACTGCACAACCCCCTGGCACTCAAAGGATTATTTTTAGCTACAGCACCAATTGGTATTCGTAAGGAAATGTTTTTGTACGCTATAGGAGTGCTTCAGCAGGGCCAGACTGGGAATAAAGACCAGCCCTGGAAAAAATTGCTTACCAGCCCCATAGCACTGCATCATTATACCAGCCCCATAGCACTGTGTCATTATACCAGCCCCATAGCACTGCATTATTATACCAGTCCCATAGCATAATGGCATTTTTTTTCTTGCACATAAAAGGGGAAACCATGCATTTAAAAAAAAAAATTGCTTACCAGCCTCATAGCACTGCGTCATTATACAGCCCCATAGCACTGCATCATTATGCCAGCCCCACAGCACTGCGTCATTATACCAGCCCCATAGCACCATGTCATTATACCTGCCCCATAAGCATGCATCATTATACCAGCCCAATAACATATTGGCATTTTATTTCTTGCACATAAATGGGGAAACCATGCATTTAAAAAAAATTGCTTACCAGCCCCATAGCACTGCGTCATTATACCAGCCCCATAGCACTGCATTATTATACCCGCCCATAGCATAATGGCATTTTTTTCTTGCACATAAAAGGGGAAACCATGCATTTAAAAAAAAAATTGCTTACCAGCCCCATAGCACTGTGTCACTATATCAGCCCCATAGCACTGCGTCACTATATCAGCCCCATAGCACTGCGTCATTATACCAGCCACATAGCATAATGGCTTTTTTTTCTTGTACATAAAAGGGGAAACCATGCATTTTAAAACACATTGGAATGCCACCACCAGAGCAATAAAGTTATATGCCACCACGAGAGCAATAAAGAGTTATATGCCACCATCAGAGCAATACAGTCAGATGTCACCATAAGACAATACAGAGTTATATGCCACCACCAGAGCAATAAAGAGTTTTGTGTGTATATATATATATATATATATATATATATATATATATATATACACATACATATATATATAAAGAATAAAGAAAAGAGCTCAATGGTGCTACAAAAATAAAAATGATAAAAAACGTTATTATAGTACGAGACACCGCAGACAAAACAAGTAATTGTCAATAACAACAATATTATGTAAGCATCCGAACAGGCGCGTTCCGGCACAGTACACAGATACACTAAAATAGAATATAAGTGTATTGTGCCGCAAACACCCTATTACAGATGTTATATAGATATACAATGAAACAGTATAGGCACCTAAAAATGAACCCTAGACATAAAATACTAAATGTAAAAAAGTCTAATAATCCAATATAAATGTTAAAATCTACTAGTACTATTGTACAACATAATCACAATGTAATGGGCATAGTGGATATGCCAGAGAAAGGTTGGATAAACCAGAAAAAGGCTGAGTCTTTCAATTTGTTAAAATGAGGCTATAGTATCACTGGCCTCATCAAATAAATGGTAAAGTCACCTGCAATAATGTAGCCGGATCCTGTAATAATGTAGCAGTCTCAAAGACTGAACAATACTTGACGCTGAAACTGTTAGTCTGTGTGTGATCACTATATTGGCTATGGATATTTAAACCTTCGAGTGTTGAGCCTTCTTCCGCTCTAACTAGTGGTTACTAGGAATCAGTCCTCGATGTTAGAGTCAGATGTAACTGACCTGGTTCTGTTCCTGTTGGACGCTCCACCTCTATGGCCGATCTCCGTTAGCCACTTAAAGCTGTAATCTTGATCACACGCTAACGCCTGGTATAATAGCCAGAAGACCTCTGTGGTTAATTTCCGTCTGCTCCTTCAGCTAGTGTATGAGTTGGTAAGCCGGTCTCTGTCACACACTGTTAACTGACGTGATGGTGCTTGATAGCGTCTGCATTGTTTGACTATTTGACTGCTTCCAGCAAAGCTCCAATATATGTTCAATATAAAATTTCTTAAACAGGTAAGACAGCATATTACTCTGCATCCACTTATGTAACATAAAATAATATAAATCTTCAAATAGATACAACTCTTAACTATTAAAAAACCTACGCGTTTCATAGCTACAATACTTCCTCAGGGCAAGTCAGTTGGGGCCAAAATTGAAAAACGAGCTAAAATTCAGCTCAATAACGAAGAATTAAAATGTATGGGTATGTACAATTTAACCCAGTATAAATTTGATTCACATGATATTTCATTAATTCATAGGAAGCTCAAGTTTGCGCCTACAGCGGAGTCCAATGAATGTGAACTCTTTCTGAATCTCAACAGATTTGTCAGAACTCTTACACTGAAGAGACATTTTGGAAAAAATTGGGACAATTATACAAAAGAGGACATGGATATTGTAGATAGTCAGTTAGCAATGCAGGCAAATGATGGTTCTACAGATGACAGTGAGGAGACTTTTTACACACTTCATTCAAACCAAAATCAATTTTCTATCCTTATCAAGACCGTGGCCTCTTTACTGAAAGCTTCCAGAGTATAGTAATGCAGGATTTAAAAAAAAAATGTAGGAATAAGTCAAACAAATTTCAAAGACATCTCAAGCCACAAGAGTTGCTGGCTTTGAATAAGTTAAAAAAAGAAAAAGATATACACATTACTGAGGCGGACAAAGGAGGGGCCATGGTAATTATTTACCAGCAGGAATATCTAAAGGAGGCTTTACGTCTACTTTCAGATGAGAATACATATATTAAACTGGAGGAGGACCCAACAGAAACATATTTGGGTGTGCTTAAAAATATGGTAAGTCAGGCTTATATGTAAGGTATTCTCACCAAAAATGAGAAATTACTAATTATGGTGAAGGAACCAAAAGTACCTTACTTTTATCAAGTTCCAAAAATACATAAAAGTCTCAATCTTCCTCCAGGTAGGCCTACTGTAGCAGGTATGGGGGAGGTGACATTGAACCTCTCCCAATACATTGATGAGTTTCTGAAGAAATATGTTGTTGGTCTGAAATCTTATGTTAAGGACACACATCATATTCTGCAGATGTTAGAAAAGATCACATTGCAAGAGGACTATGTATGGGTGACTATCAACGTTGCATCCCTTTATACCAGTATTAACCATCAGCTAGGCCTGGAGGCGGTTGCTGGGTTTCTGAATCAAGATCTAGAGATGCCACAAAGCCAGAGGGACTTTTTACTTACAAGTATTGAGTTTATTTTAAATAGTTTCAGGACACGTACTACCTCCAGGTGAAGGGAGCTGCTATAGGGGCCAGTTTTGCCCCCAGCTACGCCAACCTATTTTCACGGTGCCCGTACTATCGCTGGTGACATTTTGACAGTGCTACTTCCTGATGCCTTTTATTGGCTAAAGTGGTTTTGCTCCGCCTAGTGCCAGCCCTTAAATACTGAGCCCTGTCACTTCTATGGAGCCCGTTCGTGGTGTTCCCATTGCTAAGTGCTTGTTCCAGTATTCATGTGATTCCTGTGTATGACCCGGACTGCCTGACGTTCCTGCTCTGTGTACCGACCCGGATTGGCTGACGTTCCTGCTCTGTGTACCGACCCGGCCTGGCTGACGTTCCTGCTATGTGTACCGAACTGGTTTTCGTGGACGTTCCTGCTCTGTGTATCAACCCGGCCCAGCTCACTGCTCCATCCGGTATCCGGTTAGGGGCTGTCCTCCGGTGTCCTCTCTGTCAACAGACAGATCCTCTGGTTGCCTCGTTTTCTGCTCTGGCAGCTTTGTTACTGTGACCCGGTCACCGAATTGTGCCTCGTGATCCGACACCCCGGTGTTGTAGATCCATCCGGTTGCACCACGGTACGCTTGACCTGTTACTGCTACAAGCTGAGGTTGGTCTGTTCCTGGGCTCCTCAGGCTGTTCCCACTAACTGGCAGTCGACTTCAGGTCTGAGCGTTCGTTAACCCCTTGCGGGTTGGTGCCATTGCGCATTGGGTCACAGTCATTGCAGTCTCAGTTTGGCGTTAGTCTGTGCCTACAGTTGCAGTCCTCCATTACTGTTCCGGCAGTCTACCGCTTGTCAGGGCCTTCATTTACTCCTGTGGCCTTAGTCGCTATTGCGTCACTCTCTGCGTAGCGAGTGTCCTGTGGGCCTTTGTGCTATTAGGGCCTGTCTGTCCTCCTGGCCTAATAGCAACCATTTCTCCACTGTCTCGTTTGGATTCACACAAACTGTAACCTGACCTGTGTCAGTATTATATTTGTCTATATATATACTGGACCCGTGTGGGCATTGATTACTGTAACCTGACCTGTGTCAGTATTATATTGTATATATATACTGGACCCACGAGGGTTATCCTATTTCTGTGTTTTTTTCAATAAAACTGCGTTTTACCTAAACCTTCCGTGTCTGAGTGTCCATAAAACCGTTACACCTATACATGGCTGCATGAAAGTTGGAACATGTGTGGGGGGCTGGCTTGGGGGACAGGCTGGCCTTCTATGGCAGATATAGTGATGATCTGCTCCTCATCTGGAGGGGGGATGCCCTGGAACTGGAACATTTTATTTTGACTTTGAATGATAATAACAAGGGTCTCTCTTTCACATATAATATTGACAAATGTAGTGTTAACTATCTAGATCTTACACTTACACATATAGATACTGAGATTGTCAGACATATGTTAAACCTACAAATGTTAATAATTATCTCCATTATGGGAGTTGTCACTTAGAAAGATGGAAAGCGGGAATACCGGTGGGACAATTCCAAAGAATTCTCCATAATTGCAAGAGAGACATAGATTTTCAACAACAGTCAAAAGTGCTCCAGGAGAAATTTATCTCTAGAGGTTATCCTAGAGATTTGGTTATAACATCGTATTCTGAAGTGGCAGATATGGATGGGATAGAGATTTTGAATACAAAAAAGACAGCTGTGCGTAAACATATAACAAATGCCCCTATGTTTGTGACAAAATATAATAGGGCACACTGGGATATTAAAAGGACCCTCAAAAAACATTGGCATTTGCTACTTCAAGATCCACTACTGAAGGGATTTTCGGATGAAAATCCCAGTGTAATATATACAAGGAACAACAGTCTGAAAAATATATTTTCTAAAAAGAAACCACCGGGAAAAAAAAGTAAAAGGTAGTAATAATTTTTTACAACAGCATGGTATATACAAATGTGGTATTAAACACTGTATTACTTGCACATTTATTACACATAATATAAAGGAGTTCAAAGATAATAAGGAACATACACATATAATAAAAGATCATATTACTTGTAATTCTAATTATGTTATATATAGTATTATCTGTCCGTGCAATAAAAAAAATATATTGGACGTACTAAATGTAAATTAAAAGAAAGATTCCTTGAACATAGAAGAGCTATTTGAATAATGATAAAAAATATCCTTTAGCAAAACATTATAATCAGATTCATAATGGAAATATGGAAGGAACTAAGGTTATGCCATTGGAAATTATCTCATCTGCTTTGTCCAAGGGACAACGATTCCATAGGCTTTGTCAGAGGGAGAGTTCCAGGAGGTCACAATGATAAATTGGACGTTGATACTTTTATTTAATTAGTAGTTTCCCCTTGTTTGAGGGTTATGGTCATGTTACACTTGTTTTTTTATTAGGCACTTGTATTTTATTTTATTTCTTTTTTTATATTGTATTCTATTATTATCCTTCATTATTCTTTATTTTATTTTTGTTTTTTATTTCCTTTATTTTTTGGGGGATCATTTTTATTTATTTATTTTTGTATTTGGTAAGCTTAGTATTCGTCACATTTATTTGTATGGTGGTTATTTTCTATTTTCCACGGTGCTCATCCTTACATCTTCTTATTATTGTTAGTTATTTCAATATAGTTAATTGATTTGGGGTCAGGCCTTTAAGAGAACCTCTTTTCTGGGGAAGTAGACCTGAAGGTGTTCGGATGACTAGGAGTTAAGAATACTCTTTGTATATCCCTTTAAAAATCATCTATTTGGTGATTGGAGAGCTAAGTTTTAGCCCATATAGTTAAATCGATGCCAAAATACTTTCCAGTCATTGCCCTGAGGAAGTATTATAGCTACGAAATGCGTAGGCTTTTTTAATAGAGTTGTACCTATTTGAATATTTATATTATTTTATGTTACATAAGTGGATGTGGAGTAATAGGCTGTCTTACCTGTTTAAGAAATTTTATATTGAACATATATTGGAGCTTTGCCGGAAGCAGCCAAATAGTCAAACAGAGCAGACGCTATCAAGCGACATCACGTCAGTTAACGGTGTCTGACAGAGACCGGCTTACCAACTCATACACTAGCTGAAGGAGCAGACGGAAATTAGCCACAGAGGACTTCTGGCTATTATACCAGGCGTTAGAGTGTGATCAAGATTACAGCTTTAAGTGGCTAATGGAGATCGGCCATAGAGGTGGAGCGTCTAACAGGAATGGAACCAGGTCAGTTACATCTGACTCTAACATCGAGGACTGATTCCTAGTAACCGCTAGTTAGAGTGGAAGAAGGCTCAACACTTGAAGGGTTAAAGATCCATAGCCAATATAGTGATCACACAGACGAACAGTTTCAGAGTCAAGTATTGTTCAATCTTGGAGACTGCTACATTATTACAGGATCCGGCTACATTATTGCAGGTGACTTTCCCATTTATTTGATGAGGCCAGTGATACTATAGCCTCATTTTAACAAATTGAAAGACTCAGCCTTTTTCTGGTTTATCCAGCCTTTCTCTGGCATATCCACTATGTCCATTACATTGTGATTATATTGTACAATATTACTAGTAGATTTTAACATTTATATTTGATTATTAGACTTTTTTTACATTTCGTATTTTATGTCTAGGGTTCATTTTTAGGTGTCTATACTGTTTCATTGTATATCTATATAACATCTGTAATAGGGTGTTTGCGGCACAATACACTTATATTCTATTTTAGTGTATCTGTGTACTGTGCCGGAACGCGCCTGTTCGGATGCTTACATAATATTGTTGTTATTGACAATTACTTGTTTTGTCTGCGGTGTCTCGTACTATAATAAAGTTCATTAGCATTTTTATTTTTGTAGCACCATTGAGCGATTTTCCTTATTCTTCTCGTATCTCCATTTTTTGTGGTTTGTCCACTATCAGACCACTGGAAAGATAGCGATCTGGTGTTATATATTTTAATATTCTTTTATATTTATAGTATTTACCCTTTTGAGCACCATCCCTGCATTTCTGTTTATATATATATATATATATATATATTTGTACAGTTGAAACCAGAAGTTTACATACACTATATAAAAAGACACATATGCATGTTTTTCTCACTATCTGACATGAAATCAGAATAAACCTTACCCGTTTTAGGTCAATTAGGATTACCAAAATTATTTATATTTGCCAAATGCCATAATAATGAGAGAGAGAATTTTTTAAGGCATTTTTATTACTTTCTGCAAAGTCAAAAGTTTACATACACTAGGATTACTATGCCTTTAAACAATTTGGGACAGCCCATATGATTATGTCATGTCTTTGGAAGCTTCTGATTTATCTGGTTTATTGGCAACATCTGAGTTAATTAGAGACACACCTGTGGATGTATTTTAATACACACCAGAAACACACTGCTTCTGTGTGTAACATCATGGGAAAGTCTAAAGAAATCAGCCAAGATATCAGGAAGAGAATTGTGGGCTTGCACAAGTCTGGATCATCCTTGGGTGCAATTTCCAGATACCTGCAGGTGCCTCGTTCATCTGTACAAACAATTATACGCAAGTACAAACAAGATTGGAATGTCCAGCCATCATATCGCTCAGGAAGGAGACGGGTTCTGTGTCTCAGAGATGAACGTGCTTTGGTCCGACATGTGCATATCAAGCCAAGAAGAAAAGCAAAAGACCTTGTAAAGATGCTGGCGGAAGTTGGTAAGATTGTGTCATTATCCACAGGGAAACGCATACTGTATCAACATGGGCCAGATTAATATTTGCAAATGCACACAGGACCAAAGACCTACATTTTTGGAGACATGTCCTGTGGTCTGACGAAACTAAAATTGAACTGTTTGGCCATAATGACCATCGTTACGTTTGGAGGAAAAAGGGAGAAGCTTGGAAGCCTAAGAAAACCATCCCAACTGTGAAACACAGGGGTGGCAGCATCATGTTGTGGGGTTGTTTTGCTGCAGAAGGGACTGGTACACTTCACAAAATAGAAGGCATCATGAGACAAGAAGGTTATGTGGCAATACTGAAGCAACATCTCAAGACATCAGCCAGGAAGTTAAAGCTTGGGCGGAAATGGGTCTTCCAAATGGACAATGACCCGAAGCATACTGCCAAACTGGTTACAAAGTGGCTTACGGATAATATAGTCAATGTTTTGGAGTGGCCATCACAAAGCCCTGATCTCAATCCTATTGAAAATTTATGGGCAAAGCTGAAAAGGCAGGTGCGAGCAAGGCGACCTACAAACATGGCTCAGTTACACCAGTTATGTCAGGAGGAATGGGCCAAAATTCCTACCAACTATTGTGAGAAGCTTGTGGAAGGATATCCAAAACGTTTGACCCAAGTCATACAGTTTAAGGGCAATGCTACCAAATACTGATGAAATGTATATAAACTTTTGACTTTGCAGAAAGTAATAAAAATGCCTTAAAAAATTCTCTCTCTTTTTATTCTGGCATTTGGCAAATATAAATAATTTTGGTAATCCTAATTGACCTAAAACGGGTAAGGTTTATTCTGATTTCATGTCAGATAGTGAGGAAAACATGCATATGTGTCTTTTTATATAGTGTATGTAAACATCTGGTTTCAACTGTATATAGACACCACCTCTTGAATCACCCTCTTTCCAAGTTGCCTCTCTTTATCCCCCTTTATCTTCCTTTTGCCATTTTCCCCCTCTTGATCCCCCCTTTACCTCTTTCTCCCCCTCATTGACTATTGATCCCCCCTTTTGCCTCTCTCTACCCTTCTTGACTCGTGATCCCACCCTTTTGCATCTTGATCCTCCCTCCTTTTGCCTCTTGATCCCCCCTCCATTTACCTTGTTTTTCCCCTCTGCCTCTTTCACCAGCTCTTCATTCCCCCTTTGGCCAAGTTGCCTCTCTTTACCCCTCTTGATCTTCCTTTTGCCATTCTCCCCCTCTTGTCCCTCATTTTGCCTCTTTCTCCAGTTCAGTTCTCTCTTGTTTCCGCAGCAGTGTTTAAGTTGGCTGCGGCCGGCCTACCCGGTGCTCAGACACAGTGCTCTTCACTCTGCATCTGACGTCACTGGGTCTAGAACTGGCCTGCCCCCACTCAATAGACGCGGACGGCGGTTCTGGAAATCTAGCAGCCACAAGGTAACAGGACTGCTGCAGCGAGATAAATTTAATTGGCGCATGTTTATGTAAGCAGCCCCGGCTGGCCCCAGGGAAGCCCAGTGCAGGCGGCATACCGGGAATTTTCCCGGTATCCTGGTAGGCCAGTCCAGCCCTGTGCTTCAGTCAGAGACTAAAGCATTCCATGCTCAGTGATAGGAGCAGCTTCACGCACTGACCATACTTGGGAACTTCTTTGCCTGGTCCCCTCCTGGAGGGGACCAGGCAGAAAAATGATGCGATTTGTGTTCTAAAAGGGGCGGGGCTTAATTGCAGGTGAGACAAAAAAATACCTAGAATAGACTGGGGAAAGAAGAGAAAAGGCAGCAGAGTGGGAGGAACAGGGTAGGAAGGATCAGATATGGGCAGAGTTTCATAAGAAACTCCCCACACCCGGAGAATCAGACTCTGCCCCGGAGACCCAGTAATTCAGAGTGAAAACAGGAGTCTCCGGGGCAAATCAAGAGAATTCCCAGCTATGCCAATGACCACCCAAAATGGTAGCCTTCTTAATGCCTTCAGTACAAGAGGGGTGAGTAAAGCATTTAGAGCTAACATAACTTTAGAATGTAAAATCCCCCATCAGTGGTAGTAACATTTATTTTTTTTACTTGACAGGAACGTAATTATAATACATGTTGGGTTTTTTGAGGGTTCACCCTCCCCCATAAAACATTCCCTACTTAACATATGTAAGGCGTTTAAGGATGGTAAACCAAAAGGAGGAACAATTTCCAAATGTGTATGAAAAAATAAACTTGTAAGAAAATAATTATATTGGACTACGGAGAGGGTGCTACTTTCAAAGACTTATTGTAATGGCTTCTTGTGTTGCCTGAGCATATGACCAAAAGGAAATTGGAGGGATTCTGGGGCAAACCAATTGCACTATGGTGAGGAGAACAAAAACAAATTCCCATTGTCTAATACATTACGAAAATGTCTCTAACATTCAAAGGTTAAAATTCCCATTAATATCTAGGGGAATTTTTATTTGTCCCCTATGGTGCAGTATATCAAATAAACAAGGCACACACAGAAAGGCACACTCTGAAAGGGATAGTAATGGTTCATAATAAAAGCAGCTCTAATTAATCATCATAGTATTTGGACTTTCGAGAGTGTTATTTCAATTCTGTCAGAGTTGTAGTTCAAGAGTAATTCAATGACAAAGTATCCCCTTCCTCCCCTTTTACTGATGTCACACTGTTAAGCTAGAGCAGAAGGGAGGTGCCCAGGTAGACTGCAGAGAGGGACAATCTTCAATTAAGATAAGGGAAAAACCTGAAAAGCTTGTCAAGGGGGGCAGGAATTTCATTTCATCAAGAGTGTCCCCTTCTGTTATCTGTCCAGTCTATGGACTGCATTCCACATCTGAGAAGAGATTGCTTATACTAGGTAAAAGGGGCAGGAGGGGGAAACTTTGCTTGTGAATATCTCTTAAACCATAAAGGTTTGAGAGATAAGACTTATATCATTCTTCATGTTTTTTTAATGCCTACGAAATAAAATAAAGTTAAAATGAAGTATTACTATCCCTTGAAACACACACTCCCATAATACCCTCCCCTTGGCGCAAACTGATTTAAAGGAATAGGAAACCTTTATTTTTTACTTGATCTATTCTGCAAGTGCATAATATGTACAGTTATACTGTGTATACATTTTATTATTATTTTTCCTCTTCACCTATTTTTTACACGTTTATATCCCTGATAATGAGCTCTTTGGATTTGAGTTTTCTGAGAGTTCTCTGGTCGATAGAGCCCCAGAGCAGGATGTGATACAATGTTACTATCTCCCAGCATCACTGCATGGTATGTGTGATTTCTTTTTTACATTTATTATTTTTTTACATTTCACTAGACCTGCTTTCATGTTCCCGGACCAAAATCTCTTTGAAAACAAATCCAGGGAGTGTAAAAAATGTACATAAAAAATCAATAAAATAAAGAGTATAGTCAATTTGACTGTATAAATTATGTACCTGCAAAGTATATAGTCAAAATATTATTCCCTTAAAATTCTTTGAGTGCCAGGGAAGCACACAACCTCCATGGCACTCAAAGAATTAACCCCTTAAGGACTACTGCAATGTATTGCCTTGAAATCCTTTGGTCAACCCACTGGTCCTTAAAGGGTGAATGTTAGGTGTAATTAATTAGGGATATTTGCACGCAGTTCCTATCCGGAGATGAGTTGTTTAATGCAGTAATAATATGACCAGCAAAGATGAAGTAACATGGGGCAAATACAGCAAGTACTAACAGAATGGGATGGGATGATGCTATGAGGTGGACTGTGGAGCCCTCTTGCATTAAGCGGGTTAAAAGCCCATTTAAACCAGTAGGGATTTGGGGACTTTATTGCACCTACAGTGCAGTTAGATTGATTCAGAATTTGCTCTAGTTCTTTTTTCAGTACATCAGCCTCTGAGTCTGAATAATCGTCAGCCCCGTTACAGTTCAGACAGTGACCATCAGCTGAAAGAGGGGTGGATACTGATGCTAGTTTGAGAGCCACACTGTCCAAGCTGTTGTTGATAGTCACTATGGCCAAGCTGTTAGGAACCACAAGATGTCTGTTCCCTCTTCCAGACACCGCAGCTCTGTGTCGTGTTACATTATGACTTTGTGCAAAGACAAGTTTTTGTTTTAAAGCCTGAGGTAAAACAACTTTCATTTAACCCCTTGTGTGCTAGCGTGTTGGAGACCTATGTAGCACTCAAAGATTTAGCTTTTCCTGTCCTTGTGGAATGAAATCTGCTTGTATTTCACCTCTAGGGGTCATATGCATGAAAAGCAAACCAGAGCAAACTAACTGTACCATCGGGGAGAAATAACAGTTTCCAAGCTCCAGTTTGCTTTGATACAAAAGGCCCAAAAGAAAGAAGTAACAATTTGGGAGCAAACCAATTATGCCATAGGGGACAAAGAAATATAAATCCCATTGTTTCAAGGGAAAGAAATATAAACCCCATTGTTTCAAATGGGGCTTTTAACCCACTGAATGCTAGAGAGATTGCAAAGAAATGCGTTGGAGATCTCTCTAGCATCCAAGTGGGGTAAAAACCCTATTTAAATGGGAATTAGAGGAATTTTTATTTATCTTCTTTGCAAATTTCCACAGATTTAACCCTTTGAATGATAAAGAAGGCTCAGATGAATTGCTTTGCAATGTGCTGGAGACATCTTTAGCATTCAAAAGGTCCAAATCACCATTTAATCCTTTGAGAGCCACAAGGGCTCCCTATGGTGCAGTTACTTTGCTCTACAATGTCTCCTCTTTCCTTTTGTACCTAAGGCATCTCTGTCTCTGCCTGCACACCACAAATGGTTCAATTCCCTTCAAAAGCTTCAGCTTTAAGTGTCCCACCCAGCATCTTCAACCCATGCTGTGTACCCCTTCATGTACTATTCAAAACTGACACAGTCTCAAAGAAATATTTCATTGGAATCCCCTGGGGGGGTTTTATGAATCCAACTGATCAGCTCCTGTGCTGTTAGCCTGTGCAGTATGAAGTATTCAATAGAAAATATGATCACATACTAGCGCACCAGTGCCATTAAGACTTTAACCCTCGGAGTGCCAGAGGGGTACGCAACGCATTGCAAAGCAATGTGTTGCTTACCATTCTGACACTTAAAAGGTTAAATCAAGCAAGCCCCCTTACTCCTGCCCTATAGTATGCTCAGAAAAATGGCATAAAGTAAATGCAGTTTCCTCTGTGCATTGTTAGTACATCATATACAGCAAGGCACAGAGAGAATGATTAACCAGAAACTCCTATAAGCTTTCCCAGTGCCCTCCCCTCAGAGCAAGCTGCATTAAATGGAAAATTCTTATGCATAAGTAGCTCAGTAAACTAGCGTTAGTCAAGTGTAGGAAAGAAAATCGATTCCAGGGCCTGGTTTAATGCAGAATCATATCTGTACATTCCCCACCTCCCTCTTGTCCTGAGATAGTTTGTTTCTGAAGTAACGCATTGGTCCTCAAACTTTTTGTTGTGGTGGAAGCATTTTGTTCCCAATTACATCCTCTTGGAATCCTAACGATTAACCCTTTGAGTGCCTGGCAGGTATCTAACGCATTGCATTGCAATGCGTTGGATACCTGTGTGGCACTCAAAGGGTTAAACTCATTATGCTCTTGTATGCTTAGACTTGTCTACCACCCATATGGTTAACACTGATTGTCTATAACAAATATATTTCAATGCTAGCGGGTAACAATAATTTAAGAAGAAATGATGATGCTTATTTTTTATTAGGTAACTATTTGATGTTAGATTTTTCTTTATATTGTGCTAGATTGCAATGCCTATTATAAAATGGTACATGATTTGAAGTGTTTCAGTCTTTCCCACATCCATTGGTCGTCATAGAACCATATAGTAACATACAATAATGGCCAACCAGGTCATGTTTCACTGTCTGGCATTGACATGACTTTTGTACTACCTCAAGGAACCCTAGGAACACAGTCTGAGAACCACAGCAGTAAAGCAATAATTAAAAAAAGGTAAATAACTTGCGAGATACACGTAGATGCTTCAAGCAATGGCAAATTGAGAGAGGTCAAAGTCACATAAATGGAAGCAAGTGAAAAATCAATGACACTGCTGTAAGGTAATTCATAAAACAAAATATAATCCCAAACTAAAGTCCAAACACTCAATACCTGTATTGAGTTCATCCACGGTGCTAGTCAAAGGAGTTCCAGTCCTTATGGTAAATGAAGAAGTGAAAACTGCACATGGAATTTCAAAATATGTACAAACAACTTTATTCACAGAGAGTGTCGCAGGAATGCCACACTTGCTAAACAGTCTTACGCATTTCGTGCATTGAGTGTTTAGTCATAGACATAGCTTGACTTCTCGCTTGCCACATCTCTTAAAGGCTGTAATTACACACCTTCTATTTAATTACCCAATCACTGGAGAAAGGAAAATTAAGTCTTTGACTTGGTTAAACACAGTGGGAATGTATCATAATGGTAGATGTAGTTGTTGCCAGTAGGTTATTCCAACTAAACAATTTAAATCGGCAATCACTGGATCACAATATGATGTTAAACAGTATATGAATTGCACCACTAAATTTATCATTTATGTTATCACCTGCACTATACAATTTGTAGGTAAGATGAGTAGATCTTTACGTTAGGGAGCATATAATTAATATCAGTTGTAGTGTGGTGTGGCACAGCATTTTCGTCAGGCTCATGGTTCCTCACTTGAACACTTTACTGTGTTGGGTATTGAGGGGGTCTATTTACCCATAGTTATCTACTCAGGCGCCCCTGCTGGCTGCCACACTTTTCTCATGCTCCTGACCTCTCCAGGAATGATCTTCAATATAACCTCCTTGCTTTCAAAATTCACCAAAAATATTCCAAGGACCAAGCTCTACTCCACATTCCACATACCTGGACTTACCAAAATTCAACGGATGGCATTATAACACTGAGATATACAGCGGATTGAAATATACTTCCCCTGGACCCTCTGCTAAGAAGAGATAACTCCACTGGAACACCACAAACAAGGTACATTGAAACTATAAAACTAACTCTCCTCCAGTTGTTATTTGCGTTTCGTATTTGATCATCCATTCAGCAATGCTCAGATTTCATTTCTAAACACTCAGAAAACTTATTGATGAAATATATATATTTATATATATTTCACTGAAGCACACTGGCTTTGAACTCCTGTAATCTGACCTTCATGCATGCTTTCTTATCTATGTTATCTACAAAGCAGCCTGAAGTGCAAAATTCCACACCTCACACTGGCCTGCATCCTATTGAACAGGACAATGTGACCATCACCCACAGCTGACATCCCTGCAAAAGTTAGATGCTATTTTATCCCTATGAATGCTGAGGGAATGATCACCTATACTCACCTCCAGTTAATTGGGTTTTGGATTTAATCATCTATTCAGCAATACTCAGATTTAATTTATACACTGTGAAAACTTATTGACGAAAAAAAACCCAAAGAAACAAAAAGAAAAAATGTCAACCATATACTTCACTGAAACATATTTGAAACTGCAATCTGACCTGCATGGATGCTTTCTTATCTGTTATCTACAAAGCATCCTGAAGTGCAAAATTCCACACCTCACACTTGCCTGCATCCTAAAGAACAGGACAATGTGATCATCCCCCACAGCTGGCATCCCTGTAAAACTCAGAGGCTATTTTAACCCCCTCACTGCTGAGGGAATGATCACCTATTCTGCCTCATATCTGTTTTCCCTACAACCCCAAAAAGTGGTCTCTCCGCTCAGCCCCTCGCAAGTGGTTACCTTAAAATCACTTGGCATCTTCAAAGGCACTCACAGGGGCTGCCGTGGTGGAAAATCAAAAGTTAAAGTTCAATCTCCTGACACTCTCATAGCCACTCCGCCACTTCTACCTGCAAACCCAATTGAAGTGATTCAATCCAGAAGCCACAAAAAGCGCACATCCAAATCAAGGAAACCTCTTTGTGTGATCCCCATAAGAAGATGCATTGTTTCCAAAGTACAGAGCAAGAACTCAGAACCCCAAGACTGTCCTATCAGATCAATCCTGTGCAATGCCAGATCAATAAAGAACAAAACAGCTATTATCGCCAACCTTATTGAAACATGTGAATTAGCGTGCATTACAGAATCTTGGCTAGATGACAATGCGGGGCCTATCCTAGCAGCAGCTGTTCCAGGCAACTATACAGTGTTCCACCGACCGAGACAAGAACGCAAGGGAGGTGGAGTAATGATTTGTGTCAAATCATCCTTAAACCCCAGGCCAATATCAGTCCACACACCCCAATCTTTTGAATGTGTAGCTGCTAGCATCTCAATTGATAGAGGATTTCGGATACTGTTAATATACAGACCCCCAGGAGATGGGAAGAGATTTCTTCAAGAGCTCTCAGACCTTTTGACTGGTTTAATCCTTGAACATCCTAGATGGATTATATTGGGAGACTTCAACACTTGGATTGATGACACATTATCCCAACTGGGGCAGGACCTCCTCAGTCTGATGAGTGCACTCGGCTTCATACAAATAGTTGCCACTTCCACCCACAGAAAAGGTCATACACTTGATCTAGTGTTCCAGTGTGGACTAGAAGTGTCGCCAGTAACTGTAAATCCAGTTGTATGGTCAGACCACCACTCCATACACTTCTCCATTAGATCACACTCAGCCAGACCACAGCCTCAGAACCTGGTCAAACACCGCTCATTAAAAGGGGTGACCCCACTGGACGTAACATCAAATATGGATCTAAGTAAACTGATGGACATTTGTGAAGACCCTGGTTCCTTAGTCCAACTCTACAACAAAACCATAAGGGACACCCTAGAAAGCATTGCACCATCACGCATATGCACTATCAAAATCCACAATAATGCACCTTGGTTTGATAGCACCATCAGAGAATTGAAGAGAACAGGCCGTAAACTCGAGAGAAGGTGGCGCAGGACACATGACCCAGAGGACAAAGTTGCTCTTATCAATCACTTAAATGAATATCAAGTTAAGATAACTCAGAAAAAATCCTCATTTTTATCAAGCGAAATCACACTTTCCCGCAACAGACCCAGGCAACTGTTTCGCACAGTAGAAAGGCTCTGCAAACCAGCATGCATGCATATACCCAACAACTTTTCTCAAGATAAGTGTGAAGAATTTGCAACCTTCTTCACAGACAAGATTTCCTCCATCCGAGCCTCCATCACAGCAGGCCAACCAGTTACCCACCAGAACTACTACAGTGTAAGACCAGATTCCCCCAGTTTATGGTCTACTTTTACAAATGTGGATATAGAGGAAGTTAAAAGAACCATGCAAAAGTTGCGCCCCACTACGTGTGACTTAGACCCTGCCCCAACTCGTCTTATATCTGCATGTAATGAAACCCTTGCCCCAGCCCTCACAAAAATAGTGGAGTGTTCACTAAAAACTGGAATCTTCCCAGATCCTCTAAAACAAGCAGTGGTAAAACCCCTCCTAAAGAAACCCTCACTAGACCCAGACTGCATAGCAAATTACAGACCAGTATCCAACCTTCCATTTCTGGGGAAAATCATTGAAAAAGTAGTGGCAACTCAACTGGAGGCCCATCTATCAAGCTATAACATCTTTGATCCTTTCCAGTCAGGTTTCAGATGCCGCCACAGCACGGAAACAGCGCTAGTCCGAGTACTAAATGATCTCCTTTTGGCAAGAGACAAAGGTGATTACTCCATCCTAATCCTCCTGGATCTCTCAGCTGCATTTGACACCATTGACCATGGGATTTTAATAGCGCGCTTGCAGCACATCTGTGGTCTAGGAGGCACAGTTCTTAACTGGTTTAAATCTTTCCTCACTGGTAGATCACAGAGAGTAACATCAGGATCTTGCTCATCGGCACCAACAGAATTAGCCTGCGGAGTTCCACAAGGTTCCATCTTGTCTCCTATGCTATTTGCAATTTACTTACTACCACTGGGAGACATCATCAGAAGACACGGCCTAAGATATCATTGTTACGCAGATGACACACAACTCTACTTTTCCTTTGCTCCAGATACTAAAGACCCAACATGCCTCATCAACAGTTGCTTAGCAGACCTCATAGAGTGGATGAATGCTAGTTGGCTTAAAGTGAACCCTGACAAAACAGAGTTACTCTTGGTGAGGGGACCCCGGGCAACAAGAATATCTCAGGATCACCCAACTGGCCTGGAACTTGGAGGCTCTGAACTCATTAGTTCAACAGAGGTACGAAGTCTCGGAGTGATGATTGACTCTGGACTGTCATTTAAACAGCAGATCTCTTCTGTAATAAAATCTGCCTTCTTTCATCTGAGAAACATAGCCAGGATACAACACTTAATTCCACCAGATGATATGCCGACATTAGTCCATGCATTTGTGTCTTCTCGTCTAGGTCACTGTAATGCACTCTACTTGGGCCTCCCAGAAAAAGAACTCCATCGCCTACAAACAGTACAAAATGCAGCAGCCAGACTACTGACCAATAAAACTCGCTCATGTCACATAACACCTGTTCTCCACTCCCTGCATTGGCTTCCAATTAAATGGCGAACATATTTTAAAATTGGCCTGCTGACCTTCAAAGCCTTAAATAATCAAGGCCCACAGTACCTGAAAGAGCTCCTGACACCATATATTCAATCCCGCTCACTGCGGTCAGCCAACAGATTCCTCCTGTCAGTGCCCAGAATAAAGACAACCTCAGGTTCCCGAGCATTCAGCCACGCTGCCCCCACATTCTGGAACTCTTTACCACCCTCAATCAGAGAGACACCATCACTACAGACTTTTAAAAAAAAGCTAAAGACCCATCTCTTTTATCAGGCATTCAGTCACCTCATGTGACCATAAGGAACTCTTACATTTTATGTCTGTTTATAGAATTGTAAAGCGCTTTGAGTCTCACAGGGAGAAAAGCGCTATAAAAATCTCAAATTATTATTATTATTATTATTATGTGGGGGTGATGGATCCAGATTGCTTTCTCAGCTTGAGGTTTTTTGGATTTTCACCCTATCCACCTGAAGTCCAAATGGTCTGAACTGAGAAATTGATGTCACACTCTTTGTCTGATGTCTCTTGATTGTATACATTTTATTTTCTGTGTGGCTCCTTGATCCCTTGAGGGCTGGAGGGACAAACGGTGCATTGTTTCTTGATATGCGGATTGCCATTCTGACTCTTGAGGGGTTAGGGTATGGAGCTAAATTGACTTCCTATCATTATTTTGGGGTGATTATATATAAATCACTTCTATTCACTCATGCTTTTTGTTTTTAAATGTTGTATTTTGTGTTTAATTGTATTATATTATACACATGATATTTGATGTCCCTTTTGCCCATAATATTGAAGGATGTTTTTTCCCTAGTAGGCACTTTTTGATGATTTAGGCATCTCTTTAAATAGATCATCTCAGTGTTTGGTTAATTAATTAGAAGGGGTGTAATGACAGCCATTAAAAGGTGTGTCAAGTTAGAGGTCAAACTATATCTATGACTAAGCACTCAACGTGTGAAACGCGTCTGACTGTTTAGCATGTGTGGCGTTCCTGCTGCTCTCTGTGACTAAAGTTGTTTTTACATATTTTGAAGTTCCACATTTTGTGCAGTCTTCTCTTCTTCAAAATTACATAAAGGCAGGGATGAATTTACATCTCAGGCACCCCTTGACAAGGCATTATAGGTGCCCTTAGCCCTACCCTTGGCTATACCCCTGTTCACTACATGCCCCCTCTCTCAGTCCATCCACTATTCCCTGGCACAGAAAATGCCTTTGGCCTGTAACAAACAAAGCCAAAAAAGAGGCTTTAATCCCTTGGCTGCTAGAGAGAGCCCCAGAGCATTGTGCTGCATCAAAGGGGTTAAATATTGAAATTACTCTGGTCACACCCACAATGCAGAATATGGGTGTGGCCAGCACTGTTGACGCACCCCTCAAAATTTGGAGCTCTAGGCAGTTGTCCACTCTGTCTATTGGGAAATCCAGCCCTGCAGAACTATAAGTACCAGAGCCAGATTATTCACAAGGCAACCTAGGTGAGTGTCTAGGGCCTGTGGAAATATGAGGGGCCCTGCCACTGGAGACTCATCCATAGCCCAGCCCTTTTCAAACTCATCTGCTGCTCTGTCCTCCACTCTTTTTTCTGCAACATGGTTAGAGTTGCCACCTTTTCTTAAAAAAAAATACCGGCCATGGCATTCCCTCTATAGACTTAACATTGGACAGAAGCCAATTTTTTACCGGCATGCCGGTAAAATACCGGCTGGGTGGCAACCCTAAACATGGTGGAGCAGTTCTCCTGTCTCCATAGTATGAGAGTATTGAAGGACTTGGTGGCTTAGCCTTCCAGAGTCTGTCCAGGTCTGTCTTGCCTTACATCTCTCAAACCATAAAGGATTGAGAGATGGGACTAAGGGAGTTCAGTATGTTTGTACGATTGCTGTCTTTTGGCATCACGTTGTTCAGTGGGGTTACTATCCCTTTAAGCAACCCTGATTTAAAAGGATATGTGGTTCTCTTAAATCAGAGAATCTCCAACCAGCGTGCCCAGTGTTATGGATGCCCTGAAAAATTCTAGACAGCGTGTTAGGGGTGCCTTGAGCAAAAAAATCAAAGGACAGTTGTAACAGCAATGAACTGCTTATCAATGGTCATTAGACTGGTGAGGAAAATGCAACATAATGCTAATTAGTATGAAAAGATAAATAGAAGTGTAAAATTATGGCACTAATAGAAGTAGAAGCATACATATTTATATCTGAATATATTTCTAGCTATTCTGAAAGATTGAAGGCAAAGAAGCTGCAGCTGCACAAAGAGGCACATATACTAAGAAGGACTGCAGTAAATATGGGACAAACTGACTACACCTTAAGGGAGAAGTAAAAATCCTTATTAACTTAAATATAATTTTAAACTCCTTGAATGCTAGAGAAGTATCCAAGCATTGCTATACAATGCACAGTAGGCCCTATCGTTCAAAGGATTAAAAGTACATTGCATATGGTGCAGTCACTTTTCCCTAAAATTGCTACACTTCTCATTTGTACATATGGCCCTCTGTATCATAGACCATGAGTGTAAACATGCTCCATATGCCTTTGAATGCCGGGGGGGGGGGGTATCTAACATATTGCCCTGCAATCATACCTGGGAACTTTGCTTGCATCAGACCATGGAGTGAAAACTATTTGCTGATGCTTCAAGAAGTTGGTGGGATTGATAGGAGTACCAAAAATGGGTAGGGAGTGGGCAGAACGAGTAAGAAAGTGGATGGGTTTACCACAGATCTAACTTACCTGGTGAATCACCCTCTGTCCCCAGGGACCCAGTAGTTAAGTCACAAAAGTCTCTGTTACAGATCCAGAGAATTCCCAATTATCTTCACAATGCTTTGGTATTTAAAGGGTTAAAGAATATTATACATCTATAAACAGTGCTATAGTATGAAATACATTAATAGTTAAATCAAGAAAAAGTGTCTGCTCCCATGAAGAATAACTATACATGGAGGTGTGTGACATTCTATTAGCGACACCTTGCAACATGTCACCAGAGTGATAATACTTAGATATGAAATGGCACTCCAGTAACATCAAAGCAGGCATTCACAGTTACAGAGTGCATTATTGGAAGCTCCTCTCTTTCAGACATCAGATAGGAACTTTTTGACATCCCATTTTGTTACAAGTTGAAAGGAACCACTTCAAGCACCAGATGAGCACAATTCTCAGGTGTCAACAAAATCATTTAATGTCCTTGTGCAGTTTGTAATAGATATTGAGGCAAACGTACAAAGAGGAATTGGAGCAATTCTGTTGCAAGTCAGGTGCACCATAGGATACAAATAAAAAGGCCCACTGATATGAAGCATGATTTTTAACTATATGAATGCTAGAGAGGTCTCCAACGCATTGGTGCTCAAACTTATCCTCAGGTCTCCCAAACAGTATATGTTTTGGACTATGTCGATAACTCAGGCAAATCCTTCAGGATGACTGAACCCCTGATTGATTCATCTGTGGTCATGTGGGGGGATCCTGAAAACCTGCACTCCTGGGGGAGCTGAGGACATGTTTGATGGCTCTGCTATAGAGGTCTTCAATAAACTACAGGGCAATGTGTTGGAGATATTTCAAGCATTCAAAGAGGTTAAAAGCTTCTTTAAAAAAATAATAACTTATTTGTCCCTTATGGTGCAATTGGTTTGCCCCAGAACGGATTTAAGTTTGGTTTGTTCTTCACGCCCTAACAGCAGGGACATTCCTAGGAACCGACTGTGGGGACAAAATCTACAGGTCTCATGTTTAAAGTCTTGGGCCTTTTGCCATTTTTGGATGTAACGGTACTAATCTTCACATGAGACTGAACTGCAATAATAATGCAGTAAGTTGGTCCAATCCAAACCAACTTTCTCTATCATCCAGTACAGCATACAGGTACCATGGGGTTGAGTTCCTCATTTGGAGAGTAGAGCACATTCTCAAAAAAAGACAAGAGTCTTATGGGTGGAGACTTCCAACCTCTTCTGCAGCTCAATCCTTGTCCTGCCTCCAATTATGACATGTTCTTTGAGGTGAAATCATGGCCAAGACACTTCTCTTAATTTTAGATTTTTTTTTTAATTATTTTCTTTTAGATATGGGGCTGTCAAAATGTTCTCATTAGGCAGATTACCATTACTGGGCTTCCCCTGAAGTGGACGACCAATTTGCAGGTGCTGTGTGGACCCTTGTAGCCTTGTGGAGAGAATCTTGCAACCCAAGTTTTCCCTTACAGCAGAGTCCTCTGGGGCTCTGCTTACCTCACAATGGTAACCTGAATAAAATGAAGATTGGTGAATAACCCTCTGGGTGCCTTAGTACACTTTGTCCCTACTTGTATCTCTTTATACAGAGGTTTTATCTGATTCCTTGGGCTCTTGCAGTCATGGTGGGTATTTTATTAGGGTTGCACTGATACCGATACTGGTATCGGTACCGATACCAGCATTTGCGCAAGTACTCGTACTCGCGCAAATGCGGCCGATGCCAGCACCGATACCCTGTGTCAGGGTTGGTGCTGCAGAGAGGGAGCCCGGGGAGCTGCTCACAATGCTCCCCGGTCGCCTCTCTCCCACCTGCAGCGTCGGAGCATTGCAGCAGGTTACCATGGCAATGCTCAGATGCTGACCTCTGCCAGGTCTCTCAAGAGAACAGCGAGCACCCGGCAGAGGAGGCTAAGGCAGGCAAAGAGATGGAAAGATGTGGGGCATCCAAAGCCGGTGGTGAAAGAGGCAGAGAGGGGGTTCAAGAGGGAGAAAGAGGCAAAAGGGACTAAGGGAGAAAAAAAAACAGGCAAAAGGAGGAAGGATCAGCAGACAAAAGGAGGGGGGCCAAGAAGAGGCAAAAGGAGGGGGGATCAGGAGGGAGAGAGAGGCAAAAGGGTGGGATCAAGAGTCAAGGAGGGGGACAAAGGGGGATCAAAAGGGAGAGAAAAAGCCAAGGCAAAAGGAGGGGGATCAAGAGGGGGAGAATGAAGCAAAAGGTGGGAATCAAGAGGGGGAGAAAGAGGCAAAAGGGGAGACTCAAGAGGTGGTGTGTGTATGTGTGTATATATATATTTGAAGTACTCACCGATACCAATTACTTTTTTTGCGGTCATTTGCCAGTTTTCTAAGTACCTAAGGCATATATATCGTTAATTGGTATCGGTGAGTACTTGAAAAAAGTATCGATACTCGTACTCGGTCCTAAAAAATTGGTATTGGTGCATCTCTATATTTTATTACTATACAACTGCTCTTTCTCTGGGTTCTGGAGCAAGGATGGCTGCATTTGGGATAGTTAACCCCTTCCCTACTGTTTTATCAGGGTTGGGAGCATTCCTGTGCTTTTACCTATATGAGCCTGTCTATTAGGTGCCCCCCCCACATGGGGTACCTCAATATTTTGTCTGCCTTTGAGTGTGTGGCTCCTTTAAGAATGCTTCTCGTACCATCTCCATCTTTGCTCCATTCACTTCTATGGGCAAACTTCTTTGGGACAGATCTCTGAGACTGTTTGACACACAGAAGTCAGAGTGGGCTCTTTCTTCTGGTCTCCTCTGCCCTTTAATCTTTTCCATGTCTTGAGTGTCTTGGGGTCCATGGCTTTCCGCAGACAGAGTTGTAGGCATTGCTAGGCAATGGCAACAGAGAAGACTACAAGAATGCCCATTTTGCGGATATTCATTTGATTGGATGCCTGTTTTGCAGTTGCCATTTTACTTCTCTTTTGCTTAGTCTATGTAGAGGCAGACTGTGCTTGCTCTCCTTCTCCAGATTAACCCTTAGACTGCCAGATAGGTACTTTCTGGGCTTTTTTTAGGTGAACTTTTAGTCTGGGGAACTGTTACTGGTGGTTTATACTAGTTTTAGACACTACTCTCAGTATGTTGGATTCTAAGGCACATAGGGCTAGACCTAAGACCCTAAGACTAAGGCATCACTGACAACCCCCCCAATTACTGTTCCTTATGGTAAACGTTGCTCCCTAGAGAGTATTCTGAATCTCTCTGCCCCTTCTGCGTTGTCCACAGTGGCACAATGTCCTCTCTCCCTCCAAGGGGTTCTTCGGTTCTGGAAGCCCCCCCACTAGTATGTGGCTCCTAGATCTCAGAGAATGCCTGCACTCATAGATGCCTCCTCTAAGGAGGAATTTTTGGAAGGGGAATGTGAGGAAGGTGAATATGAAGATATTGATTCTTCCTACTCCTATGGGGACTTTTATGAGGCAGACCCCCTTCCCTCGGCTGAAGGCTTATTATGGCTGTTTTGGAGAACCTTTATGTCCCTGACACTCCTGATGAGGAGCCTTCCTCCATGGATGTCTTCCAGAGACATAGGTATTCTTGCACTGTATTTCCTCCTAATGCCACTCTGGATCAGATATGTCTGGATGAGTGGAATACCCCAATAAAATGTTGTCTATCACCAAGAGGTTTTCTAGACTGCATCCCTTTTCAGAGGCAGTTTTGGTGCAGTGGGACTTTCCCCCTTCTGTGGATCCCCCAGTCTCCATGCTAGTCAAGTTCACAGCTCTGCCTTTGGCAGATGCAGCAGGACTGAAGGGTGTGGCAGATAAGAACTTGATTCTATCCTCAAGGCTAATTTGGCAGCCACTGGGGCTGTACTGAGGTCTATTTGTCTCTGCCTGGGTTGGCTGTTGCCATGTGGGGTGAATAGATGGTGGAAACTGTCCGTGCAGATGCTTTCAAGGAGGATTTATTGGTCTTTTTGGCCAACTCTTATGTTTTTGAGGTGGCCAGATTATCTGCTAAAGCCTCAGCCTTCTCAGTTACTGTGCAACATACTTTGTGGCTTAAGATTTGGAGTGAGGACCACTGTTCCAAGAAGTCACTGGTTTCCTTACCCTTTCAGGGCAAGTCCATGATTGGACATGAGCTAAAGCAGATTATTAGCAATGCTACTGGGGGCCAGAACACCTTAGATGCCTTAGATGCCCACCAAACATCCTACTATGGTGAGGTAACTGCGTATTTTTCATTGCCACCATAGGGAGGCGCAAAGGCTGCAAACTTTGCAGGGCTCCAACTTGCAACCTTCCCCCCCAGCAAGCCTAGACAGCAGTAGCAGTCCAAGAGAACAGCTTCATGGGCTAAGTTAATCAAGCCAGCTTCTGCATAACGAGGAATCCTGGTCCGCAGGTTCCTGTAGGCAGGCGTCTTCGCCTGTTTGGGAATCCTGGGAATCCTCTTTTCTGGATCAGTGGGTTTTGCGGGTAATTTCAGAAAGGTACAGAACAGGTTTCAGGTCCCTTCCTCCTTTTCGTTCAGTGTCTTAAGTTTTATGTGCACCTCTCGGAGTCTTTTCTTAAGACGGATTCCCTATTTGTACTCCTGATGGTCCCAGGGCAGGTCAGGATGCTTCCATGGTCACTATAGCCTCTTGGATCAAGTGTACCATTCGTCAGGCATACAAAATCAGAAAGAAACCTGTTCTCTCTAAAGTCACAGCACATTCCACTAAGTCTGCTGGGACCTCCTGGACATACAAGAATTAGGCCTCAGCTATGCAGTTGTGCAAGGCAGAGACTTGGTCCTACTTGCATTATTTTGCTAAACACTATTGTGTGGGTGTTCTGGCTTTGGCTGAAGCCAGCTTTGGCAGGAAGGTGCTTCAGGCAGTTCTGCCTGTCTAAGGACCTGTTTTTTCTTGTGCCTTACTTTTGTTCAACTGTTTGAACCCTGTTGGCTCATTATTGTGTGGTGTGCAAATTTTAGGTGTCCATTGAAACTTCGTTTTGGTTTGGGCAGTTCCAGTTCTGGATAGTCCTAGGGAACTCCGGTATCATGGGGACAAGCATGAGGTCCTTTCTCCCACTTCTTCCCCTCTGGGAGCTTAGTGTTGGTATATCCCCATGGTATCTGTGTTCCATATTGGACGATAGAGAAATAGGGTTTTAGGCTTACCTGTTCAATCCTTTTCTCTTAGTCATTATGGAACACAGATCTCCCACCCAGAGAAAGGGACCTCTGTTGGTCTTGCCTGTCTGGACGTGGGAGTCCTTGCTTGGCGTCTTTATTCTTACAGGAGCTTCCTTCTTTTTTTCTTGATGCCCCTGACTGGTGTGGCTTTCTCACATCATAAAAAATGAACTGCAGTAGAGGCTGGGAGTCTCCACTCTCAACACACGCTCTCTTTTTTGAGAATGTGTTCTGCCCTCCAAAGGAGGAACTCAGCCCCATGGTACTTGTATTCCATATGGACTAAGAGAAAGATTTAACAGGTAGGACTAAAATCCTCTTTTCATGCATATTCATACCTGGGAACTTTGTCCTGTTAAGCGTCTTGAGCCCCTGGAGAGGGATCATGTGCTGCGACCAGATGGATGTAAATGATGCAAATCATTCCAAAAAGGGGCGAGGATTAATCAAATGGCTTATCATTCCTGTGACATAAAGTGGGCAGGACAGGCTGGGAAGGAGGAAAAGTAGAAGGAAAATGGGAGGGGCTGGGTGAGAAGGAGGACAAATGGGCAGAGCTTTACATGAAACTCACCACCTCTAGAGAATCAGCCTCTGTCCCTGGATATATGGTAATTAACTAAATAAAAACTGGAGTCTCTAGGGGAGATCCATAGAGTTCCCGGGTATGTGAAATTAGTCAAAAGTGAAGCACTTCTGGGGGGTATATACGACAGGACAATATTTATCAGAGAGAAAAGATTCAGTTGTTCTACTCCAATTGTCTTTGATTAATACGCACATAAATGTTTAGCGTTTGAACTATTACATTAAAATAGTTTTTCAGCCTTGGTAATGGATGTAAAAGTTTAGCAACTGTGTTGGTTACATTTTAACAGCATTCTGGAAAAGTCTGATGTATATTTAAATTGTAGAAGATAGTCATTTGTTTTCTTGTTTTGCTCGGTGCTGCAATTAGTGGCCATTTATCTTGCTTGAAAACCCCTTAGTGCTTAATTCTGAATACCAATAAAGGACGTGATTTAGATATGCCTTTGCTCATTTCAAAGAAAAGTCTTTTAGAAAATGAAAAAAAAAACCTTGCCTTTAATAAAATAAAATGAATTCAGGGAATAAATAAACAGTGCAATCTGGAGGTTTTATTGGGACATTTCACAAAGGGCAAACGGCAGCAGCAGCTAAGTGAATAAAGCAAGTTCTTAAATTATACAAAACAGTATACAGACCAAGTTAAAGGAAACACTTTGGGGAATTCAGATAAATATGCTTGCCCTTTTTTTGCAGCTGAAAGAGAGTTGGAAATTGTGCCATTAAAACATCCTAGTTCTATTAAGTTTGTGTATTTTCATTGCATGGTTTCACATTCATACTCACAGAAATGACACGCTAATTTTTGTTTTACTCTCAGAAAGCCTAAAGGGAAAATGTAAGGGCTCTTGAGTTTTATCAGAACATTGTGCTTGCTGTTAAGCAAACTGGATGTTCTGTTGCTGTGTTTGTACATTTAATCCTTGACTCCCGTGTTTGAAATATTTTTGGGTTTATTTCCATTGCTTTCATACACAGTAATACATATTTAATAGTTTGTTTTCCCTAATCCACTTTTAAAGCAGCAGTAAACTTTTTTATGAAAAATGATCTGTTACATGGCATTTACTCCTAAATAAAACAAGGATAGCTCACTGCTAGGAGATTGCTCACACAAACATTGTCGTAATTCATAATTGCATTTTTAACCTGAGCTGTCACAGCAGTGTCAACTAGTAAGCAAAAGGCAAATTTGATAATGTACTGCATAAGAGAGCTTTAGTCATAGACAATGGTCTCCATAGTAAGTGATAAGAATAGCATCTCCAGGTGACCAGAAAAAGAAAGGTACAGTTTAAACGTGAAAACATCAAATTTGATCCTTTTAATTTAAAGGGATAGTAATGTTTCAGAAAAACAGCAGCTCCAATTAATCTTCATAGTATCTGGACCATGGAGAGTGTTATTTCAATACTGTCAGAGCTGTAGTTAAAGAGTAAGTGAATGATAAAGAATGCCCTTCCTGCCCCTTTTACCTAGTGTAAGCCACCTCCCGTCAGATGTGGAAATTGGTCTTTAGGCCAGAAAGCTCACAGCAAGGGACAATCTTCTTACTGTGAGCATAAGAAAAACCCTGTTCCCCTTGACAGGTTTTTTCTTATACTCACAGAAGATTGTCCTTCTCTGCGATCCATCTGGATAGTCTTCCTGTCTGAGGTGAGCAGTGTTACATCAGTCTAAGGGGTGGGAGGAGGATAATTTCTCATTCAATTACTCTTGAACTACAACTCTGACACTATTGAAATAACACTCTCCATGGCTCAAATACTATGAAGATTAATTTGGAGCTGCTTTTATTGTGAAACAATACTATCCCTTTCAATTCTTCCACCAGTGGAAGTACCTTTGTTTTACTGAGTATAGTAAAGTAAAGCCCAATAACATATATATTTTTTCATAAATCAATGTTTACAGCTCCTATAACCCCTTGAATGCTAGAAAGAACTTCACACATTGTGAAACAATAAGTTGGAGCTGTGACAAGCCAAGGAGTTAAAATATACCGCAAAAATAGAACCGGATCTCTTTGCAGGTAATAAATGTGACCACTGATTTATCTCACAAATTTCTGTTGAGGTCTATGGGGGAATTCATAGATCAAATCAGTGATAAGTTTATCACCTGCAAGGCATTCCAGTCCCAAAATTATGAATCTTGTATTTCCATAAACAGGATACATAGCTGAATATATTTTGGTCCATATGCTCAAAAAGTTGGAGTAATTATGTGACAAAGAAACTGCTCCATAGGCCACACATAAGCCCTACAATTTCCTTTAAATTCAAATGAGGATTTTGGCCCATTGAATACTAGAAAGGTCTCCAACTGAGTGCAAAGCAATGCACTGGAAACCTCCCTAGCAGCCAAGGGGTTAACCCTTTGAGTGCTGGGGGGATGTGGGTGGTATGCAACGCATTGCAAAGCAATGCGTTGCATACCCTTCTGGCACTCAAGGGTTAAAAGCCCCTTTTAAAGCAAAAGTAGCTAGATTTGCCCAAGAATTACATAATTTTGTTTTTAATTACAGGTAGATTTGGTGCTGTTTGCTCTCTAATGAAAAGCCAAGAAGTAAATCTAGCGAACTACCTTATGTTCTCTACCTACCAGAAATATATCGTTTTGGAACTATATTTTATGGATTGCTAGGCCATAATAATCATCAGCCAGGTCCAGCACCCTAACCTCTAAAGAATTCCAGTTTATATGTATACCAGTTCTGTGGATATGGTCGGTATTCTTGAGCAAATAACAAACAATATATGTTTAAAGAAGACCTACAACCTTCTAATAATAACCATTACTTTTCTTACTATGGGCATAAAATCCTAATGGCCACTAATCAGTTTTCCCTACTTCAAGAGTTAACGTTTCCAATCAGGTCCATGGATAAGGACATGATAGTTGCTCCCGATACCACAGGACCTCAATCTCTTACCCTTCTATTGACCATATGGGCGTGCAACGCATTGCTTTGACACATGTTGAGAACTCTTTGGTCTGTAAACAGTTAAGTAGGTCCATGAACTCTACCTGCTCCAATAAAAAAAAAAAAAAACATCAGCATCTGTCATGTCCTCCTCCATGTACATGGTAACGAGGACTGATTGAAGATGTTAGGGAAAAAAAAAAGCTTACGGTCACAATTCAAAGGAGGCACTGATATTTGTAGGCCATAGTAAGGAAAGCTGAGTGTTATTATTAGGGAGCAGTAGTATTTTATTAGTTAAAAACTGATGCTGCCACCTATGGGAGTAGAAACACTACATACTTTCATCCATAATACAGCATCCTTCCTTGGGCTTCTCCTCCCCACTGAATTGCAGAGAGGCCGAAGATGTTTACCTTTGGCCACTGTAATGTCACATCTACCTGCATGGCCATTAGGGTTGAGGAGGTCACTGGCCACTTCAGCAAAAAAAAACAAAGTTTGGGGTGGATATGTACAAAAAGGGCTGTAAGTATATAATTTTGCTACTTTCAAATGTTCTTATATTTAATTAGTAAAGGATTGAGCAGCAACATATGTTCTTTTAATTTTTTCATTAGTTGTCCTTTAACATTCCTTCCCAGCATGATAACTCCGGTTAGAAAGTGTGATATATACCTTGTAATATAAGCCATGTTATTGCTAAAAATACCTGATAAACTTATGCATATACAGAATTTCCATAATCAGGAGATCTAGCTGAATACATTTAGAGGTATTTTTTTGGTGCTGCTGCGGTAGCTGGGAGCAAACAATGGACAGAATCACAATTAAATGTATTTTGTTTTCAAAATCTTCCCATTTTATATACATTATCTGATAAAAGTATGCAATATATTAACCCTTTGAATGCCAGAGGTGTACGCAATGCATTCAAAGCAATGCATTGTGTTCCCCTCTGGCATTCAAAGGGTTATGTATTATATCACTATATCTAGTAAAAAGTGCACATTTTACTAGTAATTGAATAACAAAATACACCTAACCTTGGATGCTAAAACAAGGAGTAGGAGACATTTCTAGCATTCACTGGGAAAAATCAATGTAATGTTAATTGGGCATATGCTTTTCATATTGATAAATATATAATTTCTAGTATGGTTTATCTGGAATATACAGATTTTGCATGGTGTAGGCAAAGACTTAAAATGTACTAAAACCGTGAAAGCTTTTTAGCAGGTCAAAGGTCACCAAAGATTTCTTCTGTCAACCATTTTGTGAAAGGCCAGCAGATGGACATTTCATTCTAGATCCATAAATAGATAGCTTTGCTTGTCTTGCATTACCCCTTTGAGTGCCAGAGAGGTATCAAATGCATTTCAGCACAATGCATTGGATACCTTTTTGGCACTCAAAGGATTAAAGGGATAGTAATACTTTGTTTTATATTTATTTTATTTTGTAGGCATTAAAAATACATGAAGAACGATATAAGTCTTATCTCTCAAACCTTTATGGTTTTAGAGATATTCACAAGCAAAGTTTCTCAGATGTGGAATGCAGTCCATAGACCAGACAGATAACAGCAAGGGGACAATCTCCTTCCTATGAGAACAATGAAATCCCTGCCCCCCTCTTGACAAGCTTTTCAGCTTTTTCCCTTATCTCAATTGAAGATTGTCCCTCTCTGCAGTCTACCTGGGCACCTCCCTTCTGCTCTGGCTGAGCAGTATTACATCAGTAAAAGGGGCGGGAGGGGAATACTTTGTCATTGAATTACTCTTGAGCTATAACTCTGACAGTATTGAAATAACACTTTCCAAAGTCCAAATACTATGATGATTAATTAGAGCTGCTTTTATTATGAAACATTACTATCCCTTTAAATGTATAATGTTGCTTAACATGGAGAAAATATATATTGTTGGTTTATTCTGCTCTGTAAAACAGGAGTATGCTCACTGCTGAGAGGTTTTATTCAGAAGTTGTTGCAGCTCAAATTTGATTGTATGCAGCACAATACTTTCATAGTGTTAAACGCTGCTACAGCAGTCTATGGACAGTCATTGTCAGTGAAAACAACCCCCATACACTGCTGTAGCAACAACCAAACTGTAAACATTTTAGGTCAAGGATGTACTGCACCCAAAAGACTGAATGTTTGGACTACAATGACTTTTGACCAAAACATCTATCAGCAGTGCAAATTCTTCAGTATACATTTTATCCTGAATTACGCAATACTATTCTTTTTAAATAGTAACATGGTCAATTTAAGATCAATATCAAATGAGGTTTACATACTGTAAAGAACTGATGCAATTCTGAGACCAACTTGGAGGTGGTCACCCAAAAAGGTTGTAGTACCTTGTTCCAGTATTAAAAAAAAAAAAAAAAAAAAAAAGATCAGTTAGTCCATCCATTACCAACCTGTTATGCTGCTGCCAAGTCAGTTACCTGTCTAGCAATCCTGGGACAAGCCAACTGCACCAAGGGTACAAACATATTTTCCATTAATCTAAGCCTGTAAGGGCCAGAGAAGTATCCGAAACCTTGTGAAACAATGCTCTGGGCACTCCTGTGGATTTAATTGAACTTGTAATCCCTTGATGGCTCCAACACATTACAAAGCCCCATTTAAATAAAATGAAGCTTTTATTTATTCCCCATGGTGAAGCTGGTTTGCTTCAGTTATTCCTAGTACATCAGATTCTATGTCTGTGATCCTTACTACATTGTTTTCAATGCTTCACCAGCATCCTGGAAACTTTAAAAATGAGTTGACCCTAAGATCTTGTGAATATTAACTCTTACCGTTCCTATGATGTTGATTCTATGTGATATGTCCCTGCTCACTGTAATTAAGAGGTGCTCCAGTCAGTCCTCAAGATGCCATTAATATACAACTTAAAGATATCACTGCAGGAACTCACATGATAATAAGGACTTCTCCCTCTGCCTTCCTGGTACAAGTGGTACCAATTTAAAGACTAAAAAAACAATTAATTGGAGCAGAATATATAATAGGTAGCACTGATTCTCTCACACAGAGAATTAGGCCGTTTACCCTGAGTCCCTGGGATTTGGATCAAAACCCAGAGCTTTAGGGTCAAAACCCTGCTCGTTCCCAGGTATGTTCACCAGTCTATGAATCACAACACTGCAAGAAACGCTTTTTCTAAAACAGAATTCTAATTTATTAGAAATTCCATAATTACATATAAAACATTATACATAATAACACTGTAAGTCAGCTGAAGGTTTGTTTTGAATGAAAGCTAACACCTCCTAATAGTAACGCATCACTTACTTGACCTTTGTTCAAGAAATAACATCTACATTCAGACCTGGTTGTCATGTCCGTGGA
Source organism: Rhinophrynus dorsalis (assembly GCA_037306005.1). Classification (NCBI taxonomy): domain Eukaryota; kingdom Metazoa; phylum Chordata; class Amphibia; order Anura; family Rhinophrynidae; genus Rhinophrynus; species Rhinophrynus dorsalis. Next base: position 149,272,803 of record CM074723.1, read on the forward strand.
TGTGGACATGACAGTTACTGGAAGTTTTTTTTTCAAATTAATGCAGAGTGAATGCACTTATTACCACTTTAAGGACCAGAGGGGTGTGCAACATTTTGCAAAGGAATGCATCGCACAACCCTCTGACCGTTAAATGGTTGAGGTTACCATGTGTAGTGAGCAGAGATTTAGGCAATGTGGTCCTGCTATGATCTAACATGTCGGCATTGACATGACATCCATGTCTGATTTGAGGTGTAATCACTTAAAGGAACAAGAGCACAATTTATAGGGGCTATTAAGATTTTCTGGCTATAGTAAGCTAAGTTTGGAGATATTATTAGGTGCTCTTTCTCCTTTAAATGGTAGGGACCAAACTGTATTTTGGTTTTGAGGACAGTCCTTTAGAACTTACAACACAGATCATTTGTTGGTTTTTGTCTTTTTCTACTAAGGAAAAAGTCTGCTTGATGAATCCTGATTACAGTCTTGCTGCTCTGAGGTGAGCAGTGTTACATCAGTAAAAGGGGTGGGAGCGGGATACTTTATCATTCAATTACTCTTGAACTACAACTCTGGCAGTATTGAAATAACACTCTCCATGCCCAAATACTATGAAGATTAACTGGAGCTGCTGTTTTTGTGAAACATTACTATTTAAGAGCAATCCTCCTAATAATATTCCCACTTACCTTACTATGTCCTAAAAAGTCCCTATGGATTTTGCTCTTGTGCTTTTGTTCAAGAGATAACAAATTCAATCATCCCTGGTTGATTTGTCCTCAAAGGCAGATATGACAGTTGCTAGTATAACCACAGGACCTCAGAATCTGCTCGTTATTCATGGTAATCTTAATCATTTAAGTACCAGATGTTTGGGTATTGCATTCCTTTACAATGCTTTGGGTACCTCTGGCCATTAAAGAGTTAACCATTTGAGTGCCAGAGTGGTATCGTTGTATACCCCTCTGGCACTCAAAGGGTTAAGTAGGCTTATTCATTTTGCCTGATTTAGTTTGAAAAAACTGACCCCAAGTCTGCCTTCACAGATACGGCATTTAGGACCCCAAAATTCATAGGTTTTATTAGGACTTCCTGTCTACAGTAAGACTAGCAAATTGGACACAGCATTGCCCATGTGTTTGAATGAAGTATATTTTAGGAAATGTATTGTGTGTGTTGTGTTTATTTAAAGGAGTTGTGAGGGTCTCAGACAACTGTATTGGATGTTTGTGAACTGAAGACAAAATGCCAAATTATACATGTGCTAAGGAAGTGACACAGTAAGGGTATCTGAATGCAGTAGACATACAGTAAATTAAAGATATAGAGTAAAGATTGAGTAATGGCCAGTGGTTGTGGTGTATAAATGTGTAGAAGGAGATGCACACAGTTTGCATTAGTAAGGTGTGATTTGTATAAGGGTATGGTAGGCTTGTGAAGGTGGCTACGTGTTTTGCATGTTATAATAACATGGAAAATTAGACTGAAAAAAGACACAAGTCCAACAAGTTCAACCTTTACCTCATAACCCAAAGAAATGAAAATTATATAAGCTTTCTTGTGTCATGTTAGTCTTTGTCTGAACTTCCCGTTTTGCCTGTTATTACACAGTATAACCCTGTATGTTCCCTATGTATCTAATCTTGTCTATATATATATATATATATATATATATATATATATATATATATATATATATATAAAAGAGAAAGCCTCATTGAATAATTTATGTCTCCTCAGGACACACACATAGAAGAGAATGGCTTATTACATAATTTATGTCTCCTCAGGAGACACACACATCCAGGGGTGGCAGTAAGGAGGAGTTGCTGCTCCCATTGGGTGATTCAATGGGGGCGTGATTTTCGAAGGCCACTGCTACTCCTTTCGGCCACTGCTACTCCTGTGAAAATCATGCAGGGAGTTGGCCCACCCCCACTATCCAGCCCGCCCACCACTATCCAACCGAGGTAAAAAACAAAATGGCTGCCACTTGCTCCTACACCACAGACACACACACATGCCCCACTCACACAGCACCAAATACACACACATTTATAGAAACAGCAATGCTGGAGATACAGGTGGGGTGTGATTTGCACAGGAGTGGGCACACATACATATATACTTTGACACACATACACACTGTCACTCACTCTGACACCCAGTGGCCTCAGCAGGACCTGTAGTACAGCCACTGAAGGGAAGCTGCAGCACCAGGGGAACAAAATGGCACTCAAAGTGTTAAGGTAGGTCTTCACTGATCAATTATTTCTTGACTGTCATCATTTGCCCTGCAAGACAGAGGACAGGCAGCCATCAGGTGCACACTTAACCCACTGACTGCCACAGGGTAGTATATTAAGTTTTACCCCTCAGAACTCACCAGAAGCATAGGAGGGAGTTTGTTCAAACCCCTCACACTGTCAGCTTGCATTTCCCTCCCACTTCTCCTCCTTCCCCAGCCTATTACTAACACTTTTCCACATTTATGTTAAGCCCTGCCCCAGTCGAGATTAAGCCCCACCCACTTTTAACCCAAATTCCCTCATTGGTCTCTCCACATGAGCACCACATGACTCCCCTCCAGGGACTCCACAAATCAAAGTTCCCAGGTATTTATACACTTCACACTGCTAATTAACTCTGACATGCCTCTCTATATCTTAACCCTTTCAGTGCCAGAGGGGTGCACAATGCATTGCAACGCCCTCTGGCATTCAAAGAGTTAACATGCTGGTATAATGCTCCTTTTATTTTCTGCTTTCCATTTGCACAACCCAAACATACACAGGCATAATACTGCAGTTCTGGCCCAAAGTAAAGGAGAAATAAAATGCAACATTGCATACCTCCCAAGTGTCCCTCTTTAGGATATATTTGTGCTTCATACCTCCCAAGTGTCCCTCTTTAGGAGGGACACTCCCATTTTGACATCCAAACCCCTCAGTCCCTCTTTTCTACCCTTTTGTCCCTCTTTTCTGGAGACCAGAATAAGTAGTGTGTATCACATTGCTCCACAGCAATCAAAGTCACATAAATGTGTTGCTAATCTTCAATACATGTGTTTCTAAATTAGTCTGTATAAATACTTTACCCTTTCTGCAAATAACTTATTCAGTTACACAAAGAGGTGTCAATAGGTTTAAACCCTTACACACTCTTAACTTGCAGTGAAGTAATGTACAAGGGAGGGAGGGATGTCAGACGCCTATGCTACTCAAACGGTTAACTCTTGGTGCGCCACAGGGCTATGCAATAATAATAATAATACTGCTATTAAACTTTAGCTCTGAGTCTTCTTTATGTTTTTTTAACATGTAGCACTATATTTAACTACTTACAGTGTTGTACTTAAAATGATATTCAAGCACAAATCAATCACACCCTGCCACTTTCCCTGCATCACTCAGCCTCTCAGTCTGATCCAAATAGAGTGCGGCAAGGGACAATCTTCAGTAAGGAAAAGGAAAATCCTGCCCTCCTTCATCAAGGGGGTCATTATAGTTACTGAATGAAGATTGTCCCTGTCTGCATCCGTCCGGTACCAAGACCAGATTCCACATTTAATGGGAGGCGGCCAGAAGGGGCGGGAGGGGGATCCTTTTGGCTTGAATACAGTTTTAACTACAACACTAAGTAATTAAATATAGCGCTACATGTTACTACAAATATAAAGAAGACTCAGACATAAACTTTAATAGAAGTATTACTATCCATTTAAAACATTATTTAGTCTTGACTTTTTACGGTGTGACCATGTTGGGGTTTTTTGGACCATTTTTTTCAGCTTTTTTTTTTTTTGATGGACAGTGGATGCCCAGGAAGATCCCTGTTCTTTCCTAAACTCAGAGACCACCAGCACGCCCTCTCTATGGCCAATACCCCTGCCAGCCCCTAGGCTCACACCTGTTTCCTCATACTCAACAGTGGCTTCTTCCTCCCGCACTAGGTCTGGACATTATGAGGCACATCGTGAGGAGAAGAATGTCTCCACTGTACCAGGGCCAGTAATGTGGGGAACTGAACCTACATTATTTAGGTCATTGGGATAATTGAACAGCACTGTATTTAACTCTTTGAGTGCCATAGAGGTAACTAATACATGTAACCACAATGCATTGGATGCCTTTCTAGCACTCAAAGGGTTAACTGACATGACACACCACTGTATACTGCATGGTACTCTCTGGCTTAACATGCTGGTATAAGTTTCTCTCACATTATCTTTTATTTTCTGCTTTCCACTCTAACACACCAAACGCACAGAGACATAATACTGCAATTCTGTCCCAAACTAAATTAAATAACAAATACCATTGATTTCACGGTTTCAACACCACAGTGGGATGGCAAAACATTGTGAAGCAATGTCCTCTGGTCCTTAGAGGGCTACATTTGGCTTCTAACTCTCTGAATATTGGAGATATTCACTTCAATATAAGATTCTTACCAACTCAGCACTGTAAAGCACCTACACTAATCCCAGGGTGGCCACAGCCCACACTTCTACGCTCAGAACTTACATATCTGGAGGAACAGCAAGAGCCAGAACCTCCACACATGGGGGGGCGCCTATCACTGTGTCAGTCTCCCCTCTGTGTGTGTATGTCTGTTGCGTGTGTGTGCATGTATGTTGAGTGTGTGTGTGCATGTCTGTTGCATGTGTGTGTGCCTGTTGCTTGTGTGCGCGAGCGTACTGTTGCGTGTGTGTGCAAATGTCTGCTGCATGTGTGTGTGCATGTCTGCTGCATGTGTGTGTGCATGTCTGCTGCATGTGTGTGTGCATGTCTGTTACCTGTGTGTGAGCATGTCTGTTGCTTGCATGTGTGTGTGTGTGTGTATGTGTACATATGTGCATCTCCGGTGTGTGTGCATGTCTTTTGCATGTTTCTGCAGCTCACTGTGTGTTTGTGTCTGCCTGTGTGTTGCATATGTCTGTATCAGTGTGTCTACATTTCACAAACGTACGCCCAATGGTCATAACATGATGGGCATCGCCTTCCCACATTTCTAGTCTTAAATATATCTCCCATTAAACATCTTTGGGCAAGGAAGTCCACAATTTAAAGAGGATGTTTACTCCCTTCACAAATTTGCCTAAATCTTTTCCTTATCAATAATAAATAATGGAAAAAAATCTGCCAGTTTGGAGAAATTCAAAGATTAAATGTACCTCTGTATCTACTTCCGGCAGAGAGTGCTGACTGGATCTGTACCATAGTCTGAGCTTCTCTCCAGCCTCCTCCGATGTCGGAGGCTGTCTGTCTCTAAGCTGGAGCGATCTCATTGGCCAGAAATGAGTGCAGGTTTTGATGAGTTTCCTATCTGAGCACAGTGTGTAATTAATGGATTTTCCTTAGGCCCTTTCATACTTAAGGGAAAAGCAGCCACAATAAAACTGTGAAACACTCCCTTTTCCCTAACCATTTAACCTCAGTATTGAAGGGAAAGGATCTTTCCCCTATATATCATGTTAGCCAAAATACCAGCAAATGTACAGTTGAAGAGATATTCATACCTGTTACCATATGCTAATGTATGCTAATTGCAGTACCCGTGTGGTATCAGTGACATTTCATGTAGTAATTAAGCTTTTCAGTGACGTGTCATATGCTAGCAAATGTTGCAGTGACATTCTGTATGCTAATTAAGTTCTGTGCAGTACCATGACATCTTCCCTTTCACTTTTGCCAAAAATAAGTGTGAATATTTCCTACACTATACATATGCTGGACTTTTGGTTAACATGACCAATAGGAAGTTTTGAATGAAATTTTCAAAAATGTAAAGAAAATCCAAGGTGATAGCTCCACTTTAATATAGCTTTATTTAGTATATCTATGGCCTATCATTTTCGGGTGGAGCTGTTGCTACAGCAGTCTATAGAGGGCTACTGCTACAATACATTTATCAGGCTAGTATGTGCTTGACAGGCAAATACACTTGAACGCTGCATTTGCTACAGCACCAGTGTCTGTGTGGTTTTATTCATACCTGGTTTAACCCCTTAAGGACCAGAGAGGTGTGCAATGCATTGCAAACTGCACTCATCCTTAAGGTGTTAATCCTTTAAATGGGAAAAAGGAATATGCTGCAAATATGAAGATAATCCTTGGAGTGCCAGAGGGGTACATTAGGCATTGCTTTGTGATGTGTTGTGTTCCCCTCTGACACTCAAAGGGTTAACATATAAAGGATCATAAAAGAACTCGAGGCAATCACGTTTTTCATCCAGTTCTTCACACATTATACATTTTGCTTTGAGTGCCAGGGATATGACAAATTGACGTTTAATCTATGAGGGAAATATATTGGATTCTGCAATATTATTAATGTCCCATAAGGATTGCAGATAGTGACACAGATCAATGTCTACATCCACCTCTCATATCTCCTACAGTCCAGTTAACCTTTATGCTGCCAGGCAACAATGCAGCTCAATCACAGTGAAGAGGTTATGAAATGTAAACACAGTACAAGTTGTTTTTCTTCTCATCCCTCATTGATGCTTTTTGAAGCCAAGTGCTCATTTTTGCTCATTTTAACCCTTTGGCTGCTCAAGAGGTCTCCAAGGCATTGTAATGTGTTGAAGAACTGTTTTGCACCCAAGGGGTTAAAACAATCCCATGCCCTTGCTACCCACTGTATAGATTTCTAACTGCAGCATGCCAATCTCTAGTCACCATTCAGAAGTAATGAAAAAAGTAATTCTAATGTATAAAAAACAGCTTCTGTAAAGCTAATAGATCTTGGTCAGTTTCCAGTCTCCAGGGGAATGAAATAATCCATGTGTTGGAATTTGAGAACCTCGTTCCCCCAGCTGGTCCACCCCGACTGCAGGTTACGGGCAAACAGTTCCAAACACTCGCCATCTGACTTGACATATTCTTTCAAGACCTCTGTAAAAAAAAAAAATATGAGACACAAAAGGAGAGAGTAAGGAAGAAGAAAAAAAAATCAATCTCCTTTCAGCTATTGGGAGATGAAAAAAGTAGAGTATTTCATTAAAAAAAGAAGACAGCAAATTAATTTCAAGGATTTCATCAACAGCCTTGGCTATTTATAGTCAGGAAATCATTTGAAATAAGCGCCCTTGAGATTGTGAACAATACAGTCAGAGCCTTCAATAGGTCTGATTTATCGGTTTTCATTTAGAGACAGGGAATGAGGATTTTACCACCTACACAGGTGACTTTTCAATATTTCAATAGAGTTCTCATCGTACTCCTGAGCAAGCAGTGACAATGTTTTAAATGTTTGCTGTATGATGGGAACAAAACTCCTCTGCAGAGCAAAGAACAATTAGTAAAGTGTGGCGGGGTTAAAATGTGAAGGCAAGGACTGTGACAAAAACACCTTATCAGTAGCCAGGAAAGTTGCATTACGCTGTGTTGCAGTAAGTGCAGGCTCCGATTCAAGTGTTATTTTCTATATAGAATAGAAACCTCTTCAGGGCACTAAGACACATGCTGCTGTTTTGAAATACTGAAATCATTTCAACTAGGTAGCACTGATAAGTGCTGTATAGCCAATGCTCTGCTTTTCCATTTTAACAACAGCGTTACAATTCTAGTCCCGAGGCTGACCTTTTCAATGGACAAAGATATAAATTTAGAGATTTATCACTAAAGGTAAATTGTCCACAGTAATCAATATGCAGCAGTGATGTTATGCTACGTGTAAACATGGAATATTGCTCAAGAATTAAAGCACATCTCTTTATTAAAAGGAAACTCCCAAGATGTAGGCAACTTTTGGCACTCTAGCTGTCAGGACGTAGAACCCTAACTATCCCTAACAAATCCAACGATAGGGTGGGGATGGTGGGAGTCATTCCCAGTAGCTGAAAAACCAATGGTTAGGTTCCCATGTTATAAGATTTTATTCTGTTTTTGATAATAAATCTGTGTCACTAAAATATAGTTTAAATGATCCTGCACAGTGTCTCTATAAAAAGAATATCCTATATAATAATTCACAAGGATGTTTGTCATGATGCAGTCATGCTCAGTAGAGACTACCCGTGTTCGGGCAGTCTCTACTGTGCATGATTGCATCGCATGAGTGAGGTGACGAAAGACTGCATCACGAGGTAGCGGCCTCTTAACCCTTTGAGTGCCAGAGGGGTACGCAACGCATTGCTTTTACACTAGTAATCTTATAAAACGTATCTTCAGTTTTAAGTGGCCATTTCATGGTTGCTGGCTCTTGATACAATCACTATTGTTTATTCTTGCAAACTGCAGCTTTATACATTGATCATATGGGAGACATTAGTGTAGAATTTCTCAATGCAGTATTAATAACCCAGAAACGTAACTATATGCACAGAATTTGGCTGTTCACAAAGTAGAGTTTCAGCTTGCATAACACTGTATAATATAGCTTATTGCAACCAGGGGCGGATTGTAGGGGAAAACCAGCCCGGGCATTTTTTTTTTAAAGCAGCCCACTAGCTGCACCGACGTCCCTATCAACGCCCCCTTGTGGTCCCTGTGCGGCATCGAAGTCTGTCACAGAGAGTGTCTGTGCCGGTGGCAACACAGACCTCTCTTTCAAAATATTGTGGGACGGTGAGGTGAGATCCTCTGATCTCCCCCACCGGCCCATGATCTAGCGGCCCACCGGGGGATACCCGATCCCCTGATAGGACAATCCACCCATGATTGCAACTTCCTTGCATCAAGAGAGGACACAGGAATGTTTTGGCATGTTGAGCTGTTGTTCAGATTATTCACATATACAATACTGTATGGTGCAACTTTGCAATGAAAGGCCAACCCAAGTGGGTGTCAGACTATCATTGATGGCTGACACTGGCAGTCATGCCCCGCAGCACAGGTAGGTAACATGGACAAATGGAACATGCCAGTATCAGCGCTGTGCTATTGTTATCCATATGAACCTAACCTAACTTTATTACTGAATAAATCTGACAGCTGTAAACGGTATTGGCACAAACTTGTAATGTATGTTTATGTATCAGAGCCTGACACATATACTTTCATACAGTGAAGGAGGAATGTTCTGTGCAGTTTTCAGTGTACAGGAATTGTCAGGGTTTAAAATTTGATATATATATATATATATATATATATATATACATACACACACACACACTAGTGTAAAAGCCTGTGTACACTGGCCAAAGTGCGCAGTCATGCACAGTAGACACTGCCTGAATGCACAGAATGTTGGGAGGTGTAGTTCTGCGGTGTAGCATTCTGTGCGTTCAGGCAGTCTCTACTGCGCATGACTGCATTAGACAAACATACACTGGCATTTTATATTATAGGATTAGGATTCCTTAAGACATGTTACAAAACATCTATAAGGTAACCATGAGGCATGATTTTGCCTTTAATAGAAGAATGGATGTTGAAATGATATATAACCCAAGGATAAAAAACCTTTGGCACTCCATCTGCTTGAGACTGTAACTCCCATCATCCCCTACCAGGCAATGGCTGCATGAGGATGATGGGAGGTGTAGATCCAACATTTGGAGTACCAAATATTGCCAACCTCTGCTATACCCCTTTGAACACCAGGAGTGTGAAATGCATTGCTGAAGCATATTTTTAGAATGCTGACAATAATGGGGATGGAGTTTAACATCTTTAGAAGACTACAAATAAATATATACAAATCATTTCTTCAATAAAAAAATCTTTGGCTCTCCAGAAAACTCTACTTATTTGGTTAATCTTGATTTCAAGGTGTAATAGCCTTTATGTTACATCCTATATCACTGGTGCAAGGTCATGATCTGCCACAGGTAACTTTTTAAGTGATGCCATACGTGTCATAATCAATAGAATTTGCTTTTGACCCAGAGAAGGCTTGGCACTCAAAGATTCTGTGCACTAAGGGCTGTATTTAACCCACTGAGTGCCAGAGGGGTATGCAATGCATTGCTCTGGCACTTAATGGGTTAATTCGCTAAAGATGTGTATTCCACAGTAAACCAACTACACCATAATGGTCAAATGAAAATCCTCAATTAGTAAAATGGGGCTTTTGCCCCTTTGAATGCTAAATAGGTCTCCAATATATTGGGAATCAATGTATTTGAGGCATACCCAGGAACTTTCAAGCCCAAGCACCAAAGAGTATAATGGATGGACGGGAATGGGTGTGTCTAAATCATATTATTTTCACCATAATGTGGGTGAGGCTTAAAGGAAATCTATCACCCCAGTACAAATGCATGTTAAACTTTAGATTACCTAGCTATTAGGTGGCATTCATGATTTTTTTTTTTTTTTTTTTTAATCCTAAATTGGGGAAAATTAACGTTTCTAGACTGCACATCCGGATAGACTGTGGGTACAGCTCTGTACCCGCAGTCTGTGATGCTACCTCCACTCCCCCTCCCTCTATCTAGCCTCCTCCGATGAAGGAGGCTTCTGTCTGTAGGCTGGAGTGATCTCATTGGCAGAGATCGATATCTAGCCAATGAGACAGCTCCAGCCTACAGACAAAAAGCCTCCGTCACCTGGAGGAGTCCGGCTAGAAGGTGGGGAGAGGAGGCAGAGTTACAGTCTGCGGGTACAGAGCTGTACCCACAGACTATCCGGAAGTGCAGTCTAGAAACTTTAATTTTCGCCAATTTAGGATTAAAAAAATATATATATATATATTCATGAATGCCACCTAATAGCTAGGTAATCTAACGTTTAACACACATTTATACTGGGGCGATAGATCCCCTTTAAACTGTGTTAGTGGGATTTGAAGGTAAAACGACAGAGTTTGCCCTGAAATGCACAGGGAGCCACAAGGAATTGGGCTGGGCATGGGGCAGGTTACCAGGAAACGCTCACAGCCAAAAGATCTTGGGGAGTTCCCAAATATGATTAGACACCTCTCAATTTAAACCTTTGAGTGCCAGGGGGTACGCAACGCAATGGTCTGCAATGCGTTGCATACCCCTCTGCCACTCAAAGGGTTAAAGCAATGGGACATTTGGGAATTTCTTCCCTACAGCACAGATGGTTTTCTCCTGAATAGTAACTATTTAGCTTAGTGTCTTCTTTTGTACAAGGCCCCCCTAACACACAGCACCAACAGCACCATAGAGAACAAATAAAAATCCCTATTGATTTAAATGGTGGCTTTCAACAACTTGAATGTTAGAGAGGTTTCATGGTACAGATGGTTCGATTCAGAACTGTTCCCCTTTTCATTTGAACATGAAAATAACGATAACAAGACAGCTACTGTTTCCCTAGTTTATATTATATACACTTTGTTTCACAATGAATTTTACACTCATCTGGCACTCAAAAGATTAAAACAAAAAATACACTTTTATAGTCTTAGTTGCTTGGGTTCTATAGATGTGCTATGTATACATCTCCAAAGCAGAAGCAGTGCATTGGACACATCTCTAGCAATCAAGTTAAACCTTGGGGTGACAGTGTTAAGGGAAAGGGTTAAATCATTGAGATCACACAGGAGCCTAAGGGGTTTAGATCAGGGGTGGTCAAGCTTAGGTTCTCCAGCTATGGGAGACTACAAGTCCCTTTATACACAGGCAGGCAATTGCAAATTGCTAGACTCCACAGCTGGAAGGCCTCAGGTTGACCATCCCTGGTTCAGATTGCAGTTAAGAAGGCTACAGAAAATAATTAAAATTGCACAGGACAAAAACAATTACACGCACACACAAGGGAACGGTAAAACACCATTACATCTGAAACACAGGCCAGGAAAAAATAAATGTCAGAGTACAGATTTACTGTCAGGTATAGGATGCCTGTTAGTAGAATTTATGGGGGATTAAATGTGACTAATTACATCAGTGCACCATTAAGAATCTTTGCTCATTAGACACTGCTCGTTTCTGTCAAACTAAAAATAAAGGGGTTAATAGAGTGTCTTTTCTGTTCTTTTCTTTGCCTTTAGGGAAAGCCACATATTCAGAGATTATTTGACCCTTTCAGCATCAGATTTGAGAAACACCAGTCAAAGCAATGAGTTGCTCACCCTGTCGGGGGTAACTGATAAAATATCTAAAAGTCTGATAATGCTTGGCAAATGAATCCTTTGGAAAGTGACTTCTTAACCCTTTGAGTGCCAGAGGGGTACGGAATGCATTGCTTTCCAATGCATTCCATACCCCTCTGGCACTCAAAGAGGTAAGGGAATTTTGTTCAAATTATTAAACGGATAGCAATGTTTTAAAATAAAAGCAGATCCAATTAATCTTCATAGTATTTGGGCCTTGGAGAGTGTTATTTCAATACTGTCAGAGTTGTAGTTCAAGAGTAACTGAATGATAAATTATCCCTAGTGTAACCCCTCAGATGTGTAATCTGGTCTTAAGACCAGACAGCTCACAGCAAGGAACAATCTTCTTACTGTGAGAACAATGAAAACCCTGCCCCCCTTGACAGGTTTTTCCCTTATACTTACTGAAGACTGTCCCTCTCTGCAAGCCATCTGGACACCACCTTTCTATTCTGAGGTGAGCAGTGTTACTTCAGTAAAAGGGGTGGGAGGGGGATACTTTATCATTCAATTACTCTTGAACTACCACTCTGACAGTATTGAAATAACACTCTCCATGGCCCAAATACTATGAAGATTTATTGGAGCTGCTTTTATTTTAAGCATTACTATCCCTTTAAGAAGAGGTTAACAGGTGAATGTCGACATACTGTTGTTTTTTGTTAACTTTGTTATGCTTGCATAGTTTTTTTTTTTTTGCATAACTGTATATCTAGGTATTAACTGCAACTCATTGCCTTTAAGAACCATTTCATACCAGCGACACTAACGCAGTGATACTATTAGTTATGTGCCTTTCTCGTGGGTGACTATCACCTTATTTGAAAGCACCAAAGGGCAGAACACAGCATCTTTATTGCATTCCCAAAGGAATACAGCTAAGATACATTAAGGAAGCTATACAAGGCACACTATGGGGCTACCTGCAGATCTTCCCCCCAAGTGTTGTTGGAGCTTGCAATTTTCATCACAAAATCCAATGAATGGCCAACCCACATGGGCACCAGCCAATAATTATGGTTGACACTCACATGGACTGGCTGTCAGACACACCCATCCTGATGGAATGCAGGAAGCTGTGGTGGAATCAACATGGGCAACAGAACTGTTGCAGAAGGATGCAACATTTCAGTAACATAACTAAAAGAGCCCTAAGCGACTGCACTGAAAAAGAGAAATGCATTCAAGGGGTTAAAAGACCCACTTCAATCAAAGGGACATTTTAGTTCTCCCCTAGAGTGCATTTGATTTTCCCTCAAATTACTTCAGATTCCCTCTGAGCAAATGGCCCTAAGAAAAATATATGTAATGAAAATGTTTCCCTCTATACTAGGAAAGGTGCAGTGAGATATACTTGGCTCATATATTATCCATAAGGCTGTTCTATGTTCCAAGTCATCCATGTAACATTTTCTCACTCAATGAAAAGAGTGAGAAATTCTATGAGCATATCAGAGACCCGCCATTGATTGAGCAATATGTGAGAAAATATAATTTTTGTCCATACTGACTCAGTTCATGCTGGGCTTTTTATAAACTTTTTAAAATGACTCATAATTGATTATTGAACTAAGCTAAAAAGGAAGCAGACGTCTGTGAAAATGTGTTTCACCAGGTGCATAATCCTCTTATTAAATCATGCAAAATAGAAAAATTGAAAACAAAAAAAACCCTCTAACTTCCAGTTTTGTCACTTTCCTCCTTTAGTGAATCTTAGATAGTATGTATCTTAAAGTGCATCAGTTACCAGATTTTAAACTGCTTATAGATCTTTATCCAGTCTGTAATGATATGACAGAGTTTTGGTTTAGTAGTTAGGACTCTAACCTCAGCAAAGCTTCCTCAGGAGTATGTTACAGTCAACATAATTTATTATTTACCTGTGCTGACATTGCCCCATTCCTCACTCTGAGGCTGATACAACATATTAGCTTCCCCCAAAAAGGTAAAATAAATTAATTGTGAAATATTACAAGATCTGTCAAGATGGATGCTCCCATAGAGATGAGAATTTGGACAGGTGACAGTTCTTCTTTAAATGCCATAAGATATGTACATATAAATTATATGATGCCAAAACATATTAGGCATAAGGCACCTCACATTTAAATGAATGAACGAATGAATGAACGAATAAATATATAGCAATTTGTATAAAATTGGTTTCTATCAGTTGTGTATCAGCATCCCCACTCCCACACACTCACTCAAATTTAGCATTCTTACATATATTTTGGGAGAAATAAATTTAAAAGAAGTCAATCATCAAACCCTATATCTGAATTAATAAAGATAATATAATTTTTTGTAGACATTGTGCATGTATAAAATGCCTCACCAAAAATAAGTCCAAGCTTATACTTGCTACAGGTAAAGGTTCAATGTAGAGCACATAATTTAGGATACTGGTGGGCAGCCTGAATCTCTACAGCTGTTCAGGAATACCCTTCCCATTATCCATAACCTGCTAATGGCAGTCTAGGGATGATGGAAAATGTAGTCCTGAATGGCTGGAGGGCCTCAAGTTGCCCAGTGTTTTCAGAACAAATGAAAGGAAATCCACAAAACTATTTCTATATGGAATGTGCACAACAATACAGGAATGGCAGTCTGCTGCCCTGCACTTCCCAATTTACTTGCTAACGATTTAAGACATCTTCCATATATTATTACACACCCCTAATTAAAAAGAACGGCCAACCTGATTAGGTCTGGGCTGAAATGAATTCCTTACAGTTTAGTTAAAATTGTACTACATTCATCTATAACACGCAGTGATAGCTTGCAGACCAGGGCATGGTAACCTGCAGCTTTCAAGAAGTTATTTGACTATACCTCTTATAATAATAAACAAGTTGCTGAGGATGATGGGAACCGTAGTCATAGGGATGCATCTTGTCCACTGCTGCTGAAGAATGACTGTCAGGATATTTCTAGAAATAATCAACTAATGCCAATCAAGTATTCTCTTATCGGAAAAGTGGAGTCATTCTGAGACAAACCAAGTGCAGAATAAAAATGACCACTGATTTAAATGCTGCCGAGGTCTTGGAGGCCTAGCTAGCATTCAGGAGGTTAAAATTATTATGTAAGTCTTTTGAGTGACAGAGGGGTATCCAACCCCTTCTGGAACTCAAAGGGTTAAATTAATGGGAATATGGGGGTTATTATCATCACCCCCCCCATACTGCACTTGGTTCCGAACAGAAGGCCCCACCCAGTCTTTTTATGTGAATATCTTCCATGTAATTGATCTTTTCTATAACCTTAGCAAGCA
The DNA here is from genome assembly GCA_037306005.1 of Rhinophrynus dorsalis. Lineage (NCBI taxonomy): Eukaryota > Metazoa > Chordata > Amphibia > Anura > Rhinophrynidae > Rhinophrynus > Rhinophrynus dorsalis. The sequence continues at coordinate 149,288,080 of CM074723.1, forward strand.
AAGCAATTTATTATAGATTCATTCTTACATTAAAGGATAAAAAACAACTTGGCTAGATTGTCCCGGCAACCACCAGCCAAGAACTTTAACATGGCTATGCTACATATATCTATAGAATGGATGGTTTATGTATCCTTTAAACAACACCACGGTCTACCTGCCCCATATTAAAATGGGTCAGGTTTTAGAGCATCTTTTACTTCACAAATCCAAGGCAGGTTTGCAAGGCAGAAGAATCTCACACATCTGTCGAATGTTGTTTGAAAGGGCTTGTTACCATGGATACAAAAGTTTCAAAAGTACAATGCGCAGAGCAGCTGCCAAAGTGTTAGACGTATTCCTAACGTCAGCTTTAATATGGCCTTGTCTCATAGAAGAGCACTTTAAAAATGAAATGAATAGAAAAACAAATCTGAATAATAGAAGTAACGTGTATTGTGCATATTAGATTGTGCAACCCATGAACCTTCAGAATACCCTCAACCCCTTAGATGCTAGATATCTCTCCAACCCACTGCTTAGCAATACATTGGAGAGGTCTTTAGTATATACGGGGGTTAACAGAATATATGCCTATAGACAAAGCTGTTATACATTAATGTGCAATGTGCTCAAACACAACAGAAGAATTATCTGAGTGTAGATACAATAGATTGGCATTGACATTTTATAATGACTTGGCAATTAGCATATCATGAGACTTTTTTTGTAATGTTCAGTGTGGTACGTATTGTAGTCCAATACGCAAACTGGGGAAATTTACCAGAGAAATAAGCACAGCTGGGAACGTTCAGAAAAAGATGACCCTGAGATCTTTTAAATATTAACCCTTAAAGTTCCCATAATATAAATTCTTGCTGATATATCTGTACTCGCTCTAACTGAGAGATGCTTCAATCTGCCCTTGAGGAACCATTATCATGCATCTTCGTAAAGATATCACTACAAGAATAAGACAAGCAGGACTTCTCCCTGTGCTTTCCTGGTACCAGCGGCACCAATGTAAAGACATAAGAAGCAGTCAATTATAGTAGATCAGATAATAGCACTGGACTGAGAATGTGGCCTTTTTCCTTGTATTCTGGGTCATACCCTGAGAGATCCCAAATATGGGAATAAGTGTTTCAATTTATGTAACAGAGTAACTTACCAAGGTAGATGCCCTTAACCCTTTGAGTTCCAGAAAGGTATCCAAAGCATTGCAGTGTTTTGAGTACCTTACTGGTACACAAAGTGTTAATACAACAGGCAGGCTATATATATATATATATATATATATATATATATATAATTTTTGTGGTCGGGGCTTCCAGAGACTGATATGTTGATAGGTTTGCCATAACCCTGAGCTTACCGGAAGCTCAGTTGAAGATCGACGTGGTAGGCCTGAATAGAGGCAAAAAGGACACTTGTTGAAGTGAAGCAGAAGGCTTCGGGAAGTAACGTGAGCAACTTTAAGGTTGCCATCTGCCAAGTCATATAATATAAGTACTGGCATAATCTACTTAGAAGCAGAGGATGCAGCTCCCTTTCTAAATGCGCAACTGGAGATTTGGGTAGGATCCAGACCTATACGTGAGACTGATTAGGATGTAATAAATTAATAGGAAGTAAAGAGGTGACTGGATTGGAAAAAGAGACAAAGCTGATGACCGTGTGATGCTGGTGAATGGTACTTAGATATCTGACGTTTAAAGGACACCAGGAATCGAGGAAGCAAAGTAAGGAATGAGATGGCCTACCTGTGCTTGGTCCGTATTAAATCAGAAATGATAATGGTGAAGTGGCTGGAGAGCCAAACAAGTGGGTCCCTTTGAGTGAGGGTATTGGTCTCTGATGCCAGGAGCCTTGCCTGGGCAGGGGGAGCCCAAAGAAGGCAAGGCTGTTGGTGGCCAGGATGATGGCGATAGGTTGGTGCTAAAAGGAAAGGGTTAATAATTAGGAATTCGTACGCTGGTTGAAGGGGGGGGATTTGGTAAGTATGAACAACGGTACCTTCGGCCTCTTCAAAGAGGTAAGGTATGAGCTGTGGTATCTTGGACTCTACGAAGAGGTAAGGTATGAGCTGTGGTACCTTCGGCCTCTACTAAGAGGCAAGGTATGAGCTGTGGCACCTTCTGCCTCTACAAAAGGTAAGGTATGAGCTGTGGTACCTTCGGCCTCTACTAAGAGGTAAGGTATGAGCTGTGGTATCTTGGACTCTACGAAGAGGTAAGGTATGAGCTGTGGTACCTTCGGCCTCTACTAAGAGGCAAGGTATGAGCTGTGGCACCTTCTGCCTCTACAAAAGGTAAGGTATGAGCTGTGGTACTTTGGCCTCTATGAAGAGGTATGAGCTGTTGTACCTTCAGCCTCTGCAAAGAGGTGAGGTATGAGCTGTGATCCTTCGGCCTCTCGATGAGGTAAGGACTGAAGTGTGAGCCTTCTGCCTCTGTGAAGAGGTAAGGATTGAAGTGTGATCCTTCGGCCTCTGCAAAGAGGTAAGGATTGAAGTGTGATCCTTCGGCCTCTGCGAAGAGGTAAGGACTGAAGTGTGATCCTTCGGCCTCTGCGATGAAGTAAGTGTGATCCTTCATAAGAATACCTGATGTTGTTTATTGTAGGAAATATTGTGAGGGTATTGAAGCTTACAGTTTGATGTGACTGACTTTGGTATGAGGTTAGATGGGCACTGGGATGCCTGTGTGGGATGAAGATATGAGAAAATAGGATTTTAGTCTTACCTGTTAAATCCTTTTCACTTAGTCCATACAGGTCACTGGTACTCTGGGAGGCGTAAGTCCCCTTTAATAGGCAGGAACAACTATGCAAATGATTTGCAAGGGGCGGAGCCTCCCCTCTTACTTAAGCCACCTTCTGGCCAGAGCCACTTTAGATTGATTTGAGAACCTAAAACTGACCTCAGGTAAGCAAAAAGAAAGACTCCTGTGAGCATGCCCGAACGGTCTCCCACTGGATGCCACAGGAGAGCCAAGACTGGTCCCTTGACAGGGTGGGAGACCAGTGACCTGTATGGACTAAGTGAAAAGGATTTAACAGGTAAGACTAAAATCCTATTTTCACTGTCGTCCAATACAGGTCACTGGTACTCTGGGATGTACAAACATTGAGCTGATCCAGAGGCGGGAAGTAAGGCAAGGACCAGGCGCAAGGCCCAAGTCACTAGAACTGCTATGACCAGTTAATAACATAGCCCAAACTGTAAGTGTCAACGGACACCAACCAATGGAACAATCCCTGAACTAACACAGCACACGGAACCAGAGCCAACCGGGCTCAACAGTAAGGAAGCACTAAGGATCCAGAGCGGAAGACCTACACAGGCAAGACTGCCTCCAGGACCTTCCTTCCAAAACTGGCATCAGCCGACGCCAGTACATCAACTCGGTAGTGCTTTGAAAAAGTGTGCACAGAGGACCAAGTGGCCGCTCTGCACAGTTGATCAGCAGAAGCTTGATTCTTGTAGGCCCAAGAGGCCCCAATAGATCTGGTGGAATGGGCAGTCACCCGGAAGGGAACATGCTTATTCCTCAACTTATAGGCTTCACGGATGGTAGCCTTAATCCAAGAGGCAATGGTAACTTTGGAAGCCGGTCTCCCTGCCCTAGGCCCCTCAGGAATGACGAATAGAGCGTCAGACTTCCTGATAGACTCGGTGCGATGAACATAAAACTTGAGGCAACGCACCACATCCAACAGATGGAGATCTCGTACCTTGTCAGATGAAGGATTAGGGCAGAAAGAGGGAACCACAATCTCCTGATTGATATGAAACTCGGACACAACCTTGGGTAAGAATTCCTTGGTAGTGCGAAGCACAGCCTTATCCTTGTGGAACACCAGGTAAGGAGGTTTACAAGACAAAGCCTGTAACTCTGCCACCCGGCGCACTGACACAATAGCCAAAAGGAAGGCCATCTTCCAAGTCACAAGACGTAATGGAATGGAAGCCAAGGATTCAAACGGTGGTCGCTGTAGAACTCCCAGCACCAAATTGAGATCCCACTGAGGAGCAGGAATCTTGAAGGCAGGTCGAACATGAGTCACACCTTGGAAGAAGTCTTTCACATCAGGAAGGATAGCAATCCTTTCCTGGAAAAACACAGACAAGGCAGAAGTCTGAACTTTGAGGGAACTCAGACTGAGCCCCTTATCCACACCGTCCTGCAAGAAGGCCAGGACAGTGGGAAGATGGAAGTCAAGGGATAACTTCTTATCAGAACACCATGTCACAAAAGTTGACCATATGCGATGATAGATCTTGGAAGACACAGGCTTACGAGCACTGAGCATAGTCGACACCACAGAAGGAGAAAATCCTTTCTTTGCTAGAATCGAGGATTCAACCGCCATGCCATCAAATGGAGAGAGTGAACATCCTCCTTCCACAGATACCCCTGAAGAAGTAGGTCCGGACGGGCGGGAAGTGGGATCGGATCCTTCACTGACATGGCCATCAACTCCGGAAACCAGGACTGGCGAGGCCAGTTTGGAGCAATCAGGATGACAGGACAACGTTCTCTCTTCAACTTCTGGATAACTCTGACCAATAGAGGAAGAGGAGGGAAGATGTAAGCCAGGGGGAAGTCCCAAGGGATCGACAAGGCATCCACTGCTGGAGCAAGGGAGTCCCTCAACCGGGAGCAAAACACCGGAACCTTCCTGTTGTGTCTGGTAGCCATCAGATCCACCACAGGCATCCCCCCACCGTTGAGTGAGCATGTGAAACACCTCTGGGTGAAGAGCCCATTCTCCGCTGTCGACGGTGTGACGACTGAGGAAGTCTGCCATGACGTTGTCCACGCCTGGAATATGAACTGCAGAGATGACAGGCACGTGATCTTCTGCCCAAGACAAAATATCCTTGACCTCCCACCAGGCGGAACCGCTTCTTGTGCCGCCTTGCCTGTTGATGTAAGCCACCGCCGTGGCGTTGTCGGACTCCACTCTGATCGGAAGACCGGTCAATTGAGACTCCCAGTGCCTCAGGGCTAGCCGGACAGCTCGAAGTTCCAGAACATTGATGGAGAGCATGGATTCCTCCAGACCCCATTTCCCCTGAGCACTGAAGCGACCCCAGACTGCACCCCAGCCCCGAAGGCTGGCATCCGTAGAGACTGTGGTCCAATGAGGAACTAGAAAGGATCTCCCTTTCAGGAGATGAGAGAGATCTAACCACCAGTGCAGACTTGACTCGACATGAGGAGGAAGAGAAACAGACACATGTTGATGATCTGGATGATTCTTGCACGTCTGGATCACAAATCTCTGAAGATCCCTGGAGTGGGCCATGGCAAATTGTACTGCTTCGATTGTGGAAATGAACTTCCCCACTAAGGACGACAACTTCGGTACTGGAATTTCGTCCATGTCCAGAATCCCAGCCACTCTGACGGCTATCTGGTGAGCCACGTCCTCTGGAAGAAACACCATGCATTGGCGAGTGTCGAACAGGAGACCCAGGAACAGAAGCCTCTGAGATGGAATCAAGTCCGACTTGTCCAGATTCAGGATCCAGCCATGACGGTTCAGGGTGTGCATGCACATCTGTAATTGCTGATGGAGAAGCTCCGCTGAGGAGGCCTTCAGTAGGAGATCGTCCATGTAGGGGGTCACTCTGATCCCATCCTGATGGAGCACCGCTATCAAGGAGCCCAACACCCTCTGGAAGACCTGAGGGGCTGAAGTCAGCCCAAAGGGGAGCGCTGCAAACTGAAAGTGTCCCCTGTGGCAGGCAATCCTGAGATACCGCCTGCTCTCTGGATGAATAGGGATGTGAAGATAAGCATCCTGAAGGTCCAGGGAGGCAAGAAACTCCCCTGGAGACATCACAGAGCGCAGGGACTCCTGGCGGAAGTGGGAAGTCACCACATAGGCATTGAGATCTTTGAGATCCAAAATGGGACGAGCTCCTCCGTCCTTTTTGGCTACCACAAACAGGTTGGAATAAAATCCTGAACCTGTGTCCCCTTGAGGAACCGCCTCCAGGACATCTTTGTCCAAGAGATCCTGAATAGCGTCGAACAGACGCCTTTTTGTGGGTTCCTGAGAAGGACGAGTAAAATGGAACCGAAAAGGAGGAAGGGAAGAGAAAGGGATCCTGTATCCCTCTGACACCACCTGAAGAACCCATGGGTCCGCCACTGACTCCTCCCAAGTCCGGCGAAAGATGCGGAGACGACCGCCTACAGCCGGATGCGGACCCGGGTTCGGCGAGTCATGCCGAAGCAGTCTTGGAGGTCTTGGCCTTGGAGGCAACTTTGGGCTTCCAGGACTATTTGGGCTTGGAGGAGGAGCGCGTAGTGGGAGGACCCGTTTGGGCCGAGGAGCGTGTCTCAGTCTGAAAGGAACGAAAGGACCGATTGCGTTTGGCTGGAAACTTTTTCTTAAAGACTGAGGGTAGAAGAGTACTTTTACCGCCAGTAGCCTCACTGATCATTTCTTTGAGTTCAGACCCAAAAAGCAAATTCCCCTGAAAGGGCAAGGAAAGCAAGGCTTTCTTAGAGGCTGTATCAGCAGACCAAATTTTCAGCCAAAGAGCGCGTCTAGCCACCACAGAAGAAGTGGAGGCCCTCGCCATCATGCGCACAGCATCAAAAGCAGCGTCAGCAACATAGTTCTGAGCTTCAGTGATATTAGCAAGTAGCTGCAACTGTTCAGATACCGGCGCATCCTGGCGAACTGCTTCAGTCAGTCGCTCAGTCCAGGCCGCAATAGCTCTATTAACCCATGCCACAGCAAAGGTTGGGCGCATGGCCGTGCCAATGGAGGCAAAAATAGACTTAAGAGAGAGCTCTAGCTTCTTATCCGTCCAGTCCTGCAGGGCAGAGGCATCTGAGACAGCCAAAGTGGTAGATTTGGATAGTCTAGAAACAGGAGCATCCACCTTGGGAGGATGAACCCATTTTGCCAGCTCCGCCTCAGGAAAAGGGTAAAGTTTAGCAAACTTTTTGGAGACAGAGGAAGATCTATCAGGATTCTTCCATGCCTCAGAGACCAGACGGGCAAGAGTAGGGTTAGTTGGAAAACAAACAACTGGCTTAGATGGCTTTTTCTGAAAAACATCAGTAGGATCATAAGTGGATTCCTGAGTCAGAGGAAGGTTGAGCGTATTCAGAACCGCTCTGATCAGACCCTCAGCCGAAACTTCAGGGTCACACTCGTAGGGGTCCCCAATGGACCTGTTAGATTCAATAACAGTACGTTCCTCAGCATCAGAATCCTGTAATAGTTCTTCTTCAGAAGAATCAGTGACATCAGGAGCTCCCTGTGGCTTAGGCAGGGAGGTCCTGATGGTAGATGGGGTATGCCAGACCTGGAGAGCCCCCTGAATCTGAGAGGGAAAGAGTTGAAGCGTGGATCTGAGATCCCTAGTGGCAGCTTTAAACTCCCTCACCCAAGATGGCTCAATAGCGTGGCTGGGAAGCCCAGGGTTGCTATCTTGACCAGTACAATTAGGGCATAGATCCCCCACATTATCGCCAACCAGCCCAATGTGGCAAGAGGAGCAAAACGCCATGGGGGTAGCAGACCCCCCATCCTCCTTAGACTTGGGTCTAGCCCCTAGCTCCAGTGAAGTAGACATGCTCACAGCGTCAATATACCCCACTAATAACACTATCACCCAGAAAAAGTGTAAATGATTAAAGTTTCACCCCTAAAAACGGACTTATCTGGCCAGCGAAGGGTTAATCTGTTGAGGAGAGAGAAGGCTCGGTCCCTGCGTAGTGTACTCGCCTAGGAAAAGTACCACAAAATGGCGGCCGTCATGACAGCCAATCAGAAACGAGCGCGAACCAAGCGCTCATGGGAAATGTAGTTTTCCCTTACAAGTACCCCAAACAGTGCCCGAAGCCCCCCTGAACACCCCACATAAATGAAACACATTCCGGATGATAGAGCAGGAGCCTAGCATTAAAATGAGCCCTCTCTGAAGTTGCTGTGACAAGCGGTTCCAGAGATATGTCCCACACTGTGAATTCTCATAGAGAGTAAAGGAGCCCTTGCGTCTGAGCGGGAAAAAGCCGCGCTTAAAGGCGCGGAACACCATTTTTAATAAAGTTTAGTAAAACATTAAAAAGTGCCCAAACAAGCATGAAACACATGAGAAACATAAATAAATGAATACCCAAAGCTCCAAAACCCAGAGAATACCACAGAAATTGCATAAAACAGTAATAATGCAATAGAAACACCCTATGAGTGCTGGAGTGTATTAAAACTCCCAAATACAAGCCCATCAAAGGGACACTGTGGGGACAAGTGGACCTTCAGCACTCAATGGGTGACTCACCTTTCCTGCAGGACTTCTGTCTTCAGGTGACCATGATAAGGAGGGAAAGAACCAGAGGTAAATTCCCCAGTAGGGGAGCTGCTTAACACAAGCTGTCCCCTCTTCAGGGCATAAGGTCCACAGAAAATCCCTGGAAGCTGCACCAGCCACTTTAAAGAGGGCAATTCACAGCCATGGTCACCCTCCTAATGGTGGTATTCCATATTTGAATAAAAAAATAATAAAACACTAAGATGCATAGATGTTCTCTACCTGGTGTGCAAGCACACCAGGAACAAATCAATCTGAAGTGGCTCTGGCCAGAAGGTGGCTTAAGTAAGAGGGGAGGCTCCGCCCCTTGCAAATCATTTGCATAGTTGTTCCTGCCTATTAAAGGGGACTTACGCCTCCCAGAGTACCAGTGACCTGTATTGGACGACAGTGAAATGTCTATTCGCTAAAACCTCAGGCTAGGGGACCTCCTACAATAATGTTAGAGGGAAAATGAACATGCGTGAAGAGCAGGTATTTATCCTTGCCTGAATACATGGTTGCGTGCCCACATGAATATTAACGGGCACTAAATGCGTGAATAATTACATAAACTGGGGTACGTATGCAGTAATAAAAGGGAGGGGAATAATGAGGTGGGTTTAATAACCTTAACTTGGAATTCTTGATGAACCTCTGAATAGCTACGAGTATATTGGTCAGCGAGACTGACGGACACCTGAGACTTCAATTGAATAGAAGTGGGACAGAACAATGTATCATGTAATCAGGATGGAGATAAAATGTATATAATGTAAGTGACGTCACTCCATGGAAAACTTTACTTGCTAATATCTCCCAAACCAAACCTGCGGGAGAGCTGTAAGTAAATATGGGGTCTGAAATTGACCACTCCAAGAGCCCCGCTCTGTGCACCGGTACAAGTAACAGGTCACATGTGCAGGTGCGTTGGCAAGCATCAAAGCAGTCCTTAAGGGGCCGCTGGTCCTTAAGGGGTTAAAAGTTAATTACCTGATCTCTGGGGACCGAGGCTGTTTCTTCAGTGGTGGTGAGGTTCTTCTGAAACTCTGCCCACTTCTCCTCCTCACCCTGTTCTGCCCACTCTCCACCCCCTTCTCAAGTACCATGTCCACATGCCCCACCGAGTCAATCAAGCCCCACCTTGCCTCAGGTCACAGTACATGAAGATAGTAATGCGATGCACCCCCTAATATGAGTATTCAAGGTGTCATGTAATTAATAATGTGCTTGTATATATACTTATGTGATAAACAAAAGAAAAAAATACACAACTAGCACCAGAACCCCCTCCACTATAGGAGGGCTATATATATATATATATATATATATATATATATATATATATATATATATATATATATATATAGACATATATATAGACATTTTGTATAAAGGCATTGTGGAACAGTTCTTGTGCACCAACTGGGATATAAAGGACAAATACAAATTCCCACTGACTTAACACTTTGAGTGCCAGAGCTGTGGTCGCAGAATTACAAAGTAAATCGTTGGATACCCCCTCTGGGAATTATAGGGATAAATGGGGATTTGAATCCTTTGAATATCAGCGAAGTCTCCAACTCATTGCTTCTCAGTGTAGCGGTTACATCTCTAGCATTTAAGGGGGTTTAACACTTTTGCGTGTCAGAGGGGTAACCAGCACATTGGCAGAGGAATCCCCCTAGCACACAAAGGGTTAAAACAATGGGAATATGGAGAATTTTCATTTGTCCCAGAGTTGCTCCACTTTTGTCTTAATACAAAAGAACCAGTTACTCCAGGAGTATTTATTTATTATTTATTTATATAGCGCACACAGATTACGCAGCGCTTTACACTCATATATTGGTCATGTTGGAGTATAGCTCTCTTTTTAAGAAACAGTAAACAGTTTATGAAAGTAAATGTTATAGTGTTTTTCCTGATGATTAAAACTAGGGTACCTCACTCACTGGTCTTTTTTTTTTTTTACTTAAACCTTTCAGTGCCACAGGGATATGTAATAGATTGCTTCTCAATGAGCTACGTAACCCTCTGGCACTCAAAGGGTTAAACTGCAGTTCTCAATGCTGGTCCCCAGGACAGAGATGCACTCAGGTATAATAAAGAGGTGATAACATGGAGATAACTTCTCCAGTGAGATCAGTTCCTCAGTTCCTATGTTACTCTATGGAACTTATGCAGATTTCTCTAGAGGGAGAGATGTAAGTGCACAGACTCCATAGAATAACATAGGGATTGGAGGAAGTGATATCACTGGAGAACGTATCTCCTCTTTATCATCTCATTGCTATGCCTTAGCGCATAACTCCCCATGTGATATTGCTCCTGTAACTTACTATGGGGAGTCGGTCTCCATCTCTCCCATAGACTCATATTCTACCATAGATACAAACTGCCTTCTGGACCCTAGTTAGTGCTGCTGGGCTGCAATACATTTTGAATGAATGAAACATTTTTCAGCAGTGGGATTACCCTTGTTTTACTCAGGAGGGGGAAAAATCCTTATAGCATATACATTTTCCATAAACTAAGTTTACTGCCCCTTTAATCCTCTGATTGCCAGAGGATGCACAACACATTGCTCCAAAATATGTTGCCTACCCCCTCTGGCATTCACAGGGTTAAATGAATGAACCAATACAGTGGCTGGAACTTCTACTCTTATATACAAGAATGTCTGTTTCTTTAGAATACACCAGTGAGCAGACAACAGAAAGAAAGGGTCTTTTTGTCATTTTTTAGCCAAAGATCTATAATTTCAGTTGAAGATTACAAAAGAAGATTGTGCTATTCAGTTACTTCTAGTATAGCAAAAAAGGGAGAACATAATGATGAGAAGCAGTCCCCATGGCTAAAGTACAGATACATTGTTAAAAGTTACACAAGTAAAAAGATGCACTCCTTTCACTGAAGGGTAAAGACATTATTCTACCAACTCTAAAGCTACAGATAAAATGGGGACTTTCACCCAAGCTCCTATTCAGGTGATGATAAAAGAAGTGGGTCATACAGTATCTTACCTATAAAAAGGGAGATAATGAAAATGGTCTTTAGAACCATAGATTTCAGACCTGTATTCAGATGATTTGTAATACTGTCTGTAACTTCGGAAGGCTATACAACTTGCTTTGTATGCAGCATATTGCTTCATTCACGTCCAATTATTAATATTCTAGGTAGATTCCAATGTCAAGCATTTATCAGCCTCAATATCTAACCTATGTGCCAGTAAAGGACATGGGAAATAGGTTTAAAAGTGTAGGCAGTTACATGACCACTATTGGAACTGAATTTCTATAGCTAAAAAGTATGCAATAGTCTCCTCTTACCAACCTACAGATTTTAAGCCCTTGGAAGCTAAAGATGCATCTAACGCATTGTGATGCAATGAGTGGTAGACCTCTCTAGCATTCAAGGGGTTAAAATCCCCATTTAAATCAATGGGGATTTTTTTTAATTTTTATTTCTTCCCTTTAGTGCAAATGTTTTGCCCCAGAATTCCACCTTTCTTTTGAACATACAGCCCTAAGTGAAGAGTGACATCCACCAGTATGATTGGCAGGGGGAATGAGGAGAATATTGCAGACTTTTAAAGCTAAAGGAACTCAATTTCCTTACTTTCCTTTCCTTAAATGTTAATACCCTTTTAAAGGAGAATTATACCCAAAGAATAAGTGAATCACGGTAGCTGTAATATACAGTGGATATAAAAAGTCTATGCACCCATGTTAAAATGTCTGGTTCTTGTGATGTTAAAGAATGAGACAAAGATAAATCATGTCAGAACTTTTTCCACCTTTAATGTGAGCTATAACGTGAACAATTCAATTGCAAAACAAATTGAAATCGTTGAGGGAGAAAAATAAAAACTCACAATAACCTGGTTGCATAGGTGTGCAAACTCTTAAACTAATACTTTGTTGAAGCACCTTTTGATTTTATTACAGCAATCAGTCTTTTTGGGTAGGAGTTTATTAGCACTGCACATCTTGACGTGGCAATATTTGCTAACTCTTCTTTGCAAAAGAGCTCCAAATCTGTCAGATTGCGAGGGTTTCTCCTGTGCACAGACCTCTTCAGATCACCCCCCATGTTCAATTGGATTCAGGTCTGGGATGTGGCTGGGCCACTCCAAAACGTTAATCTTCTTCTGGTGAAGCCATGCTTTTGTGGATTTGGATGTGTGCTTTGGGTCATTGTCATGCTGAAAGGTGAACTTCCTCTTCATCTTTCTAACGGACGGCTGAAGGTTATTTGTGCCAAAATTGCCTGGTATTTGGAACTGTTCATAATTCCATCCACCCCGACTAAGGCCCTGGTTCCAACTGAGGAAAAACAGCCCCAAAGTATGATGCTGCCACCACCATGCTTCACTGTGGGTATGGTGTTCTTTGGGTGATGTGCAGTGTTGTTTTTGCACCAAACATACCTTTTGGAATTATGGACAAAAAGTTCAACCTTGGTTTCCTCAGACCATAACACTTTTTCCCACGTGCTTTTGGGGGACTTGATGTTTGTCATTGCAAACTTCAGCCAGGCTTTGATGTTTTTATTTGTAAGAAAAGGCTTCCATCTTGCCACCCTACCCCATAGCCCATTCATATGAAGAATACGGGAGATTATTGTCACATGTAGCACACAGCCAGTACTTGCCAGAAATTCCTGCAGTTCCATTAATGTTGCAGTAGGCCTCTTGGAAGCCTCCCTGACCAGTTTTCTTTTCGTCTTCTCATCAATTTTGGAGGGATGCCCAGTTCTTGGTAATGTCTCTGTTGTGCCATATTTTCTCCACTTGATGATGACTGTCTTCACTGTGTTCCATGGTATATCTAATGCTTTGGAAATTCTTTTGTACCTTTCTCCTGACTGAAATCTTTCAACAATGAGATCCCTCTGATGCTTTGGAAGCTCTGTGCGGACCATGGCTTTTGCTCTGAGACGCAACTAAGCAAATGTCAGGAAAATCCTACTAGAACGGCTGAACTTTATTTGTGATTAATCTGAGTCACTTTAAATGATGGCAGGTGTGTAATGACTTCTATTTAACATGAGATCAAATGTGATTGGTTAATTCTGAACACAGCCACATCCCCAATTATAAGAGGGTGTGAACACCTATGCAACCAGGTTATTGTGAGTTTTTATTTTTTATTATTCCCCCTCAACGATTTCAGTTTGTTTGCAATTGAATTGTTCACGTTATAGGTCACATTAAAGGTGGAAAAAGTTCTGCCATGATTTATCTTTGTCTCATTCTTTAACATCACAAGAACCTGGAATTTTAACATGGGTGCATAGACTTTTTATATCCACTGTATACAGTAGTCACCTATTTACTGCTTTTGCTCTGTTGTAGTCTACTGGTAGTTGTTTCAGTTTCCTTTTGTATAATGCTGAAAACAAGTAGGTACACTTACAATCCATTTAGGTCTATGGACGCCCACTGTATGCTTTAAGGACATGTGACCTAAAGGTAGACGTAATCTGAGGTAACTATATAAAAGAAACTCCAGATATAAGGGAAAAAAAGACACACTATATAAGTCAATGTGTATCAGCTGAAGTGTAACTAATTCCTTGTGCATAGTCCCATTTGAATCGCCTTCCCATTAACTGTCCCTTTTAACCCTTTGAGTGCCAGAGGGGTACGAAATGCATTGCAATTTATTCTGTACCCCTCTGGCACACAAAGGGTTAAAGTGAAGCCAATCAGTAAAACTAAAAATGGTTCCTATGCCTTTGAGTATTCTGTGCTATAAGCCAGGGCCAGTTTTCCAATTAGGCAGGGCAGGCAACCATCTAGGTCTCCACAGTAGTGCTTTCTGTTGCATTATAGAAATAATTTGATAACAGTGCTTCGTTTAGCAGTTATAATAACTGCAAAATATTATAATATATATATATATGTATAACTGGCTGCTACTGATGTGGTTATAGTCAATAGGCCAGTGATTTTCAGCCCCAGTCCTTGGGACATGCACCGTACACTTGTGGTGCTACATAAATAAACGTATTCGTTAATTCAGGTAGTTCACTCAAAATGAACGTGAAGAAGCAGGAATATATTGACAAGATGACCTGTTGGTGTGTCCCAAGGACCAAAAGTTGAGAATCACTGCCAACCTGAGTACAGGGGTATAATTAATGAATCCTTCATTCTGATAAGTTCACCTGTGTACAGACAGGGAAATCCCCAAAAACCAGCACTGATACGGATACCTGGGGACCCTTATACAGAAACTCAAATTAATGTGAATGAGCCTCTGATTAACTGACCTATATTCAAACTGGAAAATCCTAAAAAAATGACCTGATAGGCTCCCCTAAGGATAGAGTTTGGAGCTACTGAATGTATCAGAAAAGCTATTAAACCTGAAAAAAGAAAGGATAATAACATTTTGGATGCTAAAGTGGCCTCAACAGTCTCCATCTCTCAATGTGGTGCAGTTTAAGCTGCATAGTGAGAAAATAAGAGAGGGGACCCTTATATCTAAGTCTATAGGATAAAATTAATAAAAGCAGCTAACAAACCTAGTCATTTAGCAAAGGAAGGGTCTTGTGTATCCACTCTATCCCATTACTAGAACAGTGATAGGCAACCTTTGGCAATCCAGCTGCTGGGGATAACAAGTCCTGTCCTCATCAAGCAGCAGGGCTGGTTGGAGATGATAGGAGCTGTAGTTTCCAGCCACTAGATAGCCAAAGGTTCTTAAGCCTTATACCAGAAAATGGTAGAATGAGTTGGAGAAAGGACCAAAGGAGAGAAGGAGAGTACGTTCCTGGGTGACGAGCCACCTGCAAAGGGTCAGTCTGCATACCCGCCTGCAAACATTAACAAAGCTAAATAAATCAAGTAATTGTTGCATATCCCTACCTGTGCAGCAATGCTCTGAATACCATTCTTGTAATCAGAGTCTTTATTAAGGCAAAGGTGGCCAACATGAGGCCATCAAGTTGCTATTGGACTACAAATCCCATAATCTTCCATCAGACAAAGCTACAGTCCAACAGATAGACTCACACTGCCCATCACACCCCTACATTCAAGTGAGAGAAATCTTGTATTCCTGTGATATTCTATAGAGCCTTGTTTACAAGAGACCTTAGTAAATAGCGGCATAGGTTAAAATAGGTACTGGACATCTTCTCCAGCTTTGCCTTTCACTCTTGTGCATGCCCCCTTGATCTGTTAGGGGTCCATTAAATACATTGATCTACAGTAAAATATACTGCAGAATACTCTGGAGATTAAACTGCCATTCCAGTCACAGATAACTACAATACAATAAATGTGTAATGCACATAAAAGTTAATACTTAAAACTACTGATCAGAGATTATCATTCTCCTTTTGCTTTTTAAATAAATAACTATTCCATCTGCCCATTTGTATCCATAATGGGACCTATTACAAACACTTAAAATAAAGAATTAAAAAGCTGGCTCTTGGCCTTGGAATATGGTTTCCAACTAATTTGTGGTAAGGACAAATTGAATACAAGATTTTAGGGCTCCTCTGCCAAAATACAGATGCTTACTAGGAGTACAGTATGTTTAAATGTATATAATAGTATTTTTATGTGTTTGTGATGTGAACAAAAACAATCTCAGGGTTTCTTTGGTTTTTTTTTTAAGGATCACACCTAAAAATTAAAAAGGAGTAATATACACGTATCTAGAATTTTAAGCAATTCTCAAAAATCTAGCCTTAGCCATGGTTGCAGCAGCTAATACAACAAATAATAACAATGAATCACTTCCTCATGGCAATGGGGACATTAGTAATACTGATGTGAATTGTTCCACTACCAGTAGAAGTACTAGTAATAGTATAAAGCAGTATAATTCTACCTTTGCTGCTACAGCGGAGGAGGAGGCTTTAGTAGTGGGACCAAGTGTAGACTCAGACAGTGAAAGTAACACCTCACTGCTACTGCAAAGTAATGTGGATGGGAATTGCACCCTGACAATGGATTGGTAACTGATAACCAAGAACATAATCTAGCTCGAAGAAGTGGCCCCACTACATGTGAGATGGTTACTGCCTACCTGCAGGATAGCTATGATCTAGGCAGAAAGGATGACCGACTGGAGTACAAAACAATGGTTGTGTCCAGGACTGGTGTGGATTGCAGTGGGAAAACTTAGTCAGAGAGGGTTTTCAGTACTGCTGCTTATATTTTTAACACCTTAACAACCAGTGGTCCGAGGAAGTGACCTTCCCTTAAGGACCACTTTGATCGTTGTCGGCGCGCGGGCAAATGTGACCAATGACGTGTACTGGCACACCAAATAAGGGTCTGAGAGAGACCGCCACGGTCTTGGAGTGGTCAATTTCAGACCCCGTTTGTGCTTACAGCACTCCCGCAGGAGCACTGTAAGCGCAAAGAATGTGATGTGCCAAGACCATCACCGGTCTGTCACTAAAAAAAGGGGACACTGATAGTGTAGCAAGCACGAGAGTGTTCTTGGAGATGACAACTGAAGACTGGAGGACAGATCAGGTGGGACTATCTATTACCTCCGTCCAACATCAACCCCACTACTACTGAAATTATGGAGTTAGCTGCAATTTTAGTTTCAGCTGCAGAATTGTCTTTTGGTACCACTGATGACAATCACATGCTAGCAGTAGCAGCAGTCAGAGCAGCATGATCCACATCAGGGTGCTGATGCATCTACCTTACCCACCATGGGTGCAAATATTTCTGTTGGAAGTAGCGGTGAAGAAGGTGATGATGGATTTCCACCCAGTGGTGATGATACGGAGCAGGCAGTGGTGGAACAAGTTGTTCCACTTCCTAGTACTTGCAGTATGGAGACAGAAACATGTGCAGCAGAGCCAGAAAGTGGTATCCTTTTGAAAGGTTGCACGCAAAAGAGTGTGCGACCATTTCATACATTCACCATGTCGCCTGCATGCAAATGGCGACATGAGAATCTCGCAGTGCATCACGTGAAATTCTCATTTCGCCTAGTGAATGGTCCAACTGGGTGATATTTGTGGGGATCTGTGAGATCGCTTTATGGTGCATACCATTCCCATGATCCTCTGTGAAGAATTGTAGGCGACCATTCACTAGGCGACATGAGAATTTCGCACTGTGATGCACTGAGAGATTCTCATGTTGCCATTTTTAAGCAGGCGACATGGTGAATGTATGAAATGGTTGCACGTTCTATTGCGAGTCTCCGAAGAACTTTGATTTCTAAATAAAACAGGACTTAATAAGGATAATAAAAGGGTTTATTTGCTTAACACTATGGTAAAAATTACCATATGCATAATTATATGCATGATTGCTCCGCTTTAAAATGTGGCCATATAGCTGTATTGAACTCTGAACTGTTCAGCAAAGAGAGAACTGTAGGCTTTTGACTCTATGGAGCTGGTAAATCCCACCTGATAGAGAAACATAGTGGAAAACTTTTCTCAAGAACATTTCAAGGAACATCGAAGAATTCTAAGGAAGAAAATTCAAGAAATAAAATATGTTTTTTTCTTGGGAACAAAATGTAACTTTTCGACCATCACTTACTTATAAGGGACATGTGTTCAATAGAAAAGGAGTATTTCTGGAGAAGGGGCACTCAAAGCCGTACTCAAGACCCCACCCCAAGCAGTACATGGTTTCAGAATATAATCAAACACGGGAATGTCATTAACATCTTCAGACTGATTGAACCACTGAATGATTAACCTGCAAATGTTAATCATTCAGTGGTTCAATTAGTCTGAAGAAGTTAAACCTGAACTCATGTAAGAAGACCCTCAAAACTTGCACCTTTGGGGCGGCCTAAGGACAGGTTTGAGCACCAGTGTTCTAGAGCAAAGCAACTGCCCCACAGGGACTAATAAAAAAAGCCCCACTGATTTAAATGGGGAGCTTTTAACCCTTTGAGTGCTGGAGGGATACGCAGTGCATTGCGTATCCCTCTGGCACACAAAAGGTTAACCAACTGAATGCTAGAGAGGTAGCCAAGGCATTGGTAAACAATGCTATAGAGACCTCTCTAATATTCAAGGTGTTAAAATCATTTATATCAGCAGATTGTGGGAATTCATATTTGTCTCTATAGTGCATTTAGTCTGTCCCAGAATGACTTCCCCTTTATTTTGAACATAGGGATAAAATCTGAATATACCAAAGGCTTGTAGAAAAAACAGTGAGTGGTAATGCAGGCTCTGTAGCCACTCCTACTAATTCACTACACAGGATGCCAACAGAGAACACTATCACACAGAGCAGTCCCCAACCTATTGTGAATTGGAGAATATGAATACTTATGTGTTTTAGAAGATACAAAAGGATAGCACCCATCAGTTGGGCTCAATTTATAAAGATAACACTGAGTCCAA